>OZ057408.1:6749305-6905650 GCA_964056735.1 Allodiplogaster pararmata | reverse complement strand
ACTTCAATCGATGATTCTTATTGATTAACAAATATCTTAAATTTATGAGCCTTATCATTTACTAAATGTCTTCAAATATCACTGCTATAAGTGCATTTGAAAGAGCTTCTTGTCCTGGATGATTTGATCAAAACTGAGTCTCCACACTCCTTCCGGGTGATCAAGACTGAGTCTCCACACTCCTTCCGGGTGATCAAGACTGAGTCTCCACACTCCTTCCGGGTGATCAAGACTGAGTCTCCACACTCCTTCCGGGTGATCAAGACTGAGTCTCCACCTTCCTTCCGGGTGATCAAGACTGAGTCTCCACACTCCTTCCGGGTGATCAAGACTGAGTCTCCACACTCCTTCCGGGTGATCAAGACTGAGTCTCCACACTCCTTCCGGATGATCAAGACTGAGTCTCCACACTCCTTCCGGGTGATCAAGACTGAGTCTCCACACTCCTTCCGGGTGATCAAGACTGAGTCTCCACACTCCTTCCGGGTGATCAAGACTGAGTCTCCACACTCCTTCCGGGTGATCAAGACTGAGTCTCCACACTCCTTCCGGGTGATCAAGACAAAGTCTCCACATTCCTTCCGGGTGATCAAGACTGAGTCTCCACACTCCTTCCGGGTGATCAAGACTGAGTCTCCACACTCCTTCCGGGTGATCAAGACTGAGTCTCCACACTCCTTCCGGGTGATCAAGACTGAGTCTCCACACTCCTTTCGGGTGATCAAGACTGAGTCTCCACACTCCTTCCGGGTGATCAAGACTGAGTCTCCACACTCCTTCCGGGTGATCAAGACTGAGTCTCCACACTCCTTCCGGGTGATCAAGACTGAGTCTCCACACTCCTTCCGGGTGATCAAGACTGAGTCTCCACACTCCTTCCGGGTGATCAAGACTGAGTCTCCACACTCCTTCCGGGTGATCAAGACTGAGTCTCCACACTCCTTCCGGGTGCTTTCATTTATAGAATCGGGTTTTCACGGATCGAATACTATGTAACCATTGCATTTTACCAGCATCAAAAAACTTTTTTGCTTTTCGCGGAATCATCTTCTTGTCGTTAGTTTATCGGAAAAGAGATTAGCTAATTTCTTTCTCTTTGTGTCTCTCTCTCTTTTATTTTTTATAAACTCTCTCTCTATCTTTTTCTCTCTTACTATCTCTCTATCTTTGTCTTTCTCTCTCTCTCTCCCCATTTTTCCTTCAATGGGCATTAAGCGGAACCTTCAAAGGGCAGTTTGTCTTAGTCACTATGTGTTACACATGAACGCCTGTCTCTTGTGCATGCTCTTCGTATCTTCGCCCCCCCCCCGTTTCTCTTTCTCTTCTTCAATGCTCTTCCCCTTCCTCTACCGCTTAATTATATAGCAATGAATCCTCTCCTGCAACGTGCAATTGCTCTCTTGCAACTCCCCTTGCTCACTCATTAAGCTGCATTAACTACACTCTCATTCACGCGGAAGATTGATTTTTCAGACATTAGAAAAAAGTCTGCACTTCATTTGATGAATCGTAGCGCATCTAATATCTTAAATTTAACGTTGTAATCACATTTGGCATCTGACATTTAGCTATATAATGTTATATTTGGTAGTCAAACACAGTTTGTTGAAGTAAAATATTCATTATAACTCAATGCGAAAATCAATAAAATGGCTTTCATCGACTTGGTCGACTGAGATCCTCAGTCGACCAAGTCGAACAAAGCCATTTGATTGATTTTAGCATTGAAGTATAATGACACTCAGTAAATAAGAATTTCATAGCATGATTGTTATGCTTAGGGTCTTTATTTCAAGTGACTTCGTGATTCTAGAAGAAAATGATCATCTAAATTTTTGATTTCATTATTTAATTTCTCAACAAAAAAATTCTAATGTTAATATATACAAGGAAGTTGAAAAGATTGAAGTAATAACTCACGTTAACTGAACGTTTTTTTTTATTAAAAAATGTATTGCGAATTTTCTGAAAGATGTTTTCAAAAAAGGACAGATGTCAATGTTTAACTAATTAAAGTTCGCTTTTTCATCGTATCTTTGATCGTTCATTGTTTCAGTCTAGGGGACAATTGTACTGACAAAAAATATACCTTAAAGAGAATATTATCGAGAGCTTTGGTAAAGGAAACAATAGTGAGAGACAGTGGGACGCTGTCAGGGAAAAATAGAAAGAGGAAACACAGAGAGAGCCAGAGAAAGGAGAGGGAGAGAGAACGAAAGGGAGAGAGAGAGGGACGCTTTCAAGGAAAAGAGAAAGAGGAAACACAGAGAGAGCCAGTGCAAGGAGAGGGAGAGAGAACGAGAGGGAGAGAGAGAAGCAGTTGAAGCAAAAAAGAAGAGAAGCTAGGCGGCTAGATAAAAAAGGTGTAAAAACTACCCTTTTGAACTTTAGTCCTCCCAGCTGATCTAATCTTGACTAAAACTCAAATTTTTTTCTCGACTTTTTGGCCATTTCCGTCGATGAAAAATGAATCTACAGAAACAATTACTGGGCTCATACCTCCTTACTCATTTTCGCAGCGAAAAGAAAAAGTATACATTAGTCTAGCTTAGCTTTCTTCTTCGCAATAGTAAAATATTTCTCTTTTTTTTTGATTTCCATACTTTTTGAAGTGATTCTTTCATTCTATCTCTCTTTGGCTTGCTCTCTCTTTCTGTTTTTTCTTCCTCTATATTCTATTCTTAACTCTTTTTTCACCGCTTTCGGCCGTCTCAATCAGCTGCAGTAACTAGCAGTTTTATGAATGCCTCACACTTCGGCCAGACTATCACAAGATATCAGCAAGATTGAAAAAAGAGCACTGAAGTGATTTATTCTTTGAGCAGAGGATCTCGGGGAAGAATAGACTGTTGCTTATTGTTGCACTGGCAGAACGAGAAAGAAAAAGGGGTTTGGAAAGTAAAATAAATATTTGGAGAAAGACTGGGAGAGAGGAAAAAAGAAAGATCGAGAGATAAATATGTAGAGAGAGATAAAGAGAGATATGATGAATGTCTTGACAGTAGTAGAGAGAAGAAGAACGGAGCGAATCAATATATTCAGAGAGAGATAAAGAGAGATATGATGAATGTCTTGACAGTAGTAGAGAGAAGAAGAACGGAGCGAATCAATATATTCAGAGAGAGATAAAGAGAGATATGATGAATGTCTTGACAGTAGTAGAGAGAAGAAGAACGGAGCGAATCAATATATTCAGAGAGAGAGATAAAGAGAGATATGATGAATGTCTTGACAGTAGTAGAGAGAAGAAGAACGGAGCGAATCAATCAATATATTCAGAGAGAGATAAAGAGAGATATGATGAATGTCTTGACAGTAGTAGAGAGAAGAAGAACGGAGCGAATCAATATATTCAGAGAGAGATAAAGAGAGATATGATGAATGTCTTGACAGTAGTAGAGAGAAGAAGAACGGAGCGAATCAATCAATATATTCAGAGAGAGATAAAGAGAGATATGATGAATGTCTTGACAGTAGTAGAGAGAAGAAGAACGGAGCGAATCAATCAATATATTCAGAGAGAGATAAAGAGAGATATGATGAATGTCTTGACAGTAGTAAAGAGAAGAAGAACGGAGCGAATCAATATATTCAGAGAGAGATAAAGAGAGATATGATGAATGTCTTGACAGTAGTAGAGAGAAGAAGAACGGAGCGAATCAATCAATATATTCAGAGAGAGATAAAGAGAGATATGATGAATGTCTTGACAGTAGTAGAGAGAAGAAGAACGGAGCGAATCAATCAATATATTCAGAGAGAGATAAAGAGAGATATGATGAATGTCTTGACAGTAGTAGAGAGAAGAAGAACGGAGCGAATCAATATATTCAGAGAGAGATAAAGAGAGATATGATGAATGTCTTGACAGTAGTAGAGAGAAGAAGAACGGAGCGAATCAATCAATATATTCAGAGAGAGATAAAGAGAGATATGATGAATGTCTTGACAGTAGTAGAGAGAAGAAGAACGGAGCGAATCAATCAATATATTCAGAGAGAGATAAAGAGAGATATGATGAATGTCTTGACAGTAGTAAAGAGAAGAAGAACGGAGCGAATCAATATATTCAGAGAGAGATAAAGAGAGATATGATGAATGTCTTGACAGTAGTAGAGAGAAGAAGAACGGAGCGAATCAATCAATATATTCAGAGAGAGATAAAGAGAGATATGATGAATGTCTTGACAGTAGTAGAGAGAAGAAGAACGGAGCGAATCAATCAATATATTCAGAGAGAGATAAAGAGAGATATGATGAATGTCTTGACAGTAGTAGAGAGAAGAAGAACGGAGCGAATCAATCAATATATTCAGAGAGAGATAAAGAGAGATATGATGAATGTCTTGACAGTAGTAGAGAGAAGAAGAACGGAGCGAATCAATCAATATATTCAGAGAGAGATAAAGAGAGATATGATGAATGTCTTGACAGTAGTAGAGAGAAGAAGAACGGAGCGAATTAATCAATATATTCAGAGAGAGATAAAGAGAGATATGATGAATGTCTTGACAGTAGTAGAGAGAAGAAGAACGGAGCGAATCAATCAATATATTCAGAGAGAGATAAAGAGAGATATGATGAATGTCTTGACAGTAGTAGAGAGAAGAAGAACGGAGCGAATCAATCAATATATTCAGAGAGAGATAAAGAGAGATATGATGAATGTCTTGACAGTAGTAGAGAGAAGAAGAACGGAGCGAATCAATATATTCAGAGAGAGATAAAGAGAGATATGATGAATGTCTTGACAGTAGTAGAGAGAAGAAGAACGGAGCGAATCAATCAATATATTCAGAGAGAGATATGATGAATGTCTTGACAGTAGTAGAGAGAAGAAGAACGGAGCGAATCAATCAATATATTCAGAGAGAGATAAAGAGAGATATGATGAATGTCTTGACAGTAGTAGAGAGAAGAAGAACGGAGCGAATCAATATATTCAGAGAGAGATAAAGAGAGATATGATGAATGTCTTGACAGTAGTAGAGAGAAGAAGAACGGAGCGAATCAATCAATATATTCAGAGAGAGATAAAGAGAGATATGATGAATGTCTTGACAGTAGTAGAGAGAAGAAGAACGGAGCGAATCAATCAATATATTCAGAGAGAGATAAAGAGAGATATGATGAATGTCTTGACAGTAGTAGAGAGAAGAAGAACGGAGCGAATCAATCAATATATTCAGAGAGAGATAAAGAGAGATATGATGAATGTCTTGACAGTAGTAGAGAGAAGAAGAACGGAGCGAATCAATCAATATATTCAGAGAGAGATAAAGAGAGATATGATGAATGTCTTGACAGTAGTAGAGAGAAGAAGAATGGAGCGAATCAATCAATATATTCAGAGAGAGATAAAGAGAGATATGATGAATGTCTTGACAGTAGTAGAGAGAAGAAGAACGGAGCGAATCAATCAATATATTCAGAGAGAGATAAAGAGAGATATGATGAATGTCTTGACAGTAGTAGAGAGAAGAAGAACGGAGCGAATCAATATATTCAGAGAGAGATAAAGAGAGATATGATGAATGTCTTGACAGTAGTAGAGAGAAGAAGAACGGAGCGAATCAATATATTCAGAGAGAGATAAAGAGAGATATGATGAATGTCTTGACAGTAGTAGAGAGAAGAAGAACGAAGCGAATCAATCAATATATTCAGAGAGAGATAAAGAGAGATATGATGAATGTCTTGACAGTAGTAGAGAGAAGAAGAACGGAGCGAATCAATCAATATATTCAGAGAGAGATAAAGAGAGATATGATGAATGTCTTGACAGTAGTAGAGAGAAGAAGAACGGAGCGAATCAATATATTCAGAGAGAGATAAAGAGAGATATGATGAATGTCTTGACAGTAGTAGAGAGAAGAAGAACGGAGCGAATCAATCAATATATTCAGAGAGAGATAAAGAGAGATATGATGAATGTCTTGACAGTAGTAGAGAGAAGAAGAACGGAGCGAATCAATCAATATATTCAGAGAGAGATAAAGAGAGATATGATGAATGTCTTGACAGTAGTAGAGAGAAGAAGAACGGAGCGAATCAATCAATATATTCAGAGAGAGATAAAGAGAGATATGATGAATGTCTTGACAGTAGTAGAGAGAAGAAGAACGGAGCGAATCAATATATTCAGAGAGAGATAAAGAGAGATATGATGAATGTCTTGACAGTAGTAGAGAGAAGAAGAACGGAGCGAATCAATATATTCAGAGAGAGATAAAGAGAGATATGATGAATGTCTTGACAGTAGTAGAGAGAAGAAGAACGGAGCGAATCAATCAATATATTCAGAGAGAGATAAAGAGAGATATGATGAATGTCTTGACAGTAGTAGAGAGAAGAAGAACGGAGCGAATCAATCAATATATTCAGAGAGAGATAAAGAGAGATATGATGAATGTCTTGACAGTAGTAGAGAGAAGAAGAACGGAGCGAATCAATATATTCAGAGAGAGATAAAGAGAGATATGATGAATGTCTTGACAGTAGTAGAGAGAAGAAGAACGGAGCGAATCAATATATTCAGAGAGAGATAAAGAGAGATATGATGAATGTCTTGACAGTAGTAGAGAGAAGAAGAACGGAGCGAATCAATCAATATATTCAGAGAGAGATAAAGAGAGATATGATGAATGTCTTGACAGTAGTAGAGAGAAGAAGAACGGAGCGAATCAATATATTCAGAGAGAGATAAAGAGAGATATGATGAATGTCTTGACAGTAGTAGAGAGAAGAAGAACGGAGCGAATCAATCAATATATTCAGAGAGAGATAAAGAGAGATATGATGAATGTCTTGACAGTAGTAGAGAGAAGAAGAACGGAGCGAATCAATCAATATATTCAGAGAGAGATAAAGAGAGATATGATGAATGTCTTGACAGTAGTAGAGAGAAGAAGAACGGAGCGAATCAATCAATATATTCAGAGAGAGATAAAGAGAGATATGATGAATGTCTTGACAGTAGTAGAGAGAAGAAGAACGGAGCGAATCAATATATTCAGAGAGAGATAAAGAGAGATATGATGAATGTCTTGACAGTAGTAGAGAGAAGAAGAACGGAGCGAATCAATATATTCAGAGAGAGATAAAGAGAGATATGATGAATGTCTTGACAGTAGTAGAGAGAAGAAGAACGGAGCGAATCAATCAATATATTCAGAGAGAGATAAAGAGAGATATGATGAATGTCTTGACAGTAGTAGAGAGAAGAAGAACGGAGCGAATCAATATATTCAGAGAGAGAGATAAAGAGAGATATGATGAATGTCTTGACAGTAGTAGAGAGAAGAAGAACGGAGCGAATCAATCAATATATTCAGAGAGAGATAAAGAGAGATATGATGAATGTCTTGACAGTAGTAGAGAGAAGAAGAACGGAGCGAATCAATCAATATATTCAGAGAGAGATAAAGAGAGATATGATGAATGTCTTGACAGTAGTAGAGAGAAGAAGAACGGAGCGAATCAATATATTCAGAGAGAGATAAAGAGAGATATGATGAATGTCTTGACAGTAGTAGAGAGAAGAAGAACGGAGCGAATCAATATATTCAGAGAGAGATAAAGAGAGATATGATGAATGTCTTGACAGTAGTAGAGAGAAGAAGAACGGAGCGAATCAATCAATATATTCAGAGAGAGATAAAGAGAGATATGATGAATGTCTTGACAGTAGTAGAGAGAAGAAGAACGGAGCGAATCAATCAATATATTCAGAGAGAGATAAAGAGAGATATGATGAATGTCTTGACAGTAGTAGAGAGAAGAAGAACGGAGCGAATCAATCAATATATTCAGAGAGAGATAAAGAGAGATATGATGAATGTCTTGACAGTAGTAGAGAGAAGAAGAACGGAGCGAATCAATATATTCAGAGAGAGATAAAGAGAGATATGATGAATGTCTTGACAGTAGTAGAGAGAAGAAGAACGGAGCGAATCAATCAATATATTCAGAGAGAGATAAAGAGAGATATGATGAATGTCTTGACAGTAGTAGAGAGAAGAAGAACGGAGCGAATCAATATATTCAGAGAGAGATAAAGAGAGATATGATGAATGTCTTGACAGTAGTAGAGAGAAGAAGAACGGAGCGAATCAATCAATATATTCAGAGAGAGATAAAGAGAGATATGATGAATGTCTTGACAGTAGTAGAGAGAAGAAGAACGGAGCGAATCAATATATTCAGAGAGAGATAAAGAGAGATATGATGAATGTCTTGACAGTAGTAGAGAGAAGAAGAACGGAGCGAATCAATCAATATATTCAGAGAGAGATAAAGAGAGATATGATAAATGTCTTGACAGTAGTAGAGAGAAGAAGAACGGAGCGAATCAAACAATATATTCAGAGAGAGATAAAGAGAGATATGATGAATGTCTTGACAGTAGTAGAGAGAAGAAGAACGGAGCGAATCAATCAATATATTCAGAGAGAGATAAAGAGAGATATGATGAATGTCTTGACAGTAGTAGAGAGAAGAAGAACGGAGCGAATCAATATATTCAGAGAGAGATAAAGAGAGATATGATGAATGTCTTGACAGTAGTAGAGAGAAGAAGAACGGAGCGAATCAATATATTCAGAGAGAGATAAAGAGAGATATGATGAATGTCTTGACAGTAGTAGAGAGAAGAAGAACGGAGCGAATCAATCAATATATTCAGAGAGAGATAAAGAGAGATATGATGAATGTCTTGACAGTAGTAGAGAGAAGAAGAACGGAGCGAATCAATCAATATATTCAGAGAGAGATAAAGAGAGATATGATGAATGTCTTGACAGTAGTAGAGAGAAGAAGAACGGAGCGAATCAATATATTCAGAGAGAGATAAAGAGAGATATGATGAATGTCTTGACAGTAGTAGAGAGAAGAAGAACGGAGCGAATCAATATATTCAGAGAGAGATAAAGAGAGATATGATGAATGTCTTGACAGTAGTATAGAGAAGAAGAACGGAGCGAATCAATCAATATATTCAGAGAGAGATAAAGAGAGATATGATGAATGTCTTGACAGTAGTAGAGAGAAGAAGAACGGAGCGAATCAATCAATATATTCAGAGAGAGATAAAGAGAGATATGATGAATGTCTTGACAGTAGTAGAGAGAAGAAGAACGGAGCGAATCAATATATTCAGAGAGAGATAAAGAGAGATATGATGAATGTCTTGACAGTAGTAGAGAGAAGAAGAACGGAGCGAATCAATATATTCAGAGAGAGATAAAGAGAGATATGATGAATGTCTTGACAGTAGTAGAGAGAAGAAGAACGGAGCGAATCAATATATTCAGAGAGAGATAAAGAGAGATATGATGAATGTCTTGACAGTAGTAGAGAGAAGAAGAACGGAGCGAATCAATCAATATATTCAGAGAGAGATAAAGAGAGATATGATGAATGTCTTGACAGTAGTAGAGAGAAGAAGAACGGAGCGAACCAATCAATATATTCAGAGAGAGATAAAGAGAGATATGATGAATGTCTTGACAGTAGTAGAGAGAAGAAGAACGGAGCGAATCAATCAATATATTCAGAGAGAGATAAAGAGAGATATGATGAATGTCTTGACACTAGTAGAGAGAAGAAGAACGGAGCGAATCAATATATTCAGAGAGAGATAAAGAGAGATATGATGAATGTCTTGACAGTAGTAGAGAGAAGAAGAACGGAGTGAATCAATCAATATATTCAGAGAGAGATAAAGAGAGATATGATGAATGTCTTGACAGTAGTAGAGAGAAGAAGAACGGAGCGAATCAATATATTCAGAGAGAGATAAAGAGAGATATGATGAATGTCTTGACAGTAGTAGAGAGAAGAAGAACGGAGCGAATCAATCAATATATTCAGAGAGAGATAAAGAGAGATATGATGAATGTCTTGACAGTAGTAGAGAGAAGAAGAACGGAGCGAATCAATATATTCAGAGAGAGATAAAGAGAGATATGATGAATGTCTTGACAGTAGTAGAGAGAAGAAGAACGGAGCGAATCAATCAATATATTCAGAGAGAGATAAAGAGAGATATGATAAATGTCTTGACAGTAGTAGAGAGAAGAAGAACGGAGCGAATCAAACAATATATTCAGAGAGAGATAAAGAGAGATATGATGAATGTCTTGACAGTAGTAGAGAGAAGAAGAACGGAGCGAATCAATCAATATATTCAGAGAGAGATAAAGAGAGATATGATGAATGTCTTGACAGTAGTAGAGAGAAGAAGAACGGAGCGAATCAATATATTCAGAGAGAGATAAAGAGAGATATGATGAATGTCTTGACAGTAGTAGAGAGAAGAAGAACGGAGCGAATCAATATATTCAGAGAGAGATAAAGAGAGATATGATGAATGTCTTGACAGTAGTAGAGAGAAGAAGAACGGAGCGAATCAATCAATATATTCAGAGAGAGATAAAGAGAGATATGATGAATGTCTTGACAGTAGTAGAGAGAAGAAGAACGGAGCGAATCAATCAATATATTCAGAGAGAGATAAAGAGAGATATGATGAATGTCTTGACAGTAGTAGAGAGAAGAAGAACGGAGCGAATCAATATATTCAGAGAGAGATAAAGAGAGATATGATGAATGTCTTGACAGTAGTAGAGAGAAGAAGAACGGAGCGAATCAATATATTCAGAGAGAGATAAAGAGAGATATGATGAATGTCTTGACAGTAGTATAGAGAAGAAGAACGGAGCGAATCAATCAATATATTCAGAGAGAGATAAAGAGAGATATGATGAATGTCTTGACAGTAGTAGAGAGAAGAAGAACGGAGCGAATCAATCAATATATTCAGAGAGAGATAAAGAGAGATATGATGAATGTCTTGACAGTAGTAGAGAGAAGAAGAACGGAGCGAATCAATATATTCAGAGAGAGATAAAGAGAGATATGATGAATGTCTTGACAGTAGTAGAGAGAAGAAGAACGGAGCGAATCAATATATTCAGAGAGAGATAAAGAGAGATATGATGAATGTCTTGACAGTAGTAGAGAGAAGAAGAACGGAGCGAATCAATATATTCAGAGAGAGATAAAGAGAGATATGATGAATGTCTTGACAGTAGTAGAGAGAAGAAGAACGGAGCGAATCAATCAATATATTCAGAGAGAGATAAAGAGAGATATGATGAATGTCTTGACAGTAGTAGAGAGAAGAAGAACGGAGCGAACCAATCAATATATTCAGAGAGAGATAAAGAGAGATATGATGAATGTCTTGACAGTAGTAGAGAGAAGAAGAACGGAGCGAATCAATCAATATATTCAGAGAGAGATAAAGAGAGATATGATGAATGTCTTGACACTAGTAGAGAGAAGAAGAACGGAGCGAATCAATATATTCAGAGAGAGATAAAGAGAGATATGATGAATGTCTTGACAGTAGTAGAGAGAAGAAGAACGGAGTGAATCAATCAATATATTCAGAGAGAGATAAAGAGAGATATGATGAATGTCTTGACAGTAGTAGAGAGAAGAAGAACGGAGCGAATCAATATATTCAGAGAGAGATAAAGAGAGATATGATGAATGTCTTGACAGTAGTAGAGAGAAGAAGAACGGAGCGAATCAATCAATATATTCAGAGAGAGATAAAGAGAGATATGATGAATGTCTTGACAGTAGTAGAGAGAAGAAGAACGGAGCGAATCAATATATTCAGAGAGAGATAAAGAGAGATATGATGAATGTCTTGACAGTAGTAGAGAGAAGAAGAACGGAGCGAATCAATATATTCAGAGAGAGATAAAGAGAGATATGATGAATGTCTTGACAGTAGTAGAGAGAAGAAGAACGGAGCGAATCAATATATTCAGAGAGAGATAAAGAGAGATATGATGAATGTCTTGACAGTAGTAGAGAGAAGAAGAACGGAGCGAATCAATATATTCAGAGAGAGATAAAGAGAGATATGATGAATGTCTTGACAGTAGTAGAGAGAAGAAGAACGGAGCGAATCAATCAATATATTCAGAGAGAGATAAAGAGAGATATGATGAATGTCTTGACAGTAGTAGAGAGAAGAAGAACGGAGCGAATCAATCAATATATTCAGAGAGAGATAAAGAGAGATATGATGAATGTCTTGACAGTAGTAGAGAGAAGAAGAACGGAGCGAATCAATCAATATATTCAGAGAGAGATAAAGAGAGATATGATGAATGTCTTGACAGTAGTAGAGAGAAGAAGAACGGAGCGAATCAATATATTCAGAGAGAGATAAAGAGAGATATGATGAATGTCTTGACAGTAGTAGAGAGAAGAAGAACGGAGTGAATCAATCAATATATTCAGAGAGAGATAAAGAGAGATATGATGAATGTCTTGACAGTAGTAGAGAGAAGAAGAACGGAGCGAATCAATATATTCAGAGAGAGATAAAGAGAGATATGATGAATGTCTTGACAGTAGTAGAGAGAAGAAGAACGGAGCGAATCAATCAATATATTCAGAGAGAGATAAAGAGAGATATGATGAATGTCTTGACAGTAGTAGAGAGAAGAAGAACGGAGCGAATCAATATATTCAGAGAGAGATAAAGAGAGATATGATGAATGTCTTGACAGTAGTAGAGAGAAGAAGAACGGAGCGAATCAATCAATATATTCAGAGACAGATAAAGAGAGATATGATGAATGTCTTGACAGTAGTAGAGAGAAGAAGAACGGAGCGAATCAATATATTCAGAGAGAGATAAAGAGAGATATGATGAATGTCTTGACAGTAGTAGAGAGAAGAAGAACGGAGCGAATCAATATATTCAGAGAGAGATAAAGAGAGATATGATGAATGTCTTGACAGTAGTAGAGAGAAGAAGAACGGAGCGAATCAATCAATATATTCAGAGAGAGATAAAGAGAGATATGATGAATGTCTTGACAGTAGTAGAGAGAAGAAGAACGGAGCGAATCAATATATTCAGAGAGAGATAAAGAGAGATATGATGAATGTCTTGACAGTAGTAGAGAGAAGAAGAACGGAGCGAATCAATCAATATATTCAGAGAGAGATAAAGAGAGATATGATGAATGTCTTGACAGTAGTAGAGAGAAGAAGAACGGAGCGAATCAATATATTCAGAGAGAGATAAAGAGAGATATGATGAATGTCTTGACACTAGTAGAGAGAAGAAGAACGGAGCGAATCAATCAATATATTCAGAGAGAGATAAAGAGAGATATGATGAATGTCTTGACAGTAGTAGAGAGAAGAAGAACGGAGCGAATCAATATATTCCGAGAGAGATAAAGAGAGATATGATGAATGTCTTGACAGTAGTAGAGAGAAGAAGAACGGAGCGAATCAATCAATATATTCAGAGAGAGATAAATATTCAGAGAGAGATAAAGAGAGATATGATGAATGTCTTGACAGTAGTAGAGAGAAGAAGAACGGAGCGAATCAATCAATATATTCAGAGAGAGATAAAGAGAGATATGATGAATGTCTTGACAGTAGTAGAGAGAAGAAGAACGGAGCGAATCAATATATTCAGAGAGAGATAAAGAGAGATATGATGAATGTCTTGACAGTAGTAGAGAGAAGAAGAACGGAGCGAATCAATCAATATATTCAGAGAGAGATAAAGAGAGATATGATGAATGTCTTGACAGTAGTAGAGAGAAGAAGAACGGAGCGAATCAATCAATATATTCAGAGAGAGATAAAGAGAGATATGATGAATGTCTTGACAGTAGTAGAGAGAAGAAGAACGGAGCGAATCAATCAATATATTCAGAGAGAGATAAAGAGAGATATGATGAATGTCTTGACAGTAGTAGAGAGAAGAAGAACGGAGCGAATCAATATATTCAGAGAGAGATAAAGAGAGATATGATGAATGTCTTGACAGTAGTAGAGAGAAGAAGAACGGAGCGAATCAATCAATATATTCAGAGAGAGATAAAGAGAGATATGATGAATGTCTTGACAGTAGTAGAGAGAAGAAGAACGGAGCGAATCAATCAATATATTCAGAGAGAGATAAAGAGAGATATGATGAATGTCTTGACAGTAGTAGAGAGAAGAAGAACGGAGCGAATCAATATATTCCGAGAGAGATAAAGAGAGATATGATGAATGTCTTGACAGTAGTAGAGAGAAGAAGAACGGAGCGAATCAATATATTCAGAGAGAGATAAAGAGAGATATGATGAATGTCTTGACAGTAGTAGAGAGAAGAAGAACGGAGCGAATCATTATATTCCGAGAGAGATAAAGAGAGATATGATGAATGTCTTGACAGTAGTAGAGAGAAGAAGAACGGAGCGAATCAATATATTCCGAGAGAGATAAAGAGAGATATGATGAATGTCTTGACAGTAGTAGAGAGAAGAAGAACGGAGCGAATCAATGTATTCAGAGAGAGATAAAGAGAGATATGATGAATGTCTTGTCAGTAGTAGAGAGAAGAAGAACGGAGCGAATCAATCAATATATTCAGAGAGGAAAACAGATTGAGGGAAGTAAAGAAATGTATCAATTTCTGGTGGAAATTAAATAAAAAGGTGGCATTGGAACAAAATAATTGAGAAGAGTGAAGTGCTGAAAAATACACTTTCATTTAAAAATTTGCAAAAGAAAACTGATTCAGAATAAGGATTCATGAGAAGCTATGGCAAAAACCAGAAAAGGAAAGCAATCTGCAGTAGTCCAGATTGAAAGACGAGTCCTGATGAAGCTTTTTGAGGATGAGTGAGAAAAAAAAACCGTTTTTGAGAACAAGCCTTCAATTTCGGCCGATCGCACGGATCGATCATAAGGAGTGTAATGGCCTGACACTTGCATGTAAGAATGAGAAACGGGTTCGAATCCACCTTAGTTTTTTTTGCAGTGCAACAGTTTGGCTATAGATACATACATATATAATTGATAACCAGATGAAAGATTACGCTCAATTGAAAACCTCAAGAGAAAAGTAAACCAAAATCCACACAAGAGTTTTTTTTTTTACTTAAAAATGAAAACTCTCTTCGAAACTAACATGCACTCAATTACAGAGTTTGAACACCGAGAAGCTTGATTAAGCCGAAATTAATAAAGTTTATGATCAAACGCTTGCTTATCAATATCATGCATGAGGTTTGAAGTGTCATCGTCTGAAACTTTTTGTGTTGTTCTTTTTATTGTTCAAGGTAATGGCGTTCCATCGCTTCCGTTTCTACATTCCAATAATAATATAGCTTTCAGTTTTTTCCAAAGTTCTCCCAACCTCCGGATTGTGTCTGTTTTTTTGTTGTTGTTTAAAGACCGCGGAACATTTTGAAACGGATTTAACAGGACCTTGTTACTCGCGTAATTGAGGATTACTGTAAAGGAAAAAAGACAGTTCCACCTACATGATGACCTCTAGAATCGCGAAAGATTTTACTGACTGGATACAAAAAAGATTGAAACTCATGACTTTTTCACTTTTTGCTTTGATCGACTTCTCACCTATTCCGAATTAATCAAGATTTCACTTTTTTTTTATCTGATTCATATTATATGAGAACTCGGAGTTTGCCCTGGAGTGCCTTGCCTTGGACGATACGACCTCGAGATGTTAAATTCCTGTTAGAGACCGTAATCTCCTAATTACATACAATATACATGTAATATTAATAATAATTATTTATTGTTTTTGTTTGCATACTTCCACTATTAATGCGTGCGAGTAAAATTGTGAAAGGGGAAGCAAACATAAATCCTGCCACTATTTGCCACTTCAAACTACATATTTATTCTTCTTTTTTGATTATCTTTGCACAATCTCGTTATTACATAAGGCCCCCCAAATTGGTATAAACTGCTAACATGAGAAAGTTAGCGGATATTCCAGATTTCAGGCAACTTTTGTTCTGCCTCGCTTTTTGTTTTCATTAAGCAGTACCGACCGATTTTGACGAGCATCGAAGACGTTGCAGTGAGGGGCATCACAGGCATCGTTGCAGTGAGGGGCATCACGGATATCGTTAACGATTCACGTCTCCGCGAGTCAATTTAAACTTTTTTCTCAGCAGAAGACGTCTTTCTGGTTGAACTTTTAGGTTGTTCGATAAGGATACATAAACAACTCCGATACTTGTTCATTTATATAGTATTAGAGGCGACCTTCCCAACAATGAGAATATCACGTTGTTAAACAGGTTATCAGAATGAAGCCGGAAAAAGAGTTACTTAAAAACACCAAAAAAATTATTCGAATTTGAGTACTATTGGGTCATATTCAGTTATAATTGTGAAGCATTTGAACAGTGAAATAAGGCCTTCTGTATGTGGCAGGAATCGAAACATGAAAAAATACAAATCCGATTTTTTGTTGTAATTTTCTGATATTTCCAATGAATGGCTATAAAACTTTGTATACTTTCTCCCTTCATAGATGAGATGATTTCGTCTTCAAAAAAGATCAGTTTGAAAAATGACAAAATCAAACTTGCATCAAACAAGGGATCAGCAAATCTTTTTCAAACTTTGATTTGTTCGGGCTATTTTAAAAACCTTTTATTTTTAGATCTATCGCTGCTTATTCTGGTTCTTGGCAAACATAATGATATTGAGGCAACACAGAATATTGGAGAGATCGGAATCGTAATAGAGACAGCATTTTAATTCAAAAGCAAAGAGAATAAACAGAAAAGGCGCAGAAAATGACAGGTATTATGGTGACAACTAAAAGAGGGAGGGCAAGACATCTAAAAAAGAAAGCAAAAGTTATAGAGAAAAAAAAGAAAGAGAGAGAGAGAGAGAGAGAAAGAGAGAGAGAGAGAGAGAGAGAGAGAGAGAGAGAGAGAGAGAGAGAGAGAAATGAAGAATTTGAAGGGAGAGAGAAGCCAAAGAGAGTAATAATAAGGGAAACAGTGTTGAAATATCGTTTTTGTCTCTATGTAATTTAATGTCGAGAGGAAAAACCATGTTTTGTGCAGTGATGGCTAACCTCTCCTCTATTGTACAAGAGTACCATTTAGGAAAAACCATGTTTTGTGCAGTGATGGCTAACCTCTCCTCTATTGTACAAGAGTACCATTTAGGAAAAACCATGTTTTGTGCAGTGATGGCTAACCTCTCCTCTATTGTACAAGAGTACCATTTAGGAAAAACCATGTTTTGTGCAGTGATGGCTAACCTCTCCTCTATTGTACAAGAGTACCATTTAGGAAAAACCATGTTTTGTGCAGTGATGGCTAACCTCTCCTCTATTGTACAAGAGTACCATTTAGGAAAAACCATGTTTTGTGCAGTGATGGCTAACCTCTCCTCTATTGTACAAGAGTACCATTTAGGAAAAACCATGTTTTGTGCAGTGATGGCTAACCTCTCCTCTATTGTACAAGAGTACCATTTATGCGATGTGAATATGTACATTTGAATTTAGATGTCAATACACATGTCCAATGATTTAATTGGTCTTCGATTTCCTCTCTCTATCTGCCTCTTCTTCTGTCTCTCTTTCTGTCTCTATCTCTTTATAGCTCCATTTTTTTCTGTCTTTCATTCTCTCAATCCTTTTTTTCTTGGTTTTTTTCTCTTAGTTCCTTTGAACTTCAACTTCCTTTTTTTATGTATGATTCTTTTATTTCCAGTTCTCAACGTTTCTTGGCTCTCTCTACTTTAAAGGGCTTCCTTATCTGTGCTCGAGCGGAGCGAACCCCGGAATAATTCAGTTGCATTCAGTGCAATTCATCACTTATACAGCCAATAGGTGGCTGATTTCAGTGTATGTAGTCTTGTTTCCGCGCCAGCCGCCTTCAAAGAGGGTGTGAAAAGGAAGTTAAAGAGATGAAGGGCAGAAAAAAGAGAAGTGAGAGAGATGAAGGGGCAGAAAAAAGGAAGTGAGAGAGAAGGGGCAGAAAAAAGGAAGTGAGAGAGATGAAGGGGCAGAAAAAAGAGCTAAAGAGTTAGATAGAAAAGGTAAAAGAGAGCAGAAGAAATAGAGTTCAAAGCTCGAAGAAGATACTGAAAACAAGAAATTATATGAGAGAGGAAGATTTGTTAGAGTAATGAAAAGAAACTACGATTGTTCCTGCAAGAGTTTAAAAAAAACCCTGAATAATTTTTTTTGTTGATTTTCTTTAATTTAATATCAGGTTTGTCAAAAGTTCCATACCACCAAAAAATTACAGCATTCACGCTTTTTAACTCACTTTTTCGATAGGATAGCTTGTGAGGTCACTAACTTAAATTTTCAAACTTAAAGAGAAAATAGATTTAAGAGAGAATGAAAAAAAGATTTCTCGGGCCCATTCTCTTCGCTGACAAGTGAAAATTAGGCATAGAAACGTTATTTGCCAGTTCAATAACCTCTAGCAGCTTGCGGAATTCTTTGAAATTTAAAATCTTTTCAAACTTATTAGTAACTTTACCCCATGAAGTAAAATGATTCGTGGATGATTCTATTGTTCGGGGTTCATCAAGAATAATTCGAAAGTTTAGCAAGAAATAGAGATTAGTTCAGTTTTTAGTTTTTAACTGATTTTAAGGTCTGAGAATCTGTTTTTTTCTCAGAAAGTAATCAAGAAACAAACCATGAATTGAAGTGTATCCGTCAAAAAATGAGAGAGTCTTAATAATTGAAACGCTGAAAATGATTCAATCTGGGACTCTCATAAAGACAAAAGCCTTTCCCTTGTGAAGTTTTCGAAGATATCCCACCCGACATTTTTGGAGAAAAAACTACGGAATTTCGGTGATGGGATGATTATTCCATCTTATCAGTGAGCTATCAATGTTTTTACCACTTTGAGATTTCTCAAGACATAGGCAGCTTTTTACTGCTGAAGGAATTTCGATGTTACGTAAACATTCTGATAATTTATTTCTACAAAGTTGGGGAGAGTTATTGCATTCGCTATGAACTTCAAGATCATCGACAAACAAGAGAATGAGACAGTTCAGCCGCGCCTTTAATCTACTCAATGGTGAGATGAGAGATCGCATGATCCATTTTCTACATCCATCTATCCTTTAATGAATGGGATCATCGTATCAGTGTTATTATAACTGAAAAAATTGAGATGCGATTATCGCTCTCGGACCTCTCGCGCGGCAGAATGGAATGATCCGTGAACTATGCGATTACATGGAGAGAGAAAGTGAAACAGTATGTAAAAGTAGGAGAAGAAAGGATTTCATATCCTGTCTACCTTTCCAAATTAAAATAGTGCTCGAAAGAACCTACCGTATTTAGTGCCTTTTCGTAATCTAATAATGAAAATTTAATATAAAATTTAACAAACAAACGCACAAGTTTGTTTATTAACTTTTTAATTACATTTTTTTCATAAGTTATTTGAAATATATATTATTATTGAGTGGTATTATTCTGCGCAAAAACATTAGACAAATTGAAACTTGATGAGTTTATTAGTTATTTGTTGTTGTTTTTTCTCAATTTTTACGTACAATCTATCATTATTTGATGCCTAAGCAGTAGCGAACTTGCGTGGTTATTTTTTGTTTTCATCTCGAGTTTTTTTGTATAATATATCGGCTTATAACCAATTTCGCCTGCTTTTCAGTTTCGAGTCCGTGCGTTTATCTCGAGGCCCCAACACTCCAACAAGTTAGATAAAAAACTTGAATGTTTTAGTCGAAAGTGGGCGCTGCTTTCAATTTTTCACAGACAAAATTGTTTTTACCTTTACGCTTAGGCTTAGTAATTTTATGCTAACGAGACCGTACGGCTTAGGTAGAGACCATTACGGTTTAGGTAGAGAACGTTACGGCTTAGTCTGTGAAAAATTGAAAGCAGCGCCCACTTTCGACTAAAACATTCAAGTTTTTTAACTAACTTGTTGGAGTGTTGGGGCCTCGAGATAAACGCACGGACTCAAGACTGGAAAGCAGGCGACATTGGTTATAAGCCGATATATTATACAAAAAAACTCGAGTCGAAAACAACAAATAACCACGCAAATCTGCTACTGCTTAGGCATCAAAGAATGATAAATTGTACGTAAAAATTAAGAAAAAAAACAACAAAAATAACTAATAAACTCATCAAGTGTCGATTTAACTAATGTTTATGCGCAAAATAACATCACTCAATAATAATATATATTTCAAATAACTTGTAATAAAAAAACTGTAATTAAAAAATTAATAAACAAACTCGTGTGTTTGTACACTACAAAAAAAATTTCACGCACTGAAAATCTTACGCGTTTTCAGGTTTGAATCAAAGGCACTTCCGTGCAAGACAAATTCTGTTATTGGCAAACAGATGAGCATACCGATATTACGATCTTTTTTTAAACTCAATGAGATCATCTCTGCGATGATCTAATCTCGTATAGATTAAAGGCGCGGCAGGTAAATCTGCTCTCGAAGACATTGATGGAGCAAAATATTCATAGGGGCCCTCGAACTGTTACTAGAGCTACCGGAGCTGAGTATCGAGAAATAATCGAAGTAGAAGTTTTGTGGTCTCTCTCAAGTTGTTCTATCTGAGAAGAGTTGTTCAATGGTTTCTGTCGATTAGAGTAAGCTTGTAACGCCAATATTTTTCTCTTAAAAGTTCGCACGTTTTTTTCTTCTTTGATACCCACTAGATTGTGTTTTTTTCTTCTTTCTATTCCGAAGTCAGTGCCTGTTGTGTCCCCTTTTTTAAATTTTTATTCTTGTAATTTTTTTCTCGTTTTTGTTGTTTAATGTCTACCTCATAAGTGTATGCGACAACAAGCATACCTTTGGCGACTAAAGTGAATTGAATTGAAATTTGAATTTTTGAATGTTTTTGAAACTCTTCTTCACCCTCTCTCTTCTCCCTGGTTTTTTCCTCGATTCCTAGTTAGATATTTTGAACTTCTTGCGATCTTCACTTGTCAAAAAATGCGTTGAACTGTTGAGGTGAGGTGGATAACCAGTCTGCACCTGATTGTGCTGCTATCTCACTTCCGTCTAATCTACAAGTTATCAGAGAAGAGCAGAAAAAGTTTATAGAAAAAAGATAAAGAGAAAGAAGGGGAGAGAGCGTTGGGAAAGGGACGAAGGCGAAAAAGGAAGCGGGGGGGAGAGGGAGAGAGAGTGTAGGAAAGGGGTGAAGGAGAGAGAGAAAGAAGGGAGAGAGCAAGGGAGAGAGAGGGTAGGGAAGGGGGTGAAGGAGAGAGAGAAAGCGGGGGGAGAGAGAGGGAGAGGGGGTAGGGAAGGGGCCAAAGGAGAGAGAGAAAGCGGTGAGAGAAGGAGGGAGAGAGAGGGTAGGGAAGGGGGCGAATGAGAGAGAGAAAGTGGTTTGAGAAGGAGGGAGAGAGAGGGTAGGGAAGGGGCAAAGAAGAGAGCGAAAGCGGGGAGAGAGAGAGGGAGAGATAGGGTAGGGAAGGGGCGAAGGAGAGAGAGAAAGCGGTTGGAGAAGGAGGGAGAGAGGGTAAGGAAGGGGGCGAAGGAGAGAGATAAAGCTGAGGGAGAGAGAGGGTAGGGAAGGGGCGAAGGAGAGAGAGAAAGCGGTGGGAGAAGGAGGGAGAGGGTAAGGAAGGGGGCGAAGGAGAGAGATAAAGCTGAGGGAGAGAGAGGGAGAGAGAGGGTAGGGAAGGGGGCGAAGGAGAGAGAGAAAGCGAGGGGAGAGAGGGAGAGAGCGGAGAGACGAAAAAGTTAAAAAGAGAGTTTTTGAAAAAGATAATGAAAAAACAAAGACCAAAAAATCCGTAACGAGTTCAATCACATACATTGAAATCGAGAAACGTCAGGAAAAACGCCTCTCTATCCAACGTTTGACAGTTTTGATTGATAAGCATCCAATTCCCATATGTTTCGCAATGTTCTTTTCTTTGTAAGTCTAGTTTTGTTCATTTCCCCTTTTTCATCTCTTGATAGCTGTTCTCGCTTGCTCCCCTCTGCTAAACTTTTAAAGGAGCTTACGCATCACTTAATCTAAACACTTAAAATTCCCTCAGTAAGAGAGGTATAGTTTGTGAATAGTTCAACAATCAGAAAGTTTTTCAATAACATCGTGTGAGAGGGCGAGACAAAGGAGAACAAGAAATTTACACACAGGAAATTCGCCAAAAAAAGCATAAATTTCAAAAAAGGGCACTTTAAAAATGAAGGTAAAGGGGAAAAGGTACATATTAGCAGAAAGAGATAAAAAGAATTGAGGTAGAGAAAAAGAAATATTCTCAACCTTGAGTAGATACTAAAGAATCGAAGAAAGGATGGCGTCATCACCTTGAAAACAGCGAGCTGAAAAAGAGAATTGCGAAAGAAGTTCTACTAAGACACGTTTAAAAATAAGAGAAGAAGAAAGTAAGAGATCATTTTGATTTGAGGGAGTTGATAATAGAGAGAGAGCGTGAGAGAGATAGAGAGATAAAGCGTGTAAGAGAGAAAGAGAAATTTAAAAAAGTAAGAGAGGTAGCAATTTAAGAAAAGACTTTTCATCGAGCTATTCCTTGCCATATCATATCGAGGCCGATGGATCTGAAGTGAATGGAGTTGAACTGACACACAACTTACTATTGTGCCATATAGTTTTCATGTCTATTGCTCTTTCTCCCCTCTCTTCCTACTCTCTCTCTCTCTCTTTATCTCTCTCTCTCTCTCTCTCTCTCTCTCTCTCTCTCTCTCTCTCTCTCTCTCTCTCTCTCTTGAGTCGTCTATGTATTTTTCGATTTATTTATCTGTCCCCTTCTGTCGGTTTTCGCCTCCCTGTGTGAAATTTCTGAAGAAACATAGCTTGTTTTGTTCAAATACTCTGCCTTAAGATGCCTCTTTCCTTTTTTCGCTTCTTTATTGCGGTTCTTCCACGTTCTGATTTTTCTTTCACGTGTTAATATTACTCTGCATATTCCTTTTCATCTTTTTTCACATTGTTTTTGCTCACTCTCACGCTCTCTCACTTTTTTCAAGGTTTTTTGTTCCTTATTTATTTCTATTAACCTTTTTAATGAATAGCTCGGGTTCTGGGAATTTTGTTTTACATATTTTTTTGCTTTGCTCTTTCAATGAACACAAAGAAAATTTTATCACTTTTGATACATTTTCAGGTAAAATTTTACTTTAGCCCCCCCCCCCCGGGACAAAATTCACTGAGAAACTTCTGTGATACTTTAGCCCCCCACTCTCTTAAACCCAGGCGTTATAGGATGCTCTGTCACCAAACATTGGGTTATTATATGTTACCATAAACCACTTTTTTTCTCAAGTCGTGATTGTATTGAACTTTTTTATGAATGTTGATTTTTCAATGAAATAATTGCTTAGGCTTCCCCCTTCACTTCTCAAATTCATATATTTTACTTCTCCAAAATTCCTCCCTCCCCTCTCCAAAATTTTTTTCAGTTTTGAGGGGCTATTGTATCGCTGGGGGACTAAAGTGCTCGGAGGTGGGTAAAGTAAAATTTAATCCATTTTCTGAATAATATAAAAATTCTACCAGAAAATGTGTCTGTTCAATGTCCTTCATATTGTTCAGTCTGTAGTAAACCTCGCCCTAATGTGCCAACTGCCAAACCGTTCACTTGTGGTCAATAATATTGTTCACTTTATATTAAAGCTGAATATTGACCTTACCCTGCACAGTCTCCGGATTGTTGGCAATTTATTTATATGATTGTTTGCTAATCATTTCGCTTTTTCTCCCTTTTTCTGATTCATACACTCCACGTGAATGATGAAAGAAGAAAGTTGCATTGTTTTACATGTAAGCTGGGATATCATGAAATTTGAGCACTAGCAAAAAGTGTGCAGTATTAAACCTCGCCCATAACTTGCGAGCTACAAGTTATCATAACTACCATAACTTGCGAGCTACTTTCGAGCTACCCATAACTGTAATTCGTTCTTGTTTCTCATAGCCTTTCTTGGCTTTTTTTTCTTCCAGATGAAAACTTTTTCTCGTTTATATGGAATGTAATTAACACTGTAAACCAACAAACTATTTTTTTCAACAAGCATGATGTGATCGTTATCGGAATAACCAAAGGAAATATTTCATGATAATCTCGACAAACCAAAACAGAAGAGTCAGAGCAGATATAAAAAATTTCAAGGTAATAGAGTGATTTTTTTTTTTAAAAATTCCACAAGCATGATCCGATCATTGTCTAAATAACGGAAGGAGAAGATTTCAATATAATCTCAACAAATCAAAAACAGACGAGTCGAAGCAGAATTAGAATATTACACGAGATTTAATTAATAAAAATATTCGGGTTGGAGAGGTTGAGTAAGAGAGGATCACATCATAATGCCACTCTGTATTGTCTGGCGTCTAGCTTTCGTGGGGAAGCCCGTAAAGGGATAAGAGTCAAATTATGCTATTCTCTTCCCCTAAACTTGGTCAGTCATCCGTTGTCATAACTATGCGAACATGTTAAACTGGAATAAACTAATTGAATTGAACATGTCGCAGATAGGTCGCAATTTAATAAACTAATTCTGCGACAACAGTTCAAGTAAAACATTTTTTTCGCAGTTTGAAAAAGTGTAAGCTTTCACTTCAACATCGCATGACTTTATTTTAGAAATGACCGAATTACGCCAAGAAGTTATTGTAAATGAAACTTTTTTACACATCAAGTTCCAACAACGAAAATCATTGGAGAGACGAGTTTCAGGAGTGTAGACATCTCCTTTCTGGTGATTTCCTTTTTTTTTAATATGAAAACTGAACAAAATTCGATTAGAGTCTTCAAATGGCAATTGGCTTACCAACTACATCGTAAAAACGTCAAGAAATAGGAGTCGAGCTAACAGCTTATTAATCAGATAAATTAAAGAGAAAAATGTTTTAGGATATTGTTCCTCAGGGAACAATATCCTGAAAACACAAATTGGTGCGAAAACACAAAATCTTCTTTGTTGAAATTTTTTAAAAAGTCTCAGGTAAAACATACTAATAAATATACATTGTTCATTTCCTGCGCTCTCAGCGCAACCAAAAATGTTTCAACTGTGATCAATATGCGTGGAATCTTATTAATGGTGATCAATTTTTTTTCTGTGTGTAAAGAACAATTAATGTTCGTAGAAATATCGAAAAGGTTTCGCGCAATTTGTAGAAAAAATTCACAACTTTCAACGGAAAGAAATATGTGAAAGTTTTTTTTAAACCGAGAGAAAGGACGCAAACGAGATAGCAAAAAAAGTTAGATGGTTTTTTTCAAATATAAAAAAGGCCGGAAAAACTTTTGATTGAACTTTATTTATTGAAAATCTCTCATGGTGTAAATTACAGGGATTCTGAAACAGCATTTCATCAATAATCCGTGAGAGATTTATAACAAGTGTAAGAAGCCTTTTTTGGATTTTTGAAGAATACGGTAAACAAACCATTAAGAAGCTTCAAAAATCGAAAGGATCGTCCATGAATCAGAATCCTTTTTAGTCCATCAAAAAAAATTCATTTTAATTTATTGTTAATTTTTGTTGTGAAGTAAAACCCACTTCACATTATTTTTCAGAATTGTGGAGCATCTCCGGACTAGCAGGTCTTTGTTCGCCTTACCGCTCACAAACCTTTCAATTGGAGAATATGATTTTTTTAAACCTTCATAAATTTACGGAGCATTTTTCGCTAAAAAAAAATCCTTTTTCTTTCTGAAATTTTTATATGTTACCATATGTTTGCCATCTTGCTTCTTGGCTTATTCCACTTCCCTTCATGTTCTGATCCTTTGAAACTCTTAAGATCTCGCCTATCTCCAGTATTCCAGGCTATTTCTTCCCTCTAACATGCTAACTCTCCTTTTATCGTTCAGCACGTATTTATCTCACTCTCTTCCGTCTTCTTTACCTCATTTTCTCTCTTTTCTCGTATTTCTGTTTTCTACTCACTCATTTCTCATCCGTTTCTCAATTTCACTCATAGCGCTCCTCTTGATCCCTCTGCCAACATATTCCCTTCCTTCTTCATCTCAAAACTCCATTCATTCGTCGCCGACGAAGAAAATTAGAATGGTACACTAAACGCGAGTTGAATAGAAGACCAACGATCGAGAAGGGAAGGGAAGGGCCAGAACCAAAGACAAGAAAAGAAGGAGAGACAGAATTATGCAGGAAGAAAAAGAAAAAATTTGGGGGACAGTCAAAGTCGAGAGAGTAAAATAAAAGAGAAAAAGGTGTAGAAAGATAAGAGAAAGGGGAGAATTGGTAAACAAGTCGGAGAATAGTTAGATGAGTACGGGAAAAGGAGTATGAAGATCAACAGAAAACCCCTGCCTCAGAGTCTGGCTGGAAAAAAAAGAAATTTCAATATAAGTTCTTGATTTTTAGTTCTCACTATTAGAGTTTTGATATTTAAGATTTTTAGTTCTCACTAGGTATATTAAGACGTCCGTACATTGTCAGTAAATAGGGTCTTTAACAAATCGCACTCAAGACACTCACTAAAACACGGCCTCAACAACACTCACTAAAACACGGCCTCAACTTAAAAACGGCCTAGCTTATTTTTTCTCTTTCTTTTTTTTTTACTTGTTCTGTTTATTTCTCTTTAAATTATCTTTATAAATTTTTGGGAAAGGAAAGGGGGGAGGGGGAGGGGGTTTACCTAAGCAGGGAAGGAAGGGGGGGCCCTAAGGAGAAAGGGGGGAAGGGAGTTTTAATGAATAAAATCTCTTTCTGAGAAAAAATCTTTGGACGGCTGAAGTAGATTAAAGCCAACTTTTTACGAAGAGAACAAGTAAGAAAAAAGAAAGAGAAAAAATAAAAAAGAGAAAGAAAAAAGAATACTAATTAATTGAGCTAGGCCGTTTTTAAGTTGAGGCCGTGTTTTAGTGAGTGTCTTGAGTGTCTTGAGTGCGATTTGTTAAAGGCCAGAGTTGAGGCCGTGTTTTAGTGAGTGTTTGAGTGTTCGAGTGTCTTGAGTGCGATTTGTTAAAGGCCGTAAATAGTCAAATAAAGTCTGAACTCATCTTAGAAACTCAATAATTATACTCGAATAGTACGGACGTTTCACTCACCAAAACATTGAGATCATAACATTTGAACTACAAAGAATATTTGAAAAAGTACTTAACCAGCTTCCTTTCCACACCCCGATCATTATGCGTGAAAAATCAAACATTTTCTGGTGTTGGTAATTAGAGGTAAAAAATGTCGATCTGGTTTGTATACGATGCTTTGGTAAGGTTTCCGATTCCTGATAGAAGCCGGATTCAGTATCACCGAGGATATGAAATGAGTAGATCAAAAAGGAAGTACAATCTGGTCAGCTTTTAACGTTAAAAACAGGATAAAAAGTTCAACAGATATTGAGTGCGAAAAATCAGAGAGAGTCTCAATACTTGCCCAGCGGAATCACATTAAGTAGCATAGCTGCTGCTTGGAGACAAGAGCAAAGACAGAAATTCGGACGAAACTTTCGCGATTTTCATAGAGAGGGTTGTGTGCCAAGAAGAACACCAACAAATTCATATATGTTTTGATAATTTCGTTTTGAGGTCATGTTTACGTTTGAAAAGATGATGCCTCAACATGAAAAAACGATGAGAAAGATGAGATCTTAAGGTATCGTTACATAGAAACCTTTTGTTCCGTCCGTGAACCTCATTTTTAACCACTTTCTCATCACCTTTACAAAGCTCTCATAACACGACAATAACTTTAACAGCCAATCTTTTTCGAATCTTTCAAAATCTAGTTTAACCTCTTTTTTGCTTTGCCTTATTTGCTGGAGTTTTTTTCGTTTCCCCAACTGGAATTCTATCTCTTTTTCGTATTCCTTCTCCCATGTTCTCTTCGACCCTTCTGATCGCAATTTCCCGATCCTCCATTGTAGGAGAGAGTCATGAGGTTCCTCTTCTCGCTTTTTATATTCTCGTCCAGAGTGTTCGCTCCCATTCACATGATCTACTCTACTGCCATGTACATGAGTTTATCTCTCCTCTTATCTATTTCTCTCTCAATCTTTCACTGTCTCTCTTTTCATCAGCTCATTTAAGTTTACTCTCTTTCGTAGCCTATCTACTATTTTTGAAATTGTTCAATACCATTCTCTTGTCTTCCTTCAGAACTTCTTTCTTTTTCACAGGTGTCATCTTCAGCTGATTAATTTATCTTTTTCTCCTATTTCATTGCTCTCCAGCACTTATTTACATTTTATTCATCTTCCAAATAACCTCATGTGTTCTCTTTTATGTTATTTTAAAATTCAAATTTGTGCTTTTCACCTGTTCATTTCAAACTACGCTTGATTGCTAAAACTTTTTCAGAACGTCTTGTGTTTGTTTCTTCCTCGATTTTTTTGTTTACTGTATCTCTTGTCTTTCGTTGTTTGTTCTAAACCTCTAGCTATGTTTTCTTGAATCTCCAGCAAACTATTTCACTTTTCTCTCTATTCTTTGAAACAGTTTCTGTCTTTTACTTCTTTACTCTCTAGTACTTTTTTCTTCAGCCTCTCTTATTTTGCAATGTGTTACTGTCATCTTTTCTCTTTCTCACTTTCACTTTCTTTCTCTCTTTTTTCCTGGCTGTATAACTCTCCTCTTCCCCGACTGTTTGTCTATCCTAACTCTCCACTCTTCCAGTATTTGATTCTCTTAACTCATTCTTCAATTCCAGTCTTCGTTTTGCCCACCTCCAAATCAACCGAGCGTGTGCCATTATTTCCTTCTTTCATCCCTCAGTTCCTTGATCACTCCGTTCAACTCATTTTTTTTCGAAAATTTTCTGAGTTGAACTATAATCGAGAGAAAAATTTTTGAGTTGTATTATAATCATTACGTGGTTTAGATTCGTTGAGAAAAAAAACTCAAACAGAGAGAAAGAAAGAAATAGCAAAAAGAGAGAGAGCTTCATGTGCAGTTCCAGAGAGAGAGAGAGAGAGATGCAGAGAGAGAGAGAAAGAGAGAGAGATAGAGAGAGAGAGAGAGAGAGAGAGTTAAATTGAATTGACAGATGTATTGTATCAAACTAATGTACATAGACGCAAGCACAGTGTTTAAAGCAACGCATTTTTTCTAATTTCTATTGCCCTTACTTATCTTGCTAAAGAAGTTACATAATCTTTTATGTTAAGCTTTTCATCATTATCAAATACTGAGCTGTTTCTAAGCTCTAAAACTTTTTTCTATATATTAGCACGTCCTCTTTGCTAATTTCTCTGTCTCAGTTGAACAATCTTACTACCTTTAACTCTTTTTCTTGGCAACTTAATTTTCCCCGAGTAAAAAACAAAGAAAGTCCACAGGTATTGAAGTGATCTACCCTGATTTGAGATAATGCACTAACCTGACAAAAACCAATTGTTTCTGAGTCACTGATAATATACCTAGTAGGGTCGTTAAGGTGTTAGAAGACATGCAAGCAACAACGCTTCTTGAACCCTCAGTTTTGGGTATTTCTGTTTCTTAGAACCCTTGTGACTCACGGCAATCTTCCTTTCTTTCACTACCTCTCTCTATTCTTGTAAATCCTCCTTCTCTTTTCAGAAATATTTTTTTTTTTTGGTTACGTGTTTATCAAAAAATTTGAATGCTGCGTCAGCTACTTACTTAACTCGAGTGCTTGCATAGTCTCCGCTTTTTTGAATTCTAAGGAAAATTTTCGTATAAGGAAGCAATGAAATATCGTAACAAAGAAAGAAAAGGAGAAAGGGAGCGAAAGTAAGAATGACTCTTTCTTTGGCTTCTGCTTACATGCGAGAACGCTGATTTATTCTCTTCTCTCTATCTCTGTTCCTATCTCTCAACGTTTCTGTTTCTCTTCCTTTCTCTCTGTCTATCACCCGATGTTTCCATTTCGGTATTTTCAATTTCTCTTCGATTCTCTATCTCTCTCTTTATCTTGCTCTCTCCATCTCCTCCTCTCTCTCCCACTGTCTCTTTATTTCTCCCTGTAACTAAATCACCACCTCACACTCTCTCTTTCTATCTGTCGCTGGCTCTTTAGTCATCTCTCAATCACGCACTTGTTTACCATCTCTTATTTCATCACTGCTATCCAATTTTTGATCTCCATCTTATTTCATCAAATCTCTCATCACAAAATAATCTTCTTACTTACTGATGTGTTATCTCCATCATGATCTTCTGTTAGTGTTAAGTTCGTCATCTTGAGGAATCAGTGAAGTCATGCAATGATAGGATTGAAATTATCAAGATTCACGGCAAAGAAAATGATAATTGGATTGTCGCTCTGAAATGTGAAACTGGAGCTAGGGTAAGGAAAAGATGTGTGATAATCAGAGATGATGATTGCTCAGAACCTGGAAACTTCAAGAAACATTTTTTTCTGTTAAGCAGATGCTCAGCCTTCTGAAGTCAGTTTGTTCCCTTGGATTTTCTTTTTTTTTCATTTCAAACTAAAATCATTCGTTTGTATGTAGCTTGTTTTTCGCGATTCGCATTCAGAAAAGAAGAAAAATGAAGGTAGTGAGACAAAATTTGTTCATGAAAGGAAATGTAAGATAAAAAAGAAAGGAAAAAAAAGAAAAACTAGAGATTATATGTGTTGGAAGAAAAATCTACGAGTTACAGGAAATTCGATTGAATTTAAATCTCTGACAGAAATTATACGTTCATAAAAAATGGAAGTTTTGCATTTTTAGGTGAATTCTCAGAAGCTCCGATGTTTTTTTTTTCAGGAAATAGGCATTTCACGCTACGAATTTAAAACATTCGGGTAGTTTTCACAGAAAGGAGGGATGTTTCTGAAGTCATTGAGAATATGATGAAAGTACAGCTCTGACAAAAGCAATTTCATTGGGTTGCATCGAACCCGCTCTTATCTCTATGACCAGTAGAGCGACCAAGTAACTATTACAAGAAATATTGATTCAAATTAGATAAAGTTTAGATATTAGATTATTTTTGGAAGTTTAAATGGTTTTTATAAAAAAATTTGATTAGGTATTTTTTTGGAAAATTTATTGTTTTTGCATTCTTTTTTCGAAACTGTAATTTCTGATAGTCTTTTTACCTTGGTGTTATTTTAAAACTTGATTAAAATGTTTTACGTAACACTACGGGACAAAATTGAACCCAGCCAACTTTCTCCCTTATGTTAAAGAAGCGCGTTACCAAAAAACTGCCGAGGACTCATTGCATATCCGTAGGATAGTGCTGTATAAAACGCTAAAGAGCCTTGTTATCTTCTAATTGTTAAATATCTCTCTGTTGAATCTAGTAAAATACATTCTTAGATAAGTTGCACTAGAACTCTTCATTATGAACATGTGATATAAGAAGTTTTTAATTTTGTTGAATATGCAATGTAAATTTTTTTTAAATGGAACTTTACTTTCTTGTAACGAAAACTTCACTTTTATTTCTGTGTCAGACTCTTTTTTATACACATAATCTAAAACAGAAAGGAAGATAGAAAGAATGAATGCATCAAGGAATTAAAAGAAAATACGCTGTCTGCCTAATGCTTTACGTTTGGTAAACTTCTCTCCACTAGTTCCAAAATAGGATTTATTCTTTCGTAAAGTCGAAACATCAAAGAACGTGGCATGTTTAGATACCAGGAATGACACATTCCAGATTTATGGCCGGAAGCTTCAATATTAATGTTTTAAGAGATTTCGAGAATACACTCGAAACTCTTTTCTTCAATAACAATTTTAAAAAGCTTTGTAATCGTTGCGTTCGATAGTTTAAAAAAAGGTTATCGGGCTACATCAAAGTTGTTAACCTTTTGTAAGAAATATCACGCACGCAAACTTTAAAGCGATAGGCAACAAAATAAGCGACTAGGTGAACTATGTATTTTGCCGAAGCCTTACTCAACCGCGTAATAACTATTGTACATTATAAGTCTGAAAGCTCTAAAGTTTGAGATCGCGCACAAAAAACCAGTATAAAATAATACTCGTTTACATGAAAGCATGACTGTTCATGTTTTACGAAAGACTGTTAATACTATTAATACTTCATTACTTTGTATTTATGTAAATTCATACTTTCAAGTGAATGAGTGCCAGTTTTCCTACTCACTTTTTGTGTGCGGTAAAAAAGAGTAGCAAAAAGACACCCTTTTTTGGATCTACGTGTCATCAGCATTGTTAAACTTGGGCTCAAACAAAAGTTACAGTATGAAAAATTTTGTGAATTGGATTTGTTCCTGTATAGTTATTTGATTATTAAACAACTAAAAAGTAACTCTAGTTTTTAGTAGATGGTAATACATATGTATTGTATGCTGGTTCTTGATGCAAAAGGAAATAGGCAACTTTTTCATTATAAGTCATTTACACTACGCTTCTACCGCTGCATGATGATATATCAATAAAGGAGGCTTTACTTGAATTTGGACTCAGTTCTCTCTGCTGTACTTCTTCCGCTTCATTCCCCTCGCTCACCCCTTCTTCAACGGCTGACTCTTCGCTCCCTGCATTCACTACTTTTGATGATTTCCTCACTAATCCTATCTTCCCTCTCTCTTTCTCTCTCTCTACTTCCTCCAGTTTTTTCTTGTTTTCCCTCTCCCTCTCTTTCTCTCACTTTCCGATTCTATCCAGAGTCTCTTCAACGATCCCACCCGGCTCATTAGAGAAGTCTCCCCCTTTCTATACCTACTCCCCCTAACACCATCAACAGGCATCTCCCTCAAGCAAGTACTGCACACTCAACTAGTCTATTCTCTCACTTAATTTTCTCTATCTCTTTTCGTTATTCATCTGTTCCTCTACTCTCCATTCATCCATGCTCTTCTTCTCAATTCTCCCTGTTCCCTATCCTTCTATAAATTCGCTTCTTGTCTTCTCCTTTCTTCTGCTGAAATCATCACACTTCGTTTAATGTTGCCAACATAACATTCACTCATCCGAAGAGAGCCTTGGCAACAGTATATATGTACATTCACCCTCTACACAAAGAGATTGCTGATTCAGTAAAGAGGTGCTAGAAAATCCTTTCTTCCTTATCCCACTTTGGCAGTTACTCTTTCACTCTCATTCTAGTTTTTCATAGTCCGTACTATTGGAAAACTTCAAACTCTAAACTAACACACATTTAATACGCAGTTAAACTAACACACATTTAATACGCAGTTAAACTAACACGAATCTAGTGCGTTTAATACTGACAGTGTGTAAGTTGAATCAAATGAATACGATAATGTACTCAGTAGAGAATGTTCACTAAAATATCATAATTAAGAAAAATTGAGAAGTAAAAATGCTTAAAATTCATGAGGATTAGAAAATTCATGAGGATTAGAAAATCCTAACTGATTTTAAAATGAAAACTTTTTAAAACTATTACAAATTTTGGATACTTGAAACAAAAATATTTCCATGGGATTTGCTCCATGGCTCATTTTAGCGCTCGTGTGAACTTTTTTTCACAGAACTGAGTTAATGTCACCAGTGACTTAAACACGGTGCAAATAAAGGCGCGGCAGTTTATTATCTTTCGAATCTTTCATGTCAAATATTGAAAGCTTTTGAATGTTGAATGGACGAAGGAAAGAATCGTCTCTGTCATGGCAGAAAGTTCCCATTTCTCTAGGTGCTTCAAATTCAAAACAACATTATATCCCATATTATGCTCGCCCTCTACGTTCCGTCTGGAGTTTGCCTTGAATAAACAGATCAGAACTAGACAGATAGGAAATAGGAAAAGAGAGAGACAAAGAGAGAAGTTGATAGATTGGGGAATATAAAGAGAGAAAAGAGGAAGAGAGCAGTTGTGCTAGAGGCCGTTAGAGACTGGATCAGAGAGCGTCTTACGCGTCGAGAATCGCGGTGTTAGGACGATTGAAGTGAAAAAGGAAGAAAGGGCTGACTTATAAGAGATTCAGAGCGTTACTCGGGCACAAAGCACTCGTTCAGGACTTCGTTTCTATTTTCAACAATAATGTAGAATTGTAAACTTCATTTCATGTCAACATAACACGCTTCATAGTATTGTCTCGTGCTCCTCTCCTCCACTTCTCTCTCTCTCTCTCTCTCTCTCTCTCTCTCTCTCTCTCTCTCTCTCTCTCTCTCTCTCTCTCTCTCTCTCTCTCTCTCTTGCTCCTCTCCTCCACTTCACTCTCTGTCTCTCTCTCTCTCTCTCTCGCTCCTCTCCTCCACTTCTCTCTCTCTTCTCTCCATCACTCTCTTTCTCTCTATCACTCTTTTTCTCATATCACTTCTTTCTATTTTTCTTGAGTTACTCATTTTCATTTTCTCATGATCATTTCATCACTTGTTTCTGTAATTTTGTCTTAGCTTCACTAAAATATGAATGTTATAACAAGTATAACAATAATAGGATTTGTAGATAGACAAGGGTACGCCAGCAGAACCTGTTTTTAAAAAAATACTTCTTATGTTCTGGTTTTTGAAAACAATGTATAATTATCTAGTTTTTGAGTATATCATTTTGTAGAGGGACGGATGACCTCGCAGTCGTAGAACACACTACGACTAGGGGACATGTCAGAAAAAACTTCGTGAAATCAGAAGAGACAGAAAAGAGAGTAACAGAGAGTGATAGAGAGAGAGAAAGAGAGAGAGAGAGAGGGTGAAGAAACAGCGTAAGAAATAGAAAAAGAGAAGAAGGAAGCGTGGAAGATATTCAAATTATCAAGAGAATAAGAGAAAAGGTGAAGCGCGGTCGAAGTATGGATGGGAGTGGTAAAACGAAGATGTGGGTAGCTAGAGTGTCGAAACAGGTAGAAGAAGAAGAAGAAAGATATTAGGTTGAAGAAGGAGTGGGATAATGCACATACATATGTATAAAGAGGAAGGGAGAGTAGGGAGAGGGATAGTGACAATGCAAGTATAAGGTGAGGGGGTAAATCACAATGCAGGTATTGGGAGAGAGATTGCACACGAAAAAGAGTATGAATAGTCATACTTTCGAAAGTATGAAAATGGAAATATATACATTAAAAGTATTCCAAATCATACCGCACACAATTCTTACTATTCATACTTTGAAAGTATGTTAGTATGCTTGCTGTCTACAAAAAGAAATTAGGCTGTTTCTTGATTTTTCCATTCAAAACTTTTTCTTTGGTTTTGAATTTTCCGAAGGGCCTTTTTTCCCGAAAGGCGTTCCCGAAGGGCCTTTTTCAAGGAGAGCGCTTCACAATCAAAAACATTTTCCTCATTACCTTCCTTCCAGAGTTACTGGGTAAAATGATTTAAAACGATTCACACGGTACGATTCGTATGTTTGCTTCTCTCATATATGTATAGTAATCGAGATCATAAGTGTATATAAAGCAACCTAAGTCAACCGGGTTTGATAATTGAATAAGTGCCAAGAAAAGGATGAGAAGCCACCAAGGCATACTTTCAAAAGTATTCCATTCATACATTGATTGTATGCCTCTCTAGCATACTTTCATAATTACGCGCAGGAATACTTCAAAAGTGTTATTATTCATAAATCACATGTATGCCTTTCAGCATACTGACCCAAACTCATCCTTTTTTGTGTTTGTTTGTCAATGCAGTCAGAGAAGAACGCTGAGTGGAAAAAATCATGAATATCAAATGAATTCGGAGAAATCAGGCAAGGAAATGGAACAAAAGCATAAAACTCATCGCACTATTTTATAACAGTGACTATTACTAGTGACTATTTATAACAGTGACTATTACTCGCTCCTTGGTTCTTAACTGAAAACTTTTGAAACTTCTAACAAATTGAATAATTTTAAGAAAGATGTCTTCAGTAAAACTGTCATGCAAGTTCTGTGAGCAGAAAAAAAGGAAAATGTTCGAAGAAACTGATGAGATTAGGATAAAAAGCGAAAACCGAATTTCGTCTTTGCTTACCGAGCGAAGCTCTTCCCCCGCAACTATAAAAGCACACAATTTTTTTGCACTTACAAAGGTTTTTAGGTAGTTCAGCGCTGCTGAGCAGTACTATCACATTCACAACGAGCAGTTTTACTGACGCGCCAGAAACAAACGTGTCCCAAGCTAAAGAAACACGATGGAACCATGTGCAGACACTACACTCTAGCTCTTTGCGACAGTGAACATGGAGCAAGTGAACGAAAGTAAATGATTTGATGAGTGTTTTTTCCATCGTTTCAAACCCTTTCACAGCCGTAAGCAGGTACACAAAAAAAGGTTTTTCCGTGGAAAAATTAGTTTTCAGCGAGTTCGGGGTAGATGTTTACGGCACAATTTAACTTGGGGGGCGCTTTTCTTGTGAGGCTCTTTTCTGTGCGTTCGAAGAATTTTTTTAATGTAAATTTTCTTATGCGGTCTCGTTCGCCTAAGCCGTACGGCCTCGTTAGCGTAAACTTTTTCCTAAGCTTAAGCGTTTTTTTTAATGTAAAAATAATATTTAAAAAAAGTTATTTTTTAAAAGTTCCCAAAGTAAAGTGCCCCCCACCCAAGTTAAAAAGAACCGATGTTTACTATGAAGAAAAAGTTTAAATCAAGAGAAAAAAGGGCAGTGCATAACGATTAAAATTTTTTTATATGTGAATGAAAATTTTTTTCTTGTTCATTAAACTTAGAAAATAGTACGTGATCTACTTTTTACCTAACTGCCCAAGATCTAATTTTTGAGCTATAAAATCTAATTTTTTTAATGTTATAAAACCCGTATTGTTCTCGCCATAACTTTTAATTTTATCATCTTAACCACTTATTCTTATCATTGCACATAAACTCTTCCTTTTTTCATTTTATCACTTTCGTAATAATATGTTCAAACCCTTATGTGCGGCATCCTGTCCAATTACATCTTAATATTGAAAGCATCTAATGCGTATCACCCACCAATCACCACTTTTATCGCACTAACCCCCGTCCCCTTTTTGCGAACTTTGGCCAACTATCATCTCAATCCTAAACCCTTTTTTCTTCTAAAACCCTTGCCCTATTATCATGCCCCCAGTACTCATATCCTATCTCCTCCTAGAACCGTTGCGTATTTCTTACTATCATGCGCCTCTCGCTATCATCTGTCTCCCAATCTATGTCTCTCCATCAAAAGTAAGTGCCTGGCCGCACTATGTAGTGTGTCTTTCACGTGAATGAGAAATAAGGAGAGAATGCAAAGGCAAATGTCACTTGGAGAAGGAGGTGGAATAAATATATTAAAAGAGAGAGAAAAACACGGCAAAAGAAAGGATTCATAAGATAGGACGAAAGAAGAGACAAGAGATGCAGAGAAATGAAGATATATAGAGATGAAGATGGATGAGAAAAAGAAAAACACAGAGAGAAATACGACGATAGGAAGAGACATGAAGATATAAATAGAAAGAGAGAGGTCGAGAGAGAGCCAGCTTGACGGTTATGGAGAAAGATGAAGGAGAAAAAATGAAGCAATGTAGTGCAGATTACGAATCAGACGGTGCTGCATTACTACGGCAAACAACTATGATTCAGAAAGAAATAGACATTTTCCACTATATGCTCACAGTATGGCTTCAGAGTGTCACTCATCAAAGAGTTAGAGAGAAAACTTCAAGACTTGGAAACAATAAAAAATAACTTCCAGTCTGTTTATTTGTTATTTCTACATTTGATAAAATACAATATTTTTGTTGAGGAGTTCTCAACATATTGGGAATGGTTTCTTTTATCGAAATCAATTCGAGTTCTCGATGCACCCGAAAAAAGAATCTGAATTACAATTGAATCTCTTTTCTCGTGCTTATTCATGAACTTCACTAAAATCTCAATGATTACACATAACTTGTCTTCTAAGCTTAATAATCGAACCTCAAAAAGATTGAGAATACACCAATGAGCGCTACTCACGACAACAGCAAACAAATTTAGTAACTTTAAAGCCCTAAAAAACTTTCATGCGTTATCATTAGTCAAACGAGTTTGTTCTTAAGGAAGAATACCTTGTGATTTAGAATGAGTGAATAGCAAGATCTGTGACTATTTTCATCACAACTGGAAACTGATGAAACATTCTTTACGTTGTTCGCAGGCTTGTAAATTTTTTTTCAGCGATTTCCTTTCATTTTCATTCTCTGACTGCGGCGAAAATTGGCTTCAGGGAGAAAAAGAAGAGGAGGGAAGAAACAATTCTTTCTGAAACATCGCTCCGGGCCGGGATTTAGCATTCTACATCTTCCATACCATATGAACTCTAATTAATCTTGAGAACTATCAGAGTAAAGAAGAGGGAGAAATGCAAGGAGGACTAGATGTTGCGAAAGAGCTACTAAGAAGGAGAGAAAGGTAAAGAAAGAAAGATAGAGAACTAAGGTAAAAAAGAGAGAAAGAAATATTAGAGAGAGAAAATGAAAGAACGTAAAGGGTATTGAGGAAAAAACAGAAAGAATGAGACGAAAATCTGAATGCACAAAGATAAATGCTCCCCTGAGCATCAGTTATCGGTTCGCGCTGGCTTTTTACCCTACCGCTACTATCTCTTCCTCTCTTCCCTCTCCTCTCTTTCTCTTCTTCTTTTCCTCTTCCTCTCTTTTACTTCCTCCCATTTATTATTTCTCTGGCATCTTTGTCGTTTCCTGCTTCCTTTCGTTCATTTGAACATGTTTCTCATCGGATGCTCTCTCTGTTTCCCTCTGTCTATCTCTCTCTCTCTCTCTCTCTCTCTCTCTCTCTCTCTCTCTCTCACACACACTTTTTCTCTCTCTTTTCCTATCCGTCTCTCCCCATCTCTCATGCTTTCTTCCAATAACGACCAGGCAATTCACATGATACCCTTTTGTCAAATGAAGAACCAGAACATATCAAATCGTCCTTTTTTGTTTTTGAAGGAGCAGTGAGAACGAATGTGAAATGAATGCTCGCTTGCATCTGATGAACAGTGATCTTTACTCTTTCACACTTTTTTCGACAAACATAACTTCTCATTTTACTCTAATTTCTCTTTGGTTCTTTTTCGGAAGCAAATGTCTCGCATCAATCTGTGTATGCTTTTTGGCCGGCCACAACATATATATCATATGAATAATTGCTACGCGTATCACCAGGATGAGTCGTCGTTATTTGTGAGAACAAATTGACGATAGAGGTTTGAAGATATTGGAACCAAAGAAGTCAAGAAGCAAAATGAGAATAAGAAGAAGATAAATAAAGTGATACACAGAGAGGGATAGAGAGTTATACTGAGAGAGAGAGAGAGGGATAGAGAGTTATACTGAAAGAGAGAAGAGAAGTGAAGTTTTTGAACAACGCACGGGTGTTTTTGTGTGCTTCACTTTACCCCAAGAGCCGGTCTACATATATACATAATAACGAAGTGGCTTACTTTACTTTGTCTTCCCACTTGACTTCTATTCAGTTGGCGTGGGGTAGAGAAAGATGACCTCTGACCCTTCTTTCTTTTCTCTATCTCTTATTTGTTGCTCACATTCTCGTCAGCTGCTTCTTTCTTTCTTTCTCTTCATCGTCAAGTCTACCTTGGAAGCTTTTGTCACTCTTAAGAGCTTCATCCTTCTACTTTCTTCCCCATCATGAACGAAGCATTGATGTTCTATCTTCAACTCTAGTGTACAGAGGATCGTAATCTCGACCATTTTTCAGAAGCAATCTTATTCTTCTAAAAAAGTTCTCAACATGCAAAGTGTTTTGCTTTACCCCAAGAGCCTACCGCAGAGGAAATTTTAGCATCTTCTTAATCAGTTAATTACGATCAGCACTCCCGAAATCAATTATATGCTCTTTTCTACTAAATGTACTAAAAGTGTCATTAATTCAAGAATTTCTTTTGGAAAATTCCAAAGCTAAAATAAGCTTGTGGTTGGTTTTTCTTTCATTTTAAGCTTTCGAACGTTTTTTTTTTTGTTGCTTTTGCTGTAGTTTTCATGATAAGACTTCGCGAAAACTTTTCCAATTTTATAATGATTCAATCGATAGTGACGAATTATGAACAGAATATCAAAGGGAAAAAAGCTATTTTAAAGTAACAATTTAAAAATAACATAAAGTAACCTGCTACTATACAGGGTAGCCCATGCATTCGCCAACACGTTTACAAACGTGTACCTCAGTGCATAAGAGAGCAAGAGTGTTCAAATTTTCACATATATTATTAGCTCACATTAATAAAAACACTGGGTCAAAAAATTATTTGACCCGGTCTCCTTTGGCACGAAGGACAGCGCGGAGTCGCTTTGGGAACGCTTCGATCACTGGACGAAGGTACTTATCGTCGATCTTCGACCCCTTCTTCTGCAGGTATTGTTTTAGAGACGCCATATTCAAGTGGGGATGATCAATGACTTTGCTCTCAAGGTAGGACCACACGGAATAGTCCAGCGGATTGAGGTCGGGCGATGAGGAGGGCCATTCTACGCTGGAGATAAAGTCTGGAAAATGAGCCTTGCACCAAGCCTGTGTTCCGATAGCCTTGTGAGCAGGAGCAGAATCTTGCTGGAAGACTCAAGGTGTGTTACGGTAGTGAGAAGCAGACCAAGGAAGCAATATTTTTTGAAGAATAAGCTGGCGGTAATATTCCTGGTCAATTTTGACTCCTGGTTCGACAAAAACAAGGGGAGGTTTGCCGGTGGCGGACACTCCGGCCCAAACCAAGATGGGAAGCTCTATGAATAATTATATCTGCTTCATTAGCTGCTTGTGAGTCCCGAGCAAGCACTCGCACATTTTGAGGGTTGTAGGCCTCTTCCACAGTAAAGAGCTTCTCTTCTGTGAAGACTGTCCTAAGGTGAGCACTGTCGCGCGTCCAGAGGATTAGGGCGCAGCACTTTTTGAGTCTTTTCTCCTTGTTCTTTAGAGTTAGAATGGCAGCCTTTTTAGTACGATAGGGGGGAGACTCAAGTCCTCTTCAACAATTCTTTGAAGAGTCTTGCATTATAAGTTCATCTCGAAGGCCATTTGTTTCATGCTACGCCTAGCATTTCGACCGACTCGCTTCATCATGGCTTCAATATTGTTAGGGGTGCGCACTAATCGATGATAACCTCTTCGGGGCAATTCAGCAAGTGTACCGATCTGTTCCAACCATTTGATTGCTTTTCAGACAAGTTTGCGAGACACGTTGAGATCCTTAGCGATGCGCGTACTTGATCGACCAAGTTTGTGCAAGTCCACAATGATAGAGCTTGCTCTAGGAGAAGCCACCATTCTTTTGAGAATCGATCAAATGATATGAAATTTGAACCATTGTATAAAAACACATGTGAGAAGAACATATGTAAAAATTGGAGCTCAGTGTGCACTACATTTTCAATTATAAACGCCAGAAGATTGGTAGCAGAATACATGGGCTACCCTGTATATCGAAAAAAATTTCTGGTCTTTCAGTTAATGGAATGTAGAAGATGCATCGTTTTTTGTAAGAACGCATAATGGAGAAGAAACATGGAAATCAGTTGACCCTATCAGAAGTCAATGGAAGTTCGGAGAATAGGACCGCTGGGCCAATTATGTACATTGAACCATGCCCGCTTGGGATTTTCAAGAAGACAACAATAAACAATTTTTTACTCTACTCTTATCTACTCAATGACAACTCTGACTCTTTCCAAATTCATTTTTACCCTCTTCTGTTGTCTGCCTCTCTGTTTCTTTCTATGTCTCTCTTTCTCTTTCTCTTTCTCGCTTTTGCTGTTGTGTCTCTATCTGTTCTGACGAGTTGTCCCCTCATTATCTCTTCTCAATCAAACACAATGCATCTGTTCTCTGTTTTCCGCTGAGTGTCTCCTATTTCCTTTTCACTCTCCTATTCTCTTTCTTTCTCCCTCTTTCTGTACATCCTTCTCACAACTCGATTAGTAAATGGGGCTGAGAGAAAAGGTTCAAGATGTGGGGGTCGATGTTATAGTTTATCTATTCATTCGTGCGTTATCGAAAGTTATAAAAATCAACTTTATGTAACAAAAAACGGAGACCAGAAAAGAGAACATGATATTCAATGATATGATGTATGTAATAAAAACGATGTAATAAATTCATCTCAGTTCAAATGTTTCATAACTATTTGATGTAGTAAAAAAAAAATTCAGTTTTACTATCTGATGCACATACATCCTTCTATCTCTTTATCTTCGAATAACATACTTATTATAGCAAAAATCATTGCAAAAATTCCAATACAAAAATTGGATAGTCAGAAGAACAAATTGCTTTGCTTGTTAACATTTCAAGTCTTTGCTTCGCCTTTTTCGAGCAATTACGTCATTACTCAGTCATACTCATATGTTCAACATTCTTGTTCTAGACTACCTCTCTTACTCTCTCTCAAATCTCTTCCTATCACTTCTTTTTCTTCTCTCTCTTTTCTCCGTAACCGATTGGTATTCGATGTAATTTATAATTGTTATAACTCTAAAAGTACTCGTTTTCGTAATGTACAGACGCGAAAGAGGGGAGAGGGTTAGAGAATATTGGCCATGAAATCATAAATCGTTCATAATACTCAAGAGACGCTACGAGAGGGAAAAGCGCAGAATCAAGAATCAATTTCGAAAAAATGGATTGATCAGGTCATGATAGAAACTAAATAGAGGGAAGAGATAGTAAATATAGTTCAGACAGATAGCAAAAGAGGAACATAGTTTCAAACGCGATTCATTCCACTCTTGTACGAAATGCACAGCTGATAAGCCTTCTCCTTTCATTTTTACGTCACTCCTATGTATATGTTTTACTCTCTCTCTCTCTTACTATGTTTCTCTTAAAGTTATTCACTCTTAACCTTCTCAACCTTTTTCTCTCTATCTCACACTCTCTTTCCCTAATCTTCGCTCTCCCTAGAAGTGAGAATAGCTCTTTTTGTCCACTCTCGGTCTCATCGTCTCCTCTCCTCAAACACTCTCTGAAAAGGGCGGAGTCTTCAATTCCGCTCCTCCTAGTTTCTCCCCCCCCTCTCCCCCTTCTCTCCAGTACTTTCCTATACTCCTGGACTTCTTGCTGACTTCTCTATCCCCCTCTGCTCTCAACTCCTCTAGTGATATTTCAGTCCTCCTCCCTCTCTCGCTCCTCCCCCCGCGTAGGCCGCGTCCCCTTAGCCAGTGGGTCGGTTGTCGGTTGCGGCTAGCGGGCGTTCGCACACGGGTCTTCTCACCTCTAGCCTTCCTCACTCTTCCTTGTCTCTCGCTCTCTCCCACGTAGTCCAACCACTTCCGAGATCCGCTCCCCCTACTCCGAAATAAGAACTAAATTGTGATAATGCCAAATATCTCAGCTAACATGCAAAAAACCATGCACGCGGACTGGACTCTGTACAAGAGTAAGAGTGTCGCCTCGAAGGCGTTGCCAGTCAAGCCAGTGGCTGCTTCTTCCTCGCCCTCTGAAGACTCCGACGTGGAAAGGCACGACGGCGAGTTCTGTCAACGCGTCATCCGCGTCTCCTGCACTAAAATGGTGCGTGCGCGCACAGAACGAGGGGGCGCCAAGCTGTACAAGAACCTGCTTATATTGCATATGCTGAGGAACGCGCGCGACTTGCAGTTCGAGAGGTAAGAGTTCCGCTCTTTCGAGCATTTTCTCCCTCCTTGTTCATCATGTTTTTCGTTCCGTTATGAGAGAACTGGTTCATTTTGGTGTGTTGCTGTGCGTGCTACTTCTACGTACATATAGGTCTGCACTTGAAAATGAATTGTAAAAAAAAACTGTATCTTTGTTGTAGAGAGAAGTATTATGAGCTGAACTTAAATAAAGGTAAATTTTGTTACTTTTCTTTTACAAATGTACAAATCTTTACCCGAATCAACTTCACAAACATTTTGTGTTCAAAAAAATTCTAGAATCTCAACAGTTTCATTCAGAATTAGACCTTTTTGCATTGCAAAGATCAGATTCTGCATTTCTACCGCTCCTAATTGAGTCATAGGTTGGTTGTTGTTATTGAGTCATAGGGATATCCCCATTGTGATAAAGTTTAAAGCTTACGCAAAGTCAAAGTCATGAAGCGATTATCTTGACCATCACCGTATCGTGTACTCTAAATCTCTCTCAACCTCTCCCTTTTGCCTCTGTTCTGACATATTTAAGTTCTCGGCTGGCTTTTGCGTTTCTGAGACGCATTAAAAAGCGCCTGGTGATTATTTCTCTAATAGCAATCACAAATGTAAGCTAATACTTGAAAATCTTTTAATCTTTTTTTATCATGTAAGCTAATACTTGAAAATCTTTTAATCTTTGTTTTTATAGCCTGCGACAGTCTTTGATAATCTCGGATCCTACTCCTGAAGTGACGAAGGATAGCCAAACCAGCTCAGACAGCGTCGATGAAGATGAAGAAAATCGTCCACCTTTTGAGTTTGTCGTTCAAGAATACGAGGACGATGATCTAGAGAACGATTCTGAGGTGCGCTTTGACTTCTCATTTTTTTCAGTTTTTGCAACGGAAATTGTTCATTATGATTCATGTCACCGTAACTCGCAGCTTGTGAAACGATTTTTTTTATACATTTGATGATAAAATGGGATCGTCAGATGCTAGTTTGTAGTAGGCATTACTTCAAGCGGAGTCTTTAATCGTGGAACAGAAGGGTGAGGGTGTTCGGATCTACCGAATATTCGGTCCTCTAACGGATTAGAGCTTCCCATGTCAGATCCCTACCATAGTGAGCGATTAGTCGCTCTTCGTGCGATTGCGGCTAATTCGTTAATTGCACTCGCCACCCGACCAAGGTTTTACGGGGGAGGAGCTCAGCAGTGTTTAGTTCCAGTTCAAGAAAATTGGCCTCTTCCTCCTCGTTTTTCTCTTCCTCATTGTAAAACTGAAACACTACCATGACGTCTCCATCCTAAAGTTTTGGCTCCGCTTCTCTACTGTAGAATTTAAGCACAACGTGTTAATTTTTTTAATATTATAACAGGTGCCGCTTGTGTTCGCAACAGAAGGAGTTGAAGACTGGAGTGGCGTAGACGATGAAGAACGCCTGACGCCCGCCCCGCCTCTTTCCGACTCCCTCAATGCGCTGCGTCCTTCTTCCCCTCAAGGTTGCCCTTTTCACTCCCATAATCATTTTCAAAAACATTCATTAGATCGTATAGTGGTAACGCCATCGCTTCTGGTGAAAGAGAGAATTCTAAGTACGATCTCAAGCCAGCGACTATCTTTTTCCCCTGCAAAAATTTGTATTTTATCATTTTTCTTTTCTAAGCTCATATTTTGAGGCGTAGAAATTTGAAAGACCCTCTTATCAAAAACTTGATCTGATTTGCACATATGCGAGAAAGTTCACGATTTCGCAGCGATGATTGTAGCGTAGCAGTTAGTCAAACAGAATTCTAGCCCAAAACCTTAAAGCGCCAAATGCAGCTCTGCATAATGTTAGCTCATTTCTGGCTTCTACATATAACGGCGAAACGCCTTCTCAGTAGTCTTACTCCAAAAAATGTTTGTTTCCAAAATTTTCAAGAATGACTTACTTACCTGTATACATACTTCAAAAACTGGGACACTTGGTATAAACGATTTAGTAGTATTGAAAATAGATGTTTTTTGGCAGCATCGAACCCAGCCGTATGTCTCTCTCTCTCTCTCTCTCTCTCTCTCTCTCTCTCTCTCTCTCTCTCTCTCTCTCTCTCTCTCTCTCTCTCTCTCTCTCTCTCTCTCTCTCTCACTCTCTATCTCTCTCTCTTTCTTTTAGGAGTGTGACTGCCGAGAATTCATCAGGCTGGTATCTGGTACACCTTGATTAACCTATTTTGTCAGACAATAATTCAAAAATCTTTTGTTGTTCCCAACCAATTCCGCGTTCTCAGGCCATGAGCGTAAGCGGGTGGCTCCTGTGGTCGATGATCATCCTGGTAAGAAACTGTGCGCCGTCTAAGAAGCCCTTCCGTCCCCTCCAGTCATTGGACAGGATAAGCCAACTTGCCAAAAATGACCAGAATTGGTCGGGCACATTCTTCACTTCTGCTTCGTATATACATACATAAATCCTGCCTACAGTTGTAAGTGGATGTTACCTGAAGCGAGCAGTTACTTACTTCCTCTTATTTTTGTCTTCACTCTCAATAAACTCTTTTTATCACTCTCTTCGAATAGGAAAAGTATCGATTCTCGGAGAAATAGCTTTTTGCAGACCCTTTCAAAACATTTTCCGCGGCTCTGCATTGATAGAAAAAAACTGCTCCCTGGCCGACCTCCGCACTGAGAACTGCGCCGTCTCCTAACCTGTGTGTATGTAGGCTACCCACTTGTTTTTTTTTACTTTGTGTCGTATACTTGGGAGCATTTATAGGGCAGCGGCGTCTTTTACTGCACGTACTATCGCATTTCTTCCCGATTTTCACCTTTTTTTGTTGGTTTAGAATTGACGACGAATCGTTTCTTGTTCCACCACTACGGAATCGTATACGTTTATTTTCTTTATTCCCCCGCTTCAACTCTTTATTCGAAGCATTTTTTTTAAATGTGCAGTTATGAAAGGAACTTTCAACTTCCTTTTTTTTGTTGTTTGTTGGTGTCTTGTCGCGTCTGTTGAGCCGTGAATTAGTCCACGTATACTACTTTTCGCCTTTTCAATTCCTACACTTAAGGTCCTCTTCGCGAGCCTCAATTCCCGCTTGAGAGTGTTTGCTAGCCCCCGCTCCCCCCTCCTTTTTTGGTGGACTCGAATAGGATACCACCGAGAACATACACTTAAATATATTGGTATTTCGAAAATCAGCAGGCCTAAAAGTTTTTGTACTGTACATTCGTTTTTTGGTTCAAAGCTTTAAATTTTCGCTCCGAGTAACAGAAACATTTGTCGACAAACTCCTCCTTCGCATTAATATTGCTTCCTCCGTTCTTGTTCGCAAACAATTATGCTGACCACTTCTGTTGTTTTGTTGGGAAGAAGCAGCGTGTAAGTATTGTACCTAAGGGAGCCTTCCCCCTATAAGCGAAGCCTTGAAATTAGTAGCAAGTTCTCGCTCCTAGCGCAATTTTGATTGCATCCTCATATTATTGAAACCAAACGTTGTTGCAAGACCTTACTCACCTTACCTCATGAATCCGTATACATGTTGACAATAACCTGCGGGCGGGCCCCGCGGCCGCTAACGAGACTTTGCAGAGTCTCTTTCTGGTCCGCTCCTTAGCTCAACCATCCTAGTCGGATTGAGAGAATTTTGTCTGCTCCTGTTCATTTTTTAGTGTCCATGGACCAGTTTTTGCAAAATGTAATAGTTAGGTTTATTATATGTACCTCGACGAAGAAACTTCTCCCATTATTGTAATCCTAGAAGTGTCGACTCATTCTCTCCACTCTCTCTCTCACTTATACGTGTCTCAATTTATCCTTCCAGTTTTCTGTTCTGATCGGTTATCTTTTATTGAATATGTACATGCTGATGTGGAAGAGCGCAGAAGGAGAACTTTACTGAAACAGTAGGAGGTTCTACACATTTAGTCTGCTTGCAAGTAACTACACTCACTACTACCCTTGCTTAGATTAGATAATTATAATATTATATGTAGTGAGTCTTTAAGAATAGTTGAATTTCTGACTCGCTTCGCTGTATTATTTGCCTTCCGTGTGTATCACCATTCAAAAAAGCTAATAAATTCACATTGTTGAATAATTATTCTGTTTATCGAAACAATTGAAAGAAAAAACATTCATAAAACATGTTGACCAAATAAGAGGAACCTGAATCTTTTGTGGTAAAGTCGCCTAGAACATGAAACGAAATAGAGTATTTATTTAAACAACTAAGATGAGCCTGAATTAGACCTTAGCAAAGTTCTTAATTTATACGATACGGTTGCTGCTCGCAGGCGCTGTTGACATAGATGGCGCATATAAAAATGGATGTATTAGACGAAAACATGCTCTCGAAATAGAGAGAAATGGAGCAAAACAAATGGGAATGATTGACATGTTAGTTCCTGCTCCCTGGGCACATGTCTACTTTTTTGCCATCGGGACGCGATTCTTGGAAATGTAGACATTGGAAGGAAGCGGCGTGGGTAAGATGAAAAGAGCGAATGATTGCTTATCTGCGATCGTAACGTAGCCCACAGGGAGCCTCAGTTGTCGATGCGAGAAGGGCTCAATTTGAAAGGAGTCGTTGCTTATCAAACATTCTAAAAGGGAAAATTTTTTTTTCCTACCCTGTTATTAACTTTCATAATATATTCCTTATCTCTAAAAGAATGTCTAGTTATTGGCGTGTAGAACACCGTAGAGTGCGTTCCGCGGTACTGATTGCATTTCGCCGTTTCGCACAATCTGAGGCGTTTTTATGATGCAGCTAGGCTGTGGACATGGCCTTTATACAGGCCCGCCATTCCGATTTTAAGATTAGAAGTATACATTCGAATGCGCAATCTCCTATCAATTAGAAAATGAATTTGATGCTATTATCTGAAAGTTCAGTTGCGAGATAAAAAAAAAGCCTCCTCCTGTGACGATATGGGTAAAATAACCTTTTTCTCACTCATCTCTCCAAGAACCGTTTTCGAGTCTCACAATTTTCGAAATCGAAAGATCTCGAACTTTTGTAAGAAGCTAAAGGTAAGAGGAAAGATGAAACGCTAAAGTGGAAAATGGCTAGATTTTTATTATATGCCACACAGCATTGTAATCAGATTGACTCCTTCAAACTCGTCGGCCTCTACAACGCACCAGGCCTCACTCTCCATCTTTCTCCCTCTCTATCTCTCTTCCTTTTCATCTGATTCTCTTTCTACTTCTGACTCTCTTTTTTTATCTCTCACAGTCTTTCCCCCCACCTCTTGGCTCCGTTGTCCATCTTAAAATAAACTGACGCAGATAGCTAATTCTCAACATTATGCCCTCTCCCGAATCTCTCCTCTCAACCCTCACTTTCTTTTCTCCTCTTCCACTCTGATTCTTGGCCCGTTGCTCAAAGATGCACACCCATACGCTTTGCTCTTCTCTTTGGTCCCTCCTAGACCCTTACCTTCTCTCCTTAACTCCTTCCTTTATGCATTTCCACTCCGCTTGACTCCATTCTCGCTCTCCACTCTCAATTTAATATAACGACGCTTCAAGGGTCGCAGTGCTTCTTTCGTCCCTCAAATTTCCTATTCTATCATCTCATCGCAATATTCATATCTCTTTTCTTTGAGCTCATCTGGTAATTCATCCGTTCTCCTCTCTCTATTCTGCTCTATGTCTATTAATTACTCTCTCCCTAACTCCGACTGTGTATCCATGTGTATCTCACACTCCTTTACACGTGTCTCTTCTCATATTTCTCGCTGTCATTGTATTTTCTTTATTCTCTTAGGTTAAAATTTCAAGATACTGTAAGCGCTTAACGCAGTGCAAGTTTTCAGCATAGTTTATTATAATATGATTATCGACTTTTCCCACACCCTAATTGAGGGATCTACATGTTCTGCGATATCTGAGAAGTTCTGTTTTTCCCCCTCTCCCTCTCTTTCTTTATTTTGTTCTCTCTTCCTATATCTTCAAATTTACCAATTTTCACCGCAAATTGTTATTTTGCTCTTTATATCTCGTGCATCTTCCTCTTCCATGTCTCTAATATTTCTTTCCGAATTCTCCTCTTTTACTAACACAGTGTTTATGTCCTTTAGGCCTCCTTTCACACGCTCTCTGATCGATAGTGTTCCTCTTCATCCCTCTCTTTTTTGCAAACTATCTTTTATGTTTTTTTTTATTTCTTTACTTCTCTCTTTCTACTCTCGCTCTTTTTATTTCTTTACTTCTCTCTTTCTACTCTTTCTCTTTTTATTTCTTTACTTCTCTCTTTCTACTCTTCCTCTTTTTATTCCTTTACTTCTCTCTTTCTACTCTCCCTCTTTTCATTTCTATGTTTCACTTCCTACTCTCCCTTCCTCGAAACCCTCTCTCTTTCAACTTTCCAATTTTCTCCGACTCAGTCCCTCTTCCTTCTTGTTCCCTTCAATCATCCAGTTTCCTTGTTCGCATTTGCACAAAAGTGTATGGGCTGAGTGAGCAGTAGTGAGGATTATAGCGGGTTCGAGAAATAACGAGTAAATGTATGGCTGGAAATATAAAGTAGAGCGACGGAGCAGAGAAAGAAAGAAAGAAAGAGAGAAATAAAGGAACAAAAAGAGCGTTCTCGCTCTCTTGGGAAGCACATGAATACCTGGTAGTGCGCGTCCTGCTGAGTCCGTTCAATGCGGCCAGTGTATCGAGTAAAGCACAAATGTGATTATCTCTTTTTGGATGCTGAACAAGTTGAATTTCAATCGAAGCATCTGTAGGAGGGGAAAAACTTTTTTGTTTTCTCTTTTTTCAGCTCATCTGCAGTTCACAAACAAAAGTGATTGACGTCTGTGGCAGAAAGGAAACATTTTGCGAGAAGTTCAGCAAACCACCTTTTTGAGAGGAGAGGCTGCGATCAGGCGACCAGATTCCTTGCTCATCTAAAATTCCATCCCCGAGAAAGATGCAGCAAATTACTGATTCGCTCATTAATTGAAGCGACTGAAACACTCGCTTATCGAATGAAGTAATTCGTAGGACGCGCTAGCCGATTAAGGTTATTGAAGTACTTATGAATTAATTTTTGTTAATCAAAAAACTACTGGCTTTTCGAGTGAATCAACTTGGAAAGCTTGCTCTTAAATTAAAACTATTAAAATACATGCAAAGTCGGTCCAAAACATTGAAAAGAGTCGCCTCACGAATGGAGTTAAATATTTACATACTCATCACTTTATAAAAAAAATCGCTCTTTGAAAAGTCATCGAAAAGTTAACAAGCGAAATCTTATTCAAAACGATTTGTTTTGCTCGAAAGGTCTTCAGTGAACTGAAAGAGCATTATACAAAAATTGCACTACTGAGCCAGAACTAGAACGCTTATCCAGTCAAAATACGCTTTTTCTCAAATATACTCACAGACAAATAACTCCCCAGGAAGCCAGGCACAATGTTACTTAGGGGGGGGGGCACTTTACTTGGCGGGGGGAGGGGCTTTTTTTTTTGAATTTTTTGACAAATTTTGTCATTGAATTGAACAAATTTAATAATATAAAAAATTCACTTATGCGGTCTCGTTAGCCTAAACCGTACGGCCTCGTTAGCATAACCTTTACCTAAGCCTAAGCGAAAAAACAGTGAATAATAGCTGAAAACAGCTAAGCCCCATCTGGATAAAACTAAAATATTGTGGCTAATTTTTCTATACCACCTCTTTCCTAAGCCGTACGGCCTCTTTAGCAAACATTTTACCTAAGTATAAGCTAAAAATCAGTGAAAAGTAACCTGCCCCCCTAAGTAAAGTGCGCCCCCCCTAAAGTAAAAAAAGTCCCAGGAAGCCGCATATCACGGCTCATAATGTCATTCAGCTTGAATACGGAAAATTCAGCACAGCTTGAATTCAAAGTATCCTGTGGATCGAAACCTTGACACTATAATGTACTGTAATCTTGAAACTTTCGCAGAAAACGTAAATTCACGCTAAATTGAGCTATAAATACTAATAAGAGAGCAAGGCTTAATGCCTTCATATATGACTATTTCAATGGTTAACAATGTATTCCCGCTAAACTAGTTGGTAATTCGCTCTTACTCCAGTCAGAGCTAGAGAGAAAACTGGGGTAGATCCCCTTTATTATACTGGCTTTTTTTCCGGTTGGTAGTTTGATACTTCATGTTAGCCGGTCAGTGGTCACCACCTTCCAAGTGTGTAACTGAGCACGATTGCATATCTTGAAGATAGAAAAAGTGACCTTTTGTAACCGAATTGACTTTACGAGGAGTAAGAATACTGCTCAAAATGCACACACAAAAAAGGATTCATTCATTCATTCATTCTTTATTCCGTGCACACATGATATTAGAACAATAATGATTGCGGATATGCATGGACTATCTTTCTAGTGGCGGTGTGTTTATGAGCGAACGGTTGCTTGAGTATGAGGGGAAGGGAAAGGGAGAGGGGAGGGAAGAATTATTGATAAATATGAATTAGTTCTTCAACAATCAAAAACATGAGAAAGATGCACAATAACATGAACAGGCAAATTCAGTACATTCTTTTTGAATATCTTGCTATTAGGTTCTTTTACTATTTCGTAATCCAAAGAATTCCATACTGATAATTGACGAGAAACACATGTAGATAAGAAAGACTGGTTGATATTATTAGGCGTAACAAGAGTCTTGTTACAAGACGCAGAGGATTAGAATGTCGAGAAAAGCGATCAACACACCGACCAAAGAAAGATAGGAAGAGTTTGGGAAAGTATGCTAAAAAAGGCATACATGTGATTTCTGAATAGTCTTCTTCTTCTTCCTAGCGTTATTCTCGCTGAAGAGCGAAGTCCGCTTTGTAGATAGCACTTCGCCACATCATCGTTGGGGGTGGATGGTAGTGCATCTTTTGAGATACGACGATTTTCTTCACAGACCGGCTTGTCGCGAGAAATTCCATGAGGATATTTCAGCCTGACGTCCTTTTACGATTACGAACCTCGAGAGGCCGGATTCCTATTCCATGGATGGGGAAAATGAAGAGCGAAACGACAGGCGACCACTCTTCAACTTGGGGGAAGGAAGGAATGAATAGTAACAAGTTGAATTTATTCCTGCGCGTAAGTATGAAAGTATGCTATAGAAAGGGCATACAATCAATGAATGAATGGGATACTTTTGAAATTTTTTTAAAAACATACTTTCTTTTTTTATAACATACTTTCATTTTATTACTATTCATACTTTCAAAATATGAATAGTAACACTTGTGTGCGGAACGATTTGGAATACTTTTAAAGTATACAGTTCCATTTTCATGCTTTCGAAAGTATGACTATTAATACGCTTTTTTGTGTGTGGATTATGATAGCATATGATAACATATTCTCGATTCCAGACCCACTTACCCCTTTTTCCTCGGCTTACCTCTTTTCTCACTTTGAAAAGTGTCACGCCCTGGTGTTGATACGAATCACCCCTCTATTTGACCCCATACCTGCTCCTTCCGAAATCACCCTTGCGAGTATTATTATTATTAATTATGATAACCAAGACAATACATACTTTGCTCCTCTCCACAGACTTCGTGTCGGAAAAACCTCTTGAATCTCTGATGATGCTTTCTCTACAAGCTCATTGTTCCTTCACGAGCTAAACTCGAAAACATGCACGAATCATTGAGGCTGCGAGAGTGCCAGAGAAGCAGAGTTCTACTCTATGTCTCTGACCAAAGAAAGACGAGATGCTCCTTTTCTCTTCGCTGTGGTTTGCTTCTCGCTCCTTGAAGTTCAAACAACTTCCTGACAAAAGTTTTAGTTGTTTTCTCTCTCTCTCTCTCTCTCTCTCTGTTTCTCTGAAATATCTTCTTTTTTTTCAATCTCTTTCTTTTCTTTCTCTCAACCAAGAAGTGATCTTTCACCTTTTCACTTTTGAAGTAGAAAAATAAATTCTCGTAACAGTTATCGCTACTCTAAACTATGAATCTTGTCCTCAACTTATTTCATTGATTTGTCTTCATCTAAGGTTCTTTCCTTATATGTACTGCATTGTTCATTATTTGCACTCCTTCAGTCATAAATTACTTTCGTCGTTTCCAATAACCTCTGTTTGAAAACAAACACGGTCTATAGGGCATCGCTTTACCGTGCAAAACAAAGTTAATGTTTTTCAACAAAATTCATCACCGGAGCGTGTCATACAACCACTATTCAAACACAGCCAATTAAGAGCAGCCATATTCTACAAAATTTTCAATAAAAAAACAGCGTCATTTAGACGTAAAATAACATGATCAATAAAGACATGATATAGGGAGGGGCATTTCTTCGCCGCATAAATAGCGTAAAATGTTTTAGAAAGTTGAGCCGAAGGCCTGAAGAAACAATTGATTGTGCTTGAAATAATCAATAAATATTAGGCCTTCTAATTTATACTTCATACTCGAAACAACGAATGGAAAATGAAATTTTTATTATTTATTATTTCTTAGACTTTAAGAAAAAATGTTTTCTGGAGTCCAACAACTTAAATTTTCGCCTAAAAATGCAAAGACCCTCCTTGCGTCATGACCGAATCCTCTATATAAGGCCCCGTTCCGCTCATTGTCTTCCAACGTCTTCTCCCCTTCACTTCTTCCATTTTGGCGCCTTCTTCCAAAGAATGCCATGCCCCACCTCCCCTCAAATGATGTGGAGTCATTAGCTGTGTACATTTTAAATCCTGCTTTTTTTGTCAAATATTTTTTATCACGCTTCCGTGCCAACTGGCTAGGTATTATTAAACGATGCCCTGACTTATTCCTTGTAAACACATTGATTCAAATGATTTTTCTTGATGAATTCGTTTTATTCATCAAAGTTATTGAATTATCAAAGAGTTTCTGGTAGTTTTCGTGTTGTTACTTTGACCGACCCCAATCCCCACTAAGCGAGTGTCTGACACGGTTTCTGTGTACACAATGTGGGTGTTCGTGGAAGGTGTTGATCGTTGAATGAACTAGCGTGAGATGTCCATGTTTGGCCCATGAGAGTAAAAGGGAGAAGATTGGGAACAAATAAAACAAGAGACAAAGATAAGAGAGAGAAAGAGAGAGAGAGTGAGAAAAAGAGAGAGAGAGAGAGCTAAAGAACAAAAGAGAAAGCCCTCCTGAGAAGAAAAGGGGACTATAGAGGAACAAAGCAATCGGAAATACAGATACGTAATGGTAAAAGGCGGAGAAAGAGGATCCTGGATGATTTCTATCTTTGACTAGGTATTCGTTGAGTGACCGAAGACCTCGATCTCTCTTCTTAATTGCAGTCCGAAGTGACCTCTTCCTCCCTTCTCCATCTGGTTCTTTGTCTTTTCTCTGCACTCCCCCACGTCTCTCTATTTTTCACTGTCTCTCTCATAAGGTCTCTTAAGTTCAACCAACAACAACGCGTATTTGCATAAAGGCTTGATCCTTTTTCTTTGTTGTTTTCTCTTAATTCTTTCTCGCAATTGTCTCAATTTCATCGCTGTTCCGCTCTCGTTCTCTTTCTCTCATTCTCTCGTTATCTCATTTTCTTCCTTTCTCTAGTTCCTTTTTCTATTTTTTTTCTTTTTCTCCTTCTCCTCTGTCTGGCTCCACGTCACTAGTCTTTCTTTCGGCTTCTCTCTTTACATTTACTTTCACCCACCTCTCTAGACCTTCTTTTCCATCTCCTCATGGTCTTGTATCTAATTTTAACTGATCTTTACCATAAAATATCTTTAAGGCGGACGCCTTTGAAGTCGCTTTTGTTTGATAAATGTATTCATCCGCTGCTTAGATGGAGGATAGGAGAACGTCAGCAAAAAGAGATTCGAAAAAATATTCAGAAGAAGTAAAGAGGGTAATTCGTGAAAGCAAGGGGAAAATAATGAAAAGAAGAATGATTCCAGAGTGAAACAGGTTTTTAGAAAAAAAGATTGAGGTGGAGCGGGAAATAAAGAGAGAAGTAGAGAGATATGGAGAGAGAGAAAGATAGAGGAGATTTGACTATCAGAGGGCTGAGTAAACGGAACAAAAGAAAGAGAATACAAACAATATGTGTACACCAATGAGATACATAGTTACTGTGGTCAAGGTCTTTCCCACAGAGATAATCATCCCTGTGACCCTGTCTGGACCCTCCCTGATACATTATCTTGTATCTCACGCTACTCATATCTTAACGCTAAAGAGAAGAGACCCAAGAGAAACCAGCTTAGAGAAAAGCTCATCTTGCACAATTATATATGTATATGTTTATTACGTGTAGTAAGCACATTGTACAATACAATACAAAACACAATGTACATATCATAAAATGCAATACAAACACGTGAGAATAAATATCGAAACACACAATATAAGGAAGAAAATTTCGAACAGTTTATTGGAATTCGAAATGATATAATAAACACAAATTTGACAATGATGGACCTTTTTTTCCTTAAAAAACCGTTTTCAAATTCTGTTATTAAAAATTTTAGCATTTCGAACTGCGAAACTATTGGCTCTTCAGTTCGATTTTGGGACCGGGAACCAGATATTTTGCCCTTTTGTGTATTGGATCTGCTTAGCTGAAAGAAATGATGTTTTCTCTTCGAGAGAGTCATAACACCATTTATAAGCTTTTCTACTACATAGTTTCATTTCGTTAATTTTCGCATTGACTCTAGCGAGTAAATTTCAAGTTTTTTTGTTGCGTGTTTTAGGTTTTAGGCATGTTGCTTAAGTCAACTTTAAAACAACGATGGCATAAATAACGGGTGAAGTAGTTCTGCACTCTCTCTATGACAAATATATCTTTCTTCAGGTACGGAAAGTATATAGAAGTACAATGATAAAGAATAGATTATACAGAAAATTTCGAACATAGAGTAAGCATTATCAAAACACTAGGGTTCTTGGTTGTTAGAACATTGGGAAGTCAGTGACATTTCCTTCTCAAATACTCGCAAACTGAAAAAAATTGGAGCTTTTGGTCAATGATGATTCCAAGATCACGGGTTTCTCGTACGTAAGGAAATTATCAATTAAGTAGTCGAATTTCGCCGGGTTTCGGTTGCCCATTCTTAGGATACAAGACTCACGAGGGATCGAACTGCCAAGTCGTAGACCATCCATTTAGATACGATGTCTATAGCTGTTTTTAGGGGTTGAAGTGAAGCTTTTTGGGAAAAGGAATGATATTATTTGAGATCATTTGCAAAGACCTTTACATGCATGACAACCTGTTGACATGACCAAGTTTGAAAGTTCTGTAGTATAAATGATAAAAAAACGAGGACCGAAAACACTCCTTGTGGGACACCATTGTGGACAAGGGAACTGTTTGATAACTTGTCATTTATGCGTACTTGAAAAGAGGCAAGATTCTATCCAAGAGATGATTTTGGCATTGAATCCGTGAGCTCTCAAGTTCTGAATGAGTTTTTTGTGAGAGACAGTGTCAAAAGCTTTTTGATAGTCGAAGTAGAAAACGTCTACGAACTTTTCTTAATCTATCTCTTTAAAACAAAAGTCTAAAAATAGAAGCATCGATTGCTCTATCGAGCACTTTTTTCTAAATCCAAATTGCTCGTCAGGAAATATATTAGTCATCTCGCAATAAGGAGATATTATATTTGTCATATTTTTCTCAAAAATTCTACAGAAAATCGAAGTTATGCTGGTCGATAATTCAAAGTTTTGAAGAAGGTAGTTTTTTTCTTTATCGGAACTACTATTCAATGCATCCATTTCAAGAGGAGATCATTGTTATCGAATGAATGGTTATAAAAATTTTCGAGCGGGATATCTAAAGGAACATCAATCTTTTTATGAAAACATGTATATATGATCGGGAGTTGAATTGGGATACTTCTCTATAATTTTACATATTTCATGTCTAGTGAAGTGTGGATCATCCAGTAAAAATGTGGTATTAGAAGTTTCGGGTTTGAAAATCGGTAAATCATCATTGTCTTTTATAAGAGATTTTTAGTAGGGTTTGGCTAATAAATTGTAGAACCCCATCGAGATCGATGAGATCGTGAATGCCTTTATTTTTAAGATGAGTAGAGGAGGAAATCCATCTTTTTTCAATCACTATAGTCAGCGCATCGTTGCTTAAACGATTAACAAAGATCAAAAATTGAGTAGGGGATCTTATGTACTTGCAGAAGAACTTTTTGTTTTTGCTCTCTATGAATTTCTTCTCAATATTCAGGTTATTTCCGCAAGAGATTAGTGCACTTTATACTCGCAAAAGTGAATAGTTCGTAGTCACTTGCTGTGAATAGTTCGTAGTCACTTGCTGTGAATAGTTCGTAGTCACTTGCTGTGAATAGTTCGTAGTCACTTGCTCGTCTCACTTGCTCGTCCCGTATTTAGAAACGTGTTCCATAAGTTGAATCTACATATTCTTGAGCTTTTGTCTTCGTCGAAGAATTCGTCTAACATAAGCTTAGAAATAAACAGAGCACTATTAGGTGTCAAGACCAAATCATCTGGTAGAGTTCAATATAGATATTACTCGAAAAATTCTATAGTTCGTAGTCATCACTTGCTCGTCTCGTATTTAGAAACGCGCTCCATAAGTTTAATCTATTCTTGAGCGCACGCTCTATATGAGCGAGCAGAACTGAATTCGTTGATATACTCACTTTTTTAGCGGGGCAAAATCCTCGGATACTTTTTCTAGAATATATAAGAATGCTCCTACATCGAGTCAACGTTACAATGAGAAGCGAAAAGAGAAGGCCAATCTTTATTCCTCAACAAAAAGTTTAGAGATCAATATTCTATTCGGTTACAGTTTCTTCTGTTTGTATAGCAAGGAAAATCATACGGGAGCAGAAGATTGATGTTCAGAGGTCCCGAAAGACGGATTTACTGATGGAGGTTTTCAAATCAATTCAGAGAAGGGTAGTCCGTCAACAAAAGATCTAGTGTATTCATAGCTCGACTTGGAGCTCTGATGAGTTGAGTTAGTTGTGTAGTAGATCAGAACTAGGGGAAAAGAGAGGAAATGTGTCAAGTATGAGAGATATCTGAGTTCAATCCGCTTACCCGTTCCTGGAATATGTAGCTTTAAACGTGCTATTAAATGAAAATAATTAATCTTAACCAGGCGTTACTGTTTTCAAACTGTTGACAAACAGAAAGAATAATATGCTTATTGCTAGTGATAAAAAACAACTGAAATTTGCCTTTTTTGGTTCTTTCACGGAATTTAAAAAAGGCGATGGCATGAACCTCTTGGAAAGTTTTTTTTTATTTTAGTAGCACGATCTCAAACTTGCTTTCACTTTGCTGTGAAATCCCTCCTTTTGTGCTTGTTAGCATAGAGCTTCTTCCATTTAATGCGGTCGCTCACAATTGTCGATCGCCAGATATAAATTACTTAATCCACCCACCTCTCTTTCTCTCTCTTTTTTGATATTTTCGTGTGTTTTCCTTTCTCTACACTCGTATTTTCATTCTTTGATAGTTGCCATTCTTCCTATTATTTTCTTTCAGTCTTGTCCTCATATTTATTTCCTCATTTTTCGGCTTTTGAATAGCCCTCCCTCGGGAATAGTATAGCCCTCCCTCGGGAATAGTATAGCCCTCCCTCGGGAATAGTATAGCCCTCCCTCGGGAATAGTATAGCCCTCCCTCGGGAATAGTATAGCCCTCCCTCGGGAATAGTATAGCCCTCCCTCGGGAATAGTATAGCCCTCCCTCGGGAATAGTATAGCCCTCCCTCGGGAATAGTAAACAGACGAGGGAGCTAGCCCAAACCGCTCTTAGGAAATAGATAAGTATTTATTGAGAGTAGTAGAAAAAATTAGAAGCGCGTGAAGGGACGGAAAAGGAAAATTTGAGGGAGATAAAAAGATGAGAGCATTGTGTGTTTGTGTTGTTGTGTGTCTTGAAAGAAGTTGTAATTATGATAGAGAAAGATGAGAGAGAAAAAATAGAGAAAAAGACTCAGACAGAAAGAGATAGATAGAGAAAGAGAGAGAAAAAAAAAAAGATTGCCAAAGGGAGTTTGAGAAAACATATTGAAGGAAGAACAAAAATGTTAAGGATGTAGTAATGAAGCAATTTTTTACCCAATAACATTTTGTTTAAAATTTGAAGGGAAGAATCATAAGTAGAAGGTGTTGAAAAATTCAGGCAACTTTAAAGTTTTTTGTCCCTAAAATATCTTGAATTTTTCTTGAAAAATAAAGACGATTGAACTTTTCGCTATGACCTTCAGAAAAAAGTATTATTGTTGACGAAATATGAAGAAAAACTAAAAAATATTGGTTGTTTACGAATTTGAAAGAGAAAAGCATTTACTGAAAGTACTTTGCGCTCGAATCCGATTACGAGACTTGTAAAAATTCGAATTTTCATTACAGTTCCTGCATGCTTCTCAACAAGAGTTCTGTAACGAAAATGTCTAAAAAAACAGGAAAGCCTTATTTGTTTAGTTGGTTTTTTCTTCACAATTGAGTTAATATTCAGATTTTTGACAACTCTTTGAAATAGAACAGCCGTTGGCCTAAGTGGATAGTAGAAGCAGTTGATTTAGTACGCTGTGTCTCGGCGATTATTTAATTTTTCAACAAATGCTCTTTTTCGTTGTTTTTGTCTCTCTCTCTCTCTTTCTCTCTCTCTCTCTTTCTTTCTTTCCCTCTTCTGTCTCTGAAATTTTTTCCTAACTCCGTCTTCTCTCTCTCTCGCTCTCTTCCTCCCTCTATATCTCTCTTTTTTCTGTCTTTCTTTTTCTATCTCTATTTCTCTCTCTTAAGTCTTTGATTCGCTTCTCTGCATTACGCATTGCAAGTCTGTGTTCACTGAAGGGACTAATTTGGAGTGAAGAGAGACGTCTACATGAAATTGATTGGGAGGAATGTAATTGACACGAGAAGTAAGAATTTTTGTGTCATGTAAGACGAGAAGAGAGGGAGGGGAGGGCGGCGAGGTCGAAGCTCCGAGTTGCACTGAGCTGAGTCATGTAAGACGAGAAGAGAGGGAGGGGAGGGCGGCGAGGTCAAAGCTCCGAGTTGCACTGAGCTGAGTCATGTAAGACGAGAAGAGAGGGAGGGGAGGGCGGCGAGGTCGAAGCTCCGAGTTGCACTGAGCTGAGTCATGTAAGACGAGAAGAGAGGGAGGGGAGGGCGGCGAGGTCGAAGCTCCGAGTTGCACTGAGCTGAGTCATGTAAGACGAGAAGAGAGGGAGGGGAGGGCGGCGAGGTCGAAGCTCCGAGTTGCACTGAGCTGAGTCATGTAAGACGAGAAGAGAGGGAGGGGAGGGCGGCGAGGTCGAAGCTCCGAGTTGCACTGAGCTGAGTCATGTTAGACGAGAAGAGAGGGAGGGGAGGGCTGCGAGGTCGAAGCTCCGAGTTGCACTGAGCTGAGCTGAATGTAACCCGGAGCTTTGAGCGTATAACGAAGCAACTTTATTATGCATAACCAGAGAAGTTTTGTTTTGAAAAATAAATGAAGTATATTGAATTTTTAATTGTGTTAAAAGCTGATGGGCACACAAGGTCACGATATGTGTCACGATACGCCCCTCATGTTCTGAATCTCTATTTTCACACAAGACTTACAATCGAAATCGCCTACAGAACATCTTTATATACCCTTTTTTAAAGAATGTTCATGATCTCTTTTTGAAAAAACCTCAAAATTTCAAAGTATTTAAATCTGGGCTTTATCTGATGGTCCCCAAGTTGCGCGTTCGACCGCTCTAACATGGAAAACAAAACTGAATATGTACGGTTATTTTTGAAAAAAAACTCAACAAAAAAATTGAGCATAATTTTTAGTGCTACCTCGACCTGAAAATTTTAGGGTTTGAACATTCAATGGTTGAGCTGAAAGGAAAAGGTAGCAACAAGGCCGTCTTTCTTATAGAACTATCGCACAAGTTAGCGACCTCTACCCGGTGGTGTTGTCGTAAAGCGCTTTTTTTAGGTGAAATGTATGTGAGTTCTGTTTGAATTCGCTCCCTGCACCACTTTTTTGGCGGTATTTTCAACCTAACGTGAGAAAAGCAAGCTTACTAATCTGAAATGATTCATTTTTGAAAAGGGGGCTTTCGCAGAGCGTTCTTTCTTAATATCGATTCTAGTTCGCACTTGAAACGGAGACCAACACAGGGAATCACAGAAAAACTTATTACTGAAACTTGAAAGGAAACATGTGAGGAACCGTTTAAGGGTTCTTATTGAAGATTGCAAAATTATCCTCCAAAGTATTTCCTTTAATAAAACTTCAACATACCGATTTCAATATTTTTTGTTAATAATTTTTGTAAGACTGTGTAAAGTCTTCATAATTCTTACTAACTCGAGAAACATAAATCAGTGTTGGTGTTTTTCACAGAAAAAACTACTTGAAGAAAACTCAAAATCAAATTTCATGACAACGGAAAACTGTTTGTTAAAACTTGATTCGACGTCTTTTTTAAGAAAGTGAAAAAGTGTCAATACCTATTTCCCTGAAAGCATTAGAAAGATGTGATTAATATTTTATCTTCAGATTCTAAACATTTTAACTTCAAATTCTTATTGATGTAATATCTTTGATTCGCTCGATCTTTTACTCTATTAACATCATGAATATTGGGGGACGAGAAATATTGGAACGCCCTTATTGCGTGCAGACTGCCTTGAAATTATGACCAGAATAATACGTTTACTGTTGAATATGTACATTTTGTACTTTATGTTCTCGAAAACTCTCGATAATATAAAACATAACTTGTATTGAATTGAGAATGAGAATTGGAACATGGAAAAACATTAATGCAGGATGAGAAGTAATGAGAACTCCTCAAATATAACAGCTCTTTCGATGGAGAGGAAAAGGGTGAAAAACATGTAGGATCGAGACAAAAAGAAAAATAGTTTCGAAAAGATAGCCAGAAAGAGATGAATGAAGAAAGAGGAAAAGAGAAAGTGATGAATACAAAGAGAGTTAGAAGGAGAGAGAGAATATGGAATAGAAAAAGGGAGAGAAAGAGAGAATAGGTGCGGAAAGGATGAAGACCCCTTTACTTGTCGCACTCTTTACTTATTTTTCTAATTCTCCCTTTTTTCTCTTCTATAAGCTATAAAACACACCGTTTCTTGTAAAAACATGGAAACAAAAGAGAGGAAGTAGGAATGGAAGCAAAAAGAGAGGAGAAAATTGCGGAGAAAGAGTATGAAAGGGTAAAAAAGAAATAGAAAGTAAGTAAGACAGAGCCAGAGAGAGAGAGAGAGAGAGAGAGAGAGAGAGAGAGAGAGAGAGAGAGAGAGAGAGAGATAGATAGAGAGAGAGAGAAATAGAGAGACAAAGAGATGAAAAAAATATGAAAGAAAGATAGGTAAAGAAAGAAAGATATGAATACGTAAGTAGAAGCGCAGAGAAGCTGAATATGGAGAGTTTGTTTTAGACAAGAGAAAGAGAGAAAGCGAGAGAGAGGTAAAGACAGAGAGACAGAAAGAATAATAAAAAAAGAAAAGAAAAGAGAGTCGACAGAAAGGCTAGATGAAGTTTGAGTACTCTGTCTGGGGCGGACGTACATATGTATATAGAACTCTTAACAAATCCGAAGGGATCAAACATTGAAATATTGTTATTTTCACTGACTTTTGTAGTTATGTGTTAAGCGAAATGTTATTGGCGAAAGTTTTTTATATTGAAAATAATGTCCTCCTACAATTGTTTTGGAGTTCAATAAAACTAGTGATATAATAATAACATTGAAAAGACTGTACGGGGCTGGCTGGCTAATTTGAAAGCAGTTCTTTGAGATCTTCGTGGGAATAGCCTTCGTAAACTGTGGAGCGAGACATTATAAGTCAACAATACGTTCTCTTTATATACGAAAGAGTTCAGTGATAAATGTAAATTTTTTTATTAGATATTATTTTTTGTTCCGGAAACATTACCTGATGTATATTTTGAATGATACATAGTTGCTTCCTGATAAGTTAGATTAAGCTTGCTCAAACCACTCAAACGAATCGCAAATTTTGCATCCGGAAGGTTTCTGCAAACGACTCCATTCTCAAGACTTCTCAAGACTTTCATACGTACTGTCAACATAAAAGTTTCATGAGAACGTTTTGGGACCAAACCAGTTCAACAAAAAAAGATTAAAATTTGTTTTTTTTTAAATCTCCTCGGAAACAATTTTTCTACATGGAACTTAACAAAGTTGACTTAAAACTGTTTAAAAACCTTTAAAAACGCACACAATTTAAAAAAATGTTTAGATGGAAAAATAAAATTTTAAATTTCACTCAAGATAGAGAGTAACACTTTTCTATCTTGAGAGATGTTCTTGGAAAACAGTACATATGTCTTTGAAGAGGACATCGACCGAGCAGTGAGCTAGTGTATCAATCGGGACTATTTATTAGTACGGCTTTAGAGAAGCGCTCTTTTGTGTTATGTAAGATACGGCTGGTTCGAATCTATTACGAGACCATTTTTCACGATTTGATCAGTCCGGGCGTGGCATAATGGTAGTGTGTTCGACTATTGTGCGAAGAGTCCCGAGTTCGACTCCCACCCCGGACAGATCCACCCAAACCAAGGGGGTTAAGAAATGTCGGTAGTGCTCATGCACGAATCTGACTCTCCCCACTGCTGCTATTCACAACAGCAGTGATATAGCGGGCAGCAACTGGTTCTACCAGGATAGGGCTGTCCTGCATTTCAGGGGAGCCCGTATCCTGCCGCGAGGCGGGAACAAGCGCGAGGAGGATTATTCTTATTTTTTTATTTTAATGATTTGATGATCCGCGTTGAGAAGGCGATACTTCTTCAGACTGTGTGACTGAGTTTATGTCAACTCGGTGTTCCTTAGCGACCAATCTGAATTAGCGAGATCTTGCAAACAAGACTCAGTTACAAAGACCAAGCTGTGAATGAAATTTTACACTACTCCTCACTGTTTATAGTCAACGGTTTTTTGTACCGAACATAAGAGCGGACTGTTCACTGAAACATGTGCGCATAAAACGTGTGGTGTGACAGGAACCGAACCTTAGCTTTGCGGGCGATGCTCTTACCCACTAAGCTACACATGGAAACAATATAGTGCACATTTCAAGGCCCGTACAATAAAGCGGCTAAGACCAAGCGGCTAACACCAAGCGTTCAACACCTAGCGATCAATCCTAACCGTCATTCTCTTTAACTGTGTTCTTCAGCTTCATCGCTGATAATATCAGCAGTTGTCATTGGCCATGAACTCTTTTAAATACAACTCGACTCTCACAACGAAGAGCGGCGGGTGCTCGACTTCCTCATCAAAAAATTTCTTTTCATTAAATGGACTAAAAGAAAATACCCTACTGAAGTTGCATTTGAATGAGGCAAAAGATCCTACTGAAAGTTGTTTTTTTATCACAAAATTAATGATTTTTCTAGAGAGATGAGCAATTGTAACGTAAAAAGTGGAAGAGATGCGGAGAGAAAGAACGAAGAAGCGTAGGAAAGAAGAAGGAGAAAAATAACCGCTTCTCGGATCTTTACACTGATTTCACAACTTTTCGAATGAGGAAGTGTTATTCGAAACTCTCAAATCTGTCTTTTTAAACTAACTTTTTCGCTTTTATGATAAAAATACTTCCTTTCATGAAATTAATACTTGAAAATATTTCAACTGAGCGGAAAAACTCGAGTTTTCATGAGAACTTTAGCAAAAACTTATACTTCATCCATCTCACGTTTAATCGAAGCATTTTTCATTAATTAAACAAAACCGCAATAAAAATAAATTACTGGTTATATGATCAAAATCAAGATTTTAGATCACTCAAGAACCAAACCTTTACAAGTTTCAAAGAATTTTTTGAGGTTTTTTGTTTCAACCGCAGAAGTCAGTTTTGAAGTCTGCAAATTCAAATTTAGATCGCTTCAAATATCGATTTCATCTACCGTTGAATGTTTGAAATCGATCCTTCTCGCCTTCTCATCAATATTCTTCAACTGAAGTTTTTGGCTCTCAAGGTCAAACCTCAAAACCTCGCGACAAATAAAACTTAACTTCAGTAGTTTGCTTCAAGAACCTTTTCCTCTGTATTCAACACCACAGTTTTTCGCCCGGGTCATTTTGGTCAGTTAGCTGAGCGATAGTGAAACCTTCTTTGTATACCCGAGAGGTTTTTTTTGTTGTTGTTTACTTATCGTTGTTAGAGTCAGAATCCAATTGGATACTTCGAAGTACCTACATATATCAATAGTTTTTTGTATGCAAAACAGGCACAGAAAAACATTGATTTAAAGAATCGTGTTCTAATGTCTCTGACACAAATAAACTACACGAACATTCTTGTACGCAACGACACGGAAGTTTTCCCAAAAATTTAATGAAAGTATTTAGAGGGAAAGAAAATGTTCAAATAATCTTCCAAAAATTAAAAAAAAAATTAAAAACTTATCTTTAAAAAAATCTATTTTATAAAGTCGGTTCGATTAGAAATCGAGAAAAGCGAAAGAAATGTGTTATGATAACCATGGAAAACTGTGTATGTAACTATTGCCGTTACTATAAATGTTAACACCACTTTTTTCGTTGCATTTGTTCAATATGTAATTTTTCAATATCCATAAACTTGCGATATCAAATTAACCTAGAATCACTCGGTTAATCGAGAAAAAAAATGAATAAGAAAATCAATCAACTGAGCAGAAGATTTTAATATGTACTCTTCATTCATTTCAAAAATTATCAATCAATTTGCCAAGGTTTCGAGGTTTGGAACGACCAGAGTCCCGTTAGCGCGTCGGTGCTGTGACGAGAAGGCGTCGGTGCTGTGACGAGAAGGCGTCGGTGCTGTGACGAGAAGGCGGTGCTGTGACGAGAAGGCGGTGCTGTGACGAGAAGGCGGTGCTGTGACGAGAAGGCGGTGCTGTGACGAGAAGGCGGTGCTGTGACGAGAAGGCGGTGCTGTGACGAGAAGGCGGTGCTGTGACGAGAAGGCGGTGCTGTGACGAGAAGGCGGTGCTGTGACGAGAAGGCGGTGCTGTGACGAGAAGGCGGTGCTGTGACGAGAAGGCGGTGCTGTGACGAGAAGGCGGTGCTGTGACGAGAAGGCCAGAAATTTATTTATTTATTATCAACAAATTATTTAAAATTTGACAACGCATGGGAAAATTTAAGACTGTTGCACTGATGAAACGTTCTTCTACTTTATTTCTACTTTTACTTCTACTACTGCTTCTACTACTTTCTATATAATACGTTCTTCTTGCTTCTAATGTTCTGTTCAGTTTATCCGCTACTTATTTTTCACAGTGTACTGTTCAAAAAAGGCTCGTGATCAACATGGTCGCAATCAGCCTCCGGTTGCGCTTCGTTTTATTCTTATCACTTTAATTATCAAAGTGACACGCTCGGGTCAACCAACACCTTCAACCTGAATCTTCAACCAATATCCCCTTACACGCAAACTCAACCCATTGCGATAAAGTATATAGTACATATATATATATATATATACGATTCGAGATAGGGATGAGATAAAGAAGACAACGTGATAAAAATATTATTGCAAGGGTTGTCTCAAACCCTTTTTAAATCTCATGTTTACTCTTGTCTAAAACATAAAGAATTACCAGAAAAGGCATTTTTACCCGAAAATTTTCAATCCGAAATGAAAATAAAATTTCGACTAGCCAAACGACTTTTAAAGATCGGCTTTTTTCAAGATGTTTCTAGAATGAATAGCAGGCACGACCAAACCATAAACTCTATAAAAAGAGCAACATGAGTCGAAGAGTACGGGTTTATTGGACAAATGAGTTAAGGACTTGAACTGAACGTTTTACTAAAACATGTATGTATGTGTGTATATAGGTAAATGCTTCAATGACCCTTTTAAGAAGACTAGTAAACTCTAGGGCCTACCGAACGACCCTTTTAAGAAGACTAGTAAACTCTAGGGCCTACCGAATGACCCTTTTAAGAAGACTAGTAAACTCTATGGCCTACCGAATGACCCTTTTAAGAAGACTAGTAAACTCTATGGCCTACCGAATCTCATGAAATTAATTGTAAGCCGTTTGCTTCAAAGAGAAGTATCCACTTCCTTGCATGTTTGAGTTTCTCTTTCTAGCTGGCATAAAGGTCACAATGTAGAACTGAGTGATATTTCTAATGCGGCTGCACGAACAAAACCACGAATTAAAGGAATAAGACATCGGTAAAACTGTACAGTTTTACAAAGATAAACTTTTAAATAGTTTTACAAAGTTAAACTTCTAAAATCTTAACTTAAGTTAACTGTGATGGCCTCAGTTTATCCCAAGTTACGTACCAGCTACTTTCAGCCGCTTCAGAAACTTACAAACTTGAACCATTTTTTGTTTGGTTACTTACTTTTTCATCACTATCGCGGATGCCTGGTTTGTGATAGGATCGTTGAGTAGAAATTCCTTTGAAATATTCTTATAGAGGAAACCTTTTTATTCTTATACGGAGCATCGCGGCTTTATTGGAGAACTCTTGGTAGCCCAAATGTTTGCTTCTAGTGCGAGTGCTTGTCAGAATTTCAACTTCAATTATTCAAAGGGTCCTGAGGGCTGAGGAGGCGGAGGAGAAGAAGGCCAGCCAGCAATGCCTCAGACGCCGCTTGGAAGGAAACTATGTGGGTGGTCTATTGCCTCCCAAGGGCGACTTTCTGCTGTCTGTATGTTCCTTTCTGTGGCGCAACGGGATCGGATGACATTCTTAGTGCCTGGGAAAATGGGAGGAAGAGAGAGAGAGAGTTAGAAACGAAGATATAAAGAGATATGAAGAGTTTTGAAGACAGGAAAGGGGAATTTTCGTGAATCGAAAGAGTCAGAAAATGAGTGTTGAAAAGAGATAATGAGAGAGCGAGGAAATAAACGAAGAAATGTATATGCATATACAAATATGTAAGGTGTGCTCACAAAAAACACTTCTTCTTTATGCACATAAATGATTATTTTTTCTCGAGGAGTATTTGGAAAGAGAGAAAGGGAGTGTAATAAGAGAAACAACGAGAGTGAGAAGGACGAAAATGAAGTAACAGAGAACAAAAAATATTAGAGAAAGAAGCAGAGAAAGGAATGAAGATAAGAAAAAAAAGATTTTTTTTAAAAACCCGTCTAGAATCTGACACAGTCGTCTCCGTCTCATCTCGCCCGCCTTTGAAATTGTTATATTCATATTCGAACTTTTATCTTTTGTTCTCTCTCAGTCTCTTTCTCTTCTTTTATTTCTTTCTTCCTTTCTTCTCATTTTCTTTCTATCTTACTTCTATGCCACACATAATCCATGTGCATGTATAAATATATGGATGGCTCATGGAAATAGACATGTTTAGTTTGATCTATTCACCTTTTCAAGAAGCATTACGAAACTTCGTGTGCTTTTTCTCGAAATTTGTTTTGGATTTCGAAATAAACCGTATATCGAGCTTCAGCAGTTTCTTTTATATTCTTTTCTTCCTCTGTTCAGTTCAAAAATACTTCGGTTCATGGCAGTTGTTCATTATTAAAACTTACGGCTTGCCGAAAGCAGGCTTCTTCTGTCTCTACCACAAAAATACATCTTCTCTCATAACAAATAACTTATTCAATGGTTGACATCTTATTCAAAGTGGCTTCAAGGTCTTTATTATTTTTGATCGATTAGCGGTGCAATGTGAAGGGCTTACAGGAACACAATGGTTGAATGAGAGAATCAGAGGAAGAGGGAAGAGTGGGTGAATGAAAAACGTTCAGAGAATCTGGACTGCAGAGAGACATGTTGGGAAAAGATTGGAAGATCGTTGGAGAGATCCAGATCCAACCAATTACTCACTGAGTGAGAATCTTCCTTATACAAATGCACATCCATCGAGTCTCGTAAGTAATTGAACCATTCTCCTTACTAGCTTTCTCTCTCTATCTCTCTCTCGATCTATGGCTTCGTTTAACTGTCTCTTTCCGTCTGACCTTTCTCGCTCTTTCTCGCTCTTATCCCCTTCTCCCATTTCCTCCTTTTCCCTTTGTTACCAGTTCTTTCTTTTCTCTTAACCTCTCTGGTCTTCTTCTCTCTTAGTTTTGTTTGTCTCTATTTTACTGCTTAGTATTAGGAAGTATTTTTTTTATCTCATCTGATCTCAATTGCCAAAACTCATTCTTTAATTTGGTTTTTTCTCTTCATGACATTAGAAAACTATCTTCTCTGTCAGCATAAGTTTAATTGTAAAACGAATAAATAACTGAATAACGTGAAAAAAGAGTATCTTGAGAGTTTTTTTGATGACAAAGATAGATTTATAAAAGGATTAACCAGAAATTGAAGCATGAAAGCAAAAGAATACAGCTCAAAGTTGATGCAAAGCTATAGCCGTAACAGTCCAGTCAAACCATTGTTGACCCTCCTGTCCACATTCAACGTTGTCAATCTCTTGGACGTCGTTGGCCCAGGTTTCCAAAGGAGGCGCTTCATTTGCCGTGACACCGATAATGAAACTTTTGAGCTCGAACTTGATAAAAGTTTATGTATTTATTCATACATTGTTTAAAAAATGACAAAACATGGAAATGAAAGAAAGAAAAACAAGGAGAAAGATCTGAATGGGCCACCCTGGAAATCGTTATTCTGTTTCAAAGATTAGGTAATTGTATAACAAGAAGATCTAAAATACGAAGTTTACCCAACCTCGTTTTGAAAGTCTTGCAGCAGCAAAATGCAGCAAAACAGCAAAGAAAAAAAACTTACAGCAAAATAATCTTCTGTCTCATCAACAATTTGGTTTCAGAAACTAAATGTCAACGGTGACTTCATTGGTGCAATCTCATTCTTATTTCGCTGATATAATCTCCCACGGTAAAGCTGTCGATGTTGTTTTTCTTGACATATCAAAGGCATTCGATACAGTAGTTACTATATTACTACTTCATAAACTTAAAAGGCTAGGAATCTGCGGTAACCTCATTAAATGGATCGCGGACTACCTGACTGGTAGAATTCAGACTGTATGTGTTGACAATGAAAACTCTAGCTCATTTTCTATTATCAGCGACGTACCACAAGGTTCAGCTATCGGACCGAAACTATTCTTCCTGTTCATTGATGACAAAAAACATGTAATTCCTCCCAATGTAAATTATACTATCTACGTCGATGACATGAAGTTATTTAGTGAAGTACCAACTTTTTCGTCTGACCTCCAAACTGACATAGACATTGTATTCAACTGCTGTCAACAGTCCAATCTCAAACTATCAGCTCAAAAATGTATAGTTTCGCATTTTGGTATTAACCCTATGCAAAATTATCAGCTCGATTGTCATCCAATTGCCGATTCTTCTGAAATAACAGATCTAGGAGTTGTTTTTTTCAGTAATCTTTCTTGCAATAAACAAGTCGAACATGTCTGCAAGAAATTAACAAACCTCGCCAATATTTTTCTGCGCATCTTCAAAACCAATTCTCTGGATGTATTAACCCGTGCTTTTGTTACTTATATTCTTCCGATCCTCGAATACAGCTTTGTTGTATGGTCACCTACCGCAATTGGCTTAGTTAAAGATATCGAAAGAGTACAGAGAAACTTCACTATAAGAATATTGGCTAGGAAAGGATTTACTCATCTAGTTTACTCTGAACGTTTAAAAATGCTAAATTTACTAGAATCTCTTGAATATCGCAGGGTTGTTTCCGATTTAGTTTTTATACATAAGAGAGTCCACGATTACTCAGAGTTTGACTTTCTCGTTTGTTCACTTTAGCTCCTCTTACTAGAGCTGTTAGAAGTACCCATTCATTAAGAATCGCCTTACCATATGCTCTAAACTCCTCTAGGTTTTCTACGTGTGCTTCTAGGTCAATCTCTATTTGGAACTCCTAACCTAGCGAAATAGTATGTAATCATTCCAGTAAAATCTTTATGAACAAACTCAGAAAACTGCCGATAAGTTGTATTTTACCCGAGCCCATTATATGGGACTAAGATTATTTAGAAATAACACTTTTATAGACACACTGCCACTGTAATGCAATTCTTTTTTGATAGAATCATTATCCATGTTTGTAATCATTGATTGTTGAATTAAAATTTGACTTTGTTTACATGGAAATAGAGAATTGAATTGAATTGAAAGTTTATATATTAGGGGAGTTTACAACATTCTCAGGCAGTTTAGAACTGTTTCTAGCGGCTCATGGAGAAAACTAATGGAAAAACGGTTGTCTTCGGGTTATAGGTCTATGAAAAGCGTATCTTGACGTCCGGCCATTACATGCCTCGAAAGTATACATACAGATTACAGATATAACTATAATACCATTCAAAAATTTATAAGAGAAGATAAGGTCAGCTTTTGTTCTGCGGTATAACAAAGTAGTCAAGTTAAATGTTTCCAGTTTTCCGCTTCAGGATGGTCGCGATCTGAAAGAGAAGCGGAGAACATTCAAGCAAAGGAACTATGAAGGCTTTGTAACGTCGGTTATATGGGACAGGATTTCTGATGCTCAGTGAACGAAACAAAGCGTAGACGAGCCTCATTGCACGTCTTGTTATGAACTCGATATGATGACCAAAAGAGAGATTAACATCTATGAAAACTCCAAGATCTCGCACAGGTGATTCTGCTACTGCAAACGGAATACGGATACCTTCAAAATCTGTTACAAATTAGGCCAAAGAAGGATTCGATTTCCCGAGTTGCAAGACACTACACTTATTACTACCAACCATGAGTTGCCATTCCCGACAGAAAGACTGAATAGCAAGTGCAGCTTATGTTGAGTTGAGAGTGAGCGAGCCAAGGATCGTTCGGAGGAAAACATACAAATACTTTGATGTCATCAGCAAAAAGGTGGGCCGAAACAACATTCTAATAGAATTCTCGTGTCAAAAAACAATATAAAACAAAAAAGAAAAGGTACTAAGACAGAGCCCCGGGGGACTGATTTTGAACATATCAAACAGAGTGTTATCCACACGAACACGCGAGTAGATATGATTTTGAACCTATCAAACAAATTGTTATCCACACGAAAACGTGAGTAGCGATTGATAAGAAATGATTCAAACCAGTTCAGTAAACTGAAATACGCTTTTAAGCACAATAAGGAGTTTCTCATGTGATACAGTGTCAAAGGCCTTAGCAATATCATAATACAACACGTCAACTGCATTATCAGATTCAACATCACGCTGCCATGACTGGGCGCACTGCAGAATATTTGTTTCGATTGACGGATTAACGACTTCCAAATCCGTGTTGACAATTTGGAAATAACATTACACCAATGAATGAGAGTCGGTTTGTCTCAACACTTTAGACGCAACTGGTGAAATAGTGATAGGGCGAAAATGTTCAGGTGAGCTAGGCGAAGCGATCTTGTTTATCCTGACAAAAACTCCTTCTTTCCAAATATCAGGGATATTACCTAACATTAAAGAAAAGTTTAAAATGTATGGGCTCCGCAAGGACGATAGCAAAAATTGTGTATTTGGTTGAGGGATCAGAATCAGATGGTAAAAAGCAAGAGGCTTTTGAATTCTTGAGGTTCCGCATTACTTGTTTTCTTGAGGTTCCGCATTACTTGTTTTCTTGAGGTTCCGCATTACTTGTTTTCTTGAGGTTCCGCATTACTTGTTTTCTCGAGGTTCCGCATTTCTTGTTTTCTTGAGGTTCCGCATTAGGTCTGACGATGCAGTCTGAGATAGAATAGCTGTTTCGTGAATGTAAATATTACAGGAATGTTTCCATCATCTTATATTGACGAAAAAGCGGCAGAGTGTAGATGGAAAAATTCAGGACGAAGTTAAGGAATAAACGCCGAATTATCGGAGTTCACGTGAAAAATTGGCAGCTTATAACCAAGAAAAGGGTGTTAACTCAGTTCTGAAGAATGGGGAAGAGGATCACCAGATAGTAAGAAGCAGGCTTATAACATGTAAAACTCAGTTTTGTAGATCATACTACATGCACAGACTTACATTAAAAGTAACAAGTTATCCAAAGACTCATTCGAAAAAGACAACCTGAAGTCAGAAAACTTTAAGATAAGTTCATTTCGAAAATCGATTGATCACCTATAAAAATTCGTGAGAATCAGCAAAAAGGAGTAGGAGAGACTGGCTCAATTGATAGAGCAATGCACTATCGATCTGGCATCTCTCGCAATTGCAATTCAGTTCCTAAGGTAACCGGCAAAGAGGCGGTTGTTTCTATAGCTAGACTCTTCAATCCTTCACAAATCAGAATGTTTCAACCTCTTCTTGGTGGGTTTGGAAACCTGGGACAATGACGTTCATCATCGTTCTATTTATTGTACATTAGTTGTTGGCTTAAAACTGTTCAAGTGTTTCTTTGATTCATCTTCTCCATGTCATAATAAAACTTTTTGACAGATGTTCGTTCCGTGAAACAAGAATCCGATTCTAAGAATTCTGTCCCCAAGTGGTTCGAAGTAACTCAACGGTGCTTCTCTTCGAAAAACATCAACCAACCGACTTAGATCCACCCTAAAGGCCGAATGTGTACCAACATAATGTTTTCAGCCGTTGCAAGCTTCTGAAACACAACATTCTTGCTTCACAAATAAGCATAGCATCTTCCGTCTTCTCAAAACAAATTCATTAAAAACAACAAAAATGAGAATTGAACCGTTGGCGTTTTTAGTCGAACGACAACAAACTTGGAGCGTCAGAAACATTTAAAAGCTCTTCAGGTTTAAGCAAACTTTCCGTCTCTTCCCGTTCGAACCTGAGAGGGACAACAAAACACTTTATAGAAGAATCATTAATTTGAAAGATATTATTAAAAATACTCTGGCAGGTTAAATCCTTCCGGGCCGGATATTAAGCCCGCCGGACTTCCTTCGACGCTACAAATGCAATTTAGATACTTTTTGACTTTTCTCAACACGTTTACAACTTACGAACGTTTGAAACATGAAGCAATTCCCGGAAGCTTTTTCAGTATTAAGCATCTCATGCTCGAGAAAAGTCGGAAATGAGACTTACTTCCGTTTGTTTTTTCTCCCAATCTCACTTTCTCTTTGTTCTTATTTCCTCTCATCTCTTCATTTTACTTGGATTTAATAACTGATATAAGCATTTGAGCCAGTAACTTGATACTCCGAATAGGAATATGAACAAGGATGGAGCTTCCGCGAGTACTCCGAATAGGAATATGAACAAGGATGGAGCTTCCGCGAGTACTCCGAATAGGAATATGAACAAGGATGGAGCTTCCGCGAGTACTCCGAATAGGAATATGAACAAGGATGGAGCTTCCGCGAGTACTCCGAATAGGAATATGAACAAGGATGAAGCTTCCGCGAGTCCGGCGAAAGACGGGGATAATTCTTAGAACTCCACTCCAATCACATTTTAGTATGTGGAGAGATATGACATGTGCACCTCAGTATTCAATGATTTGATATATCACTACATTCGAGGCCGTGTAAAACTACAAAGCGAGTGACTCTTTACGAAGGTATGCATTTAATCAAAAGACAAAAATTTAGGTTTTTCTCCTCCTAATCACAGAAAAAGTTTACAAAACCAGTTTTCGGAATAATGTTTACGTCGAATAAAAAGGAGCTCTCCTTTGTGTTTTTGGCAAAAAAATTCTCTTTTTGAGCGCATATTTTCCTATTCTTGCAGAATAAAACACTGTGTTACTTGGGGAGGGGATCAGATTACTTTTCAATGATTTTTTCGCTTAGGCTTAGGTGAAATTTATGCTAACGAGGCCATAAGGCTCAGGAACCGTATGGAACATTTAGCCACAAAATTGTTGTTTTATCTGGTATAACAAAGTAAATTGTCTTAGCTGTTTTCATCTATTATTCACAGCTTTTTTTCGTGTAGGCTTAGGTGAAGGGTACGCTAACGAGGCCATACGGCCTAGAAATGAGACCGCATGGAAACATTACTCACATTATTAATTTTTTGATGTGGCTTGTTGATCTTGATAAAGCGTTTAAATTGAAGAAAAAAATTGAATTAATTTTTTTGCCGATTCATGACTTAATTTGTCAAAAAATTGAGAAACTGGAGTATTAAATGTCCTTTTTTGTGGACTCTAAGCTCAACTCCACACGTAGAAATTATACGTGCTAAGACTCTGTGTAGAATTTCACAAGTTTTCAAAGTGTTTAGATGTTTGGACTTGAACGGTTACAAAACCGTTTACACCGCTTATATCAGACCACTACTTGAATATGGTACAATTATTTTCTTCCCGAAAGTCCGCAGTAATAATTCGAAAAGGTTGGAATACCCTCAAAGACTTTTCACAAAAAGAGCTTGTTCTCGTTGTGGAACTATTAGGTTGAGCTATCCCCAACTATTAGGTTGAGCTATCCCAAATATTAGGTTGAGCTATCCCCAACTATTAGGTTGAGCTATCTCCAACTATTAGGTTGAGCTATCCCCAACTATTAGGTTGAGCTATCCCCAACTATTAGGTTGAGCTATCCCCAACGTCTCGCTCGATTCATTTTGGATTCACTTCGTTTTTTCATTCGACCAATCCGTTTTGATTTATTGGTAGTTTTTCGTCTACTTTCTGATAAAGCGGATTGTCAGACGGGCAAAAAAGAGCTGAAGTTAAGAACTGAAACCAATCTCCGAACTTCAGACCGAACCTTCAAATTAACTCTGATGAACATTAAACGATACAATGACCCACATTCTTTCTTTTATAGAGCAATTGCTTTATGGAATACAATTACAGATAATTTCGAAGAGATTTAAGATATCGAAGCATTCGGCAAGGCTCTAGAAGAGATCGACCTCTCGAATCTCATAGCCCTATCGAACTTTCTGCAAGAGTGGACACCAAAGAAAATTGATTGTCTTATTTCTCATTATTCCCCTTCCTACATATTTCATGATGCCATATAAGCGATGGCCTTACAAGCTATCCTAAGGTAATAAAGAATTACAATTAAATACAGTGATTTGAACAGACTCAAACAAAATCCCACCGCTAAATAAAGTGCGCCCCCAAGTAAAATTGTGCTGCAGAAAAAAAGGAAGTTTTTTCTGTAAGCTTTAATGTCGATCTTCTCTCATAGTTTATTCTCGACAAGAATACGTCCAACCAACAGTGTTAATCTATTAAAAACTACGGAATGTCATTTTAGTTCTGCTCAAAAGAGAACAAGAATTATTCGAAACAACGCAAAAAATCATATTAAAATAATTGTTTTAGGTACTGCATTGTTTTTATCACAAATCTGGGCTGTTTCTATTTCTCGAATAGGAATGTAATAAGTCAATGAAGAATATTTAAAAGTTCTTGGTTCAGTATTTTATGAATGCTTGTGATGGAAACCATAAACATGAAGAGAAACATTCCATACAAAACAACGCTCTAGAAGTTATAATATATGTAGTATGTATACGAATATTAGGTCTGAATAGTCTGTAAACTCAACTCTCGAAGAGAAAAAAGCGGATCAGCAAATATTGCAGCTCTTTCGGCAGTTCTGGATCATCCATGCTGGAATCATGCATTAGTTTAAAAACTGATTATTTAAATACTTTGGCACAATTTTACTTAAGGGGAAGGTGTACTTTTATTATGGGGTGGCTTTTGTTTTCAGTGTGTTCAAACTACTGTGTTTATTGCATTATTTTCTCTATTTTTCGACAAATTCAGCCATTGGATCGACAAAAAGTTATTCCATGTGGTCTCGTTCCTAAGCCGTACGGCCTCGTTAGCGTAATCTTTACCTAAGCCTAAATGGGAAAAACAGTGAATAACATTTGAAAACAGCTAAGATAATTTACTTTGTTATACCAGATAAAACAACAATACTGTGGCAAATTTTTCCACAAGGCCTCGTTTTTAAGCCGTATGACCTCGCTAGCATAAATTTCACCTAAGTCTAAGCGAAAAAATCAGTGAAAAGTAACCTGACCCCCAAGTAAAAAAGCGCCCTCCAAGTAAGAAAGTGCCGATACAATATTTCTACCGTTCTGATTTTTTTAAAAAAAATTGATGATTGAAGGGTTTCCGAATCTGATATAATTAGTAACATACATTTGTAAAGTATGCGGCACTTGGTCTTAACGCATATGGTTATGAAAACAATTTATCACGCGGTTTGTTGCGTTACGAATGGGCAAAAAGCGTTGATCACAAATACGATAACAAAACTTTTTCAGATCTTGTATTATAGAGAAAAAATAAAAAAGCTTTGGTCAGTAACAGTCTAACCTTTTCTTACCTTTTCTCTTATTTTTTTTTCTTTCGCCCGTACATGCAAATTTCGTGAAGATATTGTAACGATAGAAAATTGAGGTAAGCAGGAAACAGTTAATCGACAAATGGATAACGTTATAAGTTATCACTCAACTTTTTTCAATCCGAAAAAGACTATAAATCAGTTTATATCAATTGATCAACCTAAAAATTGCAGTTGAAAACTTACTATTCGTTGAGCAAATTCCCATTAGGGACCAAGCGCCACAGTAGACGTTGTTGTCTGTGCACGTGGCTGAAGTGAAGACACTTTTTTGATTATCAAAAACACTAATTTAAATTAAATTCTTCGAGGAATTTCGTGATACGAGGTTGTTTACAAATTTTAACATCACGAATGATTTTCCGCGTACAGAAACGAACATGAACAGTATTCCTTTTTCGTGAAAACCTAATTGAGAAAAAAATGTCTTTTTTTCGTAATTGTGTTTTAGTTATAACATTCCTGATTGATATTTTAACACAAAAAGTTTATTGATGTCACTTTCACAAAAAAATTTTGCATCTCGAAACCGTGCGGTTTTAATCGAATTTACGTTTATTTTTCATTGAGAGCTCTTTTGTAGATCAAACCTCCGAGAGATTACAAAAAAAGGTGTTCGAGAGTTCCTTCTATTTTATTAAAACATTGGTTTCTCTAATTTTGTGAAAAAACACCTAAAGAATATTTTGCAGAAAAAGAGAAACCCACTTGTTTTGCAGTACATTTTTTTGAGGAGATTGATGTCCGTAGCCACCATCCGTTCGCGTTGACCCAATAGATTGGAATTAACGGATGGGTTCAGCTGAACAATCAGGAAGTTCACGGATGTGAAATACGAGTGGGTTCGATACTCAACTTCAAACCAGTTTTTGCGCTTAAATGGATCACAAAAGAGATAAAATGGATGATAAAAGGAGAAAAAAAATTAATGTAAAAAAGCTTTTTATGATGAATTATATATATTAAGTGATTTTAAGAAAGTTCTGCAATTCTTCAAGACGTTTGTTGAGAATAAGAGCTTGCTTGGTCTTAAATTAAGGCCGCATTTAGAAATATATAAAGGAACAAGCATCGCTAGACTTTTTCCACACATTACTGTCAGCGATCAATTCATTTCTTCCGTCATAAGTTTTAAGCTTTGTTATTTCGAACTCAGATTCATGTCTGCAAACTACAGGTTGTTTTCTGAAAAGAATAACGGTTTTATCGTCATGAAATTGAATTTAATTTCAATGCCTTCATCATAAATAACATATCGAATTTCTCAAAGAAATATATAAGAGAGAGAGACTTATTCCACTGGGTTTGAAATAATGGTTGTGAGCCTGATTATCGTGCTGAAATTTTATGTTTAAAACTCAACCCAATTCGATATACGCAAACCGATTCGATTGAGAAAACGTCGTTTTCTTTGCACGTCTCTAACTGCCTTTGCTGCTCTCTAACTGCCTTTGCTGCTACACTTACTAGCACTGTATCGAAATGCAGCTTTTTCCAAGTTTGTTCTTTATTCCAATCAAGGAGAACGCGTATCCTGCCGCAAGGCGGTAAGCGCGAGAAAAGAAGATTATTCGCTCGTTCGCGTGAAAAAAAATTAAAGAAGTTAGGAATCACGACTTTCGGGAAGTATGTATGTTCACGTTGACTGCTCTACCCATCATGAAGGCCTATGTAGAAGACATACTGACCAGTGGAATCATTGTCGGTCGAGATATATCGAGCGCACTGGCAAAGGCACCGTAGTGCATTACACTGTCATAGGCGTATCTTTCCCCGTACCTGGAAATTACGGTATGGCACCATTCTATTGGATTGGTTTTTCTGCACATGTGATGAAAAGTATTCAAAAAGGTATTGAAGATAAAATACAAACAAAACTTGAAAACTTTACACTATATCTTCGAAGGTTTTATTGTTTTAATTTTATAGCTGCAAGATTTCGATTGAGTAACAACGAGTTTTTGAACTTTGAAAAGAGTCATCAAATAAAAAAAATATTTTGGAAAGGCTTCAATTTTTAAAAATAATTTTTTGATTAGAAAATTTAATTTATCTTGTTTCAATTTTGCAAAGAAAAAAGTTTTTTAAACATCATTAAAATTAATCATTTGAAGATTTGTCATTCGATATTTGAAGGTTGGATAAGACCAGGATAGAAGGGAACGGATATTGATTGACTCACGATGTGAACAAAGCCGGATCGATATGCGCGAACTGATCATACTGCTGAGGATTGACGTTACTCCAATCGACCTTCAATCAGTTATTGCTTAGTTATTAAACTTTTTTCATTAATCATCTATTGAGTGTTTTCATTAGGTTTGTAAATTATTAAATTTTAAATTTGCGATGTAAGGAAACGAATGAAGTTAAGACGATGAAAAGTTCAAGTTGAGACTGCTGAAGAGATTTCAGTAAAAAAAAGTCAGCTAAATTTTTTATTAATTTTCTCACCTCAAAACTGGAATAATCACCTCACAACTAAAAATATTTGGTTCCAATTAATACATTTTATTAATTTTCTCACCTCAAAACTGGAATAATCACCTCACAACTAAAAATATTTGGTTCCAATTAATACATTTTATTAATTTTCTCACCTCAAAACTGGAATAATCACCTCACAACTAAAAATATTTGGTTCCAATTAATACATTTTATTAATTTTCTCACCTCAAAACTGGAATAATCACCTCACAACTAAAAATATTTGGTTCCAATTAATACATTTTATTAATTTTCTCACCTCAAAACTGGAATAATCACCTCACAACTAAAAATATTTGGTTCCAATTAATACATTTTATTAATTTTCTCACCTCAAAACTGGAATAATCACCTCACAACTAAAAATATTTGGTTCCAATTAATACATTTTATTAATTTTCTCACCTCAAAACTGGAATAATCACCTCACAACTAAAAATATTTGGTTCCAATTAATACATTTTATTAATTTTCTCACCTCAAAACTGGAATAATCACCTCACAACTAAAAATATTTGGTTCCAATTAATACATTTTATTAATTTTCTCACCTCAAAACTGGAATAATCACCTCACAACTAAAAATATTTGGTTCCAATTAATACATTTTATTAATTTTCTCACCTCAAAACTGGAATAATCACCTCACAACTAAAAATATTTGGTTCCAATTAATACATTTTATTAATTTTCTCACCTCAAAACTGGAATAATCACCTCACAACTAAAAATATTTGGTTCCAATTAATACATTTTATTAATTTTCTCACCTCAAAACTGGAATAATCACCTCACAACTAAAAATATTTGGTTCCAATTAATACATTTTATTAATTTTCTCACCTCAAAACTGGAATAATCACCTCACAACTAAAAATATTTGGTTCCAATTAATACATTTTATTAATTTTCTCACCTCAAAACTGGAATAATCACCTCACAACTAAAAATATTTGGTTCCAATTAATACATTTTATTAATTTTCTCACCTCAAAACTGGAATAATCACCTCACAACTAAAAATATTTGGTTCCAATTAATACATTTTATTAATTTTCTCACCTCAAAACTGGAATAATCACCTCACAACTAAAAATATTTGGTTCCAATTAATACATTTTATTAATTTTCTCACCTCAAAACTGGAATAATCACCTCACAACTAAAAATATTTGGTTCCAATTAATACATTTTATTAATTTTCTCACCTCAAAACTGGAATAATCACCTCACAACTAAAAATATTTGGTTCCAATTAATACATTTTTACGAGGTTTCATGTTTTAAAAAAAAACCTTTAGACGTTTTGAATAAGAACGATTGTAATTTTTTCGATTTAGAATTTAGTTTTTTTTCACTGCCAAAAGAATATTCATATATTTTTATCGATAAAATCACTCAATTATTTCAGAAAAGAGAAACTATGTATTTGAGACAATGTTTTCAAAATTCGCAAGCTAAATCTTGAGATGAAACTTTTTTAATTTTCGAATGGTAGAATTTTTGAAGACAAAAAATTGACAGGTGTATGTATTACTCAGAAGATTAACAATTATTTACATAGTATTTGATTTTCAACTAATGAACAAAACAGAAAAGTTATTGTTTGAGACGTAACTTCGAGTATTTTTGAGTCCTAGGCCATATATATTTATGTATACATATACATATTCATTTTTATGTGAACTTATCCATGTGTTGTCACATTCATGAAGAATGTACGAATGAATAAATAAAAGAACAAAAAACAACTAACTCTTATGTGACTATCTCTATCGTAGCGAAGGTGCTGATGCGATACTCCCAAAGCGTGCATCGTTTCGTGAATAGCCACTCCCTTGTTCTGAACAAAAAATAATAAAGAATAATATTGAGGAACTATAACTTTAAATAGTGAGTGACTAAAAGAACAATAACTTTGAACAGTTTTTGATTTAAAAAAACCATCAATATCAACAGTTATCAATCCAAAGAATGCATAGGAAAGTTTAAGGAATAAAAGAGTCTCTCCCCCGTTAACTAATTTTTTGAAATGTCTTTTAGAATATTTTTTACTGACTGAGACATCAAAAATATCACATAATACAGCAAGTAAACTGGAAGATAATTCCCTATACTGTTCGAAATAGGTCAGTACAACACTAGACTTAGCGACATGGCGAAATCAAAAATTAGGCTGTACTGATTACCATGTTGGCTTCGAATCTGCCTTGGCAGTTTATGTATGCTTCGTTGTATTTCTCCATACCTTTAAATGTTTTTCAATATCACTCATTAGTTCTCTCTCGATCTCTCTATCTCCATATTTCTCTTTATCTCACTCTCTCTCTCGCTCTCTCTCTCCTCCCTCTCTCTCTCACACACACACACACTTTTCGTGAGCAACCTTGTTGCATTGAAAACTGAGATAGACGGGATTGACTGGATTCGTGCGTCCAATATAAGAGAGTCCACAGCTGAAATTAAATGAAAATTAAGCTATCTGTTTAAGGTCTAATTTAATTGTTTGACGTCCGAGCGAGCTGGTGAATAATGAAATATGTTAAATTTTTGGCTCCAGATTTCTAGATTGGTCGATTTCCTTTTCGATCCCCGTTTGCCTTATTCAACATGATCGGTATGATAGAATCGAGTATTTAGCAGGATAATCAAAGTCCTATCACTCAATCTGATTCAAGTTTCTACAGAAAAATAATCTTTGAACTGTAAAACATTCAAAGACTTTTTCATGACTTTTTCATGACCTTTGGTTAAAAAATAAGACGGTTGAAATATGAAATACTGAATTGTATTCAGGGGTTAAATAGTTACCGGACCAGCTATGTTGGCGCACACATGTTCGCGCCGTGAGTTCTCTAGATTCTCTTCTCCTTCCGTTATATTTTACTTTTCCTCTACTTCTCTTTTCACTATTTTTGCCTTTTCATATCCCTTTTCCAACTCGCTCGGCGCGTAAAACATGCCTTAGACCGGTCTCATTTAACGCCTTATTATATTGCAAGAAAAGTACTGACAAGGAAGGACTATCAATTTTGATGTAGTTGATGTAATTCCCGGTAGGAGGCGACGTCACTTGTTGGAATCGGATGCATGTGTTCTGCTGGATCTCCGCCAGCGCGTCTTTCACCGAAGTCTGGTCCCATGGCGCTGTAAATTTCGAATCGAACAGCGGAAGTTAGAAATGGTTAATTTCGATATGAGTATTATATGTAGTGTTTAGTATATACGTAATGTTTATTGTAACTAAAGTTACTGTTCTTTTCTCTTTTAAGTGTTTAGTGGAACGTTATCTCTGTCATATATGATCAATTCAAGTGATTAAAAAAGATTGATGAACTTTTTCCATGCACTCATGTTATTATAAACCGAAGTAACTAAAATTTAAAGAAAAGCTTTCCAAGAACTTTGAACCGATCGATCGAGTGGTAAAATTTGATTATATCAACTTATTATCGAACATCAGCCATAAAATTTAAAGACTAAGCATACAACATCCAACCCTATACAATAAACTTTAAATGCTACCGTGCTCTGTTTCAAACCTTCATTTGGAAACTCACCAATAGACGAGTCGAACATGTATGGAATAGGCCTCGAGATATCCCATTTTTGTGCGAAGTTCTCCTCGTAGAAGAGACCCGACCTAAAAACATTAAAGCTTAACAAGAGAACTCCTGTAAAAGGAGGATATCGATGGGATATACGAATTTCGTCTAACATCATTCTTTAAAGTGTATGTTTTGTTAAGTAAATAAACTTCCTCGCGCTTATTCCCCCTGGCGACAGGGTCGCTTATTCCCCCTTGCGACAGGGTCCGCGCTCTCCTAAGATGGATTACAGTCTCAACCTGGTATAAACATTGACTGTTTAGTGAATTACGAAGTTTCACAGTGAGGAGAGTCCGACTCGCGCAAGTGCTACCTACATTTGTTGAACCCTTAGTTAGGGTGGATATTTCCGGGGGGAAGGATTGAGCTTAGGTCCCTTTTCACGATATTCTAACACATTGCCGTAACTATGTACAGATACCGTCAGAAACATCTTTTGTTTTGTTATCAACGCAAAACGGTTCAAATGGCAGGTTGTTACGGACCGACAAAACAACAGGAAGAGCTATGATAAACATTGGAATGAAGATTCTCAGAAATTGTTCAACTTTTCGAAAGAAAAATAGCTGTCTGCATAATAGATCCTACACAACCTTTTAGCTCGTGTTGGCACTGCGGGAATTCCTTCCTCGCCGCTGGAACGTCAAAGGTTAGTTATTTGTTTAGGAGATGAAACTATTTTTTATCGGTCCTATTCATGATTTTATGCTTAAACCCCTGCTTCTTTGCCATTTTTTACAATTACCCAACTCCAAGTGCAGAGATCTCCCGATTTACGCATATTTTTTCATCAGAAAACTATTTTGTGTTCCCATTTATGTCCTTTCATTATATGTACTTTTTAAAGAGCTTCGAGTTTTTTCTCTGTCCAACTTAGCATGCAAGAAATGCTTGTTTTAGTTTTTTTTCTAAAAGTAAAGGAGTTCTAAAATCTATACGACGTAAGTCTACAGTGTCCCAGATATGTGTTCTCGTACAGAAAAATAACTAAAGCTCAAACAGAAGCTAGTTCATTGAGGGGGGTCAAACCCAGGTCTGTCTCTCAATCCAGAAGCGAGCACCGTCTTTTGACTATTGTGCTAGGGTGGAAGGCTTACTCTGTAGGGGACAAGTTATCGTCTCCAGTTGAGCCCCCTATTGTGCGAGGGTGGAAGGCTTACTCTGTAGGGGACAAGTTTTCGTCTCCAGTTGAGCCCCCTATTGTGCGAGGGTAGAAGGCTTACTCTGTAGGGGACAAGTTTTCGTCTCCAGTTGAGCCCGCCTGATCTAGGTCGTTCAATAGGATGTTTTGCTGTTCTTCCGTCAACAGAAGATCTGATTCCAAGACTCCGTCGTCAAGGGGATCGACCTAGTCAGAAAACAATCTTTTATTATCATTATTAATGATACCATCACTATTGTTCATGATTATTATCATATCATGTTGTTATCATTATTGTTAATGTTTTTGTAATTATTTCTATTGTTATTACGCGAACAATGATGTCTTTCGCGCCGACACATGTAATATGCTTCGTCGCTTGTTGAACAGGTAAATCGTCTCGTTCTTTTACTTAAACTTGAGTGAACCAATTAAAAGGAATGTGTCGATAAACATCCAAAGCTGTTTGAGTTGTTAATCAAAAATGTGTTTGTTGTTATAAATCTTCTTGAATGGAAAAGAGATTTGTGAGTTGAATGCCATGTTAATTTTGTCATGGTCGTTTTGTTTAATATCAAATAATTTCACGTTAGCTCATGTATGAAAAAATTCAAAACATGTGATAAAATAATGGATTTTTAACCTCTGCAGCGAGGTCAGCCTTTGCGAGAAGAGCTTGCTTGATGCGGAGTGTTCGATCAAATCGAAGTTCGACGTTGTCCTCGGCTTCTTCCGCATTTGCTGCTCTGCCGCTCTTGGTTTCAATGCTCAAAAGCTGAAAATTCATTTTAGTGCTCAAACAAGAAATTCATAGTCCATTTGTTTGGGGTTGCAAAGGGGTGTAATGAGAAAAAGGAAAGTTCTAGGGAATGTAAGGGTTGTATTGGTGTGCAAGTAATATATCAGCGGTATATTAGGCTTTTCTGAGCGCTTGGTAGATGCGTCTTGGTAAAAAAGGCTGAATTTCACAACATAAAACTTTCACGTGTGAAACTGATGATAAAAACTTGGAGCGAAATAAAGGACAAAGAATATTTTCAAAAAAAACTCGACAAACCTTTTCGCGAAGGTTTTGTCGACGCTTGACAGCTTCTTCAGGCTGAGTCTTGCACTTTACCTTGCCGTTGCGACAAGTATTCTACAATAAAGCTTAGTGTTGCTAGACAATTAATTTTTGTTTAGGAGATTTCACATAGCGTTATGGCACATACAAGCAAGCAGCCCCCAAATAAGAAAGAGAAGTTCCCTGGACCACGTATGAACTTTTTTTCCGTAAGACAGTTTGAACATATCAAAATAACAAATCACTCAATGGTGAAGCATGTTTAAAAATTTTTCGATAATGAATCTTTTTCAATTGTAAACTGTTCTCAACAGCCAAAAGTCTTCATAAAATTTCAAGATTTGCTCAAAAAATTTAATTTAGAAGTTCTCTGCTCTCCAATGAATTTCTTCAAATGAATTTGATGTCAGACGAAAAAAAAGAGAAAAACTTTTTGAACGAATATGGAACTAAGCTATGAACTCTTGAGCCATATAAAGTGCATATATGGACCACGTATGAACTTTTTTCCGTAAGACAGTTTGAACATATCAAAATAACAAATCACTCAATGGTGAAGCATGTTTAAAAATTTTTCGATAATGAATCTTTTTCAATTGTAAACTGTTCTCAACAGCCAAAAGTCTTCATAAAATTTCAAGATTTGCTCAAAAAATTTAATTTAGAAGTTCTCTGCTCTCCAATGAATTTCTTCAAATGAATTTGATGTCAGACGAAAAAAAAGAGAAAAACTTTTTGAACGAATATGGAACTAAGCTATGAACTCTTGAGCCATATAAAGTGCATATATGGACCACGTATGAACTTTTTTCCGTAAGACAGTTTGAACATATCAAAATAACAAATCACTCAATGGTGAAGCATGTTTAAAAATTTTTCGATAATGAATCTTTTTCAATTGTAAACTGTTCTCAACAGCCAAAAGTCTTCATAAAATTTCAAGATTTGCTCAAAAAATTTAATTTAGAAGTTCTCTGCTCTCCAATGAATTTCTTCAAATGAATTTGATGTCAGACGAAAAAAAAGAGAAAAACTTTTTGAACGAATATGGAACTAAGCTATGAACTCTTGAGCCATATAAAGTGCATATATGTATATAGGGCGACTCATTTTAGAATCTCTCCTATTTTCCGATTCATCCGAGAAAGATCAGCAATATCTTTTTTGTATTTGTACTATTTTTTTAGATCACAAATCAACGATCGTGTCAAAATTCGACACATGAAAGGTCACGGGGTCACGGATAAGTTTTTGATTCTAGATTTCATGTTTTTCAAGTGTATTTTAATTTGAGAATCACTTCAAAATCTGCAGGCTATCAAGTCGCGAATCAAACAAAATAGAATTTAGTAAGCAGAAGATTTACCAGAAGATCCAATTTAATCAAATAAGTGGTCTGGCATGGACCAACTCGTGATCAAGTTGCTGACCTGGATTTCTGCATTATCTTTTTGGAAAATGAACGGTACACCGCTGCATTACGCTGCATGAAGGGGAGAAGGGTTCCGAGCACTAGTCGATAGTCATCTGAGTTCATTCGAGTAGTAATGAATTCTAGCGCTACCGTCCCAGAATGCACCCTAAACCATGCTCGTTCCTCCTCCAAAGTTGCGCTTTGATAGGTAGAGCAGTTCTCTCCTCAAACCTCACCAGTATTACTCATAGCTTTCTGAGCCATCCAAATTGCACTTTTTCTCGTCATAGAAGATGACCCGCAGGTTTTTCGAGTTAGAATTGAAAAACAAAACACGAGCTTGAATGCAATTTTTTCCAGTCACACCCATGTTGTTTCTGCAGAAGTCGAGGCGCTTCTGCTTGAGAATATTCGTCAATCGAGCTGCAACAACACGTTTCGTGGACACCAGAGTTTCTGACTGCCTCACAGTAATGTCTGCCTCGGCATTGATCTGTCGAGCTCTCAAGGTAGAGTTTGACGCTATTCTGAACTTTGAGCTTTTCTCAAAGTTCAAAACGCTTTTGCAAACACAGGTTATACCTGTAATTGCGACGATCCCGGACCGACAATCCTTTGGGTCTTCCGGGATGCTTGGCGGTGCCGTTGTCGTTGAATGACTTGATGTAAAAGCTCACGACTTTTTTCGATCGTCCCAAATGATCCCAAATTTCTGGCAGAAGTTCCATTCAAATAAAGGGCCAAGATGACGCTTCGCTCTCACTGCGGCAGCATGGAAGCTTTGGGCATGGTTATCGAACGAAAAAACAAAAAAATTGCTTCGATGAAAAGTTGTGATTCTGAAATTAAGATGCATATAAAAACACAAATTCGAGAAAAAAAATCTTTTGGCTGTTACAGTCCACCAAATTACGATATCAAAAAAATTTCATCAAAATTACAGCATTTTACTGCTGATTTTTCTTGAAAAAATTCGGAAAAGTGTGGGAGATTCTAAAAATTTGACGCGCACTTTATAAGTGTTGGTTGATGAAAATCAACGTTTTCTGTTTTTCATTAACCGTAGAATCCAGGTTCACCGCTAAAAAAAGTTATATTTCCAAAAGCCTAAACATCTGACTTGATACATCTGAAGAATTGAAAGAACCAATTGTGACAAAAAACACATAAAATATTGGATTAAACGCCAGGAAACTCACGCGAAACTGATCCTTCGTAGCTTGATCAACACTGCCATATTTGTCCTTTTTCTGACCTCGAATGCGAGTCTGAAGATCGGCTGGAGCCTCTGCCAGCCAGTCACGGCGATTCACTCTGAAAATTGACGTAGCTTAGTATCTCTCTCTTCACTCTTTCTCATTTTTTTCTCCTTAACACTTTCTCTCTTTTTATATTCTCCTTTTACTCTAACTAAAAAATTAATTCTTCTCTAAATTTTTCTCCGCCAAAAAACTTAATTCTACCTTTAACCTGTCACTCTCACGGAACACTAACTTTCTATTTTCCATTGTTATCTATAATATTTTCGTCTTTTTGATGTTAAGGTTTTTTTCTTCAGAATCTTTCTTTCCATTTCTTTTCCAAAAAACTTTGAAATTTTCTCAAATGTTCCCATGAGATTTGCTGAACAACTACGGACTCTGTGTCACTTGCAAGGGGCGTTACGAGAACAAATATCTTAGTCTTAGCAAGTTCAGACTTGGGAATCTTGCGTCGTCGTTCTCTTCGCTCCACTGCTGTCGAGACTTCGGCAAGATCTCTCTTTGAAGGCTTAGCTCCGTTCCTATTTCAGAACAAGTTATAGCTCATACGATTTTATCTATGGGTTGTGAGGTAAGGCATGACTTTGATTGTATTCAAGTCAACTGTTACTCTTGAAGCAGACTCAATCGTCAAGTCTACAGAAAATGTCTCTAGCAGCGACTGATTCAGTTCTTTTAGTTCTTCCTTCTGGAATTAGAGACTCAATCATATACTGTGTCAAGGAGAAAGGAGGGCTGTTTGAAATTTGAAAACGCTTAAACTATTTAAACAAACTTTGATAAAAAAAATTTTTGTTTGATTTGCTCAATCCGTTAAGTTTTTATCGGAAAAATACTAGGCACCTGGACTTTTGTCGCGCCCTGTATATCACAGATTGCATATACAAACTTAATCCGTAGGAATTAAATTTTTAAGTCACTTCTCTAACAAACTTGATTTTTTAAGTCACTTTTAAAGTTTTTTGTCAGAATGAGAGAATAAGAGGAATGAGGACAAGAATTAAATCATCTTTTCTATCACTCAGCTGTCTTTTCAATCCACGGTATTGAGAGAGAACTTTCAATGGAAGGTTCCTGCCTACCTGCAAAGTTTGTGTCGCTGGAAGAGCTCACAGAAGACTTCCGCGTGCTCTTTCCACTCTTCCTCGCTGAGATTCTTTTGACCGCGGCCTGCTTTTTTCAGATTCGCATATCCATGCGCCCTGAAAGAGTTCGATTTGGTCTATGAAGAACTATGTACATATGTTTCCTTTAAAAACCAAGAACTAATTTTTTGAAGAAAAAACTTTTTTTTACAAAAGAAAAAAGACCTTTTTTAAAATGAAGATTGTCTTTTTTTCAAGTAAAAAAGTTTTTTCACTTGAAAATGACAAACAATTGAAAAAAAACAGAATAATTTTTTTACTACAGAATTCAAATTTTTGATGAAGCGTTTTTAGAAGACCAGAGTTCATGCTGTAAAAAAACATAGTTTGAAGAAAAAAATAATAGCAAAAATTATGTTATCTTCTATGATAAAAGGGCTTTTTAATTTTTTCAAGTCAAGAACATGATATCCTATGCGAAAATAAGTAGTCCTCTTCAAAAGAATAACGAACTTGTCGACCTTCTTCGTGAACCTTTGCTGGGCCCTTGCAGCGCGCTTGCTGCAATATAGCAGTATTGAAAACTGTTTTAAAAGTTTTGATTCTTAAAAAAAAATTTTCGAAAATTAGAAAACAATTTTTTTAAAAAGACGTTATCAAAGGAAAAAGGGTGAGCGGTTGTTTTGAATGCACAATCGATTTATGGAGCTAGGATATCGGAAAATACACTGACATACACTAACATTCGAAAAACTTACTTCAGTGTAGCAATTTTACAACAAAATTAAGGTCATTGTAATTTTGTGCGATTTTTAGGATTCTGACGACCACATGTTAATAAAATTATTCTAACACTTTCAAATTTAATGTTTTCTTAAGAAAAATATAATTTTTCTTCGACCAATCTAACTCATAGCAATACGACAGTTCCTAAAGTTTTCCACATTCTTGTTCCAAAAGGTTCCATTCTCAAAAAACATTTCTTTTGTCCTGATCAAAACGATTTCTACTGATACTTACTGAACAATTGAAGTCAGTTTCAAAAAAGTTTTTGTCTAATACCGTTTTCAGAAGAGTTTTGGATCGGAGACAGAGAGTCCGTTCTGTTCGCAAACGTTCTTTCATTCTGATCTCGGGTTAACAGAGAGTCCGTTCTGTTCGCAAACGTTCTTTCATTCTGATCTCGGGATACAGTGTGGGATTTCTTCCGACCGCTCCCTTGGTCGTTGGACTGAATTCTGTCGCTTTCAACTGGTGTTCTCAAGTTCTCTATTTGGCTTTCTCTGTTGAATTCTTTTTGGTCCTGCCCCCAATTTGAAGCAGTTGAACTGGTTCCTGTTTTTCTCTCGTTCTGTAGATCCCTTCCTGAAGCTCGTTGTGTATTCATTGAGATCATATTCTTATTGTCTGTTGTTCTGTGATATTCTCTGTTGAGTACTCTTCGGTCCTGTTCCCGGGCTCCTGAATGCATTCCTTCCCTTCTTTCCGGCGAATTCCAGTTTTGAGATGGTCGGACGGAGTCATCCGAATAAGAACCTTGTCTATTCTGTGGAGTTCTGGCGTTATTGGGAGAAGGCCTCAGTTCTGAACTTGGGTTTCTTCTACGGTTCAGTTCTTGGATTCTTGACTGGGTTCTTTCTCTTGCTTCAGGAGTGAATTCGCTTTGGAATGCTTCTTGAAAGAGATTAGTTTGCGCTCTTTGAATATTCTCTCGAGTTTTGTCATCGTTCATGGTCGGGGGGCTCTGTCTCTGGTTTTCTCTATTGAAGACTCTTTGATTTTGTGATTGATTAGCATTCTTTTGAGAACTTCTTCGATTAGCGGTGGGTCTGTACTCTTGATTCGACGGCGTGTTTCTGTCGTCTGTACGTCGTCCACGAGTCTTCGTGCCATTATTAGGCTTGGTACGAGTTGCCGATTCCTGCTTTGTCCCAATCCTCATGTTTTTAACATTGTGAGTTCGATTCGAACTACCGGGATGATTGAAAGTCTTCCTTGGGTGCGGTGACTTCTTGCGCTCTCTGTAATGACGAGCACTTCTGCTATACGAAAGCTTAGTCATTTCATAACACTTATTTCTTATACGAACTCTCGCTCATCCAAACATTGCCAATAAGGTAAGTTTGTACTTTTCTTAGAAACAGGATCAAGCGTGCAAAAAAAAAACTCTAAGGTTCAATTTGTTTCAAACTAAAGAACAAAGTTTGGCGTAAGCGGTAAAAGACCTTTTTTAAGCCTAACTCAAAAAATTCTCTACCGTAAACGACTCATTTGAACCTTGAAACTGATTAATGAGCACTCGCTAGCCCAAACCTCAGTGTGTGTGAGCCTCCGTTGATTATCGAATCTTTTTCAGTGTCGATGGCATAGCAGAGACTGACGAGCAGAACGAGTGAAGGGAGAACAAGCGGGAGCCCCCGCATCTTCACTGGTATGCGAATCTGTTATTGATTGGTAAATAGCTTCTTTACCAGAGCCATCGCTAACATGTTTAACAAAGATGGAATAGCAAATAAAATTTTTCACAAAGATTAGCAATTTTTTCATGGTTTGGAATAGCAAGCAAATTTCAATGGGTCAATATGGTTTTCTATCGAAAAGGAGCTGCGAACTACAGTTACTCAAAACAATAAGTGAATGGGAGGTAGAATTGAAAAACAAAAGGCAAATAGATGTTGTTTACTTCGTTTTTTCTTGAGCTTTCGATAAGGTTTCACATCTCAAACTGGTTCAAAAACTTCAAAAACTAGGAATAGCTGCCAACATTGTTAGATGGGTCTCAAATTTTCTAAGTAACAGGACTTCTAAAGTTCGAGTTGACAAGGAGATTTCTAATCCCTTACCTGTGATCAGTGGCGTCCCTCAAGGCACCGTACTTGGTCCACTTCTTTTTTTATTTTTCATTAACGACATAGAACATGAAATAACCTCCAATGTTAAATTTTCCCTCTATGCAGATGATTTGAAAAACTACAGCCCTGATTCAAACTCCTTACAGAGAAGCATTGACAATATATTCAACTGGTCTTTAAAATGGGAATTACCTCTCGCAAAAAATAAAATATTCTGCTTAAACCTGGCCTGGGTTCCAATAATCTAAATCTCAAGTATTTTATAGACAAAGACGAAATATGTTTACGTAGTTTAGTTAAAGATCTAAGGATATACATAGACTCTTCTCTAAAATTCGATAGGCATATAGAAGTGGTCCGAGAAAAAAGTTTAACTAAGGTTTCTTAAATTTTCACAGTATTTGAATATCTAGATTTACAAGGCTTCAGATTTGTTTATTTATCTAAGACCCCTACTAGACCACGCCACAATAATTTTTTCTCCTCTTCTTTGTAGCGAATTGGCCAGAAGATTAGAATATCCCCAGAGAATTTTCCTTAAAAAAGCCTTAAGAAGATGTAGAGGCTCCACATTGAACTATCCGGAAAGACTAAGAATTTTTGATTTAGAATCCTTAATTATAAGAAGAGCAAGGTATGATCTATATTTCTTGTTCAGATTAATTTTTGGTGCTTTAGATTGTGAAGTATGCAGGCGACAAGTATCATTCAGGACATGCGCTAATCTCAGAACATCTGCCAGATCAAGCTCACTGCGCCTACTAAATGAAGAGAACTACAGACACAATCAATTTTTCTTCTACCGCGTCGTTGCTCTCTGGAACAGAATTGCCGATGATAATTCTGAGATCAAAGAACTCGAAGCCTTCGTCAAGATCGTAGAAGACTTCCCGCTGACCCAATACATAAGCCTACTTTCATACTTGACTTGACATTTCGAGAAAGCGTCCAAGAAAACCACAGTTCCGAGATTCCCTCTCAAGTTCCCCATCATCCATGTCAGCGATAGCCATAACAAGCTATCCTTTGATGATAAAGCTAATTCAATTCAAATGGGCAACTTGAGCAAGACTTGATTAAGCCTTGAGTTGAAGAGCCTCCGTATCAGGCGGAGCTTTTCAACAAAAAAAATATGGAACCGTCATTGTCATTAGCGATAGAAAAACGAAATAACCGAGTAATGATAAAATCGGAGTTAAGAAAATTACTGATGAGTGTGTTATAAACGCCGATCGGCACTCGCCGAAATTCAATTAGAAGGAAATAGGTTACAGGTAATGTTGGTTCAAACTGAAATCATGAGATTAGTGCTACATGTTTTAGAAGTTGTTATAAGTTTTCAAAACCGAGTAGGCATACAATTATTTTCTCGACATGTCAAGAAACATTAGGCAAATTTTGAATCACAAGTTGGAAGCTCGAATGAAAACTCTGAATGAATGAAATTCACTGTGCAGCCGAAAAAAACTATTAATGTACCATAACTAAGAAACTTTCAGCTCTTCATCCTCACTACTTGAAAAAAATCAAATGAGAAGATTTTATATAGTCTAGAACGTTTAGAACAGTCGTATCACTCACTACTGCCTCTCAGGAACAGTCGTATCACTCACTACTGCCTCTCAGGAACAGTCGTATCACTCACTACTGCCTCTCAGGAACAGTCGTATCACTCACTACTGCCTCTCAGGAACAGTCGTATCACTCACTACTGCCTCTCAGGAACAGTCGTATCACTCACTACTGCCTCTCAGGAACAGTCGTATCACTCACTACTGCCTCTCAGGAACAGTCGTATCACTCACTACTGCCTCTCAGCTTAGGCTTTATTTCGTTAAAATCACAAGGTTTGATTATTCTTTTAGCACATTCACACAAACTGAAGTTAGGTGAAATTTCATTTCAAATAATACAAATGGCATTTTCCGCGAGTTTGAGTTGCCATGGCGTTCCATGGAACCAGCAGTGAAGTAAATATTATCAATCGGAAGCTTTTCAACACTCTCATTCCCCAGGCTTTCTAGAAGCCAGCAGTAAACCCATGTGGTTAGAAATACTCCGCGTTTGCATCTGAACAATCTCAAAGTGAAGAAGTGATCAAGAAGATCCATCTAAACAAACAAACACGGGATATCTCTCACTGAAAGAAATTGAAATGATCAACATTCTCTGCAGATCATAGAGCAATTCCTTGTTTAGTCAAGATAGCGATGCAATTTGGCGAACACTTTTGATTAAGAAAGCACCGAACGATGCGATGCGAAAGAAGTGATAGTAATGAGAAGATATCAATCACGTTTGGAGGCGTTTCTTCACTGGAAATGCGCGAGAGAGCACTTCCTAAACCACAAGAAAACACTATTTTCTCGAGTATTCTCTTTGTATACTCATGCAATCAGTTTTTTAAATTAACTTTTGAACCGAGTTGCAGTTCTGTAAGGACAACTTTCGGAGCTTACTTCTTTACAAATGTCCTCTCGGTTTTTTATTTTTAATCTCCTTTTGAGGGAAGGGAAAGTTTTCTCTCTTTTCTTTTCTCTTTTTCACTTTGTTTAGCTTTACCTTGCTTTCTTTCACTCCCTAACCCTCTATCCATCAACCTCTCTCTTTATCTTTCAATCTTGCAACTCCTTCCCTTTCTGTCTCTCTTCGCTTCTCTTTGGTTTTTCGACAAAAAGGTCACCTCACAACAACAAAAATATTATTTTTATTGAGCAGCCCGAATGCGAGCTTGAAGCGAGTTCGCCGAGTTCATGCAAAAAAAAATTAAATGATGTAAAAAGTACCCAGGTGAAAATAAGCTATCAAAAAAGAGCGAAACTACAAAATTGATGATCTTAGGCCGTATGCACGTGCACACAGTAATATTTTCCCTGAAAAAGTTTTCAAGGAAAATGTTTACGACGTGAATGTTTTCTTCGTAAAAAGAGTTTTTAAAGAAAATTATGATTGGTATGCACTAACAACAAAAAATGTTTGCTAGTAAAAAAATCTAACTTCGGGCGGAAGTAATCGTTGTCAAAAATTATTTGAAAAGTTATATAAACTTTTTGTGTTGATTTTCAGCTCGTTTATGAAGTTAAAAGACGGGGACGGGCACTGTACTTGCTTGACCTGTGAATATTCACTGTACTTGCTTGACCTGTGAATATTCACTGTACTTGCTTGACCTGTGAATATTCACTGTACTTGCTTGACCTGTGAATATTCACTGTACTTGCTTGACCTGTGAATATTCACTGTTTGCATTTGTATGTGCTTAATTTACATTCAATTTCGAAAATACCATGTTAGCCTGGACGATTCTGTTTGAAGACGGAAATTTATTCTTCGTGGGGAATTTTGTTACACTTGTGAAATTTTACAGTAGATACGGCTATACGGCTACACGGCTCTGCTTCTTTGCTCCCCTAAAACACGGCCTGGCTGTATTAAATTATTTTTTCTTTCTCTTCTTTGTAAATTTTCTTTATAAATTTTGGGGAAAGGAAAGGGGGGACCCTAAAGGGGGAGGAAGAGGGCCCTACCTAAGCAAAGGGGCGGGTTAGGGGCCATAGGGGGGGAGGGGGGCCCTAAGGAGAAAGGGAGTTTTCATGAATAAAATCTCTTTCTGAGAAAAAAATGTTTGGACGGCTAAAGTAGATTAAAGCCAACTTTCTACTAAGCTGTTTTTTTTGGTTTAGTTTTTTAATGTAAAAATAAATTTCTGATGTAAAAATAAAATTTGGCAAAATTGCTCATCAGAGCGAATCACCGAGCTACTCAGTCTAGCACACCAACCCCTACACTAAAGTGCCTCATAGTTGATAAGACAGAATAGCAGTCATGAACGTAATTAATTGGGAGCAAATAAGAGGCCGTATGCATGGAGCAATCCAAAAGGATTATGAGCTTGGATTAGCAGTTATCCAAATACATTTCACTAATCCGGTATGCATGGAAGCTATAATAATTTTGGATTAGAGATAATCCGACAAAATTTTTTACAACTTTTTTGGATTTTGTAATCCTTGGATTTGAATAATCCAGATTGTTATAATCTGTTTTCCATGCATACGGCCTAAGGATAGCCGTATAGCCGTATATACTGTAAAATTTCACAAGTTTTTGTTACTTGGGGGAGGGGCACTTTACTTAATGTTTTTTCTTCTTTTTTTTGGAATGAAATGCGGTATTAACTCACCCACTCAAGATTCGACGTAGAAAACTAATGGTTCCACTATTTGCATTTATTTTCTGTTTCAACACAGCAATTTAAACATTTCCGAATTTTCCACACAAACGAGTTTTTTATGTGTTTGTATCATAAACAAGTAGTTTTTTCTCTCTGTAAAACGTCAATTTTCCCATTTCGAATGAAAGCCCTTTTAATCCGGAAGATCATTTTAATCAGCCAACAAAGTGTTCAACAAATTGGTAAAAAAATCATTCGCTTCTCCAAATATTATTTACACTGTTGCCTCGAAGAAAAGAAAGGGGTCCTCCTTAGAAAGGTTGCACAACAAAGAAGGCGACGAGGACTGGATGCCCTCATTTGCAGAGATTCTAGCGAGCATCGTAGACCATCACTCAACAAATACTCATTCTCTTCATCTTATATATAATTATTTTAACTTGGAGAAAAAATAAGTAACTTGTTTCAAGAGATTTCTCCGGCAAACATTTGCTTGAGTGAAAAAGTTCAAAATGTTTTCCGAAAACTCAACTCTTTCACCGATCAATAAAACGTTCACCTCTAAGATTGGGCGGTTTTGATCATTATAATTTTTTCCACCATAAAAAAGTAAAGATGAATAGGAAGCGAAATTTAAGGATTAGACCTTTTCACCAGAATTATTTAACGAAATGTCGGAATGACTGGCGGCCCTCTTTTGTTAAAAATTCTCAGTAAAGTGAATAATAGTGGAAATTATGGTAAATAGTGGAAATTATGGTAAACAATACGTAATCGAGCGTCTATTATCACCCAGATATAATTATAGTCAAATACTCCAGAACTAGTTTCTAAAAAGTCCAAAAATCAACTTCAGCGAGATGTTTGAACCATTATGAAAATTGTTGGAAAGGAATATAAATATGAATATGAGAATAATCCATTATGTCTAATCCATTATGGGTAAATCCTGTGCCGTATCGTGCAAACTCACATTTTATTTCCAATGCGATCAGAAGAATATTGTATATGATTCTTCAATTGGAATTTAATATTTAAATACAGAATGGCAATCGAACTATTCACGATTCAGTTAAACTATTCATAAAGTTGGCACTTTAACCACTATCCAATGAATTTATATTAGCAAACTAGAAGAATTAAGACTAAGATTCATGCAAAATGGTCTTACGCTTTCTGGTACGTTTCTTGTATAGAATACGGTAACCACACTCGCGACATCTGATGGCATCTTTCGGACGAATCTCATTTTCCGCGTGGCATTCTGAAAAAATCCATATTTTAAAGTTGATTGATTGCTACCTTAAGGCGGTTATAACTTTGTATATTAAACGGTTTCACTTCATTTCATTAATTCCATTTCACTTTGGATTGCTTGGGAGGAAGGTTAGGGGAGATAGGTTCGAGTAACCGAGAGGCGCCAGACGGTAAAGATGAGCAGTATTCAGTTGTAGATAAGAGTGAAAAAACTTTTTAAAAAAGGATCAAATCCTGTACTGTCCTTCGGTACTCAAGAGTATGGAGGCCAAGTACAATAGTTCGAGCCTATTCAAATAAGGAATTTCATCCATGCCAGATTTGTAAATAAGAGTTTTCCCTACTCCTCGTTGATCTCAAGCAACGGATTTTTTTACCGAGCAGAGGAGCGGATGGTTCGCAGAAACTTGTGCAAAAATCGTGTGGTGTGACGGGAACCGAACCCGTGACCTTTCGCGTTCCGGGCGAATGCTTTTCCCATTGAGCTACACACGCACACATGATAATGCACATTTTAAGGTCCATAAAACAGATCTTTTGAAAATCGTACGCGTGAAATACCTCTGAACTTATTTCCTTTTTCAATTTTCCCGATTAAAGCCGGAGACCAACACTCCGTCGAGTGCTCCATTATGGGCCGTATGTAAGTGGTGTAAGCTCGTCTAAGAACTTGCAAGGAAACGGTCGGGAAAGATTTGAGAAACCGGTTAACTAATGATTCCGCCGCTTTATATTTGTTCGAAACATGGCTTGCATAGGACAATTTAGTGTTAGTGAATATGCCTAAGTGTTTCCTCTCCCAACAGATGCGGCGTGAGCTTCTCTACGGACGCTTCTTCGCAGGATCTCATCACCTCTTTTCACGAGTGATCTGTAGATATTGGGCTTTTTGTATAAAATAATGCGACCAAACGCGAGTACTTTCCGCTTGGGATAGCCTGTTAGTACTTTTCCCACACCTGTCTTTCGTCGTACTCAGGGGTTAAATGGAGCCGCCCAATTTGGGTTTACATGTATCCGCCGCTCAAAGTTTGGAGGAAAAAGAGGGGATGAAGGAAAAGGGTAAGAAAAGAGAGGGAGTTTTTTGTCAATAGACTAATTTCACTAAAACTTCACAATCGAATTCTGGTTCAGAGATCAACACCAAAATTTCACGTCTTTTGCGTTCTTCAAGAGGTTTTCAAACGCTGGAAACGCAATCATTTTAGTGAAGTTAGTGATTGCGTTTCCAGCGTTTGAAAACCTCTTGAAGAACGCAAAAGACGTGGAATTTCGGTGTTGATCTCTGAACCAAAATTCGATTGTGAAGTTTTAGTGAAGTTAGTCTCGAAACACACTAGCAACAGTGGCCATTCGTGACTCTACAGCCTTAAGAGCCTGTCACGGATGGAGCCGGATCATCCAGTCCAGAATCGAGCGCGACCTCAGGTGGCGGATAGAGGGATGCCCCCCTACGAAGAATTCGTGCTGGGAGGTAGCGGGAGAAATCCCGCCGCGGACCAAAACTGGGTAGTATAGCTCGTCAAAGGAGGGCGATGCCGGACCGGCCTGGGCATGCCACCGGACAAAACATCAGCCGATACTCCGCTATACTTTTCAATGGCGAGTCGAGGCGCCAGTCAAATAGCCTCTTGCCTATCTCCGGTCAACGACAGGCGAGACGTCTCTACTCCCACCCAAAACGATGCTAGGCCGGCTTGACCACCCACTCACAAGGCCTATAGCATGAACAGGTTGCTACAACGATGTCCGCCTTCACAAGGTGCAGCATGACAGTCTCAGGACTGCAAAGGACATCAAAACCCTTCTCCGGACGCATCTTGTCCGAAGAACACGAGAACTTCTCTCATTAAAGAGAGTGTTCATAACCAAGTCTTCGATGCGGGATGCTTGCCGGCAACAACAACAACAACAGTGAAGTTAGTGAGACCTGATAATAAGACCAAGTTCTCGCGAGACTGGCTGAGCACTGAGACATTCGACTTTACGAATTCGGCTGAATGACCTTTTAACTCGCCTGATTTGAATGAAATTAAAGTACGAGCTATAGTCCGACCGATATTTAAAAGTGGAAATGACTCCGATTACAAATACCTGCGAGTGGAAATGACTCCGATTATAAATACCTGCGAGTGGAAATGACTCCGATTACAAATACCTGCGAGTGGAAATGACTCCGATTATAAATACCTGCGAGTGGAAATGACTCCGATTACAAATACCTGCGAGTGGAAATGACTCCGATTACAAATACTTGCGAGTGGAAATGACTCCGATTACAAATACCTGCGAGTGGAAATGACTCCGATTACAAATACCTGCGAGTGGAAATGACTCCGATTACAAATACCTGCGATCGCAAGTCTTTTGACACGAAAATAGTCTCAAGGACTGAATAAGAGCTGCAGGATTCAGTTTGAAACATAGTAAAACTATATACACTTGATTAAGCATTCCGTGTGCTAATATATTGTCAAGTCAGACTTTAGAAATAATATAAAGAAGATATAAAGAAAGTAAACAATTAAAAAAAAAAGATTGCAGCAAACCTCCACAGATATAAATCATGCTGTTCGTTTTGATGTGAGTGGTCGTGCCCGCTGCCCCGCCCCCCGCCATGGGGGTCGCACCGCCTGCGCTGCTATCCATACTTCTTCAATTCTATGAAGAAAAAATGAGGCGATAGTTACGCAGTGTGGTGTCATTTTCGATTTTATTCTTGTCGCGTTAAAGTTTTTAAAAAAAGAAAAAAAGAATTCCTGTGATTGTCTGAACGCGAATCATACTACAAACTTCAAAAGATCTGATAGCTCTTTCTCTTAGCAAACCAAAAAGTGAAAAAACGCACCTTATCGATTTTATAAATAACTTTCAAATCCGCCGCTATTTTCGCCACAACCAAAAAAACTTTTGGCACAGTTTTATTTAGGGGGGACCGCACTTTACTAGAGGGGGTTTTTGTTTCTAGTGTGTTCAATTTTTTTGACAAATTTAGTCATTGAATTGAAAAAAATTGATAATATGAAAAATTTTCTAATGTGGTCTCGTTAGCCTAAGCCGTACGGCCGCGTAAGCGTAAACTTTGCCTAAGCCTAAGCGAAAAAAAAAAACAGTAAATAATAGCTGAAAACAGCTAAGTCAATTAACTCAATTATACTGGATAAAACTAAAATATTGTGGCTAATTGTTCTATACTGCCTTGTTTCTAAGCCATACGGCCTCGTTAGCATACATTTTACCTCAGCATTAGCGGAAAAATCAATGAAAAGCGACCTGCCCCCTCCAAGTAAAGTGCGCCCCCCGCCCAATTAACAAAGATTGGTGAGAAAAAGTCAAAAAAAAATGAGCACAACCACACTGCGTTGGTATCGCCAGAGCGGACATCGAGAACAGGCAATACTGTACTATTGTGGTTCCATCGAATTCGCATTTTTTTGCATCAAACTTTTACTAGGGTTACTTTACGAGCTAAAAACGATTCTGAGAAGTGCGAAGTGTTTGAGTAGGTGAAAAAAATCATTTGAAAAATCATCTGTTTTCAGCTATTATTCTTTTTTTTTTCGCTTAGGCTTTGGCAAAGGTTACGCTAACGAGGCCGTACGGCTTAGGCTAACGAGGCCGCATAAGAAAAACTTTTCATATTTTACTTTTTTGCCACTTCAATGACTAAATTTGTCAAAAAAATGACAGAGAAGTTTTTTAGAGGTACGGCATTTTTTAGAGGTACGGTAGAGCGCAGGCAGCTGAAGTCAGACAACGTTTGTTCGCTAGGTCAGACGCTTATAATAGTTATTATTCTATTTTAACTTTAAATTTTCTAAGAAAGATTTTTTGTGCAAACATGTAAGCGGAAAAAAATAAATGATAGCTGGGAAGAGCTTTGACAATTTCGGTGCGAAATGTTGGATTCGAAATGTCGCGGTGCGTAATGTTGTGTTAACACACCATTTTCTCTGTTTTCCGACAAACTCAGTCAAATCAATCAGCAAAAAAAATATTGTGAGAAATTTTCCCATGCGGTCTCGTTCCTTAGCCGTGAGGCCTCGTTAGCGTAACTGAGCCAGAGCAAAAAAAAAAAAACAATGGAAAAAGCTGAAAACAGCTAAGAAAATTTATTTAGTTGGTCGGGTTCGAAGATTAGGCTCTTATTCCCTTATGGGCATACCCTGCATCTTGTCTTGCAGCCATTGGCACGATGCTTTTTTACATTGATTTTTTTATACGGTCTCGTTAGCCTGAGCTGTACGGCCTCGTTAAGGTAAACTTTTCCTACGCCTATGTATTTTTCAATGTAAAAATAATTTTTTGATGTGAAAAAATTTTTATCATGAAAAAATTATTTTCAAGAACCGGAGGCATTGATGCTCAAAATGATCCCCTATGAAGAAAATTTTCGAAACCGTTGTGTTTAAAGCCAATTTTTCGTCTAGTATTCCAATGTCTGCAAGACAAGACGCTATTATGCCCATCAGGGAATAAGAGCCAATGATTAATATTGTAGCTAAATTTTCCACAAGGCCTCGTTCTTAAGCCTTATGGTCTTGTTCCTAAGCCGTAAACCCTCTTTATAAAATTATGGCCTTGTTCCTAAGCCGTAAACCCCCCCCTCTTTAAACCGTAAACCCTTTATATATATAATTCTGAGAAATGTACCTGAATTCCCCCCCCCCCAAAGTAATGCGCCCCGAAAGTGAGAAAGAATCCAAAGAAAATAGCAGGAAGTGTGAAGTGTTAAAACGGTGAGAGCAGGCGAGCAGAGCAGAAGAAAAAACAAGACAGCACTAAAATACATTAGATGATCTAAGCAAACTCTACATTGCCTGACGCTGCAACACAGGTAGGTTTCAATAAAAGCCAACGAAAACTTGTTAGGTCGCCTATAAAAGTACAAACACAAAATATGCTCGCCGTGAATTCTACCTGAATTATCCAAAATAGCGGTATATCCCCCCGACTTTTAACACTCAAGTTCCGAATATATGAATTTAGTTAATAAATAGATTATTGCAGACGAAAATAACCGCAACTATTTGTCAGTTCGCGTCAATTGAGTTCACTTGCGTGTTTGTATTTGCTGGCGTAGTTATACTTATTTTTCTAGGCAATTAACGAAAAGAGTGTTTTCCAAAAGCGTATTTGTCAAATGCACTACAAACCAAAAACAACTCTCTAAGTGTTTATGACTACACTTTCTGCTTACAACTACTATGACTAATTTTCATTTTCAATTTCTTTCATGCCAAGATTATTTCACACAGCTTTTGAAATTGATGTAGAAATTACAGAGAGAGGGATGAGAAAGAGAGGGAAATGAGAGAGAACAGGAGCAACATCGTGAATCAGGATGCAGGGAGGGAGGGAGGAGCCTACGTCGGACTATACAAGTGCCGATTCATTTTAAGCCTTCTGCAAAGCTTCATTTCTAAAACTCGCCACCTCGTTCAGTCGTTCTGAATTCACTTGGAGCGGATCATTCGAAAGCTGTGTGAAAAAATCTTGGCAAGAAAACACTTGAAAATGAAAATAAGGTGAAAAAAATCTTAGCCCCTTATGGGCAAACTAGAAGAAAAATTGGCTTCAAACGCTACGAGTGCGAAAACTTTCGGCTCTTATTCCCTGATGGGCATACCCTGAGTCTTGTCTTGAAGACATTGGAATTATAGACGAAAAATTGGCTTAAAACGCTTGACCATCACGGACTCCGGTTCTTGAAGAAAAAGTTGTTTACGAAAAAAATTTTTCATCGAAAAACATGTTTGCATTAAAAAACGCTTAGGCTTAGTAAAAGTTCACGCTAACGATGCCGCACGGCTTAGGCTAACGAGACCGTATGAAAAAAATCAATGTAAAAAAGCATCGTACCAATGTCTGCAAGACAAGACGCAGGGTATGCCCATAAGGGGATAAGAGCCGAAAATTAGTATAGTAGATTATGAGCAGAAAGTGTAGTCTTAAACACTTTATGAGTTTGTGTTAGGTGCGAGTAGTGCATTTTTCAAACATGCTTTTTGGAAAAAAACGCTTTTCGGTAATTGCCATTTTCCTAACGTTATGCATCACGTTTATCGCTTGACCAAAGAACAACATACGCTGTTTATTCTTTACCATTTTTAAAAATCTCATGTTTCTGAGATTTTTACTTCTATAGATTACGCCTACTTTTATCTGTTTTCTTTCATCGATAATACTTAGCTCTTCCTTTTCAGTTGAAACTTTAAAAGTTTATTTGAAAGCTTCATTGTCTTCATTCTTTTTCAGGCACTTTTTTACCTGGTTTGGTAGGGCGCGTTGCGCGCACAATCTTCCGCGTGTTTCGCGCGCAATGTCTCAGGAAGAGATTTTATTCATGGAAACTCCCTTCCCCCCCTTTCTCCTTAGGGCCTCCCTTCCCCCCTTTAGGCCCCCCATCCCCCCTAGGGCCCCTACCCCCTTGCTTAGGTAGGGCCCTCTTCCTCCCCCCTTTCCCCTTTAGGCCCCCCCCCTCCCTTCCCTGCTTAGGTAAACCACCTTTCCTTTCCCGAGAATTTATAAAGATAATTCAAAAAGAAAAGAAAAGAAAGAGAACAAGTAAGAAAAAAGAATTTAATAGAGCCAGACCGTGTTTTAGAAGAGCAGAGCCGTGCGGCAGTAAGCGTCCTACCAAACCAGGTAAAAAAGTACCCTTTTTCGTTCTCCATCACTGAATGAACATGATTTGTTGTCTTGATGTAATCCCAGACAAGATCCATTATCGGGCACAAAGTTACTCGGAGGGCGCACTACTTGTGGAAATGGGCGGAGAGGGTCAGGGTACTTTTACTTGACTTTTTACTAGACTTTTACTTGAAAAATCTTAGTAGTGCCAGTGTTGAGATGCGGTGTGGTTTAGTAGAGTGAGTTCGGACGTTTCGCTTTATTTAAAGCATCATCAGCGATAATTTGACGAGACATAAAAAATGGCTCTTATTCCCTTATGGGCATACGCTGCGTCTTGTCTTGCAGATATTGGCAAGATGTTTTTTAGCATTAATTTTTGATACGGTCTCGTTAGCCTAAGCCGTACGGCCTCGTTAGCGTAAACTTTTGGCTAAGCAGAAAAAACATGAAAAACTTTTTTTGAAAAAAAACTAAATAAAGCGCATGGGGCGTGCATTAGTAATGAACTGGCGTGCGTAGCGAGTGTGGCGTGCGTGTAATAGCCGAAAAAGACTTAAATAGAGACCGCAATGACAATATTTTGGTACGCATTTTTTTTCTGCCACACTAATATTCCGTAATTCCAAACAATTACAAAAAATCGAATAACTTGGAACTTTCAACGGATTTTTTTTCTTTCTCTATGTTTTTCTGAGAGATTCAGTCATTGTATTATGCCTCATTTCGTTTCAAAACTTGCGAAAAATTCTCATTTCAGTTCGAGCCTCTTCTTGGATAATATAAACCGAGATTCAGAAGTTATCATGGAATCTAACAGCTAAGTCACTTAAAGTAATAGCCGAAAAAGACTTGAAACCGTAAGCTTGAGCGAAAAAAAAGTTTTTTGTTTAAAACTGGAATGTAAATCGCAATACACAGAAAATTTTTAAAAAGGGCCTTTTTTACCCTGATGATTGTAGTCAACTTGAATTCTTTTGGCAATTGCCTATTTTTACTGTTTTTTTCTCTCTCGCTTAAGCTTAGGTAAAGGCCTTTTTACTAAAGGCTATGCTGACGAGGCCGTACAGCTTAAAAAAAACCGCCTAAGAAGATTTTTGAATTTTTTTCGCAGGTTTGACTGACTGAATTTTTCAAAACAAAACGAAAAACCTGTTTAAAAAAAGCTGTTTTATACTAATTGAATTTGCTTCTGCTGTCTCAGACGATCATAAGGATTCGAAAAAAACACTTGTTCGACGAGAAAAATTTAGCGGGACCGAGTATCGTTACTGTTATGTACCTTGCCTTGTAGTCCAAAGATTCCAGAGATGATAAATATATAGTCCGAGTAGTGTAGAGTCCAAATATAAATATAGTTCAATCCAGCCAATCCAATTCTTAGTCTCGCTCTCTTACGCGATACGCAGCGCGCGCGAGAGGCAGATCATTCTTGCACACAACACCTCCCCCTTGAGATAAATATCATTATCTCAAAAGATAGGCATATCATAGCCCACCTTCACTTGGGAAGTAAAAAAAATCTTCAAATTTCTCTCGTAACCATGAAGAGAAAACAACAAGTCAAAGCATAAACCATATTGCTATCACCTTACAATATTAGAGCAATATAGTTTGCATTAGAAACTAAAACAAACAAACATGGCAACATTTTATCAATTCTATATACATATGTTGCCTAGACTCGATGCTCGAATCTAATAAAACTTCTTGTGAGGATTGACCTCCAGTCGCACCGGCGCCTTTATAGCCCTTTTTGGTCGACTGTGTGAACTGGCACCAGGTTGTGCTTCGTTCGTTTGGGTTGAGACAGGGTCTCTGACAATTCTCGGGAAAGAGGGTTCATCACTTCTGTGGTTTGGCTCCGCTCTTTCTGTTTCTGACTCATTATCTTTTTCTGTAACCAACCCAAAGGCTTCACTCAGTATGTGCAGAGGCAAGCATGATTTCTTGATTTCCTCTGTCACATTTCCCATACTTAGGGTGAGCTGATTACTATGAGCTTTGATTTTTCTGCCTTGATCTAGCAATACCCAATAAGCAACCTTGCCTTGTTTTGCAACTATTTCTCCAGTTTGCCAGTATACGTCGTTCTTAGGCACGCCGATTTTGTATTTCACTCGATCTCCAACGGAGAACTTTTTCGGCTTCACTCCGTGATGCTTATCGAACTGTGCTTTCATTTTCTGGTCAACTTCCTGAGAATTTTGACAAGGCTTCAGCAAATCAACTCTTCCTCTTATCTGTCTTCCGATGAACAGCTGCGCAGGGCTTTTCCCTTCCTCGCATTGGCCATTCGGGTTCTTTCTGTAGTGAAACAAGAAAGAGTGCAAGATTTCCGCTGTGGGCATTTCTCTTTTCATCTTGATCAAACTTCTTTTGAATGTATCTACGAACCTTTCTGCTTGTCCGTTCGACTGTGGATGATACGGTGGGCTTGTAATATGTCTGACACCATTTCTCACACAATAGTTTTTGAACAACGCCGATGTGAATTGCGTTCCATTGTCTGTCACGACTACTTCAGGAAGCCCATACCGAGCAACACAAGATTCCAACGCGCGTACCGTAGCGGTAGCCGTCATGCTGTTCGTTGATAGAATTTCTGGCCATTTGCTGAAAGCATCTACCATTATGAGATAACTTTCTCCATCGATTGGTCCTGCATAATCCAGATGGACTCTTTGCCAGGATCTGGTTGCCTTTGGCCAAGGTTCCAATGGAACTTTAACGGGATTCTTCGAGCTGTTCGCGCATCTTTCGCAACTTTTCACAACTCCCTCAATATCACTGTCGATACCATTCCAATAACAAATGCTTCTTGCCATTGCTTTCATTCTCACCATTCCTGGATGTCCTGCATGCAGCTCTTTCAAAACCAGTTTTTGAAGTGTGACTGGTATCACAACCCTTTCAGCCGACATCAGGCACTCTCCCACTATTGAAAAAGTGTCTCTTCTTCTGTAGAGAGGTAAAATGTCCTTGGGAACTTTCTTGGGCCATGCGTCTTTCTTGTGCCATGTCATGACCTTTGTCAGGGTAATATCCTTCTGAGTTTCTCGACGTACATCTTCAGCTGTCAATGGTAGGGCTCTTATGTCACGCTTGAACAAGCTCATGACGTCTTCATCGACCTGAATGCTCGCGATGACTACGTCTTCATCTGGGGACGGACAATTTGCGATCAATCTCGAAAGCGCATCCGCGTATCCAAAACTGTTCGTGCTCACATACTCAATCCGAAAGTCATACGCGACTAGCATCGTTGCCCATCTCTGAAGCCTATTCGCCGTATGGACGGGTACTCCTGTCTTGGAACCGAAAATTGCCAAGAGTGGCTTATGGTCGGTTTGTAGGGTAAATCGCCGTCCATATATGAACCGGTGGAACTTCTTTACGGCAAAGATCAATGCTAGACCTTCCTTGTCAATTTGCCCATAGTTCCGCTCCGCTGGTTTCAATGCTCTTGAAGCATGGAAAATAGCCTTCATTGCTCCATTAGACGCTCTGTGCATCAAAACTGCACCGATTCCGTGACCGCTGGCATCAGCAGCCACGAAAATCTCTTTACTTGGGTCGTAATGGACCAGACTCAAATCTGTTTCTAGCACTTCGAGGATCTTCTTGAACGCGTTCTGACATGTCTCAGACCACGTCCACTCCACGTCTTTCCTCAACAAATTGTCTAGTGGTGCTCTCAGTTCATGCAATCCGGCTATGAACTGTCCGTAATACGTCACCATTCCGAGGAACGACCTCAGGGTAGCTACATCTGTAGGTGCGGGCATCAATCGAATCGCATCGATTTTGTTCGGATCCGGTTTCCTGCCATCTTTATCCACAATGAACCCGAGATACTTGATGCTTGTACTGCCGAACTTGCACTTCTCCAGCTTCAGCTTGAATCCGAAATTAGAGATCCGACTTAATACTCCCCTCAAGTTATCATCGTGTTCTTTCTTTGTCTTCCCCATTATTATGAGGTCGTCCAAATAGGCCACGGCACCTTCACTTCCTGCCAACATTGTATCCATCACTTGTTGGAAGATTCCTGGGGCCGACTTCACTCCGAATGGTAACCTTTCGTACCGGTAAAGTCCTTTGTGCGTGTTGATACCGCACATTTCCTTTGCTTTTTCATCAAGCTCAACTTGCAGGTAAGCATCGGCAAAGTCAATCTGACTAAAAAGTTTGCCACCGTTCAGCCCAGCGAATATCGTCTCCGGCAGAGGTAGTGGATGAGCATGAAGCTCTATCGCCTCGTTCAACCCGGTGGAAAAATCGGCACAGAGCCTTGTGCTTCCATTCGCTTTCTCCACCACTATAATGGGGGCAGCCCATTTGGCTGTGTCGACCTTCCTGATGACATTCAATTTTTCTAGCCTGTCCAGTTCCTTTTCCACTTTAGTTATGCTTGCGAGGGGTACCGGTCTTTTATTCCTGAAGACTGGCTGAGCTCCTTCTTTGAGCTTTAACGTTGCCTTTACCTTTGTGCAAAGGCCCAGTCCTTCTTCAACTATTCCCGGATATTCCTTCTTTATCCACTCTTCATACTCTTTAGTAGACTGCGGCTCCTTATTCATGACTTTCCATACATTCGAAGTTGCGTCTCTAGTCCAATTCATCTTCAGAACTTCCAGTTGTGAAATGAAGTCCTTTCCGAGGAGTCTGAGTGGCGCTGTGGTAACGTGAACGTACCCTTGTGCGCATTTTCCATTGACTTCCAAGTTTGCCTTGAACTTTCCTACAATCATTAGTGGCGTTCCATTTGCGCAAATTGGTTTGCAATCCGAAAGTGAACACTCCGGTTCTCCAATGTCCTTCCAGATTTCCTTCGAGATGAATGTCAGATCTGCTCCCGTATCAACCTGTAGTCTAACGGCTTTCCCATTCATCTGCATTTCTATCTCAAAATCTTCTGACTTCACTTTCATCACTCTGATTGAATTCATTGACTTCTTGCTTCTTTTCTCTTTTGGCTTATTCTTGCACATCGTGCTCTTGTGGCCCTTTTTTCCACAAGCCAAACATTCCTTGTTTAGGAAGAAACATTCATTGCTGTGTGATACTCCACATCGATTGCATTTCTCTTTCCGTTGCTCATCGAACTGTTTCTTCCTTCCTTTCTCCGATGGATTCCGTTGTTGGTTCTTTTTCACATAATTGAGTTGAGATGTTCTACCTTGCGTTTGGACTGCCATTGACTCTTGATGTAATGAATGCAATCGATCACATTCATCCAGCAGTGTTTCCATACTTGTCTCTTCGTTCTTTCTCAAAACACTCAACAGGTGGAAACGCGTTTCTTCAAATTGAGGTAGATCAATAGAAGTAAGGAACATCATTGTCTTGAATTGTTCCACTTTAATGTCTTTCACTTGTGCACTTTCCACTGCTCTGTTTATTGTGCTTGCCATCACTCTCAGATCATCAGTATGTGATTTACTCATTCTCATGTTCAGCATCTTCAATCTTTTCTCAAAGATTGTGCTTTTGTCTCCGAACATTTTCTTGAGTTTCTCAACCGTCTCTTTCAGAGTATAGTTGCTTGCCTTGTGTGGAGCGATTGTATCCAGGTATCGATTTTCCACAGCGAAATTCACATGCCTCAGCAACATTCTTACTTTGGCATCTTCTTCCAAAGCTTCAGCATCCTTTTCAAACAGATCTTCATATCTGCTGTACCACTTCTCGAAGGTTGCACCTTCTTCTGGCTCATATGCGAAGTCTGTGATGCGTTTCTCAAGCGCATCAATCGATGGTCCTGCAGGTTTAGCCTGACTGCTACCTTCTCTCATTGCAAGTCTTTCTAGCAGGGCATTGACGAGGGCGCTCTGCTCCTGTTGTTGCTTCGCATGTTGCTCTTGTTGCATTTGCATTGCCAGCAAAATCTGTTGGACACCTTTGTCCTCCATTTCTTTACTTTATTGCTCTTTCTCTGGCCTCTTGAGTTCGACTTGTACGATTACAAGTAGAAGAACTTCGAACGAGGGACTGACCACAAAGCAACCTTTAGCTTTGCGCGTTTGCCTCTTTCAATGAGGAACTGACCACAGAGCAACCTTTAGCTCTGCGCGTTTGCCTCTCTTACAACGAGGGACTGACCACAAAGCAACTTTTAGCTTTGCGCGTTTGCCTCTCTCAATGAGGAACTGACCACAGAGCAACCTTTAGCTCTGCGCGTTTGCCTCTCTTTCAAATTTGAAGTCCTCCTCCAAATCCTCTTCGAAGTCCTCCTTCCAGAATCCTGATCGCCACTGTTATGTACCTTGCCTTGTAGTCCAAAGATTCCAGAGATGATAAATATATAGTCCGAGTAGTGTAGAGTCCAAATATAAATATAGTTCAATCCAGCCAATCCAATTCTTAGTCTCGCTCTCTTACGCGATACGCAGCGCGCGCGAGAGGCAGATCATTCTTGCACACAACAGTTACTATCGCCAGCTATCACTTACATGGAACACAATTAAGATATCAGATATCTGTAGTTTTAAATGCTTGTTTTCACATCAGTCTTTTTTCCCAGTGTTATATTTAGAGACCGCAATAGCTAAAATCAAAATAAGAATAGGTAGTAAAATGTTATTTTTATTTGTTCTTAATCACTTAAGTCTTTCAAGAAAACATGAAAAAATCAACAAAAAAAATTACTTTAAAGCAGAAAAATAGATTAGATTAGTTACGAAAATTCTGCCTATAACAAATCTTGGTAAGCTAGAGCGCGAAAGGTCAAGTGAGTCATGTTTGTACTAAAACGCGGCCTTAACTTCGCACTGGTAATCTAGATCAACTTCGAAAGGCCATATTTTTTTCTCGCTATCATGAAGATTAAAATTTTCTCTACCATTATGTCAACGTGAGTTTTGTCATTAATAAAATGAAATAATATCTTTGCTTTTAACAATCGAAAGTTCGCCTTTACATAAAGCAGTGACTATACTTACTCTAGGGCGTGGCTCAACTTCGAAAGGCCATATTTTCTCACGGGAACGATAAAAATTAAATTTTCATCTACCATAATGTCAACTTGAGTTTTGTCATTAATAAAATGAAATAATATCTTTGCTTTTAACAATCGAAAGTTCGCCTTTATATAAAGCAGTCACTACTATACTCTAGCGCGTGGCTTAACTTCGAAAGACCATATTTTCTTACGGGAACGATAAAAATTAAAATTTTCTCTTCCATTATGTCAACGTGAGTTTTGTCATTGATAAAATGAAATAATATCTTTGCTTTTAGCAATCGAAAGTTCTTTTTTTTATATCAAAAATAAGGAAAATTTTATTTGGTAACCTAAGCTGTGAGATTCCATAATAACTTCTGAATCTCGACTAATAACACCGATGAAGAGGCTCGAACTGAAATGAGAATTTTTCGCAAGTTTTAAGATGAATTGAGGCATAATACAGTGACTGAATCGCTCAGAATAAGATATAAAAAGAAAAATCCGTTGAAAGTTCCAAGTTATTCGATTTATCAAACAGTTCGGAATTACGAAATATTAGTGTGGCAGAAAAAATTGCGTACCAAAATATTTTCATTGCGATCTCTAGTTATATGATTGAATTAGAAAACAGGGAGGACTTTGATTCTTTTGAAATTCCCAAAGTTTTGTACCTGACACTTTGTTCCCACGACTTTTCAATCAAATCAGCGAAAAAAAGACTTTTCATGAAATTTTTTCATGTGGTCTCGCTCCTAAGACGTACGAGCTCGTCAGCGTAGCGTTTACCTGAGCCTAAGCGAAAAAAAGTGATAATTAACAAAATGTGTGTACGAAGCGTCGCGTGTCGTGATACTTTCTTCTGAGGTAAACTTTAGGATAACTGAAGAAAATGTGTAATTAATTTCATTTTCATCGCTTCAAGAAAGTAGTTTTCCAATCTTTCGTAGATCGTATTCAATGATAATGGAGCAAAAATTCAAATTTCTGATACGTCTTTCGATATATTTCTAATTTTATCTCATTAAGCGATAGCTTCGAGTGAAATTAATTAAAATTGTTAGTAATTATCATTGGGTAGTGAGATTGATCAAGAAGTTCTGGCCGACTTGCGAAGACTAATCGTTTCTGATCTAAAATTTGATTAAATTCTCCATGTCCATCAGTTCGATTTTCAAAGAAGCAATCGGAAAATAGAAATGCATTCTGAGCCGGGGTTGCCGTCGTGTGCGATTCAATTTCAAATGTATCGAGACGTTCGGTACCTCATCCTTTCAAGGCTTCAACAATGAAGAGATTTTTAATTGAATATTATCTGAAGAAACTCAGATCTCATCAAATTTCTATCATTTGATTGCAAGCGTTTCTACAGATATACATATGTCTACAGATATAGAGTTCTATGGTTCCGAACCATGAAAGGGAGAGCCGGCCATCCGGAACTTCCGTATTCGAGGAGATTATCCATTCTGAACCTTCAAACCCTCGAACATCCCCGAGCTCTTGCTGACCTTACTTTCATTCATGAATATACATCAGAAGTGCGAAAAAATACTAAGAATTTATATCAGATATCTGATGTTGATCATTTTTCCCGACATTCTCATCCTCTGCGTCTCGTTACGCCTAATGATATCAACCAGTCTTTTTTATCTAAATGTGTTTCTCGTCAATTATCAGTATGGAATTCTTTGGATTACGGAAAAAAAGAACCTATTAGCAAGATATTCAAACAGAATATACTGAATTTCTCTGTTCATGTTCTTGTGCCTCTTTCTCATGTTTTATTGTTGAATAACCAATATATATTTATCAATCATTCCCCCCCCCTTCATTTCATTTCCCTTCATACTCAAGCGACTGTTCGCTCATACATGCACCGCCACTAGAAAGATATCTCCATGCATATCCTCAATCATTTTTTATATCACGTGTGCACGGAATAAAGAATGAATGAATGCGATTAGCGCCAATAAGTTAGTGTTTTGATGAAAAGGTTACGCGTTCGACGAACAGAGAGAAATATAATTAGATGAAAGAAGAGGCTTCTTGAAAAAGTTTATCAAAGTGGAAGCACGAATCCCTTTTAAACATCATCAAATGTTAAGAAGCACGAGTCAAAACGAAAAAAATTATGAACGTCATAGTGTACCAATGTCTTTAAGCAGACAATGGCGTCCGCCTTCACAGTGGAAAAACTTCTGACTCACTGGGAACCTCGTGATGAGGCGGCAAGGGCGCCGTATTTCTAGATAGAGAGATGGGGAGGGGTTGAGGTCAGCCTGTCACTTGACCGAGTGAATGCAAGGGCGCCGTATCCAGATAGAGAGATGGGGGAGGGGTTGAGGTCAGCCTGTCACTTGACCGAGTGAATGAGGGCCCTCAACACAGCGATATGCAAGTGAGAGATCAGTTGAGCAGATGAAGCGAAACGCATGAGAGAGAAAGATAGAAAGTGGGCATGGCGAGAGGCTGCGATGAAGTAACGACGCTCATACCATCACTATAGTTTGAACCGATGAAATAGTACAGATGAAAGAGACAGAACTCATGATGAAAAACTCATCTTATTTAGACGAGTGTGCCACTTTCTTCTCTGTCTGCTCGCTCTAAACTCTAATTTCTCCGCTTCTTTCAGCAAAAAGTAGATAGAGAGTTATCATGAGGAACACAACGTCTATAATACAATGAATGTCCATGATCTTTCACATCGGTGGCGCCCTCTCAAGCGGCCTCTTCTGTAATGTTTGGACTGAGGAGGGCTTGAATTAGTCCGCCTTTCTCCGTTTTGTGCTCAGAATGACCTATGTTTCTCAGTTATAATGGACTTTCTTTACATTAGTTTGTTTTTTGATGAGGTTAAATTGGGGCAGCTTTCTTCAGTACCGACAAAAGAGAAGGAGCCTCGAATTGGACTAAAGCTACACTTGAGAGAGAGTACGGTGACCATATTGAAAAACATACAATTAACTTGAACTCAATTTTTTTAACTTTTCAATTTCAAGCGAGATATGCCCGCTCAGAAATTATTCTGTTCATGAATTTTCGTCAATATCTTATGTAATTGGAGGGTCTCTGTTCTGAAAAATTTCATGTTTGGTAGGTCTCTGTATTGAGATGTTTCATAATGCGCCCGAGAAGGAATCAGAGGCTCGCAGAAAGTGACAACGAGTGGAAACAGAGACTCGTCCGAGACAAAATTAGATGGTTTTGTCGAAGGAGAAGCTTTTAAACAAAAAGATATGTCCTTAGAGTAGGAGCAAAGACACACTGAAGTTCGAAACAAAGTTCTAGTAACGGACGGTTTCGACAATTTAACCCCTGTCTGTATTCCTTTCAGAAGCGCAAATAAAAACTTAAAGAGAATGTGCATCAGTTTGGTTAATGATGAGCTAACTTTTTTAAATTTCACTTCACCTTAGACCTCACGGAAAAAATGCATAAAAAAATTAAGTTATATTTTAACCCATTCCCCCCTCCCCTCGCAGTATAATCCGGTTGTTATGTTATATAATGCTGGAACATGATCTGTCGATTTTTTTCCTGAATCGTAATTTACTTGTAGTTTGGTCAAATGTTTTTTTTTATACGGAATGGTTGATTAGGCTTAGCAAAACATAAAAATTAATTTATTTTCAGAAAGTCTTTTGTTAAAATGTCTATTTTGCGAGGTACCATTTTCTGCGGTGGGCTGCTTTCGTGAAATAATGATATTGTACATTCCCCCCCTTCCCTTCACTTCACTTCACAAATATATATTTTACTTCTACCCCAAAAAATTTTTCCCTGTTGTTGTGCTACTTGTAATAAGAGAGAGACGTGACGGGATAAAGTAGCACTCAAACTGCTAAGTCGAAGCAGTCAAAGAAATAGATTTAAAGTTCAAGTACCAGTGATTCCGAGGGATCATTCATGTATTTCTTTGCACATGGGTAATATACAATGAGTAACTGTCATGATGTGATATTGATAAAGAAGCTCATCGATTAATTACACGGGCTCCTGTCGTGAATGTCCAGGCAAAGGTGACCAGGACAGATCGAATTCCCTCCGGCCACTGCCCGCATGCCCTTTCATTCTCCTCTTTTCTTTTAACATACATACAAATGGGAACCTTCCTAACTCTACGTATTTGTCTTTTTTGGTTTTCTTTCCAATTTACATTGATTCAATGTTTGTTTAAGTTGGTAATAGTTAGGGGTCGAAGTGCTGACTCAAGTATTAGCCCGGCAAAGACATTATTCAAGCTGGAATTCGATGACTCGAAATTGTGATTGATCCGATCACTATTCGGAAATTTGGATCTTAATTCCTCTTCTAACGCTTCACCCTCTGCCTTTTGATATATCTTCTCTTGATTTCTATCCTTACACGTTCCATCTTTCTGCATCATCCCTCTGACGCTCTCTCTTCTCTTCTTAATCTCTATGTCTCTACTTTCTCCTTTCTCTTTTCAATTCTTCATCTTCCCACCAAACAAGAGTTTCTCTTCTCCGTCTTCTCGTGATGCCTAACGCTTTTTTCCCGTGTCTCCTGTCAACTAGCCCTAGTCTAACATCTCTCTTCTTTTTTTCCTCATACCATCACTATCATGCGTTTTCGTGAATGCCTTTGTCTCTCATCCTCCTAACTGCGTATATGCTCTCTTTTTCTCTCTTTTTTTATTTGAGCCGGTCTTCTACACTCTCTATATGTTTTGTGTCGCTTCTTCGTTTCTCTGCATCGTGATCTTATGAATCTCTTGCCATGATTCTCTCGACCAGACCATATTCATACTTTGCATATTTTCACCCAACCGCCCATTGTTAAGTCTTCCCTTAACTACCTTCCATTCTCTGCAATGTCACTTTTCTCTTCTGATGCCCTGCTTCTTTCAATCTTTGATTTCTCTACTTTCTTTTTATCAATTTCCTTTTCGTCTTTTAATGCTCTATCTTTCTTCACTCTTTCTTGTCACTTTGATTTTAACTTTTCCTTGACTCTCTCAACACAAAACGTTCACTTCGTTCTATCACTTTTATACAATCACTATATATCTTCGTACATACCTCGTCTTCAATTGTGCCGATATCGGGAAACCCCGTCATTCTCAAAAAAGTGACAAAAAGGCGGTAAACTTTCTTTCAATTCAACCAACCCAAATTTTTATATACTTAATTGCACCGGTAACGGGTCACAAAAATACTTATTCGCACCGGTAACGCATTGCTGCAGTTTAATTGGCCAGGCCTGGTTGACTTCGAACGCGTTAGAATCCGGGTTTTTCGCTGCAAGTGATCAGTTTGAGCACCAGGGACTCCATTTATTCATTCATTCTTTATTCCAATTGTTCATGGTTAAAACGTACAACGGATAACTGTCACGATGTGAGATCAGTGTGGAGGCAAAATACAGTATATTTACAGAGAGAAAAATAAGCATCACAAACGTAAGCGGGACAATTGTACAATATCATCAATATCATCAATATTTTATATATTAAACAAAAAATATTTCTTCAAAAAAGCGAATTTTTCAACAAAAAATTTGAAATTGTGCCTGTTTATGGATAAAAAGTCAACAGTAAATCTCTTAAAAGCTACTATTCGTCAAAAAACATGAACAAATAACCTAAAAGGGGGAAGTGGAGAGGAAACTTAAGCAAAACTTAGAATCCCGGCTCTGAATTTGCAGGATAGGGTAATTAAATTAATTATTTTCGGGTTTTTTTTAAAAATTAATTTTTTTCACTCCGAAAAAGCTCTATTAACAATTTCCTAATCTGTTAAGGGAAAGTGATCGGTAGGTCGGTCGCTCTAGAAAATTAATTTTACAAGTTGCTAGTTAACGAATTTAATGAGACAATTAATTTATTTTTCTATACTCGATTGCAAAATGACAGTGATTTTTATTCGCGGTTTTATGACATTTTCCATGTTTATGATTGCACACAGTCTATGTTCAGAGCATGCCGTTCGCATTTTATCAGTCTTTTGATTGAACGCGTTTTAGCGAAATTTGCTTAGAAAAGTACTCTGATGTAAATCTGTGGGCAATTAACAAAGTAAGGCATGAGGACGCCTAAAACACGGCCTGGCTGTTCTGCCTCGTTAGCTACGGCTTGTACGGCCTCGTTATCGTAAACTTTTACTCAGCCTAAGCGTTTTTTAATGTAAAAATATGTTTTAATGTAAAAATAAAACGCGCGGCCTCACTCAAGGCGTCCTCATGCCTTACCGCTTCTTGCCTTACTTTGTTAATTGCCAAATCTGTGTAAGCTTAACTGGATTGGAAGTTGAAGCGGTTCCATGACTTTTCTCATCACGAAATTTAGCACCACGACAACTCGCACCTGGATTGCGCAATTTTTTTCTCGAATTGTGTGGCTGGTCGTTGTATATGGTCTCGTACTACAGCCTCGTTAGCGTAATCTTTATCTGAGCCTAAGCAGAAATTCCAATGAAATTCAAAAAAAAATACATGGAAATATTTCGATTGCTAAATTTTGGGTGTGAATTGTCATGGTAAGAAATGTCGTGATACTGGTTGAAGCGTACAAAAATGCATTATTCTTGCGATTTGTTAAAGTGAAGAATAATTACAACCATAGCTTAAATGAACCATAACAAAATTCTTCTGCATGTATTCTTCCAGAAGTGGAAGGAAGCGCCAAAAATTAAAAATTGAAAGAAGTATTTTTTAAAACACCCTTTTATCACGTGTACATATCTGAAGCCGTATCACGATCATTCGTTGAAAATCTATGTAAAGTACTAAAAACATTCAGTAATGGAGTTTTCAGGTGAATAAGTCGCTCTTTTGAAGTAGAGGGACTAATCGACTAAGCGAACGGAGTTGCTCGGTTTGTCCAGTGTGGCACTAGTTGAGTCACTCTCAGCAAGATGCCCTTGCCGATATTTGGGAAGTCGCACAAGTCACCCGCAGACATAGTCAAGAACTTGAAGGATGCTCTCACCCTGATTGAGAAGGGCGACAAGAAGATGGACAGAGCCGTCGAAGAGGTTCTGCCCTCTATTACAAGTTGCTTCATAAGAAAAGAAGTCTTGGTATTGTCACCAAGTCACCCTTTAGTCACCGCTTGACTGGATAGTCACCTAATCAATGACAGAGAATAATAAACCGAGTCACACGACAGTCACCTTGTTTTTTATCGATATAAGCAGAGGTTAAATGGTCATGTCCCACTGTCTGGGGGGGCTTCTGTTTCGAATTTACAAGGAGCTCTGTTTATCGTTTGGAGTCCAGAACCTCACGTAAAAACCCTATCTTCTCGAGAAATAGTAGTACTTTTATAGCTTTCGCGGGTCTCTGTTAATGTTAAATTGCGCTTCCGGTGGACCTCTGTGTTTTTATCAGAAGCATTATAAAAGTCCAGGATATAAATTGAACACGCATAGACTAGCAATTTTGCGAAAAGTTGAATTGTTGTGTTTCTCTAATTACTGCGAATGAAATCTATGTGAGAAAAAAATATGCGCTGGCCAATGTAATAAGTAAAACAAGTTTTTCATCAGCTTCTCTTATTTTTATGCATATTTATATCTCAAAAAACGTCGCTTGCAATTGTTGAAAAAATTTAGAAATCGACCGCTCTTTGAGCGGAAAGTCTCGAATAATGAGAAGGGAAGTGGAAGAATAGAGCAGAGTAATGAGCGTTAGAATTCAACTTTTCACTTTGCAAAGTACTCTCTGCAAAGTGAGGGATACGGCCTAGAGCGTTAAACGCTTAACGGGATGCGGCCTAGAGTGTTTAACTTTGCAGAGATTACTTTGCAAAGTGAAAAGTTGAATTCTAACGCTCCATAACTTCTTATAATTAAAAACTTCACGCTCAAGAACATACGTTTTCCAAAAATGTTTAACAGTGCTGGTGACATTTATACACATCCTATATCCTCTTTTTTAATGTCTTATTGTGATCAAAGGATCATCCTGCTGCAAAAGTTAGCTGGAAACCCACGACTTACTTTTTAGTCATGTTAATTTGTTATAGGGATACCGAAATTTATCGAACAATTCCGACCGTAGTTCACCTGCAATTCTCAACAACAACAATAAAGCTGACAGCTCATCGGAGCGGGGCCAAGAATTATTAAAAGCGAGACGTTGAGCAATATATAAAGTATAGGCTGTGGAAAATCGCACATATGTTAAGACTCCAATTTGAGGCGCAGTCATTTTTTATTTAAAAAATTTAGCAAGTACTATCGACTTATGTTCATAATTTAATTTCTATGTTAAGCTCCCAGTTTAAAAGATTTTAAGACAAGGTATTGATTGAATTTGTTCTTGTATAATTTTCGAAAAGTTAACTATGGAAAAAGAAATCGAGAAATAGATGAGAGCATTCATTTCACTTTGGGTGCACAAAGATTTGTTCCACTTCTCGCTCAAAAAACCAGTAGTGAATATAAAGGAAATAAAGAAAGAGCCAAAGTTTAAGGAGGGATTATGAAAAGAAGGAAAAAAGTTTGAAAATAATTTATCTGCCTGTTTTCATGAAAGTTTATAAAAAACAAATTTAGTTTTCGAGGATGTAATCAGGATAAAAAATGTTTTTTTTCGGATAAAGAGTGCCCAATTAGTCAGCGTTGAATTCTAAATATCGGAAGGAACTTACTTTGTAAATGCAACGCATTATGAAGGGTAGATCAGTTTGAGTCAGGGGTTAAATGGAGCCGCCCAATTTGGGTTTACATGTATCCGCTGTTCAAAGCTTGGAGGAAAAAAGAAGAGGGAATGAAGGAAAAGGGTAAGGAAAGAGAGGGAGTTTTTTGTCAATAGTGTGTGTACATGTATCTGCCGAGTGCTACAACGATGTCCGCCTACTCGCGGTGCAGCACGTCAGTCTCAGGACTGCAAAGGACATCACCAATCTTCTCCGGAAGCAGACCAGCTCCGAAGACACGAAGACACGCTCCCTCCGGAGCACACAATTCTTCCGTTTTTTGCAATGTGAGGCAGACTGACCCGGCCAGTCTGTCTCAATCTCTACTTCTACAAGCCGGAGACATCGAACGCAACCCAGGACCTCCCACCACCTGGCTCTGCTCTACTTGCCGAAAGACAGCGAACACGAACTGCATCCAGTGCTCTCTCTGCTCCGAATGGACACACATCAAAGCGAAGTGCAGCGGTATTCCATCGCTCAAGGACTACGTCCCTGCAACCTACCGATGCCCTCCATGTCAGACCCGCCAAGACACACCCTCGCCATCTGCAGACGCAGCTCTCGCTCCAATCGCTCGAAACAGACGCAAAGGCAACAAGAACCTGAGACTGCTACAATACAATTGTAATGGGATAAATGGCAAGACAACAGAGATCCTCGACCTCCTAACTCGCCTGAAGATCGACATATTCCTAATACAAGAAACGAAGCTGACGGATCGCGCTAAAACTCCTTCATTCCCCGGATACTCCATTGCTAGAAAAGACCGCGGAACCGACACAGGTGGCGGCCTACTCACAGGCATCACCCATTCTTTAAACTACTCCGTCGTCCCGTCTACCACAGATCCTCACCTGGAATCACTGACTGTTCGCATCTCGGACAACAACGGCCTCTCTCTGGACATCACTAATGTCTACATTCCTCCGATGACCTCCTGCAACACAGGCTACCAACCGGATCTATCCCCCCTTCTACGCAACCGCGAGAATTCCATCATACTAGGTGACCTTAACGCCCACGACTCCAGCTGGTACTCTCACTCGACAGACAACAGAGGAAACGTCATCTCCAGTGCTATTGACGACTCGGAACACGCCACTCTCAACCGCGACATGCCCACACGAGTTCCCTCAAACGGTCGCCCTTCCTCGCCAGACATTTCCATCTGCTCTCAGGATCTCCTTCAAAAAGCGTCATGGAAAACCATCACTGAAGGCAGCTCCGATCATCTTCCGATAATCATCGAACTAGAAGGCAGCAATTTCAACCACACTCACAGAGACGCAACCTTCACAAATTACCGGAAAGCGGACTGGGAAGCGTTCCAGCAACACGTCGAAGAAAGCCTGTCCAAAAATCCTCTTCCCAATCTACCAGCCGTTCAAGCAGAACCTCTCTTCCGAAGAATACTTGTATCAGCTGCAGCAAAAACAATCCCACGCGGCCGGATCAAGAAGAGAGAAGTCGCCCTAACGACAGAGATACGAGAATGGATGCATCAACGCGACACACTCAGAGAATCGAATCCGACAAGCGACCTTTTGAACGATCTCAACACGAACATAAGGAGAGCTACCGACAAAAACAAACGGGATATCTGGCGCGCACTGATGGAGTCCTTCGATCCAAAAAAGATGTCAACAAGCTCTGGAAGACCATCAAAATCCTCAACAACAAAGGAAGACCACCGCCGAACTGCGCCATATCCTTCAGAAATGAGACGATCACGACCGCCTCCGATATCGCGAACCGCTTCAACAAAGCCTACACTTGTCCAGTCCAGTATATAACTTCAAAGGAAAACAGGAAGACTATGAGGAAAATACACCGCCTGTCCGCAGATGACTTCGAGGACTTCACTACCACAGACGTAGCAGCCGCCATCAGATCCACGAAGAAGTCCACCGCGCTTGGTCCAGATGGCATCGCTCCTATAATTCTCCATCATTTAGGTCCGAAAGGAATCAGCGCCCTGACTTCCCTGGTCAACAGCTCCCTACGCACAGGCAGGATCCCCATGATATGGAAATCGTCGATCATACTACCCCTCCTGAAAGCAGGCAAACCAGCATCCGAAGGCTCCAGCTACCGTCCGATATCTCTACTCTCGCCCGTCGCCAAAGTGATTGAACGGCTATTACTCGGCTCCCTACAGAGGCACATTCCCCCGGCAGACCACCAACATGGCTTCACGGCAAGACGCTCTACAACCTCGGCCCTCGTAACTCTCTCGAAGAGCATCGCAGACGGTTTTAACCAGAAACGTCCCGCTAGTCGAACGGTCCTCATGGCAATTGACATGTCCAAGGCATTCGAAAGTATCGACATCGTCAAGCTCATCGACCTCATTGAGACAACAACCGCGCCGAACTACATTAAAAAATGGCTCGCCTCTTACCTTAGAGGAAGAACAGGACGCACAAGCTTCCGCGACTCGGTATCAAGTTCCAGACTCTTCAGAAACGGAGTCCCACAAGGCAGCGCCCTCTCGCCCACGCTTTTCAACCTTTACCTCCGCGATCTTCCCACAGACGATGCCCACACGAACGTCATCTCGTATGCTGATGACATCACGATCTGGGCGTCAGATCCCGACATCAACGTCGCCTCCGAAAATCTACGCAGGGCCATCACGAAAATTGAAACCTTCCTCAAAGAACGGTCACTCATCATTTCCCCGACCAAGAGCCAGCTCATGCTTTTCACCCCGTTCAGTCGTGAATTCAAGTCTACTCTGGACATATCAATCTGCGGATCACCCGTCCCCACCGTCAACCAGGCCAAGCTACTCGGCGTCACGTACGACTCGATGTTCACATTCAGCCATCATGCCAAAGACATCGCGAGACGGATGTCGCAGCGCAATAACGTACTGAAAGCCTTAGCCGGAAGCACCTGGGGCAACCAAAAAGAAACCCTCCGCCTCACGTTCAAAGCCATCTCGCAAGCGATCTGCAACTAAGCCGCACCCGCCTGGTCCACCTTCCTCTCGGACTCCGCTCACGCCAAAATCCAACGTTCTCAGAACTCCGGACTCCGCGTCGTGACAGGGAATCATCAAATGGCCGACACTGACCATATTCATCGCGAATCAAAGGTCATGCGCACCAAATCCCATCTGAACATGCTCGCCGCGCAGTACCTCGCGAGATCGTTGGACCCAGAACACATCCACCACGGCCTCCTCGACTGCCCAGCGCCCCCTCGCGCAATGAAGAACAACCTCGTGTTGAGCTGCAAGAAGACTGTCGAAGCCGCGAAACAGATGTCAAAGGATCCGAACAATGGGAAATCAGTCGCAAACACCGTACACTCGATGATGGTCTCGAACGAACTCCAATCGTTGAAGGGTGCCGTCATCCTGGGAGGCAGACCTCCGCCCCTTATCCAGGAAGAAGAGAAGGAGTTACCCCGCAAGACTAGATGCACGCTCAGCCAGCTCCGCTCGGGATTCAGCAGATTCATCAACAACTACCTCCACCGCATTGACGAATCCATCCCCGACGTGTGTCCCGATTGCTCTTCCGGACCTCACGACGTTGCGCATCTCTTCAACTGCCCATGCCACCCGACCGCGCTGTTTCCAATCGACCTCTGGACCAAGCCGCTGGATGTCGCAGCGTTCTTGAAGATATAAGAAGAAGAAAAAAAAAAAAAAGAAGAACAAGAAACGAAGTACACAGACGTTCTTCGAAGCCGGCTACATCCGGCAACAACAACAACAACAACATGTATCTGCCGACGGGACCGATCCGGTCACTATTTAACCCCTGGTTTGAGTTGTTGTTGTTGTTGTCTTGCCCAACGGGTAGATCTTCCTTCGCGAGACACTGGAGGAGGTCGTCGAAGCTCTCGACCCTCCAGCGTTATAAGCCCACACTCTCTTTCCTCTCTCTTTTTTTTTATATTATTATTTTTACTCTTCTTTTTTTTTTCTCTCACTTTTTTTTTTTTTTTTGGAGAGATTTAATTGAACAAGAAATCAACAACCGAGTGCGGCCTATTCCAAAGGTCGATAGGGCTAAGTGAAGTGGGGTTACAGCGACACGAAAAAATATGTCTCGAAGTATGCGGCTCTATCCTACACAGTGGGCAGAGGGGAGATTCATTGGCCCCTATTCGGTGGAGATAACTGTTAAGGAAACTAGAGTGGCCGCTTCGCAATTGAGACAGAGTTATCTGATTTTCTCTGGATAGTTGGGACGTGGACTTGTGTATTCTAGGAGGTTTAGTTCCCAGAACTGGGTTGGGTCGACTATTTCTAAGAAAGTCTCTGACTGTCTCCGTGTGTATTTCCTGGTTTGAGTATATGGTGATGTTGTAGGTTGGTCGCTGGCTGCAGGCTGTAAAGGGAATAATCTACGGACAAGAGGGACAAGAACCTCATACCGAACAGGTTATCATTTAATCGTGCAGTCTTCATCTCATCTGTCAATTGATCAGGGAAAAAGAAGTGAAGTGAAGTACTTCTACCAATCTGCGTTGAGTACCATATCATACAGTCTGGGCCCAATTCTGAAATTGATGGGGTCGATGTTGAGGTGGCCCAGTTGGCCCAAGAGACCTACTCGGCTAATGTCCTGCCGTCCCTGATTAAGAACCTCGCAAAGTTCGACTTTGAAAGCAAAAAGGTAAGGAAATTGTGTGAAATTTAATGTTCACGTCGTCTCCAGATGTTATATAAGACCGGTAAAAAGCATGTTTGTACGCGCCGAGCGAGTTGTGAAAGGGATGGGCAAAACTAAAAATAAGGGAAAGGGATGTAGAGGTGAAGTGAAAAAGAACGGAAGGAGAATAGAATGTAGATTATTTACGGCGCAAACATTTATCCGCCATTTTACCTGGTCCGGTTAATATTTAAGTCGTCAAACAGTCGCCTAGGTGGACTCCCCTCAAATATTTACAACTTAGAAAAGTGAACAATTTTTACTATAAGTTTTTGCATCAGAAGATCAGCATTCCATTCATTATTTACTAGTTTATCTGTTTAAAAAAGGATGTAAGCAATTTTTTCGGAAGAAAACATTACCTAACAAGAAAACTAGGATTGAAATGAAAAAAGAGAAAATAACCTGTAACTCTGCTTTTCCTATTAGTTTGGTTATGCTTTGTGCAGGATGTAGCGCTAATCTTCAACAACTTACTCCGTCGTCAAATCGGAACTCGTTCACCTACAGTTGAGTATCTGTGTGCGAGGCCCGATCTATTGCAGATGCTCCTTCTGGGGTTACTTCCCTCCCTCAACATTCACTTTATTCTTTGTAAGACATTAGCAAAGACTTTTATAGCTTCGTTTCCTAATCAAGTCTAGAGCTTTTGCGAATTTAAGTGGCATAAATATCGATTGATGGGGTAAAGAGGATAGCTCCTCCATGTGACATTTAATTCCTCATCTTCTCCTCTTACACTCCCAGATACGAGTGTCCGGAAATCGCCGTTACATGTGGCTCGATGCTGCGTGAGTGCATCAGACACGACCATCTGGCCAAGCTCGTCCTCCAGAATGACTCCTTCTACAACTTTTTCGAGTTCGTCTTTCTCAGTTTGTGGTTCCTAGGATGATGTAGGAAGCAGAATGAAGACTCGTGAATGCACAAAAATCGTACAAACAGAGAAAGAGAGAGAGAGAGAGGGGGAGAGAGAGAGGGAGGGAGAGAGAGAGGGAGAGAGAGAGAGAGAGGGAGAGAGAGAGAGAGAGGGAGAGAGAGAGAGAGAGAGGGAGGGAGAGAGAGGGAGAGAAAGAGAGAGAGAGAGAGGGAGGGAGAGAGAGAGAGGGAGGGAGAGAGAGAAATAAGGGCCTGAAGAGAAGGGAGGATTATGTACATTGGTCTTTGAGATTCCGACTGTATAACTCTTTCTCACTAGCTTTTCTTGAAACATGAAACAAATTTTTTCTACAGATATGTGGAATTGAGCTCCTTCGACATAGCTTCAGATGCCTTCTCAACGTTCAAGGTTTGGTTTGTCTTCTGCTTGAGATTGCCTCATTCAACCTTACTCACCTGAAATACTTAATTTAGGTCATGTCTTAGAACTTTTTTTTGCATTTATCTCGACTTCATTTTCAAAAAACAAAAAAGCTCTGAAAAAAATACCGTAATCTATCTGCAATTCACAGAAATTTGTGGTGAGATGAATAAGCGCCCAATTTCAGCGACCCAACACTAGAAAAATGCTTTTATTTTATTTTAACGCTCCATTATTCGTGAGGGGGAGAGAATGCGAAGTTATTTCAAGCGATATTTGGAGAACGTAGAAAGATTAACTGCATTACTCTAGGCCTCCGTTCGGACGAACGATCGTTTTTGAATGTTTGAGGAGTGCAAGTTTGATACGTCCCGGCCGTTTATCTTTTACCGTCAGCGAGCAATTTTGATATATACTACGAAGGACACTTCTGTTCCATCAAATGTATTGGAAAAAGTTGAGTGTTGGAGATAGGGAAGAAAATAAAAAGGTGATAATTTGTTTTCTCTGAAGGACTTGATAACGAAACACAAAACGATGTGTGCGGAATTCCTGGACTCGAATTACGACAAGTTTTTCGGGAAATATCAGAAGTTGCTCAACTCGGAGAATTATGTCACCAGGAGACAATCTCTCAAGGTTCGCTTTCAGCATTTGGAAGATTTGTTGTGGTGCTCGGAAAAAGTATCGATTATACGGTCTGTTTTGATTTTACAATAGGTCGATCGCTAAATTAGGGTAAAAAAATTTCACTTTTAACTTTACGAAACCAGTTGAGGTTGAGTTATAACTGAATAATCGTTCTATTTATGTAGAGTAATGAAGATTTTTTTAAAATTTACTTTTAGCTGAGAAAACTCTGATACAGGGAGAGGTTCGGTAGGTCGGTCGTCCTAGAAAATGTTTTTGGAAGTTGACCTATGATTCTAACTGCTGAGTTTCTTCTCTCTATCTCTCTCTCTTTTTTTCACTTCCCTCTATCTCTGTTCGTCAAGTGCGTTTAACGATGTTTTTCGTACCTTTCTCACCGCCTACAAAAATTTGTAGATCAAAAAATTTTATAAGGGAAGAGAACACTTCAGAGGTTGTATGGACGTTCTCTCAGAATTCGGAGAAAGTGTTTTTCTCGAAACAGGGTTTTTGCAGGAAATTGGTGGATGGTATGCACGAAATTTGATGTTTCGTTAACTTTACCTTAGATGTGAGAGATTGACGATTGCCGATTAGGGATTTTGCGCTCATTATTTCAATATGATTTTTGACGCTCAAGATCTAATCAATATAAATGTCTTCCACCTTACTCTTCCACCAAATCTTCTCCTTTGATTAGCGTCTCTCTAATAATAATTTTCCTCGTCTCTGCCATGGTGTTTCTCTGACCCGCACTGCGGGTGAAAAAAATCTATACGCTCTCCAGAAACCCCTCAAAAAACATTGAAATCTATGCGCTCGAAAAGAAAATTTTCTCGGATTTCTCGTTGAGTAATTTCAAATCATTGGAAAAAATTAATATTGATTTCTGAATTTCAAAAAACTCTATGCGCTGGCAAAAAAAGTTTTGCGGGTTCTAAGAAACACCATGGTCCCTGCCTCGCAAAAGATAGCGCTTTCCTGAGATGCGAGACGGAATTATTCTGGTAGAACCAGTGGCTGCGTGCTTAGTCCGTGCTAGCATGTTCAGCTTAGTCCGTGCTAGCATGTTCAGCTTAGTCCGTGCTAGCATGTTCAGCTTAGTCCGTGCTAGCATGTTCAGCTTAGTCCGTGCTAGCATGTTCAGCTTAGTCCGTGCTAGCATGTTCAGCTTAGTCCGTGCTAGCATGTTCAGCTTAGTCCGTGCTAGCATGTTCAGCTTAGTCCGTGCTAGCATGTTCAGCTTAGTCCGTGCTAGTATGTTCAGCTTAGTCCGTGCTAGCATGTTCAGCTTAGTCCGTGCTAGCATGTTCAGCTTAGTCCTTGCTAGCATGTTCAGCAGCAGAGTAGGAAATTATAATTTAATTTAGTAAATAAGATTACTGGTCGAAGGAGTTATTTTTGCCTAGAAGAAGAGCATAATTTATTTTTTGATAACAAAGATTATCTGTTGTGTGCAAGAATGATCTGCCTCTCGCGCGCGCTGCGTATCGCGTAAGAGAGCGAGACTAAGAATTGGATTGGCTGCATTGAACTATATTTATATTTGGACTCTACACTACTCGGACTATATATTTATCATCTCTGGAATCTTTGGACTACAAGGCAAGGTACATAACAGTGGCGATCAGGATTCTGGAAGGAGGACTTCGAAGAGGATTTGGAGGAGGACTTCAAATTTGAAAGAGAGGCAAACGCGCAGAGCTAAAGGTTGCTCTGTGGTCAGTTCCTCATTGAGAGAGGCAAACGCGCAAAGCTAAAAGTTGCTTTGTGGTCAGTCCCTCGTTGTAAGAGAGGCAAACGCGCAGAGCTAAAGGTTGCTCTGTGGTCAGTTCCTCATTGAAAGAGGCAAACGCGCAAAGCTAAAGGTTGCTTTGTGGTCAGTCCCTCGTTCGAAGTTCTTCTACTTGTAATCGTACAAGTCGAACTCAAGAGGCCAGAGAAAGAGCAATAAAGTAAAGAAATGGAGGACAAAGGTGTCCAACAGATTTTGCTGGCAATGCAAATGCAACAAGAGCAACATGCGAAGCAACAACAGGAGCAGAGCGCCCTCGTCAATGCCCTGCTAGAAAGACTTGCAATGAGAGAAGGTAGCAGTCAGGCTAAACCTGCAGGACCATCGATTGATGCGCTTGAGAAACGCATCACAGACTTCGCATATGAGCCAGAAGAAGGTGCAACCTTCGAGAAGTGGTACAGCAGATATGAAGATCTGTTTGAAAAGGATGCTGAAGCTTTGGAAGAAGATGCCAAAGTAAGAATGTTGCTGAGGCATGTGAATTTCGCTGTGGAAAATCGATACCTGGATACAATCGCTCCACACAAGGCAAGCAACTATACTCTGAAAGAGACGGTTGAGAAACTCAAGAAAATGTTCGGAGACAAAAGCACAATCTTTGAGAAAAGATTGAAGATGCTGAACATGAGAATGAGTAAATCACATACTGATGATCTGAGAGTGATGGCAAGCACAATAAACAGAGCAGTGGAAAGTGCACAAGTGAAAGACATTAAAGTGGAACAATTCAAGACAATGATGTTCCTTACTTCTATTGATCTACCTCAATTTGAAGAAACGCGTTTCCACCTGTTGAGTGTTTTGAGAAAGAACGAAGAGACAAGTATGGAAACACTGCTGGATGAATGTGATCGATTGCATTCATTACATCAAGAGTCAATGGCAGTCCAAACGCAAGGTAGAACATCTCAACTCAATTATGTGAAAAAGAACCAACAACGGAATCCATCGGAGAAAGGAAGGAAGAAACAGTTCGATGAGCAACGGAAAGAGAAATGCAATCGATGTGGAGTATCACACAGCAATGAATGTTTCTTCCTAAACAAGGAATGTTTGGCTTGTGGAAAAAAGGGCCACAAGAGCACGATGTGCAAGAATAAGCCAAAAGAGAAAAGAAGCAAGCAGTCAATGAATTCAATCAGAGTGATGAAAGTGAAGTCAGAAGATTTTGAGATAGAAATGCAGATGAATGGGAAAGCCGTTAGACTACAGGTTGATACGGGAGCAGATCTGACATTCATCTCGAAGGAAATCTGGAAGGACATTGGAGAACCGGAGTGTTCACTTTCGGATTGCAAACCAATTTGCGCAAATGGAACGCCACTAATGATTGTAGGAAAGTTCAAGGCAAACTTGGAAGTCAATGGAAAATGCGCACAAGGGTACGTTCACGTTACCACAGCGCCACTCAGACTCCTCGGAAAGGACTTCATTTCACAACTGGAAGTTCTGAAGATGAATTGGACTAGAGACGCAACTTCGAATGTATGGAAAGTCATGAATAAGGAGCCGCAGTCTACTAAAGAGTATGAAGAGTGGATAAAGAAGGAATATCCGGGAATAGTTGAAGAAGGACTGGGCCTTTGCACAAAGGTAAAGGCAACGTTAAAGCTCAAAGAAGGAGCTCAGCCAGTCTTCAGGAATAAAAGACCGGTACCCCTCGCAAGCATAACTAAAGTGGAAAAGGAACTGGACAGGCTAGAAAAATTGAATGTCATCAGGAAGGTCGACACAGCCAAATGGGCTGCCCCCATTATAGTGGTGGAGAAAGCGAATGGAAGCACAAGGCTCTGTGCCGATTTTTCCACCGGGTTGAACGAGGCGATAGAGCTTCATGCTCATCCACTACCTCTGCCGGAGACGATATTCGCTGGGCTGAACGGTGGCAAACTTTTTAGTCAGATTGACTTTGCCGATGCTTACCTGCAAGTTGAGCTTGATGAAAAAGCAAAGGAAATGTGCGGTATCAACACGCACAAAGGACTTTACCGGTACGAAAGGTTACCATTCGGAGTGAAGTCGGCCCCAGGAATCTTCCAACAAGTGATGGATACAATGTTGGCAGGAAGTGAAGGTGCCGTGGCCTATTTGGACGACCTCATAATAATGGGGAAGACAAAGAAAGAACACGATGATAACTTGAGGGGAGTATTAAGTCGGATCTCTAATTTCGGATTCAAGCTGAAGCTGGAGAAGTGCAAGTTCGGCAGTACAAGCATCAAGTATCTCGGGTTCATTGTGGATAAAGATGGCAGGAAACCGGATCCGAACAAAATCGATGCGATTCGATTGATGCCCGCACCTACAGATGTAGCTACCCTGAGGTCGTTCCTCGGAATGGTGACGTATTACGGACAGTTCATAGCCGGATTGCATGAACTGAGAGCACCACTAGACAATTTGTTGAGGAAAGACGTGGAGTGGACGTGGTCTGAGACATGTCAGAACGCGTTCAAGAAGATCCTCGAAGTGCTAGAAACAGATTTGAGTCTGGTCCATTACGACCCAAGTAAAGAGATTTTCGTGGCTGCTGATGCCAGCGGTCACGGAATCGGTGCAGTTTTGATGCACAGAGCGTCTAATGGAGCAATGAAGGCTATTTTCCATGCTTCAAGAGCATTGAAACCAGCGGAGCGGAACTATGGGCAAATTGACAAGGAAGGTCTAGCATTGATCTTTGCCGTAAAGAAGTTCCACCGGTTCATATATGGACGGCGATTTACCCTACAAACCGACCATAAGCCACTCTTGGCAATTTTCGGTTCCAAGACAGGAGTACCCGTCCATACGGCGAATAGGCTTCAGAGATGGGCAACGATGCTAGTCGCGTATGACTTTCGGATTGAGTATGTGAGCACGAACAGTTTTGGATACGCGGATGCGCTTTCGAGATTGATCGCAAATTGTCCGTCCCCAGATGAAGACGTAGTCATCGCGAGCATTCAGGTCGATGAAGACGTCATGAGCTTGTTCAAGCGTGACATAAGAGCCCTACCATTGACAGCTGAAGATGTACGTCGAGAAACTCAGAAGGATATTACCCTGACAAAGGTCATGACATGGCACAAGAAAGACGCATGGCCCAAGAAAGTTCCCAAGGACATTTTACCTCTCTACAGAAGAAGAGACACTTTTTCAATAGTGGGAGAGTGCCTGATGTCGGCTGAAAGGGTTGTGATACCAGTCACACTTCAAAAACTGGTTTTGAAAGAGCTGCATGCAGGACATCCAGGAATGGTGAGAATGAAAGCAATGGCAAGAAGCATTTGTTATTGGAATGGTATCGACAGTGATATTGAGGGAGTTGTGAAAAGTTGCGAAAGATGCGCGAACAGCTCGAAGAATCCCGTTAAAGTTCCATTGGAACCTTGGCCAAAGGCAACCAGATCCTGGCAAAGAGTCCATCTGGATTATGCAGGACCAATCGATGGAGAAAGTTATCTCATAATGGTAGATGCTTTCAGCAAATGGCCAGAAATTCTATCAACGAACAGCATGACGGCTACCGCTACGGTACGCGCGTTGGAATCTTGTGTTGCTCGGTATGGGCTTCCTGAAGTAGTCGTGACAGACAATGGAACGCAATTCACATCGGCGTTGTTCAAAAACTATTGTGTGAGAAATGGTGTCAGACATATTACAAGCCCACCGTATCATCCACAGTCGAACGGACAAGCAGAAAGGTTCGTAGATACATTCAAAAGAAGTTTGATCAAGATGAAAAGAGAAATGCCCACAGCGGAAATCTTGCACTCTTTCTTGTTTCACTACAGAAAGAACCCGAATGGCCAATGCGAGGAAGGGAAAAGCCCTGCGCAGCTGTTCATCGGAAGACAGATAAGAGGAAGAGTTGATTTGCTGAAGCCTTGTCAAAATTCTCAGGAAGTTGACCAGAAAATGAAAGCACAGTTCGATAAGCATCACGGAGTGAAGCCGAAAAAGTTCTCCGTTGGAGATCGAGTGAAATACAAAATCGGCGTGCCTAAGAACGACGTATACTGGCAAACTGGAGAAATAGTTGCAAAACAAGGCAAGGTTGCTTATTGGGTATTGCTAGATCAAGGCAGAAAAATCAAAGCTCATAGTAATCAGCTCACCCTAAGTATGGGAAATGTGACAGAGGAAATCAAGAAATCATGCTTGCCTCTGCACATACTGAGTGAAGCCTTTGGGTTGGTTACAGAAAAAGATAATGAGTCAGAAACAGAAAGAGCGGAGCCAAACCACAGAAGTGATGAACCCTCTTTCCCGAGAATTGTCAGAGACCCTGTCTCAACCCAAACGAACGAAGCACAACCTGGTGCCAGTTCACACAGTCGACCAAAAAGGGCTATAAAGGCGCCGGTGCGACTGGAGGTCAATCCTCACAAGAAGTTTTATTAGATTCGAGCATCGAGTCTAGGCAACATATGTATATAGAATTGATAAAATGTTGCCATGTTTGTTTGTTTTAGTTTCTAATGCAAACTATATTGCTCTAATATTGTAAGGTGATAGCAATATGGTTTATGCTTTGACTTGTTGTTTTCTCTTCATGGTTACGAGAGAAATTTGAAGATTTTTTTTACTTCCCAAGTGAAGGTGGGCTATGATATGCCTATCTTTTGAGATAATGATATTTATCTCAAGGGGGAGGTGTTGTGTGCAAGAATGATCTGCCTCTCGCGCGCGCTGCGTATCGCGTAAGAGAGCGAGACTAAGAATTGGATTGGCTGCATTGAACTATATTTATATTTGGACTCTACACTACTCGGACTATATATTTATCATCTCTGGAATCTTTGGACTACAAGGCAAGGTACATAACATTATCAAATAATGAGCAAAATTGTATAGCCTTCTCAAAGATGAAACGTTCTCTTTGTGGACTTAGTGTTACGTTTATACCGATTTTGAACATTTCCAAGCATAGCTTACTTTCAGGAATTGTCAAAAAATACAAAAAAATTTCCCGTCATCCGAAAAAGGGGCTTGGAATAATGAATCTCTCACTTCACTGCCCTTAAGCTCTCGTTTGCTTCTGATTATTCTAAACCCCCCGCTCAGCCGAGCGGTTATTTGTATAATTTTGACAAGTACTGGTTAGTTATGTTTCCAAAGAAAACCCAATGTTATCCATCACATTACTTTTCATTCCTCAACGGTAAGTGTATAAGGTTTTTGTGGCACTAACTGAGTGCGTGCGATGAAACAAAGAGAATGCCGTGAAAAACACAAATTGGTTCCATTTCCATCAGAAGGGGGGATGATAAAGACCTCGATGTGATTACTGCAATGTAGGCGATGAACTTTAAATTTTCTTACTTCCACTAGAAGAAAGAATTGACGAAAAATATCCTTTATAAAAAAATGTAGTGTTGAATCGTGAGAGTGGAGCGTTGGTGAGGAGTTTACAACTTGATGAGTCTTAGAAGAAGACAATAGAAAGAAGAGTTTTTCAACTGTGGGATGATTGACGAATTTTCAGCTGCTGGGCGAGCTCTTGTTGGATAGACACAACTTTAATGTGATGACTCGGTTCGTTATGAACTTTCGCCTTTTTACCTTGTATCATTTGCGTTTCCAGTTTCAAACTTTCCGATTAACAATACGGTAGCTTTCCAGGTACTCGAAACAATGCTTTCTCATGTTTTTCTTAAAGGTACATCTCTAACCCGGATAATCTGAAGCTGATGATGAATTTGCTTAGAGAGAAGAGCAAGAGCATTCAATTCGAAGCCTTCCATGTCTTCAAGGTCCAAATTCAAATCATCTTCCCAATAATACCTTTGAAACAATATATTTGTTGCACTATACATTTGACAGAATAATCGTGCTGTAAAACTAATTTTTGTACGAAAAAAAATGTTATAGAAGTGTTTTTGATGTCATCTTTGTAGTTTCGTATCTGTAAAATATCGCGCAATGATCAATCATGAGGTTTAAGAATCGTTTTCCTAAGAATTATTCAATTGTAAATATATCTCTTTCTCTTTTCTTGGTGTTTATTTGATTCGATTCCAATCATTGGTAAAATATGTCTCGATTTTTTCAAAGACTGATCGCTGGAGTAGGTTAGAAGTTTCCGCTTTTAACTTTACGAAACCGGTTGAGGCTGAGTTATGGCTTATGAAACGTTTTATTTGTGTAGAGGAATGAAAGCTTTTTTGTTCAAATTCAGCAGAGAACACTCTGATGCATTCATTTCCAGTGAGGGAGAGAGTCGGTAGGTCGGTCGCCCTAGAAATTTTTGTTTGCCAGTTTGCAGTCCACTTAATGATATGAAGTAATGATTGGATTCAAGGTTTTCGTCGCCAATCCAAATAAGCCCCGCCCCATCGCCGATATCCTCCTCCGAAACAGGTTGGTTTCTTCTCTTCTTTAATGATGCGGTCCTGGTTGAGTTTTGTCTGATTCATTCATTTATTCCGTGCACATAAACAATCTATAAAAAAGATACAATTAAGACAGTGTTTAGAAAATAAGCATGGACTGATTGAGGGAGAAGCTGGTGGATTTCCTTACTGCTTTCCACAATGATCGTACCGAGGACGAACAGTTCAACGACGAGAAGGCATATCTTGTTAAGCAGATTCAAGAGATGAAGGCCTGAAGGAGAAGTCTGTTTTATGGTGCTTCTGGCAGGAACGTCGTACTGTAGCCTTCTTTCTCTTGCTTTTCTCGTTTTAAATAGCGCATTCTCAAGTAAACAAGGGCTCACCATCTCGAAAGAACGTAACGCTCGAGTATATAGGATTCAAATGTGATTATTTTGATTGAATTGAAGCAGTCAGTGTAGACACGAATACCAAATAAAATGTTTATAATATGTTATCCTTCTTCTCTCTTAATCTTCTTAATTCGAATCTATCTTATGTCGTATCTCACTCACCTTGCTAAAACCACGAATGAAAATATATCAACTGCTAAAGTAGAACTTTTACCCAATTTGCATATAGTGTGCGGAGTTAGTTGTTATACAGTGACTCTCTGTGTAAAACCATTTTTTCTTTGGGTGAAGCAGTCGCATTGTATTATATAAATAAGCTAAGTCTGAAGAGTAGCTCTGCCCTAATAGTTCTTTTTACTGGCTCTCTGGTCGATTCTTTCGGAGCATAGGTAACCATGGACGGGAGCTTCTTCCTTTTTTAGGTAACCTATGCTCTGAAGAGCTAATTTCATATCGATCAATCTTCTATTACATCTTATTCGATCATCTTGTGAGCTTCAACGCGTACTTAGCTGATGTAGAAAAGGTTATGAACTATTAACTACAGGAGGATCTCCTTACAGTTGAGATCACTCATTAATAGTACGAGAACTTTATCGATCGTACCCGACTCTTGTTACTTTAAAAAGTATTATTTGCGATTTAGATGTCTAAGCATCAAGTCGTGTCAGTGTGATTGGTTTGAATCAGAATGAAATTGGTACACTCCTGGTGAAATGATCAAACTATTATAAGAAGACAAAGCGGAAAGAAGCAAGATACAATGCATGTCAATCGTTTACTATGTTTAATATTGGAGAGGAAAGCATGTTGAGCATCAGAATACATATGGTTTTTTGAGTGATTCATTGCTTTGTCGCCAAAGCACAACTTTTTGGGACTCATTATTCACTTTTTTTGCAATAACGGTTGCTCCGTTTTTCTCTCGCTCTTCTTGATGAATATTGAGTGAGGGAGGTAGAAATAGTCTGCAAAAGAGTATTGAGAGTCTCTTGCATAGCTGCAATTAAGCAGGGATTGAGAGTGATAATGAGGATCGATCACAGTTATTATAACAGCAATAGTTCAGAGTGAAGTTGTGGTACTCATACACAGAAAGACAGTAAAGCGTGCTTAATACGGAATATTCATGCGAGTGTGTGTTGTCATGAGGCCGCTCCTCTTCTGTGTGAGAGACAGAACCTTACGCGCTTATAAATCTACATTTACAGGTCCTAGAACATGATATCCATCAACTCAGCGGCGGCATGAGATGCTTCTCTTTTGAGATAAACTCAGACTCAGTATGAGAATGAAGTAGAAATGAACCCGTTTACTTGTGCAGACTAGGCAACCTCGAGTCTCATGCTATTATACAAGCCTTTCAAAGACTAGGCAACCTCGAGTCTCATGCTATTATACAAGCCTTTCAAAGACTAGGCAACCTCGAGTCTCATGCTATTATACAAGCCTTTCAAAGACTAGGCAACCTCGAGTCTCATGCTATTATACAAGCCTTTCAAAGACTAGGCAACCTCGAGTCTCATGCTATTATACAAGCCTTTCAAAGACTAGGCAACCTCGAGTCTCATGCTATTATACAAGCCTTTCAAAGACTAGGCAACCTCGAGTCTCATGCTATTATACAAGCCTTTCAAAGACTAGGCAACCTCGAGTCTCATGCTATTATACAAGCCTTTCAAAGACTAGGCAACCTCGAGTCTCATGCTATTATACAAGCCTTTCAAAGACTAGGCAACCTCGAGTCTCATGCTATTATACAAGCCTTTCAAAGACTAGGCAACCTCGAGTCTCATGCTATTATACAAGCCTTTCAAATTTCAACTCATTTTTGCCGAAAATGCCAAATTAGCATTCATTATTCGTTAAAAAATAAGTGCGCTGTCAATGACATGTTAAATTAATTTTTATGCGAGAAAAAGGAAGAATTTTTTCAATAGTTGACAAAGTATTTCTCCGATATCGATTCAGTCAATTTGGAGATGAAGATGAAAAGAACATCAGAATTCTCGTGTACATATCAGGACATCGAATATCCTTGTGCGATCAAGAAGATCAATTTAAAAGACGGAATTAGGAAACTATTTAATTTTTTCACTCACTATTTTATTCGCTCGTTGCTCCTCTCTCGCTCGTTGCTCCTCTCTCGCTCGTTGCTCCTCTCTCGCTCGTTGCTCCTCTCTCGCTCGTCCTCATAACGTTTTCCCCGAATTTCCTGAGGATTCGAGTGGAAAAGAAGGTTTGAGTAACGAAAAAAAGCTTAAACATAGACAACTGTAAAATTATAAATTTGTCTGAGGCCATACGATAGGATTTCTCTATGTGCTATAACGATGTCCGCCTTCACGCGGTGCAGCACGACAGTCTCCGGACTGCAAAGGACATCACCTCACTTCTCCGGATGCAGCCCGCTCCGAAGAACAGCTCCACGTGGAGCTACCCATCGTCTCCTCGCTCAATTTTTTCTACAATGAGAGAGCCCGACCCGGCTGGTCTGTCTCAACTCCTACTTCTCCAAGCCGGGGACATCGAAAGCAATCCAGGGCCAACCACCTCCTGGAACTGCACGACATGCGGGAAGAAGGCCAACACTAACTGCGTACAATGCTCATTCTGCTCAGAATGGGTACACACAAAGTCGTCTTGCAGTGGCCTTCACTCTGTCAAGAATTACGTCCAGTCCAGCTATCTATGCCCATCCTGCACCACTACAACCACTCCCTCTACATCCAGTGTCACCACCTCCATCTCGGTCCATCCCAGCAACGCTCATACTAGAGGCAACAAAAGCCTAAGACTCCTACAATACAACTGCAACGGCCTAAGCGGTAAAACTTCGGAGATCCTTGACCTCGTCACACGCCTGAAGATCGACCTATTCCTGCTACAGGAAACCAAGCTAACCGATCGCTCCAAAACATACACACTGCTTCGAAGAGATCGCGGCACAAACACCGGAGGCGGCCTCATCACCGGCATCAGTCACTCGCTCAACTACAGTGTCATCCCCTCTACAACGGACACTCATCTGGAATCACTCAGCATTCGCGTAACAGGAATCAACGGTTCCTTCCTAGATGTCACTAACATCTACATACCACCAACCAGTTCCTGCAGCAACGGTTACACCCCAGATCTTTCGTCTCTACTCCTCACTCGTTCCAACTCCATTATCCTTGGCGATCTCAACGCTCACGACGCAGCATGGTTCTCTCACTCCTCCGACAGCAGAGGTACTCTCATCGCAAACGCAATCGACGACTCTGAATACGCTACACTCAACCGAGACTCTCCTACCCGTGTTCCCTCCAACGGAAGACCCTCGTCGCCCGACATCTCCATCTGCTCACAAGATCTCCTTTCCGAAGCCTCATGGAAAACCGTCACATCAGGAAGCTCAGATCACTTACCCATTGTCATCGAAATCGAGAGCAACAACTTTATCCGGACGCACAGAAACATGACCTTCGCGAACTACAACAAAGCAGACTGGTTCCGTTTCCAATCGCTAGTTGAGGAGAAGCTAGCCGAATCACCTCTCCCTAACCTTCCCGCCGCCCAAGCTGAGCCCTTCTTACGGAAGATCCTGCTATCAGCAGCTGCCAGCACAATACCACGCGGTCGAATACACAAGAGAGAAACAGCGCTTACTTCGGAAATCCGCGACTGGATGTCCCAACGTGACGCTTTGAGAGAATCCGACCCGCTCTGCCCTGAGATATACAACCTCAACCAAAACATTAGGAGAGCCACTGACAAGAACAAACGAGAAGTCTGGAGACAATTCATGGAGAGCTTCGACCCTAAAAGAGACAGCAACAAGTTATGGAAGACGATCAAGATGCTAAACAACAAAGGGAGACCCCCACCCAACTGCGCCATATGCTTCGATAAAGACCCAGTGACATCCGCCACAGAATGCGCCAACCGTTTCAACAAGGCTTTCACCCGCCCAGTCTCGTACACAACCTCCAAGTACAACAGGCAGACGATGAGAAAAGTACGACAACTTCTCCACGACGACTTCACCGATTTCTCAGAAAAAGAGGTCACATCAGCCATCAGAGCAACGAAAAAATCAACAGCCCTTGGACCAGACGGCCTTGCTCCAATACTCCTACATAACCTAGGTCCCAGAGGAATCAACGCTCTCACTATCCTCATCAACGATTCACTACGCACTAACCGGATCCCTATGATATGGAAGTTCTCGATCATCATCCCTCTCCTGAAGCCGGGGAAGCAAGTCACCGTCAGCTCAAGCTACCGCCCGATCTCTCTTCTCTCCCCCGTTGCAAAAGTGATTGAACGCCTACTCCTCAACACTATCCAGTCTCATATACCACCGGCGGAACACCAACACGGATTCACGACGGGCCGCTCAACCACTTCGGCACTCCTGAAGCTCACTAAGAACATCGCAGACGGTTTAAATGAGAAAAGACCAGCGAAGCGCACAGTCCTTATGGCGATCGACATGTCCAAAGCCTTCGACAGCATCGACATCCCCAAGCTTATCGACCTCCTCATGACCACAAGCGTGCCCAACTACATCAAGAAGTGGCTCTCTTCGTATCTGAGAGGACGCACAGGACGCACACTCTTCCGCAACACCTTATCGAGCTCCCGGCCGATCAGAAACGGAGTCCCACAAGGCAGCGCCCTCTCGCCCACGCTGTTCAACCTCTATCTACGCGACCTCCCATCCGATAGCGCTCACACCAACGTAATAACTTACGCAGACGATATTACCATATGGGCCTCCAACTCAAACATCAACACCGCCTCGGAGTACGTATGTATGGCAATACCTGGGATCGAAAGCTTCTTGAAGGCTGTTACAGAATTACACCGTGGGCACCGTGGGCACTGTACACCGTACAAATGTACACCGTACACTGCGGCCGTTACAGAATTACACCGTGCACACTAAAAAAAATTTTTGGGCACTTTTTTGGGACAAACGCGTTGCGGTCGCGTCGCGGCCCCCTTCGCGTTCTATTTTTACATCAAAAAAGTTATTTTTACATTAAAAAACGCTTAGGCTTAGTAAAAGTTTACGATAAAGAGGCCGTACGGCTTAGCTAACGAGGCCGTACGGCTTAGCTAACGAGGCCGTACGGCTTAGCTAACGAGGCCGTACGACGCGAAAGGTCCAGAAGGGTTCTTTTACCAGTTCAGAGAGAAAAACATCGACTTAGCAGACGCTTTTTTTTTTGCACGGTGTAATTCTGTAACGGCCGCAGTGTACGGTGTACATTTGTACGGTGTATAGTGCCCACGGTGCCCACGGTGTAATTCTGTAACGGCCTTCTTGAACAATCGCTCCCTCACCATCTCTCCGGCCAAAAGTCAACTCATGCTCCTCACGCCTTTCAGCAAAGAATACAACACGGTCCTGGACGTATCCATCGGAGGAACCACCGTCCCAACAGTCAAGCTCGCAAAGATCCTCGGCGTAACTTTCGACACCATGTTCTCGTTCAGCCACCACGCCAGAGACATCGCAGCCCGCATGACACAGAGAAACAACGTCCTGAAGGCCCTCGCCGGTAGCACCTGGGGCAACCAGAAGGAATCCTTACGGACAACCTTCAAAGCTATCTCGCAAGCAATCTCCAGTTACGCCGCCCCCGCATGGTCCACTTTCTTATCCGCTTCGGCCCTCGAAAGGATCCAACGCGCCCAGAATGCCGGTCTCCGCGTAGTCACGGGTAATCATCAGATGGCAGACACCGATCACTTACACAGAGAATCCAAGGTCATGCGCACTAAGTCACACCTTCACATGCTCTCCGCTCAATACCTCGCCAGAACAATGGATCCAGCTCACAACCATCACAGCCTCTTGGAAAGTCATGCTCCACCACGCACCATGAAAAACTACCTCATCATGAGTTGCAAGCACACGGTCGAGTCCGCAGCCTCCATAGCAACAGACCCTCTCAACGGGAAACTCGTCGCAAACGCCATACACACTATGATGGTCTCTAGCGAACTTCAATCAATGAAAGGCGCCGTCATTCTCGGAGGTAGACCCCCGCCCGACATCAACGTGGAAGAATATGACCTTCCCCGCAGCACAAGATGTACACTCTCCCAGCTTCGATCCGGATTCAGCAGATTCACAAACTCGTATCTACACCGTATCGATGAGTCCATCCCAGACGTCAGCCCAACATGCTCATCCACACCTCATGACGTCGCAAACCTGTTCGATTGCATTGGCGACCCCACGACACTCTCACTCACCGACTTATGGGAGAAACCACGAGAAGTGGCAAACTTCTTGAAGATGTCTATTTTTAAAAAAAAATAATTGACGATTCATACACAACAAAGACGAAGCGAAAAGAAACATATCACGTGGGCCTCGCTCTTCGATGACGGCTACAACCGGCAACAACAACAACAACAACAACAGGATTTCTCTATCTGGAGTCTCCCGAGAAGTGCAGTCCTAGAATCTCCCGAGAAGTGCAGTCCTAGTGTCTCCCGAGAAGTGCAGTCCTAGAGTCTCCCGAGAAGTGCAGTCCTAGAGTCTCCCGAGAAGTGCAGTCCTAGAGTCTCCCGAGAAGTGCAGTCCTAGAGTCTCCCGAGAAGTGCAGTCCTAGAGTCTCCCGAGAAGTGCAGTCCTAGAGTCTCCCGAGAAGCGCAGTCCTAGAGTCTCCCGAGGAGTGCAGTCCTAGAGTCTCCCGAGAAGTGCAGTCCTAGAGTCTCCCGAGAAGTGCAGTCCTGGAGTCTCCCGAGAAGTGCAGTCCTAGAGTCTCCCGAGAAGTGCAGTCCTAGAGTCTCCCGAGAAGTGCAGTCCTAGAGTCTCCCGAGAAGTGCAGTCTTAGAGTCTCCCGAGAAGTGCAGTCCTAGAGTCTCCCGAGAAGTGCAGTCCTAGAGTCTCCCGAGAAGTGCAGTCCTAGAGTCTTCCGAGAAGTGCAGTCCTGGAGTCTCCCGAGAAGTGCATTCCTAGAGTTTCCCGATAAGTGCAGTCCTAGAGTTTCCCGAGAAGTGCAGTCCTAGAGTCTCCCGAGAAGTGCAGTCCTAGAGTCTCCCGAGAAGTGCAGTCCTAGAGTCTCCCGAGAAGTGCAGTCCTAGAGTCTCCCGAGCTTCTTCTCCGCCTTTTATCCTCTGAGATCTGGGCGGTTCTTTGGGTATCGTTATCATCGGCGGCTCTTACATTGGGCGGTATCGCGGGCTCCCTCACAAAATAGAAAGGCCTTATCTTTCTATCCATAAAATAGAGGATTATGTTTTAACTGATAGCAGTTGTTTTATTATTGAGAAAGTCAAACTGGCGCATTGGTGAAATGAGTGATAATATGCACTGCACGTGTTCTCTCATCATCGCAATTGATCTCCTTCTCTCTTTCCCCTTTCACCTAAGTATTGGAAGGTTCTTCTCTTCATCATACCTTTCTGCCGATTTTTAAAATCAAACAGGGCAGCTTCTGCTCGCATACATTTTTATTGTCCGGTTAATATGAAAAGTGATTGAACTATCGCACAAAAAAACTAGTCCACCGGGCGGGATCGAACCCAGCCATCTTTTCTGCCATTACACCACGGAGACACATTGCTATTCCGTGCGACAGTGTTATTCTTGTCGTCTTAACCAGGCGTAACTGCCTTTAAACTGTGTAACTTAGACAAATAATTGAACTATCGCACAGAAAAAAAGCTAGTCCACCGGGAGGGGGTCGAACCCAAACAATCTCGGGAGGGGGTCGAACCCAAACAATCTCGGTCGAACCCAAACAATCTCGTTTTCGTCGAACAGAGAGTCAAAGTGAATGCCAATAACTATCTGCGTTCCCCGAACCCGCACTGCGGGTTGAATGAACTTATGCACAAATCTATGGCTATCCAAGAAAGCTCTGATCGTCTGCACACTCTCTTTTACATCACACGCTCTCTCTCTCAAAGGTCTGCCGTTCTCTCATGAGTCATTTTCAAATTCTAAGTTACACAGTTTAAAAGCAGTGACGCCTGATTAAGATCATCTTAATGACAAATGATTGAACTATCGCGATGACAAATGATTGAACATTCATTTCATGACGCAATCGCTTGATAAGCATGCGTGACTGAGAGAACAAGGCATATGAGCCTTTCATATAACACTATCGCACGGAATAGCAACGGGTCCCCGTGGTGTTATGGTAACACACGCTCCCGGTTTGAGTCGAGATGGTCTGGGTTCGATCCCGCCCGGTCGACTAGCTTTTTCTGTGCGATAGCTCTATCATTAGTCATTTTGATATGCAAGTTCTTTCTGCGGGTGTGTAATGTAGCTAGGCTACTTCCGATGCTGAAGACGACAAACAGTGTTTCCGACGCCGATATTTATTAAGGCACTCCGCCACTTCGCAACAATTTACAACGATTGCACACTCCACAAAAATATTTACGCCACTTCACAACGCGCCTTTAACAGTAACGAACTCGGCCTTGAAGCCTACGCCACTACTAATCAAACTCGCTCTCTTCTCGGGATTTCAATTCTCTTCCCTTATATACTACTCCTCCTCCTCTCGCGCGCTCGCAACGAGACCCCTCTCGCGTCGCGTTTTCAGTGATCTAGGCATTGATACATATGACTCGTAACTAAGAATTAAGAGTAAAAACAACTAGCAACTTTACTAAAAAAGAAAACTGGCCCAATAAATAACTAACTGGCAAACAACAAACATAACAATAAAATACTTCCGGATCCTTGACAGATGGTGAGAAACAGCCTGCAACCTAAGAACACGCTAGAATGGTATGAATATCTAGTAAAAACTTGTCATATCATGTCACGTCATGTGATGAGTTGTGATTAGAGTGTATTTATGAGAGAGAAGCCAGAAAGGCGACCAGTCCCGCTCCCTCTCTCTCCCTCTCCTTTTTGGCCTTATCGCTCTCCTTGAGAAGACTCTCCAACTCCCGCCCTCGTCTCTTCTTCGCCGATGATTTGGCTCTTCTTAGACAAATGATGAGCCAAACTCATAAGACCAACTCAATGCTGTGCATTCTTTCATATAAGTTACATCTTTCTGGTGCACTCAGGGTCTTCTTTCTGAATGAGCTATGTGTTAATTTTTTTCTAAAGATTTACCAAGAACCCTTTTTAACAAAGAAATTTGATTTAAAAATTTAGGTTATAGAATCACAAAATTAAGTAGAACATATTGTAGACAGCTTAGAACCAAATGAAAATCTTTACTAAATGAAGGAAAAATCAAAAAAAATTACCTTCGAAATGTTAAGGAGCCCCGGCTCAAACTCATAGACTATAAAAACCTTCCGATGTTAAAAATCAAAATTGACTCAGATAGAAAGTATATCAACATAGAAATATGCAGTACTAAAAGTACCTGGAAAGACTCAAAGGAGTCGATAAAAGCGATGTTGAACCTTGAGAATGTATTTGACTTCCTTTGCTGTAACATCGAACTATTCAAGATCTATTTCATACTTGGAAAAACATTAAATTTTCCCTCAAAAACATTAAATTTTGAAGTTCATTGCTTAGACCACGTAAACTTCAATCAATTAAATGTTATTTAGAAGTACCCCATTCTCCAATGAATTCTTTTTTTTACTATATTTTTCAAAGCCTTCTCAATTTTTTTCGAACACAGTATATTCCTAAAAAAAAGCCTTTTATGTTCTTCCTGAATAAAATATCCACTAACATGAGAAAGAGAGGCAAAGAAAGAGAAAAAACCCATAAAAGTTCTTCAAAAACCCCGAAAAAAACCCAGCAAGATGTTCCACAATGAACCTGTAACTTTTTTTCTTCTCGGTGCGATGAAGATCGCTGAACCTGGGAGATTCTTCCAAAAATTTTTGAATATCCATGTTCATGATTTTCTTCGTTTTCTCAACCTTTACAGGTAATTCATGTTCGGTATTCTTCAGCTCGCTCGCACGTGAAACTCTCGAGTTTTTTAGCCTGAAAAAAGCTCAAATAAACTAGGAACTCAATCACTCTTTCTTTTTACTCGCTGCGACATGGTCGCTTCTTCCCTCGCGTTTCTAGAGTTCAACCCTTCTCCCAAAAAACACCACAATACCTGAGAGAAAAACTCGATAAATCTCATGAATTTGTTTGTTGACATCCAGAAATGAATACTATGAAGAGATTTCGACCAACTCTCTTGTCCCCAACTCCTTACTTATTTCTTCTTTCGATGAGGCCCATGTGATGTACTTCACGTAATAAACAGTTACAAACTAATCCGAAAAAATTTAATAAGTGAGAAAAGTTTTTCGTTGTAAGATATGCATCTTGTTGTTCAAAGAACTCAAATCGTGTCATTTAAATAATTTGATTAATATAGATGACAATGTTGGGTTAAAAATCCGGAATACAGCGACTCCTGGTCAAGGAAAAACACGAGTTCGATCTACTAGATCATAAGAGCTGCTTGCAGGCATCAACAGCAACGAAGCCGTTGTCACTACGAAGCAATTTCCACGGAAATCCACTTTCACATCCAGAAAGAGAGCAAGTGAAGGGCAGGGAACAAGCAAGCAACAACACTAAAAATGCGTCGGAAAGTACACCAGCGAGAGGCCAGGCAAATGTCGCAAAAATCATTTATGAAACGTCAGCCATTAGTCAGTAATTCCCCTCCTTCTTTTCGACCATAAAGCTTGCAATCCCCTACCATCCTCCACCCCTTATTGTTTTTCGCCCGCCCTGAAGTCCTCTGGTGGTCCCCTACCATCCTCCACCCCTCTCATTGTTTTTCGCCCGCCCTGAAGTCCTCTGGTGGTCCCCTACCATACTTCACCCCTCTTATTGTTTTTCGCCCGCCCTGAAGTCCTCTGGTGGTCCCCTACCATCCTCAACCCCTCTCATTGTTTTTCGCCCGCCCTGAAGTCCTCTGGTGGTCCCCTACCATCCTCCACCCCTCTCATTGTTTTTCGCCCGCCCTGAAGTCCTCTGGTGGTCCCCTACCATCCTTCACCCCTCTTATTGTTTTTCGCCCGCCCTGAAGTCCTCTGGTGGTCCCCTACCATCCTCCACCCGTCTTATTGTTTTTCGCCCGCCCTGAAGTCCTCTGGTGGTCCCCTACCATCCTCCACCCCTCTCATTGTTTTTCGCCCGCCCTGAAGTCCTCTGGTGGTCCCCTACGATCCTCCACCCGTCTTATTGTTTTTCGCCCGCCCTGAAGTCCTCTGGTGGTCCCCTACCATCCTTCACCCCTCTTATTGTTTTTCGCCCGCCCTGAAGTCCTCTGGTGGTCCCCTACCATCTTCCACCCGTCTTATTGTTTTTCGCCCGCCCTGAAGTCCTCTGGTGGTCCCCTACCATCCTCCACCCCTTTCATTGTTTCTCGCCCGCCCTGAAGTCCTCTGGTTGTACAGAGATTATTCAGGAGCTTGTAGAGGTTTGGATAGTCAAGAGTATGTATATCATTCGAATTTCTTTAGTACTCCTGGGCTGTTTGAGAAGGCTAACTCAGCACCTTACCCGTCAATCCCCCCTCTCTCTTCTTCCTCTTCAACCCCTAACCTTCCGATTCGCTGCTCTGCTCTGCAGCCCATGCAAATCAGCTTCAGAACGTTGCCGATTCTTAAAAATGCCATGTGCATCATTGGGAGAGTATAACTAGAAACAAACTCCAGAAATAGTCTTGTACTTATATAAGATGGCTCTGAAGATATTCATGAAACTCTCCAAGTTGTGCTACTCACCTTTCGGTAACGGTCTTCCAGAAACAATTTCCATAAGAAATCTACCTTCTCAAAACTAGAATCTTTTCGATAACTTATAATTTTGTGACTAGACCAGATAGTAGAAGTGAGACATTTTCTCAAGCACGTCTTTTCAATGCCTTCCAATGTGCCCCCTTTAGCACTTCAACCCTTCTCGAATCGTATAACTACATTTGTACCCGCGACACTTTGTAACGCAAAAAACTTGTTAAACTTTTTCCGCTCAGGCTTAGGTGAAGATTACACTAACGAGGCCATACAGCTCAGGAACAAGACCATTTGAAAAAATTTCTCACAATATGAACGATGTACGCTTCACAAGGTGCAGAATGACAGTCTGAGGACTACAAAGGATATACACAACATTCTCCGTAAGCATCTTGCTTAGTAGAATCTATCTTCGTTGCAAGCTGCTTACCGGCAACAACAAAAACAGCTATACTACCCATTTTTGATCCGCGACGGGCAAGCCGGCTACCTCCGATGCTGAACCCAAACCACCTAGAACTATACGTAAACATGCCAAGAACTTAGAACTGATGTTAGTAGACAGTGATCAGAAAGCCGCACTTAAAAGAATACATACTGAGACTGTGAAAAATTTCGTTAGCTCCTGCTCCCCTAACCCTGTTCTAGGTAAGAAACCTCCCAGAATCCATAAATCAACGAATCAACTTCCCAGGGAACAACAAATAACATTATCGCAACTACGTAGCGGCTATGCAAGTTCCCTTAACAGCTACCTACACAGAATAGGAGCTGCCCAATCCCCTCTCTGCCCAAAATGTTTAGAAGAGCCACATACAACTAGTCATTTATTCTCGTGTCGCTGTGACCACACACTTTTAAGAAGCATAGATTTGTGGAATAGCCCGACGTCTGTTGTTAAGTTCTTATACCAGTGATTCCTTTCTCTCTCAAAAAAATGAAGGGAAAAAAAACTCCGGTTCCCTGCTTTTATCATCGATGCAACCGGGCTCAATCGCAATCTGGCATTTTGAGCGTTCCCGGTTTTTAAAGTAAAACTTTCTATATCATTTTATAAAGGTGTTTTACTAGTCTCTCGCACATCATCGTATAAGGAGTTTGTATCGTTGACGTTGTAGAAACATCTGATAACAGACCCAAAAAATGTGGTTTCTTCTTCAATTACATTGGACTCAGGTATTTGAGCCTAGTTTTGTAAGATTAAAGAAGTAGCTCGTACGACAAAAATTTCAAGTTGTGATCTATCTCGTACATGACGCTGTGATACCAGGTGGAAATTCCATATTTCTCGTGAGTGGCTGAGGATTTCACGCGTCCTGCTTCCGAAAACTCTTTTCAGGTGACCAGGACAGGACGACCTCTTATGAAACGGTTCATTTCGGAGTGTATTCACAACCACGTGACATACATTTTCGCTGTATGCCTGAATGTTCTCACGTAATGAATCATATCATATCATATCATGTAGAGCCGACTTCGGTTATTCCCTCAAGTGAGTTAGAATCCCTCAATTGAGTTCGATCGATACTCGCAGCTCGAAAGAAACTAGGCTTCGCACCTAAACACGTAGATGAAAAATGTGATGGAATCGATAAAACAAAAAAAAACCGAAATGACTGGTGAACTCGCGCACACATGAGCACGTTAAATGAACTTGTAAGTTTATTTATGCGCACCGTTGATTCACGCATAGAAAGAAACCAATGAGAAAGTCTCATAAAAGAATAGAAAGTCTCATAAAAGAATATTCTAACTCACTTGAGGGAAAAGAAACTACTTAATATGCTCACAGGCATTTACTTCACCTATAAAGTAGGTCGTGTTCTTTAAAGGAAATATTAAAAGAAAAGCCGCCTTATAAAGAGATGTTCAGAACAGCTTCATTCTTATTTTTATCTAGAGTAATTAACTCAGAAAAGCGAATTTGCTGTTTTGACAATTTTCACGACTCTAAGTGAGTTGAGGCTCGAGCGGCTCTAACCCGGAAAATCACCTCTGCTCGCTCTATATGTTCATTACATCTCAGCTTTGGCCTTTCTCTGAAACTGACAGAATAATTATGTTCACTTCATATGATCTGATATTATTTTTAGCACTAAATCTAGTTGGCTACAACAGAGAATACCAAGAGTACCCTGCGTGATTTCTGCTGGCACAAAAAAACGCTTACAGTAATCTCAACAACTCACTTCTTCCTACCGTAGTCCATTCGGAGGATACATCTTCCCTCCCTCTCAAAATCCAAGCCACATGTTCCACACTGCCAGTTTACAACTTGTTCTCCATCATAGCCGCTCAAATTTTTCAGCACAGAAGATGCTGCAATTTCACAGGCTAAAAGACATGAACCAATCGATATCAGCTCGAACCGGAACTATCAAGGGGTTCCCGAGTTGAAAATGTCTACCTGGCTTTGAACATCCTTCTTCCAGATTATCGTCTTCAATCACGCGGTTTTTCTAAAAACAATATGACTTTGATTGGTAAAGTTCCCGAAGTATCGAACGATAGCTGGAAAAAACATACCATTTCTTCCGCAAACTTGGCCCTTTGTGACCACTCCGAGAGCAGAGCTGGCGGGATATCCTGTAAGGCGGGAGTTCTTTTTTTACTTCGAAAAAATTCAACTTTTTCGACTCATAGCTTTTACATTATAGAACAGAGGGAAAGTGATGAGGTTTATTGATTAGTACGATTAGGCAATATATCTATTCTTTGCTGAACTATAGATTTTTAGAGACATGAGACGAGCAATGCAGTCTTTGGAAAGAAGAGACAGATGATCTTCTTTTAAAAACAACCATTGAAAAGATTGTTTCTCTCGCGTGTCTACGCGCTTTGAAAAAATCGGGGAAGTTTGATTCGTTTGTCATAAATTTTCTATCTCTTATCACACACTTCCGACCCCTATCAAAAAAGGGTGCCGGTTCCTCATAACTAGTATGTTTGACCTACACGCTTTTTGTGCGGGTTCTACAAGAGCTCATCAAGGAAAATGGCGCTCGCCTTCGATGGTGCTACAGCTCACAAGTTCACACTATCGTAAGGGATCGGTTCATCCTCACCGGTATCGAGCGCGTCCTCAGGTGGTGAATAGAGGGATGTCTCTTTGCACAGGTGCATTTGAGAGAACGGGCTTGCCCGTCGCGGACGAAAATTGGATAGTATAGTTAGAGAAAGGAGGGCGATGCCGGACTGGCCTGGGCATGCCACCGGATAAAACATCAGCCGATACTCCCCTATACTTTGTAATGGCCAGTCGAGGCGCCAGTAAAATAGCCTCTTGTTCTTCTCCGGTTAACGAATGGGTCTCGCGAAGAAAATCGCCGACTGCGGTGCGAGTTTAGACGGAGAAAATTTCTCCGGACTCAAAAGGATCCTCACCAACCTATCCCAAAGGACTCCCCTCGACAGGACTCGAAAGTATCGACATCGTCAAGCTCATCGACCTCCTTGAGACAACAACCGCGCCGAACTACATTAAAAAATGGCTCGCCTCTTACCTTAGAGGAAGAACAGGACGCACAAGCTTCCGCGACTCGGTATCAAGTTCCAGACTCTTCAGAAACGGAGTCCCACAAGGCAGCGCCCTCTCGCCCACGCTTTTCAACCTTTACCTCCGCGATCTTCCCACAGACGATGCCCACACGAACGTCATCTCGTATGCTGATGACATCACGATCTGGGCGTCAGATCCCAACATCAACGTCGCCTCCGAAAATCTACGCAGGGCCATCACGAAAATTGAAACCTTCCTCAAAGAACGGTCACTCATCATTTCCCCGACCAAGAGCCAGCTCATGCTTTTCACCCCGTTCAGTCGTGAATTCAAGTCTACTCTGGACATATCAATCTGCGGATCACCCGTCCCCACCGTCAACCAGGCCAAGCTACTCGGCGTCACGTACGACTCGATGTTCACATTCAGCCATCATGCCAAAGACATCGCGAGACGGATGTCGCAGCGCAATAACGTACTGAAAGCCCTTGCCGGAAGCACCTGGGGCAACCAAAAAGAAACCCTCCGCCTCACGTTCAAAGCCATCTCGCAAGCGATCTGCAACTACGCCGCACCCGCCTGGTCCACCTTCCTCTCGGACTCCGCTCACGCCAAAATCCAACGTTCTCAGAACTCCGGACTCCGCGTCGTGACAGGGAATCATCAAATGGCCGACACTGACCATATTCATCGCGAATCAAAGGTCATGCGCACCAAATCCCATCTGAACATGCTCGCCGCGCAGTACCTCGCGAGATCGTTGGAACCAGAACACATCCACCACGGCCTCCTCGACTGCCCGGCGCCCCCTCGCGCAATGAAGAACAACCTCGTGTTGAGCTGCAAGAAGACTGTCGAAGCCGCGAAACAGATGTCAAAGGATCCGAACAATGGGAAATCAGTCGCAAACACCGTACACTCGATGATGGTCTCGAACGAACTCCAATCGTTGAAGGGTGCCGTCATCCTGGGAGGCAGACCTCCGCCTCTTATCCAGGAAGAAGAGAAGGAGTTACCCCGCAAGACTAGATGCACGCTCAGCCAGCTCCGCTCGGGATTCAGCAGATTCATCAACAACTACCTCCACCGCATCGACGAATCCATCCCCGACGTGTGTCCCGATTGCTCTTCCGGACCTCACGACGTTGCGCATCTCTTCAACTGCCCATGCCACCCGACCGCGCTGTCTCCAATCGACCTCTGGACCAAGCCGCTGGAGTTCGCAGCGTTCTTGAAGATATAAGAAAAAAAAGAAGAACAAGAAACGAAGAACACGGACGTTCTTCGAAGCCGGCTACATCCGGCAACAACAACAACAACAACAGGACTCGAAAGGATCCTCACCAACCTTTTTATTAAAGGACTCCCCTCGACAGGACTCAAAAGGATCCTAACCAACCTATCCCAAAGGACTCCCCTCGACAGGACCTATGGCCAAACAACATTACAATGGCGCGTTGCATTTGAGTTTTTTGCTGTTAAGATCTCTAATTTTTTTTGCTTCTAAGAACTAAATTAATCTTTAATTTTTAAATGAAGAAGTGCAAACTATTAAACAAATCTTAATCCTAAGAGACGAACGCCAGGAAAAGGAATGGATACCTCGTCGGTAATCAGTACATATACCCGGTAAAAGTAATCTGACACAAGTTTTTATGAATTATCATTACGAATTATTTGATGAGGGAAATCAGAGGCTTGCGCAATTTAGTTGCGCAAAGATCAGAGGAAGTAGAAAGGGCCACCTGCGTATCAAAGGACATGTTGATTTAATGACTAGCATTTGAGGAGAAGGGAGAGGAATTGGCTTTTCCAAGGTATTTAAGGGCTTCATGAAGCACCTGAGTAATGGAGCGTTAGAATCCAACTTTTCACTTTGCAAAGTAATTTTCAAAAAAGTGATCCCGTTTAGCTCCAATGTCTCACCACGAATTACCGTGAAAAGAAAGATGGACTATGGTAAAAAGAACACATACATTCTAAGACAAAGCGACGATTTTTTCTGCAATCTTCATAAAAAAAATACGTCCAACAGTAAAAGTTATTATAAAAGTAATACCGTAGTCCATTTTTCTTCTCACGGTAATTCGTGGTGAGACATTGGAGCGTTGAACGGGATCCCTTTGCAGAAAATTACTTTGCAAAGTGAAAAGTTGAATTCTAACGCTCCATAAGAAGACATTTGTAAATGATGAAATCTCTTCTCTTGGTAAGGGGTTGGTCGAGTAAAGAGCCTACCTTGCAAATGGCCGCGGACTCGAGGAGGAATGCAGCATCTTCTTGGAGATCAGCAGGCATCAGCTGCTGCGAGGTCGTCTGCTGCGCCCACCAAGCTGGCTGCGCCCATTCCGGAGCAGCCAAGGGCAAGGGAGACCTCTCCCACTCACACATCCAGTATGAACGAGCTGTAATTGATGACGTGGCTTGCGAATATGAAGACTAATTTTCATTTGAATTGCAATTTGGCGAGACAAATTTGTAAACCACAGCTATTCATTTTCACATTTTCTAATGGCCTCGAGGACTTACTGCCTCTCAACTATTTCTCAGGATGACTTAACTTTTTGAACATATCTTGAAAAACGGCCTTTAAAGTATAACTGTTAGAGAAACTGAGCAGGTATCTCTGACATCTTTATATGCCTCTTACATCTTTATATGCCTCACCCAACTTTTCTTCACCTTTGACTTCTTTAAGTGCGATAGAACATATGACCTTTCTACCAGAACTACCTCTACCGTCCATATATCGTCCATTAATCAATTATTTCCATCTGTGGAGCTTACAAGTTGTTCAAGACCGATTTCACATGTACGGGCCCAATATACAAAACTTGCACCATGAATGCCTAACTGATCTTCCGAAAATATCGGATGGGTAACTACCGTATCCACGTCTCTTATTGTAGAAGATGTCCAAACAGAATAAGATAATCAACAACTATTTATCAGTATTTTTTTCGGATTCAAAGTTTTATACGAACTCGTAGACAGGATTCATCCATTTGAAAGTACTTCGAATTAACTTTCAAAAGAAAGAGTTTGTTTCTGATAGCAAAATTAAGTTTGTTTTTAGCAAAGTATATTACACCAGCTGACAAACCCTAAAAAAGTAGATGTCAAGAAACAATGAAATGACTTACATGAGAAGGAGTTAATACCATACTCTCATACCCGAGGGCTTTTTTTCATAAAGTTCGTCACTCATTACTTTTTTGAACGGATTGAATCATCAAATGTTCATCAGCTTTTTAAAAAAAGAACTTTATCATAAAGATAACCTTCCAAATACGAAGCTTATCTTAAAGAAAGAGGGAGAGAAATTACCGGGAATTTCGCTGCAGCTAATGCCGCTTTTTCAACAATTCTTATTCGGTGAGCTGGAGTTGAACAACAGCTAACAACAACAACACTAAAAACATCAACAAAACAACACTGTCAAAAACTGTTCAAACTTCGAAATGCTCAAAAAAATCTTCTTTTTTTTCATCTTCAAATCTTAGACGGACTGGGGCAGAAAGAAAGAGAGAAACAGAAAGAAAGAGAGAAACAGAAAGAAAGAGAGAAACAGAAAGAAAGAGAGAAACAGAAAGAAAGAGAGAAACAGAAAGAAAGAGAGAAACAGAAAGAAAGAGAGAAACAGAAAGAAAGAGAGAAACAGAAAGAAAGAGAGAAACAGAAAGAAAGAGAGAAACAGAAAGAAAGAGAGAAACAGAAAGAAAGAGAGAAACAGAAAGAAAGAGAGAAACAGAGAACGAGATAAGAAAAAAAGTGGACAAGATCACAGACAAGCTACGGAGAAAAGACAACAGGAAACTACGATGAGGGCTTAGCATTCGGGTTACTCCTAATTTGGGGAGCGGTCGCTCTGTTTGGGTTGTACTGATGAGAGGGAGCATATTCATTATCTTCTTCCTCTTCAGAATCATCCGATCCCTCTTCTGTCTCTTCTTTCGCTTCAGAGCCTGAGTAATTGTAATGATTTTCACGCGATTTATTTCGAATTTCATGTGATTTATTTAGCGTAATAAAAAGTTCAAGTTTATTTATTTATTTACTTCGTGTTTATAGTCGTTATATGCACTGACTCTTGTGGAATGGCTCCCGCGACCATATCAACTCTTGTGGAATGGCTCCCGCGACCATATCAACTCTTGTGGAATGGCTCCCGCGACCATATCAACTCTTGTGGAATGGCTCCCGCGACCATATCAACTCTTGTGGAATGGCTCCCGCGACCATATCAACTCTTGTGGAATGGCTCCCGCGACCATATCAACTCTTGTGGAATGGCTCCCGCGACCATATCAACTCTTGTGGAATGGCTCCCGCGACCATATCAACTCTTGTGGAATGGCTCCCGCGACCATATCAACTCTTGTGGAATGGCTCCCGCGACCATATCAACTCTTGTGGAATGGCTCCCGCGACCATATCAACTCTTGTGGAATGGCTCCCGCGACCATATCAACTCTTGTGGAATGGCTCCCGCGACCATATCAACTCTTGTGGAATGGCTCCCGCGACCATATCAACTCTTGTGGAATGGCTCCCGCGACCATATCAACTCTTGTGGAATGGCTCCCGCGACCATATCAACTCTTGTGGAATGGCTCCCGCGACCATATCAACTCTTGTGGAATGGCTCCCGCGACCATATCAACTCTTGTGGAATGGCTCCCGCGACCATATCAACCCGAACCGGAGGAAGAAGAAACATTGGTTATTTCCTATTCCCCTGCTGAATATAACTAGCCGTATATAGGAGCCGTCAATTATTATTTGTAAATGAGCTCCAAAAAACTAATCTTGAGGTAGCTCTTGCCGCGAGCGGAAACTAATCTTGAGGTAGCTCTTGCCGCGAGCGGAAACTAATCTTGAGGTAGCTCTTGCCGCGAGCGGAAACTAATCTTGAGGTAGCTCTTGCCGCGAGCGGAAACTAATCTTGAGGTAGCTCTTGCCGCGAGCGGAAACTAATCTTGAGGTAGCTCTTGCCGCGAGCGGAAACTAATCTTGAGGTAGCTCTTGCCGCGAGCGGAAACTAATCTTGAGGTAGCTCTTGCCGCGAGCGGAAACTAATCTTGAGGTAGCTCTTGCCGCGAGCGGAAACTAATCTTGAGGTAGCTCTTGCCGCGAGCGGAAACTAATCTTGAGGTAGCTCTTGCCGCGAGCGGAAACTAATCTTGAGGTAGCTCTTGCCGCGAGCGGAAACTAATCTTGAGGTAGCTCTTGCCGCGAGCGGAAACTAATCTTGAGGTAGCTCTTGCCGCGAGCGGAAACTAATCTTGAGGTAGCTCTTGCCGCGAGCGGAAACTAATCTTGAGGTAGCTCTTGCCGCGAGCGGAAACTAATCTTGAGGTAGCTCTTGCCGCGAGCGGAAACTAATCTTGAGGTAGCTCTTGCCGCGAGCGGAAACTAATCTTGAGGTAGCTCTTGCCGCGAGCGGAAACTAATCTTGAGGTAGCTCTTGCCGCGAGCGGAAACTAATCTTGAGGTAGCTCTTGCCGCGAGCGGAAACTAATCTTGAGGTAGCTCTTGCCGCGAGCGGAAACTAATCTTGAGGTAGCTCTTGCCGCGAGCGGAAACTAATCTTGAGGTAGCTCTTGCCGCGAGCGGAAACTAATCTTGAGGTAGCTCTTGCCGCGAGCGGAAACTAATCTTGAGGTAGCTCTTGCCGCGAGCGGAAACTAATCTTGAGGTAGCTCTTGCCGCGAGCGGAAACTAATCTTGAGGTAGCTCTTGCCGCGAGCGGAAACTAATCTTGAGGTAGCTCTTGCCGCGAGCGGAAACTAATCTTGAGGTAGCTCTTGCCGCGAGCGGAAACTAATCTTGAGGTAGCTCTTGCCGCGAGCGGAAACTAATCTTGAGGTAGCTCTTGCCGCGAGCGGAAACTAATCTTGAGGTAGCTCTTGCCGCGAGCGGAAACTAATCTTGAGGTAGCTCTTGCCGCGAGCGGAAACTAATCTTGAGGTAGCTCTTGCCGCGAGCGAAAACTCATCTTGAGGTAGCTCTTGCCGCGAGCGGAAACTAATCTTGAGGTAGCTCTTGCCGCGAGCGGAAACTAATCTTGAGGTAGCTCTTGCCGCGAGCGGA
>OZ057408.1:6624305-6744305 GCA_964056735.1 Allodiplogaster pararmata | reverse complement strand
CCTCGACTCGCCATTGAAAAGTATAGCGGAGTATCGGCTGATGTTTTGTCCGGTGGCATGCCCAGGCCGGTCCGGCATCGCCCTCCTTTGACAAGCTATACTACCCAGTTTTGGTTTGCGGCGGGATTTCTTCCGCTACCTCCCAGCACGAATTCTTCGTAGGGAGGCATCCCTCTATCCGCCACCTGAGGTCGCGCTCGATTCAGGACTGGATGATCCGGCTCCATCCGTGACAGGCTCTTCAGGCTGTAGAGTCACGAATGGCCACTGTTGCCAGTGTGTTTCGAGAGGTAAACTCACTGATCGTCCATGCTGTGGTCGTCCCACTTCCGCTGCCACCCTCGTATCACAAAAAATTGTCAAGAAACGCCTGAACCGCAACAAAGGCAGAAGCATCAGAAAAATGGCTGCCCAACTGGATACTTCATACGGTACGACGTGGAATGTTGTTCGAAGGAAGCTTGATTTGAAGTCATTCAAGTACCAGAAGCCTCATAGTCTCACTCCTTAGCAGCAGGAAGCTCGGCGCGATAAATACCCTGCCCTCTTTGCTCGAACCGCGACTGGAGAGCATCTCATGACCCCTTTTTATTCGAAATTCTTTATTACCATAGGGCAGCTTGTGAGGCCACCGCTTATATGGAATTAAGAAATAGGAAGGGAAAAATGGGGAACAAGACAATCAATTTTCGTTGTTGTCCACTCTTGCTGTTTACAACAGAAAGTTCGGTAGGGTTATGAGATTCGAGAGGTCGATCTCTTCTAGAGCCTTGCCGAATGCTTCGATATCTTGAATCTCTCTGAAATTATATGTAACTTTATTCCATAAAGCAATTGCTCTAGAAAAAAAGTAGATAATTGTATCGTTTAAAGTTCATCAGAGTTAATTTGTAGGTTCGGTCTGAAGTGTGTAGTTTGGTTTCAGTTCTTAACTTCAGCTCTTTTTTGCATGTCTGACAATCCGCTCTATCAGAAAGTAAACGAAAAACTACCGATGAGAAGACGTTCACCGTGGAGAGGAGCTACAACAAACAAAATGATAGGGTGCTTGCTCAGTCTTCTGGAGAAGCGGATACTGCCGGCCGAACCGTCTCACGTGCTTCCCATCCGAAATCTATAATGATTTTCGCTGGCATCTGCTCCAAGGGTCGAACTCCACTCTTTTTCGTCAGAAAAGAGGCTAGAATAAATACGAAAGTGTACATCTCGGAGATCCTCAAACATCATGTGAAGCCTTAGGCCCGGAGGCACTTCGGGACATGGAACTGGACGTTCCAGCAGGACAACGCTCCTGCTCATACCAGCAAGAAGACACAAGAGTGGATATCACAAAAAATTCTCATCTTTCATCGCTACCAAAGAATGGCCTGCTAATAGTCCCGATTTGAATCCAATGGACTACTCCATCTGGTTCATCCTGGAGAGTGAAGCTTGCGCTAAAACCCCACAATTCGTTGTCCGGTCTCAAGACTTCGCTTGAGTGAGCATGGGGCCGAATTCCATAGGAGGTTTTGCGGTCCGCGGTGTCTGCCTACCTCCATCGTCTGGAGGCTGTCATTCGCAAAATAGGTCTTTTTGAGTGAAAGTTATAGAATACTATCATATGACAGGTAATATAATTTGTTCAGAAGAAAGTGGAATTCCGCTCACATTAAAAGAAAATATGCGGTAAAATCCGTGTCATCAAATATATTGATCACCCTGTATTTCACAGTATTTCTCAAACTCTCACTATGTTCCTGCTCTATCTCCCTTGGAGATGATCAATTTTTGATCTTTGTTAATCGTTCAAGCAACGATGGGGCGAGACTGTAATGAACGAAATCCATCGCACGGGCGAAAATCGGCACTCGGCCGAGACCGAACCCCCGCCGCCTGTAGAGTGTTACCAACACACCAACCGAGCACACATTGTCCCATGTGATTTCTTGTTATGTCTAAGGTACGATGACCGTTCTTTCTAGTACGCATGCTAATAAAGCAATTGCGTCATGAAGGAGTCTAACTCAACAATCCATGATAAAAACAGAAAGATGATGGACGAGAGAAGATCAATTTTTAATCTTTGTTAACCGTTCAAGCAACGATGGGCCGAGACTATAATGAACGAAATCCATTACGCGGGCAAAAATCGGCACTCGGCCGGGACCGAACCGACGCCGCCTAACCGGGGCCTGTAGAGTGTTACCAACACACCAACACTGCTTGAACGATTAACAAAGATCAAAAATTGATCTTCTCTCTTCCATCATCTTTCTGTCTTTATCATGGATTGTGGAGTTAGACTTCTTTCATGACGCAATTGCTTCATCAGCATGCGTGACTAGAAATCTCTCTTTTTATTTAAAAAAAAAAGTTTATTAAAGATGACTTTAATAATCTTTTTTTCGTCAGTGATTCGAATGTGTCTCTGAAAGTCAGAATCATTCAGACTCATGAAGTAATCAAATAATGGTCAGTTAAGAGTTTTTAAAAAAGTCGAAGACGCCTGGAAAATGCAACGTTTCCTAGTTCAATCTTTAATTTCCAGTCCTAAAAAATCTTTAGTTAGATCTTGATATTTCAGTTTCATGCTGAGAATTAGCAAGACTTACCTGTCTAAGCTGCGAATATGATTGACATTCTGAGCATCGAGCACTTGCTCGATCTCCGCTCGAACCTTTAACAAAAAATCTGTCATCTGAAGAATAAAATTTTACAAGTTTAACTGAAAATCGTTACACGTGCATTTTCATTTTTGAAAAAAAAATCAAAAAAGTTCTCAACATTGTTGGGGGTGTTTTTGGTTTATTGGAGAGGTTCCAGCTAGATGATATTTAATAATCTAGATGATATTTAATATTATTGAAAACACATAAGAAACATCTTGATTGTCAAAGTTAAACGGAAGAAGAACCCGGCAGGAGTTGATTGAATGAGTGACGAGGAGAAAGAAGAGCGAGAGATCGCATTTTAAAGAGAAGGCGAGAGTTTTTACTCCAACGTACTATTCCAAAACAACTTGTTCGAAAATTCGAATTGAGCGCCAGATCACATTCTTTGCGTGAACGCAACTGCCTTGTGAGCAAAAGCTTGGACTTCTGGCTTATTTGTGCTCTATGTTCACAAGAAATGCTCGTGCTTAGCCAGAGATCTTTTCATTCTTTGTTTCTCTTTCTCTCTCTCTGTCTGTCTGTCTGTCTCTCTCTCTCCCTCTCTCTCTCTCTCACGCACCTTATCGCCTTCAGAAATGGATCGGACCACGACGAATTGTCCTTTGCGTATCCAAACGGCTTTTCTGAATTTTGAGGGCATGGATACCAAATACTTTTCGCCGAATTCGTCCGAAACCTGCAAAGAAGACTCTCATCAAATAACTCTAATTATTGAACAAACTAAAAATTCGCAATTTCTCGTAAGGTCCATCCACCGATCGAAGTCTAAGCTCGAGATTGATGCCGACATTTATTTTGAAATTTTGACTAAAATGCCGACATTTATTTTGAGATTTTGACTAATCTTTTTTTCCATTTCAGGTTGTATTTATACACGAAAAGTAATCACGATTTCTGTTCAGGGTTTTTTAGTTGGTCCGAAAATCCAACAGACGCCCGCGGAAATTTTTGTATACAGATACTTGCCTTACATCTGGAAATTTTTTTTCAAGTTTCAGTTTTATGAGATAAAAAGTTTAGAAAAATTCACAAAAGGGTCCCGCCTTATGACAGACGTCGCCGAAGGTCTAAAACGGACGCCCGCCGACAGGCGACCGGACATGACTGAATAACCCCTGTTTCTGTTGCCATCGGCAAGATTTTGTTCGGAAATTTTTTCGCTTTTATGGCTATTTTGCCTTTGTATTGCCGTGAAATTCTTCAGTTGAAGTCATATAATAATCAAACGCCCGTGTCCTTCCAAGTGTAATATTTTGATTTCACTGACTTCTTTGAAGTTTCTTCTAGCGCCTAGCTCGTTCTATGGTTACAAAGGCATACTGTACTATGTACATATAAGGAGGCTCAAATCAACATCAACTATTGCGCATTACTCCAGAGAGTTTAATCTACAAAGACTTGGACGATGGGAGTCCGCCTGTGCCTTCCGCCTAAATTAGCTCTGCAATGGTCATTTGAAATAACTGAAATATTGAGAAAACGACCGATACTCGGGCGGGAGTCTCTCAATAAAGATACGCAAGCTAGAGAATGAAAAGATTATTTTTATTCTTGTGGACTCCCCAATGGTTTCGGACCCCTCTCTCCTCACTCACCTCATGCAGGTTATTGCCACGCGGAAGAAGAACCTGCGCGATGACATCCCCTTCCACGGGAGTGTACAGTTCGAAGTCGAGTTGATTCAGAATGAAACGCCGCTTACTTGCCACCGACATTGTATGCACAGCTTCAATTTAGAACTATCTTCTGCCTTTCAGGATAAAAAAAATTGTTCAAAATACACAACTGTACTAAATATTACTCCTTCCTCTTCCAAAAGTCATGTTCCTCGAATCTAATGCTCCCCATTATTTCCCATGTATCTTGAGCCCGAAAACAGTATTCATCCAAATAGCCAATCAAGAATCACATGACGTATTAAAAGCCTAATTTGATTTGTCCATTAGTCTCCGACAAAATCAAGCCAATCCTGAATGAATTCTCTTACTGTCGCCTGTTTCAACTTCCGGGTGATTTATGATTGTGATATTTGCACAGATTCTCGACTGCATTCATCCCTTGTCTGTAAGCACCTCCCATGTTCCCCCTTTCCTCCAACACAAACACTACATTCTTTATTTCCACCATTACAGATAATATTAGAGAGAAATTACGATTCTAATTCAAATTCATCACGCACAAGCGAATAATCGAACTACTAATTGGATTGGGGATGATGGATAAAATTCGGGGTTTAAGATTTTAAGAAGTCAATAAAATGGTTGGAGGGGGGGATACTTGTGCGATCCTTGCCAGTGCACTACCTCAGTTGTTGAACAACTAGAAGCAGAACAATTGGTTCAATGATCTCTCTACCATATCTTGGCCATAGAAAACAGCGAAATATGACTTTGAATAATAAAAAAATCCGATACTTTCAGAGAAAGAATGATCTTGTTTGATTGGATTTTACACTCAAGAGTTCACAACTGAGATACACTACTAGATGTCATCAAACAATAGTAAATAAAAGCGTTCTCCGGAACTTGGTTTTTTAAAAGAATCGAGGAGCTAGAGGTTTAAAAAGAGAGGAAGAAGAGAAATAGCAGATTGAACTCTCTATATGAAGAGCTAGAGGTTTAAAAAGAGAGGAAGAAGAGAAATAGCAGATTGAACTCTCTCTCTCTATATGAAGAGGCGGAAAGAAGAGAGAGACATTGAACTCTCTATATGAAGAGGCGGAAAGAAGAGAGAGACATCATAACAGATTGAACTCTCTATATGAAGAGGCGGAAAGAAGAGAGAGACATTGAACTCTCTATATGAAGAGGCGGAAAGAAGAGAGAAACATAATAACAGATTGAACTCTCTATATGAAGAGGCGGAAAGAAGAGAGAGACATCATAACAAATTCATCATCGCCTAAAGCATTACCTTCCAAAGAAATTAGGGCTCAGAAAAATATTCCGAACAATAAATAAGGAGGGCGAGAGTGAACCACACTGTAAAAGATCTTGATGGGGGTGCTTCCTTACTTACTTAATTGGCCTCTCAATTACCCACATATACCATAGCTCACCTTCCTCATACATCTTGCCAGTTAATGCTAGAATAATCCAGGAGAGAGCAGAGAATGGAGCGAGAGAGCAATCCTTCATTGAACAACAAGTAACAAATAGTCTTTTTATGTGGATTTTCTCATGTGAGCGGAGCATATCTCTTACGCGGATGAGTCTGCAAAATTCCATTCGAGTTTCACACTAACCCTCATATCAACTTCATCTACCGAACCTTCAGTGATTCCCAAACAGAACGCTCGATCCCAGTCTTTTAAAAAAGCTAACTAACACTTCTCAACAGTTTTTTTTCCTTATTGCGTTGAATTTTTCATACGTAGACCTGGGAGTGAGGGCTTTATTGAAGGTTGCTATTGAGCCCTACTGCCTTTTTAAATAAAATTCTTGTTGTTCGAAGTATCGACCAAGAAAGCCTCCCCAGTAACCTTCAACGCCCCTTCTTCCAAAATATAAAAACGGTAGGGATATTAGTGCGAAAAAAAAACATGTTTTTTGTGGTTGCGTAACATTTGTAGACGGATTGGCTAGAGTAAGAGCCAAATTCTGAAGAAACATGTTGAAAAGAAGCGAATGGATACCTTATTGGCTATGCAACAAAAAGGGTTTATACTGGTGATGCTACAAACAGAGTTACAACGGAAAAGTAAATGAACAATAGAATAAAGAAACAAACAAAAAACTACTCCTGTCTATTTCACGGAGTGGGAGGAAATTCTCGCAGAATAGGGCCTGTCCTGCGATAAGTCGCCTTTCTCTAGGGAGATGGCGCTGTTATTGTGAGAGATTCTTGGGTGGGGGGGGGGGAGGAATAAAGATGTCGCCATTCGGAGGGGGGTCTCCATCACTTCCTTACGCATGCATGCTTCTCTTCGCCCTGTAATACAATACTCTTCGTCGGAATACAATAATCATCGATTTAAGAGCAGCAAAATGAAGACTTCTGATGCAGCTTGGCTATGAAGAAGAACAAAAAGTACTGACTGGATGTTTCACTGGGTCTTCTGGGAGGATGAAGTCTTCAGGACTTGCGCCGCTTCATTAACCTCAATTCATCACTATGACTTGACAATTCAACTAGTGAATAATCCGCTATCCACTTACTGATTGCTCTCATCTATCAACATTCACTGAATGAGGTCCTCTTCTCTTCGATACTGGCACGCTTCATGCACTCTCCTCTCTCGTATACTCGCCACTATGTCTCTCCTTCTCACTCCTATGCCCCGGCTGACCTTAGAGCGGAAAAGGTCGTCGTCCTGGAGCATCATGATCAGCTCCGAGTTGTCCATCTCCAGCATCATTCCCGTGATCTTTCCAACATCGGTGCGGTCGCCGTACATCTTACCAATAAGGGAGTAGATGCGCTCTCCCAGCATTTGCTTCTGCTCCTGTAACATCCCGACTTAAACTTTCCCAGAGAAAACCTTATCCTCATTCTTATTAGCTGAATCGTTCAAAATTTTAGAGCGTTAGACTCTCTAAAGCTTCTCTGTTGCTCTGATATTCTGAACACGGCCTCTAGCAAGTAAAAGCATACGTCATCTGAATTTTCCAAAAAAGTTTTCATGCGCAGGGCGATAAAAAATTTTCCGGTTTTGCGTATTAATTTGTTTTCTTATTTTAATTTCTTAGAAATGATTTCAAGGTAAATGATGAAAATATTGCAGTTTGCAGCAAAGCGTTATTGAAAGCATATTCTTTAGCAAGTTTTTGACTTTTTTCTTTAAATTGAATGTAATGATGAATGGATTTTTTTTCCTTTTGGGGCAGAGGGTTTTTTGTTGTTGTTGTACCTCTTAGTTGTTGTACCTCTTAGTGACCTATGAGTCAAAGTTGTTGTTGTACCTCTTAGTTGTTGTACCTCTTAGTGACCTATGAGTCAAAGTTGTTGTTGTACCTCTTAGTGACCTATGAGTCAAAGTTGTTGTTGTACCTCTTAGTTGTTGTACCTCTTAGTGACCTATGAGTCAAAGTTGTTGTTGTACCTCTTAGTTGTTGTACCTCTTAGTGACCTATGAGTCAAAGTTGTTGTTGTACCTCTTAGTTGTTGTACCTCTTAGTGACCTATGAGTCAAAGTTGTTGTTGTACCTCTTAGTGACCTATGAGTCAAAGTTGTTGTTGTACATCTTAGTTGTTGTACCTCTTAGTGACCTATGAGTCTTGTTGTTGTTGTACCTCTTAGTGACCTATGAGTCAAAGTTGTTGTTGTACCTCTTAGTTGTTGTACCTCTTAGTGACCTATGAGTCAAAGTTGTTGTTGTACCTCTTAGTTGTTGTACCTCTTAGTGACCTATGAGTCTTGTTGTTGTTGTACCTCTTAGTGACCTATGAGTCAAAGTTGTTGTTGTACCTCTTAGTTGTTGTACCTCTTAGTGACCTATGAGTCTTGTTGTTGTTGTACCTCTTAGTGACCTATGAGTCAAAGTTGTTGTACCTCTTAGTTGTTGTACCTCTTAGTGACCTATGAGTCAAAGTTGTTGTTGTACCTCTTAGTTGTTGTACCTCTTAGTGACCTATGAGTCTTGTTGTTGTTGTACCTCTTAGTGACCTATGAGTCAAAGTTGTTGTTGTACCTCTTAGTTGTTGTACCTCTTAGTGACCTATGAGTCTTGTTGTTGTTGTACCTCTTAGTGACCTATGAGTCAAAGTTGTTGTTGTACCTCTTAGTTGTTGTACCTCTTAGTGACCTATGAGTCAAAGTTGTTGTTGTACCTCTTAGTGACCTATGAGTCAAAGTTGTTGTTGTACCTCTTAGTGACCTATGAGTCAAAGTTGTTGTTGTACCTCTTAGTGACCTATGAGTCAAAGTTGTTGTTGTACCTCTTAGTGACCTATGAGTCAAAGTTGTTGTTGTACCTCTTAGTGACCTATGAGTCAAAGTTGTTGTTGTACCTCTTAGTGACCTATGAGTCAAAGTTGTTGTTGTACCTCTTAGTTGTTGTACCTCTTAGTGACCTATGAGTCAAAGTTGTTGTTGTACCTCTTAGTGACCTATGAGTCAAAGTTGTTGTTGTACCTCTTAGTTGTTGTACCTCTTAGTGACCTATGAGTCAAAGTTGTTGTTGTACCTCTTAGTTGTTGTACCTCTTAGTGACCTATGAGTCTTGTTGTTGTTGTACCTCTTAGTGACCTATGAGTCAAAGTTGTTGTTGTACCTCTTAGTTGTTGTACCTCTTAGTGACCTATGAGTCAAAGTTGTTGTTGTACCTCTTAGTTGTTGTACCTCTTAGTGACCTATGAGTCTTGTTGTTGTTGTACCTCTTAGTGACCTATGAGTCAAAGTTGTTGTTGTACCTCTTAGTTGTTGTACCTCTTAGTGACCTATGAGTCTTGTTGTTGTTGTACCTCTTAGTGACCTATGAGTCAAAGTTGTTGTTGTACCTCTTAGTTGTTGTACCTCTTAGTGACCTATGAGTCAAAGTTGTTGTTGTACCTCTTAGTGACCTATGAGTCAAAGTTGTTGTTGTACCTCTTAGTGACCTATGAGTCAAAGTTGTTGTTGTACCTCTTAGTTGTTGTACCTCTTAGTGACCTATGAGTCAAAGTTGTTGTTGTACCTCTTAGTGACCTATGAGTCAAAGTTGTTGTTGTACCTCTTAGTGACCTATGAGTCAAAGTTGTTGTTGTACCTCTTAGTGACCTATGATTCAAAGTTGTTGTTGTACCTCTTAGTGACCTATGAGTCAAAGTTGTTGTTGTACCTCTTAGTTGTTGTACCTCTTAGTGACCTATGAGTCAAAGTTGTTGTTGTACCTCTTAGTGACCTATGAGTCAAAGTTGTTGTTGTACCTCTTAGTGACCTATGAGTCAAAGTTGTTGTTGTACCTCTTAGTGACCTATGAGTCAAAGTCACATTTCTCGCCGAAAATAATCTACTTTATCTTCTAATTTTAAGCCTCCTCGCTCTTTTTCCAACTCGCGCGGGAATGTACAAACATCCCTCTGACCAGTCAGATTAACCCCTTTATATTAGCCCTGGTAACGGACCTGCGGCGCAGCCTGCGCCAGCATGTGCGAGGTGAGCGGTTCCTGACCGAGGATGACAATCCCCGCCTGGTTGGAAGAAGCCGCACGCGCGGCAGACTGCTGGCCCACATCTTAAACAACTTACGTTGTTATTTTCTCCAATAGAGCAGACCACGCCCAGATATGGTCTATTCACTCTTAAAAGAATTCTACAGGACTCATTTCCCATAACAGGTCACCAGCACTGTTGAGTGATCTCTTCCGTCTCTGCGCTCTACCTCTAACTTACTTCTCACTTTTCCAAACTTCATCGCTCGAAGAGTGGTCGTTTATCATTTTTAATGCAAATGAATTTCTTTGATTCATTTTTTATTCAAAACCCTGCCAAGCACTCACTTGGCACGCCTCCCGATCCGGCTGCTGCCGCGTACTGCGGATACATCATCTGACCGCCACCTGGCTTCGCTCCCGGACCTCCATGGACTGGTCGCTGACCAGCCCCAGTGACGGCGGGGCCACTGCGAGGAGCGCCCGACACCGCCGGAGCACCCGCAACTTGACCAGGCATCCGCTGCTGTTGCGCGCCTCCTCGCTGTACGATCTGAGATTATATTCTCTCTTCAACATCACCAATTACAGGCTTCTCCCAAAATTTCCATAACTTTTGTCGAACTGCATTCTTTGCTCGCTTGCCCTCACTTCAACTTCTCACAGATTTCTTCTTTTCTTCAGCCCTTTCGAAAATTACTCTTGCTGACCTGCGCCGCATTCGGCATGTAGGCAGGCTGTCTCGCCCCCGCAGCGGTAGCCCCAGCCCCGGCGACTGGCCGACCCCGGGCAGGCATACCAGCTGGCCCAGTCGCGCCTCCCTGCACCATGTACTGCTGCTGCACGCCCGCAAATCCACCGCCGACTGCGTTCCATCTGCAAGAATCACCAGTCAATAACACTGCTTTGAATGTCTTCCAATGTTCCAAGAAAAAAAGTGTTACATGTTTTCACTGAAGCTAGAAAAAATGGAATTTTTTTGCTCAATCAATAATATTTCATAATAACTCACTACTACAATTGTTTTTCGATTAATCGCTTTAAAAACAAAATTAATGCCCTTTATCAATGTTAAAACTCAGAGATTTTTTCGGATTAGAGTTCACCTGCAAATTTAGAAATTTCGAGAACAGAAGCCCTACAATAATGAAAAGTGGAAGAGATATGCAAGGCAGAGAAGGGAGAGAGATCGAACAACTCAAAAGTTCAAGCTGTTAAGATTCGCTCGCTTCCTATCATAGTAGGCCACGCTCGATAATACGGTAGTATTGCATTGTTTGAGTGACCTCTGCTGGTTGCCACGGATGGCGGCACCGGGCATTCCAGTCGTCGGCATGTATCCACTCCTGTTGTTCGGCAGAGCAGAGTTGACAAAGTAGCCTCCGTTGCCGGGCGTGTACATTGAACCAGGCACCTTTAAATACTTCGCTTTTATTACCTCATCAGGGATTACATGGTCCAATTTTTTAACCCATAAAAGGTTAACTGTTCAAATATTACACCTCGTGGTCGGCCCACTGTTCCCATCTTTAGCGAGTACTTGTTCTTATTTCAAGGACAGTTTTTGATTCCAACCCCATTCCTTCTTATTCAATGTGTTTCTTTAGCCGACAGTACTTGGAAAATCTATGCGCTTTCCAAGAAAGCTAGCGATAGATATCCTCTGATCGTCAACATCTTTTCTTTAAGATCACAAATTTTCGTGCTCTTTCATAAACTTGCTGTTTCCTCACTCTTATTCATCTTGATACACACATTCTTTCCGCGAGAGGGGGGAGACCCAGCATGCTCTAAATCCTTTCTGGACGCATTATAGAGCCCCAGCTCATGATCTATCTTTGAGAGGGGGAGATGGACAAGCAGCTCAACCTGGTTGTGCATTCTCATGGTCGCCAGCCTCTGCATGTACTGTGAAGCCAGCTGGGCTCGGCGGTCTTCCTGCAACAACACCATCCATAACTTCGAATCAACCGCGTTCCTCAGAGAAAATTAGCCTAAGCTATCAAATTTAACAGACCTTGCGCTGAGCGAGAGCGACAAAGAGCGGCTTGCTACACATCATCTTCGAGTTCATCTCACTCACAGCTCGCGTCGCCTGCAACCAAACCTCTCAGTTGTCACAAGTACACCAACCCTACTCACAAGGCTTCGAAGGCCCATCAAATTCGTCGAATGCACCATGTGATGTTCGAATCACTCACGCACACAGCTGTTAAGCGACCTAGACAGAAAAATTCTCAATGTCTTTGGACAAAGCCTGAGCAGTGAACGTACCTTTGCAATCAAGTCACTGCTTGAATACACATTGAGCAAACCAGGATAGGTAAGAAAACTATAAAAGTGTCAAGACCAACCTCTTCCGACTTCTCAAAACACACGAATCCAAATCCCTTCGAACGGCCATTCTCATCAGTCATTACCTGCACATCAATACAAACCATTTAATCGAGTTTAACTGCTACTTCACAATAATGGAGGGTGCTAATCAAGAACAACAATAAACTATTAATTAAGGAACGGCGGATTCCGAACTGATACTGAAAGCACATGATAAAGATTGGAGAATGCCATAAACATAACTCGTGTTGATAAGTTACTCTCACTAGTAATAATAACATAGGTAACAATAACTCAAAGTCTGTTTCGTGCCATAGCACTACCAACATTTCTCAACCCCTTGGTTTGGTGCAGTGTGTTTCTCTAACCCGCACTGCGTATGAAATCTATGCGCAGATATGTGAGCTATCAAAATAGGCTAGTCATACGAATGCTCTCTTCATCTGCATCCTCTCTTTACATCACACGCTCTCGCGCTCTCTAGAGGCCTGTCGTTCCCTCATGATTAGAGATCTTGACATACATATATGTAACTGCGGGTAGGAAGAAATAGCCTGTTTGGGTGGATCTGTCCGGGGTGAGAGTCGAACTCGGTACTCTTAGCAGAATGGTCGAAGACACTACCATTATGCCACACCTGGTCTAAGGAGCTTACTAGTAATTGTCAAAAACCATTTTCTTAAACCAGCATTTACAGGATCGAGAGAACTGAACAATAAATCTCTCCTTCAATTCTCCCTTGCTTATTCGAGGATGAGATTTGAATTTTTCAAGTGAGCGACGGCACTTTATAGAGTGATAGACATAGGTTACCACGGGGTACAAAAAACCTCCCGGCCCCCCGCCCAGGAAGGAAATGTTTTCTTACGTTCATAAGTTTTTTATCCGATGCGGATTTATTTCCTCATGTTTCATCAAGTATGTAGCAGTCCATTCACCATTTCATTAAGTTAAAGAAGTTACGGTCAAAAACTCAATTGAGAAATCACTTCCGATAAAACTCCGCTGTGAACTTCAATTTTTTTCATAACTCGAGTTCAAGTCCAAGAAAATACAATAAGAAATCGAATTTTTACACAAAACCCCGCCCGGCCCCCGCCCGCGAAATTTTTTTGACAAATTTAGGTGACCTATGGTGATAGAGACACTTCGGCCTAGATAACTACGTTCTCCTAGCTTGCTCATTTTGTCCTTAGCCTAAACCTAATCATCAGTCAATAGTGAGTGCAAAGAGGCAACCTTGGCGGAGGTGATGGTTCCATACTGCTCAAAGTGCTCTTTCAGTTTCGCGTCATCCACTGTGTCGTCGATGTTCTTGACATACAAATTGACGCCGGTGTAGCGCTGGAGACGCTCGTGCTGCAAACAAGAAGGCAATTAGATAAATTTAATGTAAATGTGGCATAATGGTAGTGTCTATTCATCTGCTCTAATTGATAGTATTTGTACAGTACAATTTGTGCCTCTTTCTGTTTCTACCTTTGACGGGTCGTCGTTTATTAATAACAAGAGAGAATCCTTTCAACATCTTTGCTCGACGAAAATAGAATCTTTTGAATATAGGGTCTCTATATTCAAAATCTCTACATTCGGCATTTCAGCGGCTCTATCTTATATTCTTCTTCGACGTTTCAAAGAACCTATACCTTCGCGTTCAATCCCAACAGTAAGCATGGTACTCGCATACATTAATTCACAGACCCAATTTAGTGAGTTCATTAGTGTTTGATTTATAACGTAAGAGCAATACGGCTGGAAAGTGCAGCCAACAAATGTTGAGTTCCTGATATCTGTGCCTAATCAATCAAAATAATGATGCTTCTCGACTCGTTATTTTCTGTGTTCCTTAGACTACTAACAAGCAGATTCCACTCTAGTTTCTCTGCCAACCTTGTGCTGCTCGTACTTCCTCTTCAGTTCAGCAGCCCTCTCGCTCTTCTTCTGCGCCCGTCCCACAAAAAGCTTCTTGTCGGAGTTCTCGAGCTGCTTCTCATGCATCTCATTCACTGCCTGAAGCAATCATTTGACTTTCCTGGTCTCTGACTTCTTCAAGGTGGAGAAGTCAAATTATGAGATACTGTCTACCTTCTCCGCACTCTCGGCCTCATCGAAGGCAACGAAGCCGAATCCCTTGCTCTTTCCATCCAAGTCTGTCATCACCGCACAGCTGGTCACCTTACCGAACTCGCTGAACATCTTTTCCAGCTTCTCCTGCAAAAATCACCTACTTCCTGCCACTTTTTCTCATTCAATTATCCGTATAGCAATAAGCAGGCGAATATCCATCCTTGACCCATCAGTTATCCGACAACCTAGCAGGGTTTAAACGTTCATGTCCGATCAGCTGTCGGCGGGCAATTGTAAAAGTCGAGGCGGTATTCTTTTCTCGGCTTGCTTAAACATTAAAAAGCCCAATCGCTCGTTAGTACTATTTTCTCTAGCCGGCAGCTCTCTGATCAGGCACTTTATCGCTTTTAGCGGGCTCCTTTTTAGACGCAGTATAAAACCCTTGCAACCTATAAAACTATGTCACAAGTCATATCATACCTTGTCAACATCCTCGTCCAGGTTCTTGATGAAGACATTGGTGAACCGCTTCGCGGTCTCCCCCATGTCGCGCATGCGAGCCGAACGTGGCTGGAACTTCCCGACGAACCTGCACAGCAACAATACTATTAAGTGTTTATAAGCAACACAATCCAAACCTCTACGTATTTAGTCATTCTAACGATTCGCTTTCCTTTCAAGTCGCTTTCCGGAATGTCAAAGTAATTTACAAATTTTTTACGAGATATTAACTTGTTTGGGAGTCATAAGTCACAAAAACTTGCTTAACAACTATTTTACAAAAACCGCTTCATCGAGCGAAAGTTGTAGGGGCAGGAGCAGCGAGCGTGTGACGGAGGTCAATAGAATTTGAAGTATGAGCGAAGAGCTTTCACCATTGTAAGCCCCATTATTGTAAGCCCCCCTTCCACTCAGTGCAGATCTTTAATGGCGTATAAGAAATTTGTTAATATCATTTGCAGTCCTTGGACTGTCGTGCTGCAGCGCATAAAGTCGGAAATCATTGTAGAACTAATGCAATGCTTGGCATCTAACACTTTCTTGCCGGCGAGCAGCATCCCGTTGACCTTCTCAATGGCGTTCAGGGCGGCGTCCTCGGTCTCGAAGTGCACGAAGCCATAACCCTTGGAGGAGCCTGCGTCATCAACCGCCACCTGCAAAAATCATCTCTCTAATGCTTTCTGCAACATCCAATCATATTAAACACTCCTTTCACAAAAAGATGCGCTATACGCTTTTTATTTTAAGACCAATAGATGAATTTGGTTTCATTCAGCTGAAACTTGCATAGATGAAGAGTACCCGTTTAAAAGTTTGAACAAAGTCCTAAGTTATAAACAGAGGGCACAAGGTGGCGGATGCTGAGACATAACTATCAAGTTCATGCTTTCATACTGTATGCGGCCAACATTGTCATTTCATTGTACCATTCTAGCCCATCAAAAACGCATATACCTTAAAAATTCTTTTGCGCCCCGCTCTTTTCTTATGATGCTTCAACCTGTTTGCTAGTTGGCCTGGACGCACTTCCGGTTACACTCCCTGTTAACTCTGGGAGCCTTCTCTCTCTCTCTCTCTTTATTCATTCTTTTTATATAAATCAATACTCTCTGCGCATGCATGTTTCTCTCAAGCAATGTTTGCTCTTCCTCTTCATCTCTCTTTCTACATCAGCGGTATTCTCTCCCTGTCCACGTTATCAACGACCAATCTCGCTCCGTCACTCTCACTCTTCAGTTATTAACGTCTTTTCTCTTTCTTTCTGCATGCCAGCGATCAGTAAACGCTTATCTCTGTCAACGGCCAAAAAAAATCAAGAGATAAGACAATGAAGATCACACATCACTTTTTTCTCCTGCATTCCAAGGCAGACATTTTCAGACCTTCTGCTATAATCTTTTGATTTTGGGACCATTAAATTTTTTTCAATTTTAAAACTCTGGAAAACATTGATAAGCGAATTTGCAACGCCCTCAATCGTTCTCTTGTGAGATAAATTTCTGAGAATAGAAATTGATTCACTTGCTCTCTCCTGATTAGATATCAGTCTAATAAGAGTATAGACTGCCCAAGAAAATTCCGGGGTCATGAATGGTTTTGTATTAAAGATATTAATACATCATACTTTTGCAACGACGGAGATTGGATCGACCTTCAAAGCGGAGAAAATTTATGATTATCTTGAGCATATCTCACTGAAAGACTCGAAACTATAATGAATCGAAGAGAACCTCTCAAGTCTTAGAAACGAACCTTGCATGAGAGAATATTGCCGAAGAGAGAGAAGGTATCGTAGACAGACTTGTTATCAATCACCTTAAACATTCAACCATGTATCCGCACAAGTGTTCATCACCTCCGCTATCAGAGATTGATGTGTACCGGTACCCCATTCACATCAATCTTGTACTTCAACTGAATCCATTCGCCTCTTCACTTACTGTAGTTATAATATACAGTATATATCGCCATGAGATACCCATTATTTTACTGGTAGTTGTTCCATTCTCACAGAATATCTAAAGCCGAATCTATAAACTTAGAATACTCTGCGTCAAGGATCGATTTTGTCGTCGGTGGATCTTTGACCTATATAAAATCTACCCAAACGGTGTTTTCAGAGTCAAAAGGCTTCAGTATTACTCTAAGGGTTATTCAACCATTTTATGAATATCGAGCGGAGGTCTTTCTACCTTGTCCAGGTTTTTGATGAAAATATTGCCGCTGCCAGAGCGTCTGGTCGCCGGGTCTCGCTGCGACCACATGATGCGGATCGGCTTCCCGTTCAACGAGTCGAAGTTCATCGTGTCGAGAGCGCGCTCCGCTGTAGTTCATACGTTATTAGTTAGCATAGCTAAAATATGTCTTGATTTTTCAAAAAGTCGATCGCTAAAGTAGGTTAAAAGTTTTAATTTTAACTTTACGAAACTGGATGAGGCTGAGTTATGGCTTATGAAACGTTCTATATGTGTAGACGAATTAAGGTTTTTAATTCAAATTTTAGCTATGAAAACTCTGATACATTCATTTTCTTCGAAAATTTATAGTTTCTGCCTTTATAATATTTAGCAGAGTGACTTGTACTGTAATCTGAATCTGCTTAGGTCATCAATTTCAAGTCGCTTCGAGAGAAAAAGGTTGAAACTAGTGAGGGAGCATTTTTGCTTAAACTTGACTTTTCCGTGCTTTTACTACGTCACTCACTGTATTTCCGCTTGCTTACGTCACAAAATCCGTTACGTTCAGATTATCACCCGTCCAATAGCTGCGATGCCAGCAAAAAACTTGTTTGCGCAACATTCTTTCTCCTTTTTCTTGCAGAAAAGCCGAATACTTTGAAATTAGATACGATTCCTTTTGAATCTCATTTTCTTCTCCATGAAATTTTCCTAAATTTATCCCAGTTAACTCAACCATTCTGAGACAAGGCTTGGATACAGGGTGTTTCTTAGCACACACGCAACTTTTTTCGAGCGCAAAAAATTTTTAAACTCTAGATTGTTAGCATTAATTTTTTTTCTCCAATATTTCGGACTTTCCCTACTAGAAATCCGAGGAAAATGTTTTCCAAGCGCATAGATTCCAATGTTTTTCGGGGTTTCTTGCAAAGCGCATAGATTTCTTTTATTCGCACTTTTTCAAAACAGGGTGTTTCTTTCACTCGCACTGTGATTCAAAAAAATCTATGCGCTCTTCAAAAAGTTCGAAAAACATTTAAATCTATGCACTCGAAAGAAGAAATTTTCGATTTTTACTGGAAATCTATGCGCTCGGGAAAAAAATTTTAAATTTTCGATTTTTACTGGAAATCTATGCGCTCGGGGAAAATTATGCGGGTGGTGAGAAACACCCTGATTCAAAAGTCCATCGTTGATCTTCTCAAACAGTCTTTTTCAACAATTCTCAATAGTGCTCTTGACAAATGGCACCCTGCCACGAGGCGGGAAATTGTTCGAGAGATATTATTTTTTCATAGCTTTTTTTACCTATGCTAACGAATGTTGGTATCCTCTATAATATCAAGGAAAGATTGATCCCTAGAGGTGTTTATACGTGCTTCTCCGTCTCTTTGATCGAAACACGAAACCACTGAAGCTTAGAACGAATGTAAGCGAAAAGACGGGAAAACCAAGTATCGATCGAACCAGGAATTTAGATTGTGTTTCAAAGGAATTCAGAGGCCCACTTGGGCGAAAATATGTCTGGACAATTCCCGCATTGATTGTTTTTTTCATCAAGGAAGAAGGTCATTCAATGTGAGGAACCGCGGTTCGGAGAAACAGAAATTCGTTCAAAGCCACCTAGCCGAGGGTTAAATCGTAACCGGAAAAGCTATGTTGACACATACATGTTCCCGCCGAAAATGATCCACCTTCTTTTATATTTTCTCTATTTCTCTTCTCTATTTACGAGCGTGTGATGTAAGAGAGGATGCCGTTGATCAGAGCATTTGTATAGCTTTATCGGTTAGCGCATAGATTTAACTCATAGTGCGTGTTCGAAAACACACTGATTCCCATTAAACTGGACGCCAGGGGTTAAAAAGTCAAGTCCTACCATCTGTTCGCGGGCCTCTGTTCTCAACTTCGCGGGTCTCTCATCATATTACGAGAGCATAAATTCACGTAAAACCCCATAATCTCTATACAAAACAGCTTGTTATTGTGACCCGAAGGTGGCAGTTCTCGCTATTTTTTCATTTCGGCGGGCCTCTGTATCTTTTCGGACGTTCTGTAGAACATTTGCTGGACGCCTTACCATCTGCTGGCTGCTGAAAGTTGACGTAAGCGTAGCCGAGAGAGCGACGCGTCACCGCATCGCGGCAAACTCGAATGGAGAGGACGGGACCGGCCGAGCTGAACTTGTCGAAGAGCATCGACTCCGAGACATCATGTTGCAGGTCGCCCACGTACCTTTAACACAATATTGATAACAATGCAACTACTCCGAAATCTCTCAATTATTTCAAGTTTTCCAATTCCTGAGAAGTGTCCCTCAGCTGAAAAGCTGATAAGACTTGAATTTATTCACACAAACATCCACTTTATTCAATATACCACAATAGAAGTCAACCCTATAGAGTTGATGAGTTTACGAAGATTTAAAAACTTTTACTTCTCGAGCGATCTATAATATTGAAAAAAATCAAGAAATGTGTTACCTATGGTTTTATATCAGTTGTCCTTTTTTAATTTTTCATCAAACAAAAATTTTGAAGGGACCGGGAGGGCGACCAGAAGAGCTTTGCTCTCCAAGATAGCAACAAAAATCAATACTAAAAGGGAAACGCAGTTAATTTGAAAGTATTTGAAAGAAAACAGTATTGTGGCGATTGGCAAGATTCTTGCCAAAAGAAAAATTAAAAAATTACAATTGGTTCAAAGTTTATCATAGGTAAAACATATCTTGATATTTCAATAGGTCGATCGCTAAAGTAGGTTATAAGATTCACTTTTAACTTTACGAAACCGGTTGAGGCTGTTGTCGCTAATGGAACGTTCTCTTTATGCAGAGAGATTTTCTTCCTTCCAATTTTAGTTGATAAAACTCTGATACATTCATTTCGGCTCTTATATACTCATGGGCATACTAGATGCCACACCGTGCAGCAAAATGCAGGTGAGAGGAGGGAAGAGGAGCATACGAGATTCTAGAGAAGTGCCATGTAAGACACACTTGGAATACTGTAACCACCCCTAGTAGGCCAACGTCGGACTGCAAATTTAAACAAGCGAATCTCATATACTTTTTTGGCGGGAAAGTGCATATGACGCGGGTTTGAATTCCGAAATTGAATTCTAGCACTTCCAGTTCTGTTCGACACCTTAGTTCTGTGAACGAAACAAGATAAGCTCAGCAAACAGAGAGAGATAAGTGCTGAATAAGCTTAATAAGGCACTTTTTTCCGTTAACCGGATACTCGCGCCGCGGTTCCCTTCGCGTTTTATTTTTACATCAAAAAAGTTATTTTTACATTAAAAAACGCTTAGGCTTAGTAAAAGTTTACGATAACGAGGCCGTACGGCTTAGCTTACGAGGAAACCGCGACGCGAGTATCCGGTTAACGGAAAAAGTACCCTTAATAAATAGTACCGACGAACAAATTCCATTTTTCGAAAGTTTTTTCAGCCTACCATTACCATATCAGGAACTTTGGCAGACAATCAACCTTGTTTAAAACACCAGAAGATGCAAATTGAAAAAAGTAGAGAGTATTGACATTCGGTGTGATTCAAGTGACTGAATTGCTAGAAGCTTCATTGTAGAGCCTAGTTGACTTGGTTTTCAAGAAAATCATCTGCATAGTAGAAAATCTTATGTGAGAAGGGGGAATATAAGTACCGATTTCAAAAGGTGATGATACTGTGGTGAACTTTAAATACTGACAGTGAGGCCATGGAGTAGCTGGTGGAGCCTGCGCCGGCTGGAGGGTTCGCGACCGTGGCGGACATTATTTTCACGATTTCCTGGAAAGCTGATTAATGCAATTGGGCAGAAAAATTCCAATGCATTTAAGCAAAAAGATTCAAATATGCAATCAAGTTCATCCGCATAGTCTGTTTCAAACTAGTCTATGATTTTGATAGTATATAAAGAATTATGAAAAGCAAAAAAAACAGACTTCCACCATTTTACATGTTGATTAGAAAACTGAAGAAAAGTTTGGAAACTCTAAAAGATTCTACACAACTAAAATTATACCATTACCTTTCGAACATAAATGCACCGAAGAAAGTTCCTTAGAGTGAATAAAGCGGAAATATTTGAAACTCTTGTATGAGCTAACACTTTGGCACTGGAAAAAACAATACTTTAACGTTTTCGAAAAATGAGACAGACGAAAAAGAGATTTGACATACATTGTTCAACTGTTATAACTCAGTAGATCAAACACTAAACACCCGCACAAAGCAATTAAATCAAGTAAAACTAACAGTTATTTTGACGAAGGAGTTCAACAGTCGATGTAGATATGGAACTGGTCTCGCAACTTTTTTTTGGTATTTTAAAGTTTTTTTGGGGTTTTAGATTATTATTCGACTTTTTATTTGGATTTTTGTGAAATTTTCGCAGGACAACTATGTGACCGAACCGTCACGCGCAACCTTCAATAACGATATAATAGCCTATTTTACGAGACGCTATAGCAAATCGACGCTCCTCCTTTCCTATACCATTTTGAAAGGTCTCAGCCCGAAAATTTTACCCGCGCTTTTTAAAATGATTTCTGAAGTATCAGCTGAAAAGTTTTTTGTATCAGTGTCAAAGTTTTGTTTCAATCTAACCTTTTCCGTGTAACAGTTGGTTGAAGTAGATTTTAGTATGTCAATATTCTGAAATTGACAACTTTTTAAATGAAAAAGCAATATAAAAAATTTTTTCAACCTTTCAACTTCACTTATCGTTCTGAAGTTGATATGAGAAGTATTGCTTACCGTTAATTGTTCTGAAAGAACTTTCCATCTTCATAAGGGTACTGGTGTGGTGTAAAGCTTACGAGGGAGGACTCAAGAGAACACCACAGTGCGTTTAGAACTTGTGGCCGATTTAAGAGAACATCGTTGAAAGATGTACACAGAGACAGTATTGCTATCAGTCCTGTCAGATCCGTAAAAAAAATATCCAGAGGAAGTTTCCGAGAACAAAAGAGCCGTCTCACAACAGCCCTCACCACCAGATCGGAAGGCATTTTCAAGCTCGCATAAAGCAATTCAATGCGGTAATCGATGCTTTGAGAATTAAGGTTTTCATTGGGCACAAGAAAACTAAGTTTAAAGATTTCAGCGGGGAAAGTTAATAAAAAAGTGTAAATTTCGCAAAAAAAACTTTGTGTCGTTTCAAAATGATTTAATCTTTTAAATATTCTAAAAGTCCAAAGGAGTATAAATTTTTATAATACTTGGTTAAAGTGCATACTAACCAGTTTTGCTGGTGGACAACCGATCAGTATGTGGACACTTGCTGTGAAATAATGTTAACATGATGTCACTCATAATACGCATTCTCACTTCGCCTTTTCACTTTAACTTCTGAGAAAATAATATTCTGGGTTTTAACTTTCAAGTTCTAACCATTTCAGCAAAACACACTGCGGGGAAGAATCGCATTTTCAGAAAAAAATATTTCGACTTGAAAGTGTTACATTTCAATTCAATTCTTTATTCCTTGAAGACATATAAACATATGCATACAATGGAGATTTGTCGCAGTTGCGATTTCAGTACAGGTATATTTATTTATAACAAAAAAGAGATGAAAGAGATTAAGTATGAAGAGAGTCAGTGAATATCTAAAAAAAAATTTACTCATAAATTATTTTATTTTGCAAGACAACCTACCGGTTGTTGAAGTAAAATATTTATTATGCTTTCACTGCGAAGGCTATCACAAAGGCTATGCGATCCGCATTGCGCCCCAGTTCTCAATCTTTAAAAGTTGGTAGGGAGAGAGATCCCCATACCGAGAGAGCGAGGAAAGAATCGAGAGTGAGAGAACGAGAACGAGAGAAAGAGGGAGGCAATTTTTTATCTACCTCTCGCGCGCTCTTTCATGTAAGGGGTTTCCTTCGTCTCCAACTCAGTTGCATTTCGTTGAGTGACCAAAACCAGGCTGTTCGGTAAAATATCATTTATCTCATCAACAAAAATATTGCACAAACAACAATATTTGCAACAAAGAAGTGCTGCATAGTGCTACTTCTTATCCTTCCTCTTGTACCCGCCGCCGCGTTTCCCGCGCGGTCTATCCTTCTTGCTCGGCTCGCTTGGCGTCTTATCAACCGCTCTGCAATTTGAACATTGGAAATTGGGTGGGACAAAGAAAAAATCTCTTTTTCGAAAAGATTAGTTCATCATCTAGTTATTTTTTGTTTGTGAGGCGGGTTTGTGATAGCCTTCGCAGTGAAAGCATAATAAATATTTTACTTCAACAACCGGTAGGTTGTCTTGCAAAATAAAATATTATACTTACACTGCTTCGGCTATCACAAAGGCTTATTCGACATACCCCGATGTGAGAATTGTGTCTTGAAAAGACTCCACATCCTTGTGATAAAATCGTTCGAAGGTCGATCCCCTAGGCGCCCAATGAGCTGCTGCCATGATCGCTTGCCCCGAAAGGCCCCTTCTAGTGCCGGCGGACGTACTAGCTGCTCTTGTAGAGTGAGCCGAGAAGCTGTCCGCTATACCCGCGTGAGATAGCGTAGTTTTAAGCCATCTAGCTACTGTAGAAGGCGTAACTTTCCCATGGGGTTTTATTATACTTAACAAAAGACTGTCTTCGCCGTGGCGAATCTGTGATGTTTGTTTTAAGTAAACCTCCATGGTGTGTATAGGGCAGAGAGTCAGATCGGGAAATCTTTCGAATGTCGCTCTATGTGGTTTGCCCAGTCCCCTATTTTTATTTACAAAGTCTAGGTGGAATATCCACTTTTTTGATCCTTTTTGTAAGTTTTCTAGGGAAAAACGTGCTATCTCTGACACTCTATTAGGAGATGTTAGGGCCAGGAGCATGGTTAGCTTCAGAGTCAAGTCTTCCAGACTGAGCTGCTCGCTAGCTCCTTTTTCGGTAAAGAAACTTATAACCTGCGCAACATCCCAGATAGTATCGTATTTGGGCTTTGATGGGCGCATTCTAAAGAATCCTCTAACAGCTCTACTAATCAGAGTATCTTCAACCTTAGTCCCTACAATCTCTAGATAGCTGCTGATTGCTGCTCTATGAGTACATATTGTAGAGTAACCCAGACCATCTTCATGAAGTCTTCCGAGGAAGTTTATGATGGCTTGGGAAGAAGGTTTTCTCCCGTCTATGTGACTATGCTCGCAGAACGACGACCATTTCCTAAGGGCACTCTCATATTGCTTAAGCGTAGAAGGGGCCCAGGAGTTCATTACTGCTTCAACTCCGACGGAGTCCAGTCCTGTGGTCATAAGATTCGATCTAACATTCTCCATGCTGTGAGCTTCAGTGTTTGAGGGGAGATGGGGTGAGCGTTGCCCTTGAGATCTTTCAGAATCGACGCTATCGGCAGTTTCATTCGATCCCGGGCAGACTGTGACAACAGGGGATACCAGTGCTGACTCGGCCAATCTGGCGCGATCAAGATCAGCTTTGCCCCTTCTCGGATCGCCTTCCTGACTGTTCTTCCGACTAGGCGGAACGGTGGAAAAGCGTATGCGTGTAGGTCCGACCATGCTTGCCTGAAGGCGTCGCACGCCTTCGCATTCGGGTCTGGGCGGAAAGAGAAAAACTCCCTACACTTCGTGTTATGTCGAGTGGCAAACAGGTCTACGGAAGGCTCGCCCCATCTTTCCCATAGAATATCAACTACCTGTCTATCCAGGGACCATTCATAATGGTCCGAGAAAGTTCGCGACTCGTAATCTGCTTCTACATTCTCAGAGCCTGGTCTATACGTAGCAGAGAGGTGCACATTACGATTCATAGCCCAGTCCCAGACTTGCTGCGCAACCTTGTTAAGAGCCGTGCTACGTACGCCTCCTCTCTTATTTATAAACCAAACCGCTGTAGTGTTATCTAGCTCTAGCTGGATTGTCGTGTTTTTCATCCCATTTGCAAAACATGAGAGAGCGAACATCGCAGCAGTTAGTTCTAGGACATTAATATGCAGTGAACTCTCTTGGATAGACCATCTGCCTCCAGTGCGACGATTGTTACAAACCGCTCCCCATCCTTCATTCGATGCATCAGATTGGATGACGAGTGAAACAGGGGGGTAGGTTATTCTCTCAGTAAAGAATTTGGAATCTATGTTGGACCACCATAGTAACTCCTCTTTACAATCCTGCGACAGAGTTATGATTCTCGCAAAGGGGTCCTTTGCCTGGGAAATCATCGAGTCGTTAATCAGCCTCTGTGTAGCTCGTGATTTGAATCTACTGTATTCGCAGGCTACAGCTATCGACTGACACAATCCTGTGAAGCTAGCCAGTTGACGTATGGTGCTGTTTTGCGTTTTGAGAAGGCCGAGTGCCATGCATCTTATCTTCGTAATCTTTCTGATTGGGACACGGAAGAGCATGCTGCGTGTATCTATTTCTATGCCTAGAAATTCAACGACCTGGCTCGGAGGAAAACAAGACTTCTCATAATTAACTGTTAGACCTAGAGAAACAAGCAGATCTATGGCACACTTCCTGACGCTGTCGAGATCTTCTGAGGTATCACCGAAGAAAATCAAGTCGTCTATGTAGACTAGCATGCGGATACCGTATTTTCGTAGCTTCTCTGCAACGGGCCGCAACAGGCGTGTGTACACGTATGGAGCAGTTGACAGACCAAACGGGAGAGCCCGAAACTTATAGAGTGTCTCTCTGTGTTGAAAAACGAGAAACTTCTGCGAGTCCTCATGGATGGGAACGGCGAAGTATGCGTCTCTCATGTCTATCTTTATCATGAACTCTCCCCCACTAATCAGGTCTCGGGTGAAGAGAAACTGTTCCATTTTGAAATGAACTTTTTCGACAAAACAATTCAAAGGTTTCAGATTTATGACCGGTCTCTGCCTTCCATCCTTCTTAGGTACCAGAAATATGGAAGACAACCAGACCCTTGAGCCCCACGGAATGGCGGCAATTGCGCCTTTCTCGAGTAAGCTATCTACCTCTCTGTCGATCTCGGGACTACTATCTTGCCTTTTACGAATAGGAATAGATAGAGGTGGGTGTGTGTGTATAAAAGGTATCTTATAACCCTGTACGGTTTCTTTTATCCACGTGTCTCTAGAGAGTGCTTCCCACTTTTCTACTCTAAGGCGGATCCCACCTACCCCGGAAAGTTCTATCTCATCCGAAAGTGTGTCAACAACGCACCTTTTCAAGTGTGGCTTCTCAGGTTTGCGCTGGTGTGTTGACTTGTGTTGACGCAGTGTGTTGAGCGACTTGGAGAAGTCGTCTGGCTGTGCTGCGGTAATGACTTCCTTCTGAAGTCCCTCGCCAAAGATGGGCGGAACTGGCTCTCGACAACGACTCACTGTTGTAGTCGAGGAGATCGGAGCTGTCCTGAATGTCGGCATCGCCTTTCGCGGCTCGACACCCACAGATCTTAGTATGCCCTCTCTCCGGAACGCGGTTAGATCCTGGAGGGGGGGGGGGGCCTAAGGCTAGTGGGGTACAAGCTAATCCACGAATCTATGGGCCTAAGGCTAGTGGGGTACAAGCTAATCCACGAATCTATGGGCCTAAGGCTAGTGGGGTACAAGCTAATCCACGAATCTATGGGCCTAAGGCTAGTGGGGTTCCCAGGACATTCGAACAGTTGGTGGTGATAATATTATGAAAGTTTAAGAATGAAGGTATAGAATATAAAAGCATATCACTATCGATCACTGTGATGACGCTAATCAAAAAAGTCTGTTTCGCCCCGCTCAGACAGACTTCTGTGCTCTCTGGGTGAAGCTCATCAGTGGGTGCCCAGAGAGTACACATACGATTAATTTTAACGATAATATAACATGTGTTAAACAAACAAAAACAAAACAAAAAATGTAATAACATTTAAAGTAAGTATGAATTAAATATTTTTTAGGTTTTTTTGTTGTAAAATCTAACAGCAAAGAAATTCGAAGTTTAAAACTATCAAATAAAATTAGAAAGTTAATTACATTAGTATAATTAAGTAAATGAATATTAGACTAATTGGACGAATCTATTAACATGAAAATTATTAAGATATCTAGTAATAGGAAGGCAATATGATTGATAAAAAATTGTTTAAACTTTTTTTTATTGGATTAAAAATGTAAGATAAAATTTTGTTAAATTGTTAATGATAATTATAACTGTCATTATAATGGCGATAACTAGCGTCTCCGTTGGGGACGCTCATCACTCTCTAGTTAGCCAAGTGATTCACAGACTTATCTGCTTTTTTATAACGTGAATGGATGGTTAAATAAATAAATTATACGAGAGGTTGTTGTTGACCAGATGAAAAATTTTATTCGAAAACAGTTATCTTGTGCAAGAGTAATATGGTGATGTTATGGGGAGTGTTAGATCATGACTATTGATAATTGTCTCGCTTGTTTATAGTGATTTAAAGGTCAATTCAAGTGTAGTTTATATTTTAAACGGAGTTTTAGGTTAATTGGTTGTTTTATAGTGAAATAGAATTTACTTTCGTCTAAACTGATCTATTTTTATTGTGATTATCTGAAAGTTCTGTATTGCAAATCGCGCTTCCCTATTATAACTTTGTGATGCCCTAGGGTAAACGTACTAGAAAGACCGGTTGATTTTTTGTAATGCCCTAGGGAAAACGTACTAGGAAGACCGGTTGATTTTTGTAATGCCCTAGAGAAACGTACTAGGAAGATCGGTGAGTTGGAAGTAAAATCCTAGGATTACGTACTAGGTTGGCCAGTTAACGCGTCATAGGACGTCATATATTTGCATGAAATTCAAGATGATAATAAAAAAGAAGGAGAAGCAGAGCGAGAAGAGAGGGTCCTCGTGTTAATCGCAGGAGGCGACGTGTGATGACCCACTTCGGGAGGCGCCCCCTCTCCGGGGCCACCCCGAGTTTATAATAACCAAAGTTTAAGGTTTAGAGGGGAAAAAAGGGGGAGAGAAGAAGTGAGAAATGAGAAGCAAAAGGAAGCTTGCCAAAAAAGGGTGGAACGAGAATGTTTAAGAAAAGAAAAAAAGATGAGAGAAATAGGAGAGAGAGGCGAAATGAGCGAGAAGTGATGGTCCTCGTGTTGATCGCAGGTGGCGACGAGTTATGCCGCACTACGCAAGGCGCCTCCATTCCGGAGGCGTCCACCCCGAACTTTTTGTTTTAAAAAAATAAGTTTTAAAAAAAAGAGAAGAAGAAGAAAGAAATAAGAGAGGGAAGATGAAGATGATACCGGGTTCTTTGGAGGATCAAGTAGCAGGAAGCAGCGTACACAATGTACTCCAAATGGTAAGTCCAGTTTATTCTATCGTGTTTATGGCGCAAATCTGTTTATTTTTTCAGAGAGAACGTATCAATTTCAGAGGTCATAAGCATATGGTTGCGCGGCTGTTAACACTGTTGTCTGGGCCGTTTGGCCAATTTAGAAAAGAGAGAGGTGCCTTGCTCGAGTCAGAGGAACTTATCATTGCAAACATTTCTTTAGAAGTTAAAGCGCGTATATTAAGTAAAGTATCCAGAAGGTTATCTCATTCCTGATTATCGTAAGGCTTCTTTTTTGTGTCCATGTGATGCTACTTTAGTTTCATGTCATGATTTTCCTTCTTATTCAAGATTGAGAGAAAACTATTCCACGTCTGGTTGAGTCATGTGAACTTATTGGTGCTAAAACGTCTTCAGCAATTAATCTGCAGCTATTACGGAAAATGCTAAGAAGGCTCTTCAAGTCCCTATTATTTTCGCTCTTTTCATGTGACGCGATAGTTGATTCATTTTCATTATACCCGGTTAGAAAAAAATAAGAAACATTTCATGTCAAGAAGAAGAAACATCAAAAAGAAGAAACATTTCATGTTGCATTTTTATGTTTGTGCTTTCATGACGCTGAACCAGAAGAATTATATTTTCCCTCTGTTTACTTTCAATTTTACATTTGTCAAACCGTTAGCAGGGGAGAGCCAGAGTACAGGGTGACTCTCCCAGGCCAAAACATTGGTAGCGTCTGTGAATTTTCACCTGTTATGACGTAGCTTTTGCCGGCCTGCTTCCTAGACCGTAGATAGTTGATCGTCCGAAGAGCTCCTTTGTCCCCAACGCTCACATTTTCCCCGATTAATGGCACATCCCTTTTGTGAAAAGAGCTAGTTACATACATCTATTCCTTTTGCTCCGACCTATCTCTAGCCGCCTAATCTCCGTGCTATTTACCTGCAGTAGACCTCGTGCTATTTCAGCCACGCTTTGCTCTTTCATTCTCACCATACAATGTCTCTTCGCTTCTAACACTCTCCTGGCGTAGTGGCGCACGCTCTTTGCGAGATGATGAATAGAATGTGCCTCTGTGTCTCATTCTCTCTCTCTCTCTCTCTCTCTCTCTCTCTCTCTCTCTCTCTCTCTCTCTCTCCTTCTGTGAGCTCGATTAGTCAAAGGAAGGCATTTTTTTCTCTCCCCTTCCTTTGTATTAAAATTTTCTCTAGATTGGTTCAGATCCGCGATCAGACGAGAGGAGCGACCTTCCAGTCTAAAAGGCTTTTGTTTTAAGAATCATCTCTGTCTCTTTTCACCATGTTTTTTTTAAAGGAGTCGCTCTGAGATGCCATTCCTACTATTAAACCTATATTAAGTTAGATAGATTCTAGAAAAAAAGGCTTTTGCGGTCTGGGAATGATTCAGCTGTGAGATTATTTCGAAAAGTCCCCCACGAATGCCACATTCCAATCAGTAGTTTTCAAAAGTACTAAACACATCCCAGACTAAAAGGCATTCCAAAGGTTAGAGATGAATTTTATCAGAGAAAACGGGAGACAAGAATGAATTTTATCAGCGCAGAAAATCTTAAGTGAGCCACAGACAGTTCACCCAATACATCTAGACTGATCGTCACTTTCCCCTTTGATCAGGCGCAAAGTAAGCAGCTTTCTCTTTCAGGAAGCGATGAAGCTGCGAAGTGGCAGAAGCCTCGATAACATCCAAGGACGACCGCCGGACACGAACGCGACGCCGACGGAAAGCCCCCAGTCAGGGGAGGGTTTATTCGGGCCCTCCTTCGGACGATTGTAAATAAGAGTATTCCCTACTCCTCGTTGATCTTAAGCAACGGATTTTTATACCGAGCAGAGGAGCGGATTGTTCGCAGAAACTTGTGCAAAAATCGTGTGGTGTGAAGGGAACCGAACCCGTGACCTTTCGCGTTCCGGGCGAATGCTCTCCCCACTGAGCTACACACGCACACATGATAATGCACATTTTGAGGCCCATACAACATGCCCCCCCCCCCTCAACACCGAGGTCTCTCGAGGTCTAGGGTCAGAGGTCTAGGCGCCTTTGTTTCTGAGAACTAGCTCATGCTCGGGTTTTTCTTCTTTTTCTCCTTTTTTTTCTTCTCTTTTTCTCTTTTTATCCTCTCTTCTCATCCCGGTTCAGCCCCCATGTAAATAAGAGTATTCCCTACTCCTCGTTGATCTTAAGCAACGGATTTTTATACCGAGCAGAGGAGCGGATTGTTCGCAGAAACTTGTGCAAAAATCGTGTGGTGTGACGGGAACCGAACCCGTGACCTTTCGCGTTCCGGGCGAATGCTCTCCCCACTGAGCTACACACGCACACATGATAATGCACATTTTAAGGCCCATACAACACGATTATTAAATAATAGGTGTAGCATGCAAATTCCCCTAAGCTCACCTATAACGGCTAAGATCCAGCAGGCGATCGACTTCGGAGAGAGGGCTACAGGCGTGAGTAGCTGTCGGTCTCAATCGTTAGAGAAACCGAGACAGTGAGGAGGCACAACTAGAGGACGCGGGAAGCAAAAGCCCGGGTATTTTAGTTTCACATATGTCACGAATAAGACTTCAGGAGGATATAGATCCAATAGAAGCGGTATTTTCAAAGATTGAGGAAAGGGAACTAGCCATAAGAAGGGACATATCTAGCCCAGTGAACCAGTGTGTGCTTCGAGTGTCAAAAAAGCTGGACGACCAACTACCCGTGGCCAAAAGCTTCAGACGTGTTCGGTAAAAGTTACGGGTCCAGGTCTGATAGTTCTGTATTGCAAATCGCACTTCCCTATTATAACTGTGAACATATGATAGGTCTTTATAGCATGCCGCCCTTCTCTGGATAGAGGACATTGCTCCATATCCCTATCTCCGCTTCACAGCTCATAAGCCAGAGAGAATGCCTTCGTGCCGGGCGCTATAAATACGCCCCTTCGCTAGGCATAGAGAGGAGAGATCGGGCCCGGTTGCTCCCCCCCACCCCGTATATGTAAGAAGATTGCCGCATTTAGCCCCTCTACTATATATTGTAGTGATCTACATTTGTATGTTTCTTTTTGTTATTATATTTCTTTTGGAGACATCCTTTCGATGTCTCCTTTCGATATTTCCTTTTAAGGTTAGGTGCATACCTCTCGCGCGATTCGGCTGGCCAGCCATATTGTTGTTAATGTTTCCTTAATTTTTCGGTTCTTCGGTGTTTTGTTGCTTTGGTTTCGATGGCGTTAGAGTTGTGTTTTGAATAAAGAGATATTCTCTCGCGTCCGTTGCTTGGAATCAACGAGGAGTAGGGAACACTCTAACTTACATGGGGGCCGAACCGCTTGAATAAATTTGAGTGGACATCGGGATTGCTCAATAATTTGAGTAATTTGTGCCATTGTTCAAGAGGTTGGACTTTGAGAGCACGGATCATCCAATAAGTTGGAGATCGAAGTCGGGTTCAAGAGGTTGGACACCGTGGAATTTGAACGAAAGAGAGAAGTCTTTCAGACTGATAATTGAAAGGGAGGAGGAAAGTAAAGAGTTGCTTGAAGCGACAATTGTTGCAAACCTGAGAAGCGACGCGGTCAGGCGTGGCGGTTGAGCCGCGTGATTCGTTGAAGAGACGGGTACTTTGAAAATTGTTTGAAGTATTTCGGGTTATAAAAGTTGTGGTACCAAGGATAACTCGCTGTTGATTCTCGAATAATTCGCTGTTGATTGTCGAACTCTTGTGTAGACGGTACAACTGAAATATTGATTACAGTTAAAAAGTATGGAAGAAGAGGACGTCTTCGATCCCCTCGCCCTGGAAGAACTGTGGCCAGCAGATGATCGCCAAAACGAAGAACAGGTCAGCAAAACAAGACTACAAAAATTTCACAGAAAAGTAGACCACAAGCTGGCACTAGTAGAAAAACTAGCTAAAGATCCCAAATTTTCGAAAAAGAACATGGCGGAAATCATTATTCGGTTGGGAGAAGATTGCAAAGATTGGGCTACTTCGTGCGAAAGTTGGGAAAAAGAGATAACATTGATGATTCAAAAAACCCTTCAGTCTCACGCCGAAAAGCAAGATGAGCCACAGCAACAGCAGAAACTCATTGAAGATGAGAAAGAAGAAAACAAAAGAGACAGAAGACTCCAGAGTTTTGAATTCAATGATGAAAATACTTTTGTGAAGAACTGCTCGCGGAGAGGACAGCCCGGGGAAATCGAGCTGGAGAGAAGGTCGATGGAGAGCAGACGACAAGAAACAGGTATCAATTCATTCATCGAGAAAGAGAGAACAGAAAGAGAGAGATGGGAATATGAAAGGAGAGCTGCAGAAAGAAATATTGGAAGAGAAAGCGATGGCACAGTAGAAAAATTGGGAGCCGTAATGACATCGATGGCGATGCCAAGTATTCGAAATTTTTCCGGTAGAGGTGGGTTGCGAGAATTCAAAGACTTCGTTGATAGAATCGATCTGAAGTATGGTCAACTTATTGGCGAGGATCAGCTGATAACAGTTTTTAGACAGCACTTAGAAGGAGATGCTTTGAATATATTTGATACCCTGCCAAGAGAGATAAGGGACGGTTCGTACAGAGGTATAGTATTAAAAATGAAGGATCGCTTCAGGGGTGATCAAACCCTCAAGAAATACGATGCTCAAAGGAAGCTCGATATGATACAGAAAAGAGAGAGAGAGAGACTGTAGTTCAGTTCTGCTGTGCCTTGGAATCCCTAACCATGGAGGCTTACCCTGATGCTTCCCCGGTAATGCTCTCCGAAATAAGAGCGGGAAAACTAGTTAACGCACTCCCAGATTTTGAGCACCAAATACAGCTGTTTAAGATCTTGGATGAGACAGAGGGCTATGACAAGTATGAAAGACTGAGAGAAGAGGCCCAAAAGTTGGAGTTGTTGGAAAGAAGGAAATCAATCATGAGAGAAAGGGTGGAAAATTTTCCGATAAGACCAGTCAATCGAGGGTGGCATAGAAACGGAAGGGAACATAGTTTTACAGGAGGGAGATATGGAAACAGAACGGTAGAACAAAGAAACCTGGCCGAGACTGTCAATAAGTCACTCAATCCGGGCGCGCCTCCCTTTGTTCCGACACAAACCAATCCAAGAGAAATAGGAAGAACGTGGAATCATGATAGAGTAATAAGATGTTACAAGTGTCAAGAAGAGGGTCACTATAGCGGGGTATGCCCGAACAGCGGAGAACAAATCAGAAATGCCGCAACGAGGAAAATAGAGTTGCGAGAGAAAGATGAGAGTACGGGAAAGGTACCATATTTCGGAACGCTCTGGAAAGCACAGGCAGAGTTCAACGGGGTCAAATGCACAGTGGTGATAGACACTGGAGCAGAGTCGACGGTCATCCCGAGAAAAATCATGGAGGAGATAGAGAGAACAGGGAGAGATAAAATCGAATGGCAGGAAGCGAGAGAGCTTATGAACGATGCAATAGGCAGACCGATAGAGATACTTGGGAAGACAGAGATGCGAGTCAAAATGGAGGGAACAGAACAATCAATGATTGGTGTGTTTGTGGTGGACTCTAAAGAAGACTACATACTGTTGGGTCAGAACGCGAGCGGGATATGGGAGAAATGGAGAGAGAAAGAAAAAGAGTGCAAGCCAGTAAGCATTGCGAAGAGAGTGTGCATTGCACCCGGAGAGGAAAGAGACGTCACAGTTAATGTGCCTAACAGCTCGAGAAAGAGGATGCCCTGGACAGACAAGAAAGGAATAGGGTCAGGCGTAATAGAAGAGGATAAAGGCAAGTGGAGAGTGAAAGTGAACAACTTCACAGAAATGCCCATGATATTGCAAAAAGACGAAGTAATAGGGGAAGGGGAAGAACCAATACAGAGCTACGATGTAAGTATAGAGTACGTGAAAGGGAGTGTCAACAAAGTTGCGGACGCATTGAGTAGAAGCGAAATAGTCGAAAAGAAGGAAAAAGAAATAATGGAAGAAAAAACAGAACTCGAAAGAGTCTTAAATAGAATCACTTTCAAAGGTGTGAAGGAACAGTGGAGAAAGTTAACTGAAGAGGACGAGAAAGGAAAATTATGGCTAGCAAGACTGAGAAGTGTACAGGGAGGAACGTTGCGTGAGAAGGGATTGAGATGGAGTGTTACATCCGATGGAATGTTACAGGTAGAAGGAGCTAAAGGAGAAAAAAAATATTACGTGCCAAAAGAGTTGAGAGAAGACTTGTTCAAAGAAACCCACGATGGAGTGCTTGGAGGACATTGGGGATTAGAGAAGACGTTGAAGAGAATGAAAGAGTATTATTGGGAAGGCATGAGAAAAGATATAAAAGATCGACAGTTGCACGAAATGTGCCCTGTTCAACCCAGCAGAGATCATGACTCCTCCCCTGAAGCCGGTAGAATCTCAAGAACCCTTCGAAATAGTGGGGATAGACATTCTGGAAATCGGTCAAGCCGTCTCAGGTAATAGATATCTGATGACAGTGATTGATGCATTTAGCAAGTACGGAGCGGCATATCCCATTGAAGACAAGAGTGCCAATACGGTAGCAAAAATGCTGGTTACTAGATGGATTGTAGAGATGGGACGAATGCCCGAAGCAATATTGTCCGACAAAGGAACAGAATTTACGAATAAAGTCATAAGCGAAATCACTGGAGCGTTAGAGATCAATCACACATTTACAAAAGGATATAATCCGAGGGAGAACGGACTAACGGAGAGGTTCAATAGAACTCTCATCGCACTGCTACAGAAAAAAGTGAAAGATTTCGACAAATGGGACGAACTAATACCGTTTGTAGTGTGCGCATACAACATCACTCCACACTTGACAACAGGAGAAAGCCCACATTTCATTATTTTCGGAAGAGATCCCAAACCATTCGGGGATAGATTGGGCGAAAAGAAAAAAGGGAAGTACTGCGAGATAGAAGAGTACAAAACAGACTTGTTTGATGGACTGAGACTGATTTGGGAAACAGTGAAAGAAAAATCAAAAGGAGAAAGGGAGTCGATGAAAAGAGAATATGATAAGAGACATCATGTGGAAAATAAAGTATACCCCAGAGCTGGCGATAGAGTTTTCGTAAGAGTACCAAGCGAGAAAGGGAACAGTGAGTTTCCGAAACTAACCAGTGAATGGGACGGGCCTTACAGAGTAGTTACGGTGAGCGAGAATTCGGCGAAAGTAGTTGGGATACAAAACAAACGGATGTTGACTATACCTTTCGATCAGTTGAAAATGGTAAAGAAAGAGATGGCGAATGAGAATTTTGAAACGGTCAAGAAGAGAAAGCAGAAAGTTATGCTACAAATGTTGCAGAGCACTAATCATAGCACCGGCGAGAGTGACGACCAATCTCAAAGGAATCAAGTTCGTGAAGGCGGCTGCATACGAGACGAAAGCAGAGCTGATAACAGCGTTTGTATATAATCCTCGTCGGGGACGGCGAGGCTTCAGGGGGGGCATGTAAGAAGATTGCCGCATTTAGCCCCTCTACTATTTATTGTAGTGATCTACATTTGTATGTTTCTTTTTGTTATTATATTTCTTTTGGAGACATCCTTTCGATGTCTCCTTTCGATATTTCCTTTTAATGTTAGGTGCATACCTCTCGCGCGATTTGGCTGGCCAGCCATATTGTTGTTAATGTTTCCTTAATTTTTCGGTTCTTCGGTGTTTTGTTGCTTTGGTTTCGATGGCGTTAGAGTTGTGTTTTGAATAAAGAGATATTCTCTCGCGTCCGTTGCTTGGAATCAACGAGGAGTAGGGAACACTCTAACTTACAATCTGTGCTCTTGTTTCGTAGTATTGATGCTAAGTAATTTGCTCGAATAATGTGCAACTTGATCATCGCTTCTGCCGTAATTGTTCTATCATAATGTAACTTCTATCGTTCTATCGTAGTCGCTTCAGATGCTCTATAATGTAATCGTACTTGGTGTCCATGTATAATGTCTTAACCCAATAAACTTGTCATCCTTCATGTTCGTGTTTGGTGTCGCAAGAAAGGGGACACCACACCAAAACCCGCGGACTCTCACTTTGTATTAGTTATATCAGTGTTATTAAGATTATATTTAAGCTTGATTTTAGGATTTTTATTGAGGTTTTGATGATTCCATTGAGTATTATGTTATTAGGATAACCGTTTTCAAGATATTTAGCGATAAGAATAGTAACTCTTCTCAAAAATTCTTTAAACTCATTTAAAGCTAGAGAGGAGCTTGAAGAGATGCCGCTCTTAGAAAAACTTATGAAAGGTATTTTCCGAGCTTCTCCCCCCACTCCCAAGTATTCAAAAATCTGGGATGTTTCGAAGGTATTCGATCAGATAGCTTCATGGGGAGAGTCGAAAGAACTCATATTAAAGATGCTAACTTTGAAGCTCACTATGCTTCTGGCGCTACAGGGTGGCTGGAAAGTACGGGGACCGAATGTCAAATATCGTAATCAATAATCCAATTCCTCTCAATTCAACACATTTTATTCTCAACATATATATGTAGAACTGGGTGAAGTCAGTTTTCAATGCGGCCGCCCTTGGCGCGGATTTGGCTGAGACGCTTGGGGAATGCATCAGTCGTGGCACGCAGGTAATCAAAATCAGTCGTGGCACGCAGGTAATCAACTTGTGAGCGAGCGCGGAGTCCTGTTGGAAGCAGAACGGGCGGCCAGCGAAGTGCGTACGGGTCCAGGGAAGCAAGGCGCCTTCGAGAATGTCTTTGATATAGTTCTGCTTGTTGATCTTCACGCCCTGATCAACGAAGACGAGCGGAGACTTGCCCGAAGCGCACACTGCCGCCCAGACCATCAATTGAGCTGGATGGGAGGTGCGGTTGACGACTGTTCCGTTGCGATCGGCTTCCTCAGGATCTCTGGCGAGAACCCGCATGTTTTGGGATTTGTAGGCCTCCTCGATCGTGAACAACTTCTCGTCTGAGAAGACTATCTCGTCGGCACCAGGTGCGGCCGTGTCGTGAAGCAAGGCCCGACTTCTCTTCACGCGCTCTGTCGTGTTATTGGCAGACAACAAGGCACTCTTGCGAGTACGATAAGGGCGCATGCCGAGGTCATCCCTAACGATGGTCTGAGTCGACCAGCGGGATATTCCGAGCTCCAGGGACATCTTGTTAATGCTCCGCTTGGAGTTTTGGCTTATTCGCTCCCTCACTGCTTTTATCTTCGCCGGCGTCCGAGCAGATCGAGGTCGGCCAGGTTTTGGACGATCCTCGAGATTTCCGGGCTAGCGGTAACGTTTGATGGTCTTCCAGACAAGATTTCGGCGGACGACGAGGCGTTTCGCGATGTCAGAGTTGGAGTACCCGCACTGGTGCGAATCGACGATAGCGGCACGCTGGAGATGAGGACCCGTCATTACCTCCAAACAATGGAGATGAGGACCCGTCATTACCTTCAAACAATCGTTGTCAAACTTCAACACGATGTTTAAAACACAATAAACTTCGAAAATCAAAAAAATGCAGTCGTTGCGTGCACGAAAAAGTGGGTAGCACACACCTATACCACGGACTCCGTACTTTCCAGCCACCCTGTAGCTTCACCTGAGAGTCTCAGAGTTATCAAGATTAAATTTGAACCACCTTAAAAAGGGAGACGATTCCTTCATTTTTTTGTTCACACTTGGGCGTTTTTTGTTCAACGTCAACTAAAATTGGCTTTATGTCAAAGTTCACACTTGTGCGAGCTAGTTGATAAAATCTTCAGTGTTATTATAACTGAGAAACGTCGAATTGCAACTAGTAGTAAAGCGCTGAGTTGATGTTAGCGGAAACTTCAACATAGTAAAATTGAAGGCGCGGAAGCTCTTTTCGACTCGGAAGCGCGCGATAGGTTTCACCTTATCTACCCCTCCCGCGAGCGATGCCGGTCGAAAGTGTGATGCAGCCGATCTACCATCGACAAAGCCATTTGATCGATATTCGCAATGAATTTATAATAAATATTTTACTTCAACAACTGTGTTTGTGTGATGTGGAGGCGTCTGTGACCCCCTTTTCATCTATGTGACCCTCCGAACAACACACTTGAAGATTACGGTATATATAATTTCTAAAGGTCATTACAAGTTGTAACGGTCATTTTAATAACAAATTGAAAAACTTTTGAATATTTTTTAAATATGTTTATTTTTAAATTATGTAAATTAGAGTATTTCCTACTCGTTAATCTCAAGCAACGGATTTTTATACCGAGCAGAGGAGCGGATTGTTCGCAGAAACTTGTGCAAAAATCGTGTGGTGTGACGGGAACTGAACCCGTGACCTTACGCGCTCCGGGCGAATGCTCTCCCCACTGAGCTACACACGCACACATGATAATGCATCTTTAAGGCCCATACAACATGCCCCCCTCTCAACACCGAGGTCTCTCGAGGTCTAGGGTCAGAGGTCTAGGCGCCTTTGTTTCTGCGAACTAGCTCATGCTCAGGTTTTCTACTTTTTTCTCTTTTTTTTCTCTTTTTCTCTTTTTATCCTCTCTTCTCATCCCGGTTCGGCCCCCATGTAAATTAGAGTATTCCCTACTCCTCGTTGATCTCAAGCAACGGATTTTTATACCGAGCAGAGGAGCGGATTGTTCGCAGAAACTTGTGCAAAAATCGTGTGGTGTGACGGGAACTGAACCCGTGACCTTACGCGCTCCGGGCGAATGCTCTCCCCACTGAGCTACACACGCACAGATGATAATGCACATTTAAGGCCCATACAATAATTAAATTTAATTTATGTTTTTTATCTCTGACGTTAAAAATTTTTCTTGTATTTTTTTCCGAGTCTTTTTCTCTAACCGTCTCACTCTATTTCTTCGCGCACTCTTACGCGTTTTTTCTCTAACCGTCTCTTCTTTTACACACTATTTCTTCGCACGCTCTGACGCTTTTTTTCTATAACCATCTGTTTTTACACACTTTTCTTCGCGCACTCTGACGCGTTTTTTTTCTCTAACCGTCGGTCGTCTCTACTTTTACAGACTAATTCTCTCTTTTCTCTCTCTCTCTCTCTCTCTCTCTCTCTCTCTCTCTCTCTCTCTCTCTCTCTCTCTCTCTACCCTTCCCAACTTCTCTCAGAGAATTTTACTGTGACCGATGGCTGTCTCTCTCTTAACATATTCCATTTATATTATGGAGCGTTAGAACTCAACTTTTCACTTTGCAAAGTGATTTTCTGCTAAGTGATTTTTTTGAACGCTCCAATGTCTCACCACGAAAACATGAACTACGGTAAAAAGAAAGAACACATGCATTCTAATGGAGCGTTAGAATTCGCGAAAACATAATGAAACAAAACGATATCCCGTTTTTTTGAATTGCGTGAACGTCTTGTTCTAACCTCAAGTTTTTTAGAAAATTTTGAACTATCTCGCTGCAAGAAAAAAAGACAACGCTGCTCATGTCTTGAACGTTATATTTCTCTCACTAATTGCACATATTTTAGGTTAGAACAAGACGTTCACGCAATTCGAAAATTTACTGTAGTCCATGTTTTCGTGGTGAGACATTGGAGCGTTCAAAAAAATCACTTAGCAGAAAATCACTTAGCAGAAAAAAAATCACTTAGCAAAGTGAAAAGTTGAAGTCTAACGCTCCATTATTACACTTTCATACACGTTATATCCCCACAAAAAGGACGACAATTTCAGGTCTATCTAATTTGAAAAACGTCTACCTGATTTGAAAAACGTCTACCTATTTTGAAAAACGTCAGCCTAAATTCGTGCAGCGTCAGCCTAATTTCGTGCAACGTCAGCCTGAATTCGTGCAACGTCTACCTTTTTTTGACAAACACGTCTACCTATTTTCCTGAAACGTCTACCTATTTTAGTGAAACGTCTACCTATTTTTACAAACATGTCCATAGAATTAGAGTAGCAAGGGCAAAAACCTCCGTCCACAATTAAGGGCATGTTTTTTTGGATAAGGGCTGTCTATGAACGTATATTGCTGATTTCGTCAATTAAGGGGTTTTTCGACATGGAGAATCCGAAAAACTTTATCCCGTTTTCTAATTTTGAGTATGAACCGAGATATAACCAGTTTCTCAACCGTTTTTTCATGTAAATTCACGTCAAATTCATGTAATTTCACGTCTGCTCTGTTCGCCTGCACTCTCTCTGCTCAGTGTATTCTTTCGCGATTCACCACAAGAGTCAAAGCCCTCTGAGGGTTGCACACTCTCGTTTCTTACGCATACGCTCTCTCTTCTTTTCTCTTTGCCTCTTTCGCACACGCTCTCTTTTCTTCTTCCTTTCGCACACGCTCTCTCTTCTTTTCCCTTTCGCTTCTTTCGCACACGCTCTCTCTCATTAACGCTTGAATGACGGTCTCCGATCGCTTGCGCCCTCCATTCATGGAATGGAGATTGAAAATTGAATGGAGGAATTTTCTAGGGTGAAAAAACATGTAGATTGCAATGAGAATGCTTTTGAAAAGACATTTCAAAGACTAAACAGTGTTTTTGTTGAATTTATCAATTAAAGAAAAAGAGATAAAAATGAAATATCAATAAAAATTTAGAAGAATTAGTTAAATAGATGAGAGAGTAGAGAAAGTATTGTGATTAACTTGGGATCAGATTAACTTAGAATCATATGTAAATAGTCAAGTCTCTAATCATTTTTTCTGCTTTGATTAACTCGTTTTTTTAGTTCACTGTTTTTGCTCCCTTCGCTGTTTAAGGGCCTTATGTTTTACTCCATTTCTTTTTCTCTGATCCTCTCTCTTCTCGCTCTCGTTCTTCCACACTTTTACTTTCGTTATTGTACAGTTCTTTCTACGTCCATCATGTCTTACAACGCATCAGGAATAATAAAGCAGTTTTTATGGCGATGAAAAGATAGTCGTTGCTGAAAAGTCTCTTCTGCTCCAGCTTCCAGTAACATTCTTAGTAAAACATTCTTTCGTAGTACTTATTAGTATTTTAGATTTATTTTTAGATTTTTCGTAGTATTTTAGAGAGTTTTGCCTTAAAAATTACACTGATAATACAGTGAGAGTCCGCGGGTTTTAGTGTGGTGTCCCCTGTCTTGTGGCCCCGAACCAGAACATGAAGGATTGACACGTTTATTAGATTAAGACGTCGTAACATGGATACCGAGAATAATTATATTAACGTTATGTTGTAGAATAATAGAAGTGACATTAACATTACGTTGTAGAATATTAGGTGCGACAATGACAATGGGGGATTATCACGTTACGAGCAAAGTGCCTAGGTAAGAGGGGTGGGGGTGAGCGACCGGGCCCGGTCTCCTCCCTTCTGCCTAGCGAAGGGGCGTATTTATATGTAGCGCCCGGCACGAAGGCGTGGTCTCTAGCTTACATTCTCTCTGGCTTATGAGCTCTATCCAGAGAGGGGCGGCTTGCTATAAAGACCTATCCTATGTTCACAGTTATAATAGGGAAGCGGGATTAGCAATACAGAGCTACCAGATATTCACACCTCCAACCTTTACCCCAGGTCCGTCCTCGGACCGAAAAAAAAAAAATTAAGAATAGTTTTAGTTCTACCTTAAATGCTATTTCTACAAAACGGTAAGGCCGAGGATTTTAAACGGCATGCATCTAATTGAAGTCTTGTGAAAAAGAAACAATCGAAACAAATGCATAAATCAAGTAAATTGGTTAAACCATGGATATATTTTATTTTGTCTACATTTTTCTATGCAAAAACAGTTTCCAGAGAATTAATTAGCAACTCATAAAGCGTGACATGATAAGCATCACATAAACAGAGGAAAATTAAATATATATATATATATACATATGCCACCAAAGAAAGACTATCTTCTTCTGCCGTCCTTTACTTGCTGTGTCCGTTGTTTTTTTTTCATCTTCTTCGTATCCTTTTCCCGAATTAGGCCTCGCTCCCCCTTCGATCTTGTCCCGAGATTTGTCCCTTCCGAGTCCGCTTTTAGTGGGTCACCGCTTTTACGACTGCTCCCTGCAATCAAGACCGAGAAGTATATGTTCCCTCCTTTTTGTTTTTGTGTGTTTTTTTTTTTAAATTTATTATTATTATTATTATTTATTTATTTATTTATTTATTTATTAATTTATTTATTTATTTATTTATTTATTAATTTATTTATTTCTTAATTTATTTATTTGAATTGAATGATACCAACCTTTTCTTCCCCCTTTTTTTTTTTTCGACGCTTCTTTTTTTTTTTGAAGTCTTCGATCTCGCACTTTTGCCTTTCGTTTTCACGTTTGGAGTCCTCGACGCTTGACCAATTGTCCTGCAATTAGAATCAAGAAGTGTCTCTCAATGGAACGATATACATATATGTAAAACAACCTTTTTAAAAAAAATTTGTATTATTGTTATTATTATTATTGTTATTTTTTTTTTTTGGATTAGATATTAAAAACGTCACATTTGAACTAGCTGACTTTCCCGATCGCCCCTCCTTTCCGCCGTAGAGTTCACCAACTGCCCTGACGTTGATCTAGCATCGGGTCTCTGAACAAGTACATAGCTTTTAGTATGCCCACTTCATTTACTGCCTGTTCGAATGTGACTATGTAGTTGCGATTTGAAAGGTTAAACTTTCTCTTCTTTTTTTTTTGAAAGGGTGACTTTTATGAAACCCGCCGAATACTCACCTGATCTCATAGGTTCAGCTGCTGGGATTCTACGACCGTTCCATGCCTTGCTGCGTACCTCACGACCTCATACCAGATCGCGAGATCGAGGAGCGTCTTCTGGTGGCCGACCACTATGGGGGTGTCCCTCGCTCTTGTCAGTGCCACGTTGACCCTGGCTTCGTCACTTATGAATTTCGACTCCCTTTTTTTTTTTTTTAGAGGCATCGGTGTAAGCCCGGTAGGTTACTCCCAAGGCCATGGAGTCCTCCATGCACGTGGTAGTTCTTACTACATTACGATCATATCCCCTAGCCTTTCCGAATCTGTCATCGATGTCTTCTTGCTCTTCTTTGCTCAACGGTTGAGCAAACGTTATGGGTTTGACCGGTGGAGGTCGTGTGTAGCCCTGTACTGCCTCCCGGTACTCTTTTTCTTTTCCTGCTCTTGGTGGTTCGATCGTGCAAAAACCTGAGGATTTTGGTGGCCTGCCGTATGCCCAGACAATCTCGCCTTCATTAGGAGGATTGGCCTCTTCTCCATTTCTGTCCACGAAGTCCCTCGGCCTGATGTTAGCTATATTCCTGCTCCCACTTCGCAGCATAGTAATTCTCTTTGAAGCTCTTTTGCCCATTACCACTTCCATGATGTGTGCCATCTTTTTCGAAAAGGATCCCATGGCGACGGGCACTGTTAGTTCTGCCACCCAGGGCAGCATGGTTTGTTCCGCGAGGATGTCTGGGTTTAGCTCGGGTACGTATTTGTTCATTTTATCCGGGTTTCTAAGCGCGACTTTGTATACGTAAAATAGGTCATCGTAAGCCATTTTTGACAAGTCGATGTTCGGTCTGCCCGTAATTCCCGATATGGTCAGGGCGTCTATATATATATATCTCAGGTCTGGTCGATCCGGTGCGAACACTTCGTAGTGGACCGCTTCCAGAACCGGCCTTCCGTTCAAAGCGTCTCCGCAATGTCTATACAATACTGGGCTTAAACCCTCGATTACTTCGGGCGTGAGCATTGTTCGACTGTCCTTCTCACCCTGTTTCTTTCCTTGAGGCCTTGGCGTTCGCGGCTCCATCAATTCTTTCGTCGTGTTACGGAAGAGTTCGACCGTCTTAAGCGTGATCAAGGAAGCACTCGGGGCTTTGTCATTTCGTGACGTCCCGTGCTCTTTTCTAGGCGCCTGAATCTTTTTCCTATCCGCGTCGATGTAGGGGTTATTTGCTCTCGCGTTTTCCCAGTAAGCCTTTTCCACTTCCGGATCTACGTGCGGCATCGTGTAGATGGCTGGCTGTGGCTCAGTTCTCTCGTCTAGCATGTGACGAAAGGGGTGTGTCTGTGGCAGCGATTTTTTTTCTTCAGATAAGGACATCTCGGCCATCTGGAGAATGTTCTCAAAGATGGGCTCGTCCAGCCCGTACTGGGGATTACGGTGATTTATTTCTTCCGATAATGGTGACCTCAGAATGAGGTCGCCAACCGGTGTGAGGGAAGCAACCGGCGGAGCGGTGCCGAGGCCTGAGATGACGTCCGTGTTTGGGGGGGAGGGTTAAATTGTTCCAACAACGGTGTCCCGTGAACGGGGGCACCAGCTGGGGTGGGGGTTCTGACGACTTCGGCCTCTTCTGCGTTTAGGGGGGAGGAGTTAGACAGTTCCAACAACGGTGTCCCGTGAACGGGGGCACCAGCTGGGGTGGGGGTTCTGACGACTTCGGCCTCTTCTGCGTTTAGGGGGGAGGAGTTAGACAGTTCCAACAACGGTGTCCCGTGAACGGGGGCACCAGCTGGGGTGGGGGTTCTGACGACTTCGGCCTCTTCTGCGTTTAGGGGGGGGGGAGTTAGACAGTTCCAACAACGGTGTCCCGTGAACGGGGGCACCAGCTGGGGTGGGGGTTCTGACGACTTCGGCCTCTTCTGCGTTTAGGGGGGAGGAGTTAGACAGTTCCAACAACGGTGTCCCGTGAACGGGGGCACCAGCTGGGGTGGGGGTTCTGACGACTTCGGCATCTTCTGACGCCGGTCGTTCGTGGTCGGGCGGGATCGACCTCCTGGGTTTTTTTGCCGGTGGTGGTTTCCCTCTTATCGCTTGTCTTGGCATGCTCGCTCACTTAATCAATGCTGGCGTTTTTGCTTCTTTTTTTTTTGACGTGAGGTTACTCGACAAATTCTCGCCGCGCGCGAACATATAGGATTTGCGAAACCAATCAAGAAAACGCTAATACGAACATCAACGTGATGATGAGCTTGCGACATTTAATCTACCACGTTATAAAGACGGCGTGTCCGTTACTCGGAGCTCGAAACAGATCAATGCTCGATTGTCGGAAGCCTTTCGCAACAATAGGATGGAATTTGGCAATCGAAAGGGAGGGAAGTGACTATTCTTTATGAGAAGACCAGACCTATTTTGTTGAGAAGCAAACAAAATGTGAGAATACTGATTTCCGTGTTGGGAAGCATAATGATTGAAGAATATAAGGTCCCGTTTAATTCTTAAAACTTTCTTAGATTTCCACCATCGCGGTTAGAAACATTTAGGGGTGTAGAACGTGGGCATTGTAAGCGAATAATTCTGGGAAGTGCAAAGTACGTTTCTAGCTAGAAACTGAAGACGTTCATTGATAAGACTAGGAAATAATAATCGGCCGAAACGAATTCCTAAGGACTCCGAGAGGACTGAATAAGACTGTGAGAGGGATTTATTAATAGGTATTGCTTACGTTCGTTGAGAGAGAAAGGCGGACGAGAATTTGGTAAAATTTTTTTTGAAAGCGAATGAAGATGATTTATGAAGATGTATGTATATTAATAGGAACAGTATCAACCGACTTACTGTAATCAACGAAAATAGTTTTTTAAAAAAATTTTTTAGAAAAAAAAGCCAACTGATCAAGTGTTTGATGCCATTTTGAAAGAGACATTGGGAGAATTGATGAGCAAGCCCTTTGGAAAGAAATACGTGGGTATCGATCACGTTTTAGAAGTAACTACTTTTCGAGAAATTGCCAAAAAAATCACGATACGCACATGCATATTAAATGGCGGGAATTGCATTTACATGAACATGACGACGTGTAAATGAAAGAATAACGTTGTATGATTAGTCGCTTAATTGATTTCCTTTCGCGCGTTAGTAATGATTGATATGACTGGATTTTTTTTTTAGCGCTGGTGTAATTGAGAGGCGATTCCGAAACAATAACTGATGAGAGTGTGGTGTGAATTGTTGATCTTATAGGACAAAGAAGAGAAAAGAGGCTAAGGAGAAGAGAAAAGCAAGGCTGGGGAAATCATACACCATGATATAAGCGAGGGTTTATATGGGATAATTGGCAAAGTAGGATATATTACAGTTCAAAATGAAAATAAGAATGTATACATACATATACATTGCCACATATACATACGAATATACATATACGCATAAACATATACACGTACGCATGTACATACACATATATAATATATACACTCATATCCATATATATTTTAGGGAGAAGTCGTTCCGAAAAGCATGAGAAGAATGCGCAAATCACAGATAACGGAAGGACATGAGCATAGTAAATATAAGAATGCATAAACGAAGTGAATTGCGAGCACATGATATGATATAATTCGTCGAGCGCAGAAGCAAGAGAGCGCTCTTATGATCATCAAAGTTCAAAGATAGACAAGAGTTACAGAAAAATTTACGGGAGAACATGAGCATAATGAGTATATAAAAAAAAAAGTGCATGCACGAAATGAATTGTGAGCATCACATATTATGATGTAATTCATGGAGCGCAGAAGCAAGAGAGCGCTCTTGTGATCATCAAAGTTCAAAGGTAGACAAGAATCACAGAGGAATTAACGGAAGAACATGAGAATAATGAGTTTTAAAAAAAGCATACATGAAATGTATTGCGAGCACCACATGATATGATATGATTCATCGAAGGTAAATTAATTCATAGAGCACGGAAGCAAAAAGAAAGAGAAAAAAAATGAATAAAATAAAACACAAAAACAAAAATCTTATGTTCTGATTATTAAGTACCTATTCCTGGGCGTTTCTATATGTGGTATTGTTAGCTTTTTGGAAAAGCCTATTTTTGTAGTATAGTTCTTGAGGAAAACCCTAGATCCTACCTGAAATACATTTTCTCTGACGTGTTTATAGTATATTCACGCTCGGAAAGGAAATTTGCGGTGGCCAACTTGCCTGGTCCTGTGAACTACGCATTGTGAATCCGTCAGTATTTTCCTTAAACCTTTCGAAGCTACGATCATAAAACGACATATTCCGCCAAGTTCTTCTATTGGGTGTTTTCGGGGCTTCTAATTGTTCTGGTATATTGCCTTCTACTCTTGGGACGTTTTCGATGGTAATAGACGTAAATGGTTGTCCGTGGTTGTGTTGAAACGTTGTTTTTCCCATATCTTCTTGGTTGGGGCCTTGGCTTCGTGTTTTTAGCCTTTGAAATACACCCCACGCGGCTGGATATCTGATGGCTATGGCCCATTTCATTATTGCTGCGGCTAATGTTAAGGAGGAGTAGAGGCAGCATACCCTAATCCATAAGTTTTCCCACGAAAAATTGAAGAATACTGACAGTGGATTTGTAGCCGTCGTTCCTGACCCGTAGTGTTCTGTTCCTCCCTCGGAGTGGTCGGTGTTCGCTTCGAGCATGGCTGCCCTGGTTGAGAACGCCTGCCACATCTCGCTACTACGATGCTCCTGTAATAATTCCGTAAGGTTCGTTAAGACTAGGTTGTGGAATAGAGTAATGCTACTGGTTGTGGTTTTAAAATATGAAGGTATAAATGTGTTTAACGACGTAATTCTCTGGTTTGAAAGACGACTTACTGTACCCATGACGCTGTCCCATTGCCAGATGCCGTACCCTACTGCGAACTGAAATGGTGCTACTTCTGCGCAAGGAACCTTGTCTGCGTGACTCGTTATTATTAGCGATTTGGGTTCGACAAAGGTGATCCATGGTTTCTCGTTTGGCACTGACACCGCCACTTGGGGTCGTGAGTAGCAGGTCTGGTTTGCTTTGAGCAGCTTGTAAGAAGATTCTTGAATAGGGATACATGGAGTAGTTTTTACTATGTTCTTACCTACGTAGGCCGCCTTAATATCCGACTGGTTTAGCAGGAGTCGCATTGCTAAAGTCGGGTTAGCAGCCACCGACGGGATAAGGGTGGCGGTCAGCGAGTTTAGAGAGCTGCATAGGCGGCGTGTAGCATGTTCAAACATGATACTCATGTACGTTCTTACGCTAATTTCCACTGCTTGCAACTGGGCTGCCAATTGATTCGTGGTGGGAACTCCTGCTACTACGTCTCTTTTAGGTCTAGGGTAAGTTACCAGTATGCCGTATTCTTGGTCAGTCAACGTGAAGGCTAAGCCGCAGTCTGATATTGCTGGGCTGCGTTGAGACCACGATAGCGCAAACTCATGATTCTCGCTCAGCCACACGTTACCCGCTCTAGACCCTTTGATGTCTCCTAAAAATGTAAACTGACATTTCTGTTTTGCTTCTGCTTTCCAAAGCATGACTCGACCGTCTTCAAGTGTACATTCTCCGTCGGCGTAGTTACATCCGCTTATGTCGCCAGCCGGACTATCTGGCTTCGTATCGCCGTGTCGGGCGTATACCGTTGTCTGAAAGGTTAGACATTCATGAAATGAGATGGTTCGTTCCCCGGCCCAACATCCTATTGGGCCCCATTCCCATTCTACGTCTCTCGCGTTTTCCGTTTTAGCTAGTTTTCCTTGAACCCTAAGCACGCCGTGAGTGCATTTGTTGAACCTTATCATTTGCCTACACTTTTCAGCGGAGACCGTGACTAGTTTACGACTTTCCTCTTTAGACCTATACCCAAAAAACGACACAGCATATTTAAGCTCGTGCCGTGATATCTGGCACACATGCGCTTGCGATTCGTATCTTACCGTGTTGGGTCGCCATACTGACAAACTGAGTGCGACCGGTGTCGCGTTTGACACCGTTGATAGGAAGCTGCAGTTGAAGGTGGTCGGCAGGGCCCAGAAAGACTGAGGTGTGCCCCGAGGGCACATCCATATGGGGCTAGGTACACCTCCCGCGAGTCCGGAAGCGGGCAATATAACGGTCATTGCCAGGCCTTTAATTAAGTGTACGTGCCTAGTTGCTTTCCTCAGGATTATTAAGAGGAGAAGCATGATAGTTTTGAAAATAATCCAACCGTGAACAGAACGGAAAGCCCTGATTGGTTGATGCGCTCCCCTGGCAGGGAACGCTGTTTCACCCGTGCTTGCCTCTGCTCCCTGACAACAAAGCACAGATGCCGCAATTGTGAGCATTAACGCTGTGCTCAATGAGGTTCCCGGTGATCTTCTGCCCTGTGACAATTGGTTATTCCTGGCTAGCAAGGCTGCAGTCCTCGCCTTTTCTTGCTCTAGGGCAATACTCTGGTGCTGCAACTGACCCGTTACTATTTCTAATGTCTCATTGGCTTTCGCGACCGCTTCTTGTAAACTTTTTGATCCAACTTCGTTGTTTTCTACCATAAGTGCTTGGGATCTAGGCTGTCTCGAGTATTTGTCTCTCTGATATCCTACGTTTTCTCTGTCGAACCTAATCGTCCTAGGCCCTTCGTTGCTTCTTTCATACCTGTCATTCCGGGGATCCTCGTATGCATTTCTGGCGTTTGACCTGTCATATCCGCCCAACTGCCTTTGTCCGTATCTCTGTTGCGGTTGCGAGTACTGAAACTGGGGTTCGTTGTTATATCTTACCCTGTTGTACCGGTCGTTCCTGTTGTACGAAGAGTTCCATCCTCCGCCACCGTTCCTCGGGTTCCATGCTGCTACCCTTGCTGTGCTCACTGCACAATCTCTGGGCATATGACCTCTCTGCCCACACCTGTAACAGATCACGGTGAGGATGGGGCCTTTTCTATTAGGCAGGGCCGGGTTTTGTAGGGTTTGGGCCGCCATCACGTCAGGTTCGGTAACTCTTGTGACCGGGAAGATTGTCATGGCTGAAGTTGCGTCTTGTAATAGGCTCTCGTAGGTCCTGGCTTTTGTGATTGCTTCGGTGGCCGACGCCGGTGAAGCTGCCTGAACATAAAAACGCAACGCCGGTTTTAAGCGATGTTGGAATTCCTCAAGGAACCTCTGGTTCACAACTTCCTCTGACTTACCAATGCAAAAGCCCCTGACTAGCTTCATCAATCTAACAGAAAAATTCTGCACTGATTCACTCAACTCCTGAGTGCAACCCGCCAACCTCTGTCGTGCTAGATTTAGTAAGTCTGGGGAAGTTACTACCGCTTTTACCGCCTCAACAACTGCCATGTAGTCTTTGATCTGTTCTATGGATAGGGTCGAAATGGCGTCTCTAGCCCTACCGTCCAAGTGACCTATTAGCTGGGCTGCTTTTTGCGCCTCGTTTAGGGTTGATGGAGACATTCTTATCAAGTCCTCAAACCTTCGAATCCAAGCTGTCCAGTCTAGCTCATCTTCTCCCGTGAAAAGGGGTAACGACCTCGACCCGTCATTTTTCCCGAACGCGTCTAATGCTTTGACCACGGGTAGTTGGTCGTCCAGCCTTTTTGACACTTGAAGCACACACTGGTTCACTTGGCTAGATATGTCCCTTCTTATGGCTAGTTCCCTCTCCTCAATCTTTGACAATACCGCTTCTATCGGATCTATATCATCCTGAAGTCTTATTCGTGACATATTTGTAACTAGACTACCTGGGCTTTTGCTTCCCGCGTCCTCTAGTTGTGCCTCCTCGCTGCCTCCATTTCTGCGACCTGGTGTCTCTAACGATTGCGACCGATAGCTACTCCCGCCTGTACCCCTCTCTCCGGAGTCGATCGTCTGCTGGATCGCGGCGGTGATTGGTGAAATTGGAGGGTTTTGCATACTAAACCTGTTATTTACTGATCGTCCGAAGGAGGGTCCGAAAGAACCCTCCCCTGACTGGGGGCTCTCCGTCGGCGTCTCGTTCGTGTCCGGCGGTCGTCCTTGGATGTTCTCGAGGCTTCTGCCACTTCGCAGCTTCATCGCTTCCTGAAAACGGAAGCTGTTTACTTTGAGCCTGATTAAAGGGAACAATGACGATCAGTCATCCAGGGATGTGGGAGGGGCCTGCAGCCTCTCCCTGCTCGAGAGTGAGAGAGAATGGGAGAGAGAGAGAAAAGGGGTGAGAGCGTTATGCCTGCCGATGGGATGAGATAGATGTATTGGGTGAACTGTCCGTGGCTCACTTAAGATTTCTGCGCTGATAAAATTCTTCTTTATCTCCCGTTTCCTCTGATAAAAATTCCTCTCTAACCTTTGGAATGCTTTTAGTCTGGGATGTGTTTAGTACTTTTGAAAACTACTGGTTGGAATGTGGCATTTGTCGGGGACTTTTTGAAATAATCTCACAGCTGAATCATTCCCAGACCGCAAAAGCCCCCTTTTTTTTTTTTTCTAGAATCTTTCTAACTTACTTCAGATTTAATGGTAGAAATGGCATCTCAGAGCGACTCCTTTAAAAATAACATGGTGAAAAGAGACAGAGACGATTCTCAAAACAAAAGCCTTTTAGACTGGAATGTCGCTTCCTTCGTCAGATCACGGATCTGAACCAATCTAGAAAGAATTTTTTTTTTTTTAGTACAAAGGAAAGGAAGAGAAAGAAAAAAAAAATTGCCTTCCTTTGACTAATCCAGCTCTCAGAAAGAGAGAGAGAGAGAGAAAAGGGGTGAGAGAAAGAGAGAGAGAGAGAGAGAGAGATACAGAGGCACATTCTATTCGTCATCTCGCAAAGAGCGTGCACCGCTACGCCAGGAGAGTGTTAGAGGCGATGATATATTGTATGGTGAGAATGAAAGAGCAAAGCGTGGCTGAAATAGCACGAGGTCTACTGTAGGTAAAGAGCACGGAAGTTAGGCGGATAGAGATATGTCTGAGCGAGAGGAATAGACGTAAGTACGTAACTCGCTCTTTTCACAAAAGAAATGTGCCATTAATCGGGGGAAAAGTGAGCATAAGGCAACTTTTCCGAGGATAACCTATCAACAGTCATGAAACGTACCGGCAAAAGCTTTGTCCTAACAAGTGGAAACTCACATACGCTACCAATGTTTTGGCCTTCCACTGCTAACGGTTTAGCAAATGTAAGATGAAAAGTAAAGAGAGGGAAAATATGACTCTTCTGGTTCAGCGACATGAAAACACAAACAGAAAAATGCAAAGTGAAATATTTCTTCTCTCTTTATTTTTTGAAACTGGGTATAATGAAAATGAGTCAACAATCGCGTCACATGAAAAGAGCGAAAATAATAGGAACTTGAAGAGCTTACCTAGCACTCTCGTAATAGCTACACATTAATTGCTGAAGACGTTTTAGCACCAATAAGTTCATATGACTCTACCTGACGTGGAATAATATTCTCTCAATCTTGAATAAGGAGGACAATCATGACATGAATTCAAAGTCAGCATCACATGGACACAAAAGAAATCTTACGATAATCAGGAATGAGATAACCTTTTGAATAATTTACTTAACATACGCGCTTTAACTTCTAAAGAAACGTTTGCAATGATAAGTTCCTCTGACTCGAGCAAGGCACCTCTCTCTTTTCTCTTTCTCTCTTCTTTTCTTAATTGGCCGAACGGCCCAGACAACAGTGTCAACAGCCGCGCAACCATATGCCTATGACCTCTGAAATTGATACGGTCTCTCTGAGACATAAACAAATTTGCGCCACAAACACGATAGAATAAACTGGACTTACCATTTGGAGTACATTGTGTACGCTGCTTCTTGCTACTTGATCCTCCAAAGAACCAAGTATCATCTTCATTCTCCCTCTTTTTCCCATTTCGCTTCCCTCTCTTATTTCTTTCTTCTTCTTCTCTTTTTTTTCGTTATTATTTTTTTTCTCTTTTTTTTTTGAAACTGACTTTGGTTATTATAAACTCGGGGTGGCGCCCCCCAGAGAGGGAGCGCCTCCCGAAGTGGGTCATCACACGTCACCTCCAGCTATCAACAAGGACTCTCTCTTCTCGCTCTGCTTCTCCCTTTTTTTTCCCCTCCCCTTTTTTTTTTTTTGGTACCTTATATATTTTTTTTGCAAAAATCTAACGTCTTATGACGCGTTAACTGGCCAACCTAGTACGTGATCCTAGGATTTTACTTCAAACTCACCGGTCCTCCTAGTACGTTTTCCCTAGGGTATTACACAAATCACCGGTCTTCCTAGTACGTTTTCCCTAGGGCATCAAAACTCACCGGTCCTCCTAGTACGTTTTCCCTAGGGCCTCCTAGTACGTTTTCCCTAGGGCATTACACAAATCACCGGTCTTCCTAGTACGTTTTCCCTAGGGCATTACACAAATCACCGGTCCTCCTAGTACGTTTTCCCTAGGGCCTCCTAGTACGTTTTACCTAGGGCATTACACAAATCACCGGTCCTCCTAGTACGTTTTCCCTAGGGCATCCTAGTACGTTTTACCTAGGGCATTACACAAATCACCGGTCCTCCTAGTACGTTTTCCCTAGGGCATCCTAGTACGTTTTCCCTAGGGCATTACACAATCACATCAGCAACACACACACGCGCAAACACACACACACGCGCACACACACACGCGCTAACACACACACAAAAAAAAACACGACGACGGCGCTCGCATTTTTCCCCTTTACCCACCCCTTAACTTGTTATAATGTAGAAAATTAAAGAGAGTTAAAAGGGCGTCAAGACGGGACACCAAACCTTCCCCCGCGGCTCTCTAAATAAGAACCACTCGCTGCTACCAGTGAGAGTCCGCGGGTTTTAGTGTGGTGTCCCCTGTCTTGTGGCCCCGAACCAGAACATGAAGGATTGACACGTTTATTAGATTAAGACGTCGTAACATGGATACCGAGAATAATTATATTAACGTTATGTTGTAGAATAATAGAAGTGACATTAACATTACGTTGTAGAATATTAGGTGCGACAATGACAATGGGGGATTATCACGTTACGAGCAAAGTGCCTAGGTAAGAGGGGTGGGGGTGAGCGACCGGGCCCGGTCTCCTCCCTTCTGCCTAGCGAAGGGGCGTATTTATATGTAGCGCCCGGCACGAAGGCGTGGTCTCTAGCTTACATTCTCTCTGGCTTATGAGCTCTATCCAGAGAGGGGCGGCTTGCTATAAAGACCTATCCTATGTTCACAGTTATAATAGGGAAGCGGGATTAGCAATACAGAGCTACCAGATATTCACAATACAATTTTTTTCCATAGACTCCAGTTTGAACATTTTTAGTAGTTTGAACATTGAACATTTTTAGATAATACAACAGTTTGAACCGCTTCAATTTTTTCGCTGACTTTATAACGTTAATTTGAAAATTCTTACAGATATAATCACATTTCCATAAAACTCAGTAGGAAAAATTTTATCAGTGGTTAGAAGAGCAAAGATACACTTGATCAGTTTAAGAAAAATTTTATCGGGAAAGTTATTTTTATACGAATGTGTAGAATTCTTACTTTGTACATTTTACTGTTTTCATACTTCTCGATGTTAGGAATCGAATGAAACCGGTCGTGTGTTCCATTTCTTAGCTTGAACTGATTGTTTACCCAATAAATAGAAATGAAATCATTAATTTTTCTTAACATAGCGAACCAGAGACGTACTCGAGTTGAAAACATTCTCCAGAGTTTTTAGGACACACATCAAGTTTTTTGTGTATGATTTAGCGTTTTCAAAGGTGAAGAATCCAAAAAACCTTGTCTTGAAGTCTGAATTTCAGTCTGAAATAAAAATGAATGAGAAGAGGAAGAGGGGGAGATGTAATGAAGGCAGCAGAGCTGTATGTTTCAGAAACAAGGGGAGGAGTACTACATAGGTCATTTAGAGGACCAAGCAGCAAAGCCTTTTTAGCAAAGAAAATAGGGAGATGTGAAACCTGAGGCAGGTAGATGAGGAGAAGTGAGAAAACGAATGCAGCGAAGCTGCCTGGTGCAGGAAGAATAGGAGAAGCAGAAAAACGAAGGCAGTGAAGCTGTCTGAAGGAGGGAGGAAAATAGAAGTGGGAAAACGAAGGCAGCGAAGCAGAAAAAGGAAAAGCAGAAAAGCAAACGCAGCTTCGCTGTCTGAGGCAGGGAGACAAGAAGAAGCAGAAAAACGAAGGCAGCGAAGCTGTCTGAAGAAGGGAGAAAAATAGAAGTGAGAGAACGAAGGCAGCGAAGCTGCCTGAGAAAGGGAGAAAAAAGAAGTGGGAAAACGGTGGCAGCGAAGCTGCCTTCGCAGGGAGATAAGGAGAAGTGAGAAAGAAGAAGCAGAAGAAGGAGAAGCAGAAAAACGAAGGCAGTGAAGCTGAAGCAGAAAAACGAAGGCAGCGAAGCTGTCTGAAGAAGGGAGAAAAATAGAAGTCGGGAAAACGAAGGCAGCGAAGCTGCCTGAGACAGGAAGATGGGGAGAAGTGAGAAACGAAGGCAGCGAAGCTGCCTGAGAAAGAAGAAGGAGAAGCAGAAAAACGAAGGCAGTGAAGCTGTCTGAAGGAGGGAGGAAAATAGAAGTGGGAAAACGAAGGCAGCGAAGCTGCCTGAGAAAGAAGAAGCAGAAGAAGGAAAAGCAGAAAAGCAAACGCAGCTTCGCTGTCTGAGGCAGGGAGACAAGAAGAAGCAGAAAAACGAAGGCAGCGAAGCTGTCTGAGGGAGGGAGAAAAATAGAAGTTGGAGAACGAAGGCAGCGAAGCTGCCTTATGCAGGGAGATAAGGAGAAGCAGAAAAAAAGCTCAGAAATGACTAGGCTTTCAGAATGACTTGGCTAACAAGAAAGTGACAAGCGTCCCCGTAGGGGACGCTAGTCTACCTATTTTGACAAACATGTCTACCAATTTTGACAAACACGTCTACCTATTTTTACAAACTTGTCTCTTTCTTATTTTTTCTCTTTCTTTTTTCTTACTTGTTCTGTTTCTTTCTCTTTCTTTTCTTTCCCTTTCTTTTAAAATTAGCTTTATAAATTTTGGGGAAAGGAAAGGGAAGAGGGGGGGCCTAAAGGGGGAAGGGGGGAGGAAGAGGGCCCTACCTTAGCAAAGGGGGGTAGGTGCCCTAGAGGGGAAAGGGGGGAGGGGTAAGGGGGGCCCTAAAGGGGGGAAGGGAGCCCTAAGGAGAAAGGGGGAAGGAAGTTTTCATGAATAAAATCTCTTTCTGAGAAAAAAATCTTTGGATGGCTAAAGTAGATTAAAGCCAACTTTTTACTAAGCCTAAGCGTTTTTTAATGTAAAAATAATTTTCTGATGTAAAAAATAAAATTTGGCTAAAATTGCTCATCAGAGCGGATCCGATTTCTCACCGAGCTACTCACAGACAAGCACCCCCTACACTAAAGTGTCTCATGGTTATGACGACAGTTTGTCAAAATAGGTTGACGTTTTTGTCAAATAGGTGAACAAGTTCGTAAAAATAGGTAGACGTGTTTGTCAAAATAGGTAGACATGTTTGTAAAAATAGGTAGACGTTTCACTAAAATAGGTAGACGTTTCACGAAAATTGGTAGACGTGTTTGACAAAATAGGTAGACGTTGCACGAAATTAGGCTGACGTATTTGTCAATTTAGGAAGACGTGTTTGTTTATTTAGGTAGACGCTTCACTAAAATAGGTAGACGTTTATTATTTCCTCCAAAAAAACGACGACTCATTTTTTGACTGCTTGAAATCACAATCTTAGTTTCAATCAGTGGATAGGAGCGGCATCTGCAGGAAGTTTTTGTTTGAACTATTGGCAGATGAGAACACATGCTGTATTCTTTGTGCTACATCTGAGTTGGTTGCAATTCTTTATCAAAATCATAGTTCAAGTGAAAAAATTTCCTAAAAGTAACATGACTTGATAGTTAACTGGAGAAGACACCAATACAATCTCGTTGTAAGAGAGTATTTGATCGTCAGACTGAAGAGTATTAATATGGGGGAGTCATATGAAACCGCCTTCTACCTGTATCTCTGGTGCACTTCTTAAACGAACATATTTTCGTAAAACTGACACGAGCTATGAACAGTTTTTTTCTCTCGCAGATTTTCACATGTAAGAAGTATTCTTCCCTAAAAGAATGTTACAAAAAAACCGCAATTGGACATATAATTAAGTTATCTGTCAACTTGTATAGTTCTCGTATGAACACTTTGCCTTTAGACACGCAAGCAAAGCTCTTGATACTCTGTTCACCTACTCGCTCCGCTCGAGCAGGTAACCAATAACTGGATCAGTCGAAGTAAAAACCCATGTAAGCAGATGAAGCTTTTCTGTTTTGAAAAAAAGAGGTCTCGTAATACTACATACATAAAGAATAGCCTAATGGTTGGGTAGAGCGGAGAGGCAAGATTACCGATAGCCAATCGTACGTATGTTCTTGAACATACGAAAGTAACAAACGTTTATATTCAAATTAAGAATCACTCAAGAACAACAAAAAAGATTCACAATGGAAATAATTGATAGAAAGTTACAGTTAATTTTTTTCACAGCATCACGTTATTTAGGACAACCATCAAATTATCGAGTATCAGCAAGTTGAAACTGAGTTAAGTTTTTTTTAAAGCTCCACCAACTGTGAGAGAGTCAAACACACAGTTTATAAAAGAACATTTAGCCTTCTATAAGTATACTTGTTTAAGGTATTTTTATATACAAGGTAGCTTCTTACACACCCACTTGACACTACAGAAACACCACACAAAAACAAGCAGATTAAAACAATTTTTTTAAATGTGCTATTCTCTGTAACCATATGGAAAAGAATAACTATTTTGTCAAAAACGGCTTTTAATCTATTTTCTTGGGCTAGGGATGTAACCGTGAGAAAATCCTATTTTAGGCCGTAGGGCTGTATAAAAGGTTCATTGACTAACTCAAACTTGCTTCGCTTCACTCTTGAAGCAGATTTCTCTTAATCTTAATAAATTCTTAATCTTAATTCTTAATATTATTCTTGATTTTTTTCTCCATTCTTAATTTTTCTTAATTAATCTTTAAAAAATTCTCAATCTTAATAAATTATAAAATGTTTTTAGATTGTTATTTTTGTTTTTTTTTATTAGACGCAGCCTTTTTCAAATCAATTCCCAAAGTCTCTCTATTCTTTCTCTCTCTACGAATTTCCTCTAAAACTAGCCTGTCTTAGCCGGCTTTCTTTTACTTATGTAGCCTATCCCCCGGTCAAAAAAGGTTGCACGGTGTTCACTTTTCTGCCTTTGTGAGAAGTGCAACAAGAGCTATTGTTCACTAAAAGAATTTCTCTAGAAACGCTATGTAAATTTCCTTTGTTAAGTACAATGATTGTAGGAAAAACCTAGGATAAAAAGTTGATAATAAGTCAAAAGCTGAGAACCAGTATGTGGAAAACTTTATGAAATTATTTAAAAAGTTTTATGAAATTTTTTGTTGTGTTGTGTTGTGTTTCTTTTGTGATGAATTTTTTTACTCTATTTTGAGCTTTGTTTAATTAATTGAATTCTCTCCATTTCTCAAAATCCTTCTCTTTACGATCAAACTGAAAAATTTTTATTATATAATCTGATTATGATATGAAACGAAATTTTTAATGAACACTCGGAGCGTACAACTGTCGACTAGGAAGAACCGACTAGGAAGTAAGGATCTGAGAGGTAAGGATCTTGAGTAGCGCATTTTGCTTTCAAGAGTAAATAGTTGGAAGGAGGTGATGAAGGAGTTCATGGCGGGATTCTTAACTTGGAGCGAGTGCATGAACAAAAAATAAGCATACTTTCTAGAGGCTAAGACGGTTTGTTCGCCTTTAATGAAATGAACCCTGTTTCCATGGTTCAACTCACCCTAATTGATGAATGCTAAATCTTTATTTATGCCTCTACTTTAATTTGAGCACTCTTAAATGTCTCTTCTGATAAGAATGATCCTTTTTGTGTCTCCTTTTTGTTTTTGTCTTTTATGAAAACGGTTAAAATCTACCTGTTTTTCCGTTCATCTGTTTGCATAACTTCATTCCTGTTTCTTGATCCGTCTTCTTAAAACCAAAGCCACATGTAGAATTTGAGAAGACAACGCTGACATAGTAATGCCTTACAATATGTATGCCTTTCCTCCCATTCTCACCCTGCTGTCCCATCTAATCGTATCGCCGAGACTTCATTTTTCATTTTTCACCCTCCTCTGTTTTTCAAAATAAAATTATACCTCTTTTATCGTTTCTCTCCATTAGCTTGTGCCTTTACCTCTCTTTCTTTCCATCTCTACTCTTTCCTCCTCTTTTCTATGGTCTTTCCTATCTTTCTAAAAATAAAATCCCTCCCCCTCTTTCAAACTATTTTCATTTGTTTATTTCTTCCACATACTACATGCTGGAGAAGAATTTCTCGAAAAAATTTCAGACATGAACATATACAACGTAGTAATAAAATCCCCCCCCCCTGTATGTATATGCATTTCATTCTGGTTTGAGCAAGCTCTAGCTCTGTCCTCTGTCCTATGACTTCGAATTCCTTTCTCGGATAAGAAGATGCCAAAAATTAGAAAGGAACAGGTCTGAAAATAGGCGGAGCTCATGAATAAATAAAAGCAGACCCCTCACCTATGAAATGTCTAATGTTGAGATACTTTCTCTATCTCTCTCTGGAACTCGCGAGGCCGATCGTTATTAGCAGGGCTCAACATTGGTTCGGCCAGTGGTTTTCATGTGTCATGCTTGAGAGAGAGAAAGAGAGAGAGAGAGAGAGAGAGAGAGAGAGAGAGAGAGAGAGAGAGAGAGAGAGAAATGAGGGGTGGTAAGGGAAGGAGTGAATTGCATAGAGATAAGGTGTCATAGAGTGAGCGTAAAGATGGAGAGAGCAGTCAGAAACAGCACATAAAGAAAGGGTGAAAAATATTGAAAGAGAAAGAGAGATTAATAGAAGAAATCAAAGCATAGATATAAATTAAGATAAAGAGAAACAATGATTGAGGAAGAGAGACCACGTAATACGAGAGAAACTGGTAGTGAGAACGAAGCCATTAGGGAATACAGAGAAAACAGAAAGACAGAGAACATTAAAAGAGAAGTTTAATGAGAGGAAAAAGTAGAAAAAACAAAAAGAAAAACGAAAAGAGAAAGAGAGAGAAGAAGATGAAGAGGCAGAAAAAAGAAAGAGAGAAAGAGGGAAGAGAAAGAGAGAGGAAAAAGTGACAAAAAAGAATGAGAGAGAGCGGAGGGCAGGGGGGGAAAAGCGGTGCGAAGTCAGAATACAGCGACTAAGGTTGTGGATAGAAAGGAGAGAGTAGCGAGAGAAGGCGGGCTGATATCTCTTCTCGAAACTGGACCCGCCGTCGTCTAAAATGGCCCGTGTCATTATTTGCCTTAGCCAGACGATGAAGCAGCTAATGGAGTCACAGTCTCTCTTTTCCTGGAGTAGAAGAAACTTTTTGGTGTGAAGAAGAATCTTCGTATTCCGGTTCTGCAACGAAGACAGGCGTCACTTTCGAGCAATCTAACCAGATTGTCGGAAACAAGGATTAAATTGAAGATTGTAGAAACCAATGATGCTTTCGCCCAGTCTGCTCAACGCTCGCCGACCATCGCGGCGCGGATCGGAGTTCTACACGGATAAAAGTAAGAACATTATTACTGCGGTGGTAACGTTGTAGCGAAAACCAAGTAAGGTAAATCTGCGTTAAAACAAAACTCGCCTGCGTTGTTGCATTTGTTTTTCATGTTGGCTCTATTCTGATGAGAAGTAATGAGAAAAATATACATATTGTAGAAGTTGGCAATCCACTGATGTGTTTGTCGTTGGAGCCTTTTCTTCAAAATTACTTGTCAGACGTCACCTCTTTGGTAAAGGATTTTTCTGAGCAAATGTGAAACAAAAGGGAGGAGCTTTCTTTTCTCACAATTTTTAATTTTTTTTCTGAATATTATAACATTGAATAGTAAGATTGTGCACCATACGTTTTCATGTTTTCTTTTTTTTTTTCAAAGTTGAAATAAATCTCTTTCTTTTTTCTAAGAACACAATGAAGTATTTAACTACATAAATATAATTTTGCCGTGGAAACAAGAAAAATTGATAAACTTTTGTTTTCGTTATGAAAATTTCATTACAACGGGTGTTAATACTTTATATAAAAAATTTATGTTCTTTTTTTTACATAAGTCTAATTTAATTTAAGTAATTACAAATATAAAGTTACTGATAAGTGAAAACTTAATGTTAAAGTTTTACAGTTTCAGACTAGAAGTCTTTCTTGTCGGAAGTTTTCATTTGTTCACACGCATCGTTCTTTAAGAAAGAAAAAAAAACGAGACGACTGATTTGATTTCTTTTCTTTTACTCACTCGGTATCTCTCTATATACATATCTTTCTCATTTCATTTCTCTCTTTCTCTCTCTCTGTCTTTCTTCCTCTCTTTTTTCTCTATTTTTCTTCATTTTCCTCTCTGTCACTTTCTTTTGATCTCGCTTGGTTTCTTTCTTCATCTTCCTCTAATTTGTTCTCTCTCTCATTTTTTTTCTTTTCGTGCCGTTGATCTCATTTGAATGAGTTCGTTTCGAGAGAAAAAAAAAACAATTACAAAACATTGGAATGTGTGTTCCATCGAGGAGAAGCAATATATTTCGGATATCAAATTAAACAGGAGAAAGAAGGATTTAGACAATCTGAAATAGAAAAGGCAAGGACAAAGAAGAAAGAAAACATAATATGTAACAGAAATAGAAGAAGGAACAATGAACAGTAAAACTAGATGGACAAACACACACGAGCGAGAGAGATAAATGTGATGGGATTGAGAATTGAGAAGGAAGATCGCATTGGATAGAGTTATCCGGGGAGTAGGAAGCACTGCTAGGTCATACACGTTCTTTGAGTTAGTAGTCAGTTTTGAGGAACGGACCCCACAAATTCCGAAATGAAATATCGAAGCATGGAAATGAGGTTTTCAGAAAACATATGTACAGAAAGAATATAGGGAGGGGACTTGAAATAATAAAGAGGGTTTGAAAGAGAGTGAAAAACAATGTAAGGGGAGTGAAAGGCAGACAAACATGTTAATATAACAGAGAAGATTGAAAAATGGGAAGAATGAAATCATGTAGAAGGTTATTCTGGGCATCAAAAGAGAGAAAAGAATGGAGAGAGAACAACCATAGCATGATTGTTTTTGGTAGATAAATGGTTTTTAGCTATTCCAAGCAAAATGGTCAGGATTAGCTTTGGCAGGCTGGTATTCCTACTGTAAAAAGATGCTCAAATGTAGTTCTTCTCATTCCCATTTATTTTGTCGCAAAAACAACTTTTTTAATAGAAAAAACTTTCAAGGCTTAATTTATGCATTTTTCAGCCGCACATTTAATCTATATGAGGTGACCTCAATAGTCACCTCAGGGAAAAAGGTCGTAGTTCCATTTTGAAAAGCATCGACCTGAGAGTCTTACATAGATTTTCCTTTCATCAATTTGGTGTAAGACGAAAATTCAGCAATTGTCAAAGGGAGGACAAAGAAAGAAGTCTAAAGGCCGTTTGTTATTTGTACTAAACAAGAAACACACTCATAGCAAACTTTTACTATTTAACACTATGGACAACACTTTCAGTGTTAATGGCAATAGCTGCCGTGTTATAAGTGTGCTGCTTGTTTGGTAAAAATAACAAACGGCCTTTTGACTTCTCTTACCATTGTACGAGATGCTACAAATAACAGACTGTTAACACATTGCACATTAATACATTAATCGTTGTAAAAGTGGGCTAGCATATGAAATCTCTACTTCTCCGACTTTATTGTCTATTTCTCATTCTCTCGCACCGCTCGTTGTTTACGTCGTAGTTTTAAAGGAAGCTCGTTAGGCTGCGCACTGTTTTGCTCATCTACCGTTTTTAACCGTAAAAAAGTAAAACTAATTTGCTCACATACAGTCAGATACATACAGGTTTTGTTTGAGTTTACCCGTCAGGAAAGTTCATCACTAGCAATAAAATTGAGTGTCCAAATGGAGCAACTGTTGCATTTGAAAGGTCATTTTGTTGCTAGTCAGGAAGTTTCCTCACGGAAAAATTCAAAAAAACCTGTATGTATCTGACTGTATGTGAGCAAATTAGTTTTACTTTTTTAAGGTTAAAAACGGTTGGTGAGCAAAACAGTGCGCAGCCTAAAGAAAACAATGAGCTCACGCTCTCTTGTGTGACCTTCTGTGTTATTAATACTGAGAAAAACAAAAGTTCATGTGTCAGACAACGAGCTAGGTGGCTCGTCCACGACCGGTCACCTAGCTAAATTAGATGTTAAACGTGCGGCAGATTATACAGATTTATGTATGTACTATGTATGTATGTATGTATGTATGTATGTATGTATGTATATGTATGTATGTATGTATGTATGTATGTATGTATGTATGTATGTATGTATGTATGTATGTATGTATGTATGTATGTATGTATGTATGTATGTATGTATGTATGTATGTATGTATGTATGTATGTATGTATGTATGTATGTATGTATGTATGTATGTATGTATGTATGTATGTATGTATGTATGTATGTATGTATGTATGTATGTATGTATGTATGTATGTATGTATGTATGTATGTATGTATGTATGTATGTATGTATGTATGTATGTATGTATGTATGTATGTATGTATGTATGTATGTATGTATGTATGTATGTATGTATGTATGTATGTATGTATGTATGTATGTATGTATGTATGTATGTATGTATGTATGTATGTATGTATGTATGTATGTATGTATGTATGTATGTATGTATGTATGTATGTATGTATGTATGTATGTATGTATGTATGTATGTATGTATGTATGTATGTATGTATGTATGTATGTATGTATGTATGTATGTATGTATGTATGTATGTATGTATGTATGTATGTATGTATGTATGTATGTATGTATGTATGTATGTATGTATGTATGTATGTATGTACGTATGTATGTATGTATGTATGTATTTATGTATGTATGTATGTATGTATGTATGTATGTACGTATGTATGTATGTATGTATGTTGTATGTTTGTATGTATGTATGTATGTATGTATGTATGTATGTATGTATGTATGTATGTATGTATGTATGTATGTATGTATGTATGTATGTATGTATGTATGTATGTATGTATGTATGTATGTATGTATGTATGTATGTATGTATGTATGTATGTATGTATGTATGTATGTATGTATGTATGTATGTATGTATGTATGTATGTATGTATGTATGTATGTATGTATGTATGTATGTATGTATGTATGTATGTATGTATGTATGTATGTATGTATGTATGTATGTATGTATGTATGTATGTATGTATGTATGTATGTATGTATGTATGTATGTATGTATGTATGTATGTATGTATGTACGTATGTATGTATGTATGTATGTATGTATGTATGTATGTATGTATGTATGTATGTATGTATGTATGTATGTATGTATGTATGTATGTATGTATGTATGTATGTATGTATGTATGTATGTATTTATGTATGTATGTATGTATGTATGTATGTATGTACGTATGTATGTATGTATGTATGTTGTATGTTTGTATGTATGTATGTATGTATGTATGTATGTATGTATGTATGTATGTATGTATGTATGTATGTATGTATGTATGTATGTATGTATGTATGTATGTATGTATGTATGTATGTATGTATGTATGTATGTATGTATGTATGTATGTATGTATGTATGTATGTATGTATGTATGTATGTATGTATGTATGTATGTATGTATGTATGTATGTATGTATGTATGTACGTATGTATGTAAGTATGTATGAGAAATGTATCTCTTTTCGTTCAATGAAACCATTCTTTAGAGTCTATTTTTGAAAAGAATTTCCACGATTTGTGAAACTCCCTTTTTGAACATTAAAAAAGGTTGGCAGTGTAAGGTTTCATGATTTTAGGCATTATAATTCCATCGAACTTCCGAATGACTGCAAAACTGTACAGTAGACATAATAATTCTAGTAAACAATAGTTAATTACCAGTTATAGCCTGCATTCCTCATTTGTTAATTTATGAAATCTTGGGAAATTTTTCTAACCGAAAATTTCGAACAGTACTTCCTGTGAGTGAACCCTTTTATACTTTAAACTTTCTCATGAAGTGAAATTGTATTTACTTTCTTGAGAAAATGTGTTTTGTAAAAGGGTTGTGAGTACTTTCGGATTTAGTCATTACTTTTAAGATAAAGAAGACTCCACTTTTCTTTCAGCAAATATCGAACCCTCACCGGATCATTTAAATTATTTCTTTTTTCGTTGTTCGTCTACCTAAAACGCTAATTGGTTTTTGTCTTTGAGTTTTTTTCCGTATTCAAGCGCACAAAATGTTTCATCAGCTTTATTCTACCCAGAAGACCCATTTTCGACTCTTCTGAAGGAGACTAGTTTGAGCTTTAATTCAATATCTAAAGTAACCTAGACTGATGTATGTAATATCTTTCTATTCGAGACCTGTTTGCTCTCCAAGATAAGTCCAGCAGGACGCAATCGTACCAATAAATTTTTTTTGCCTAATCGAAGTTTGATGAATTGAACTCCATTTATAATTTTTAGATGATAAAGGGTTTGTTTAATCTCGCATATGTATATTCTAATATTTATCCACTCATGGGTACCCAATATTTTCTACTCTTCTATTTTATTTTTTGTATAACTGCAGTTTGGAAAGATCCGGGAAGCAAAAACAAAACTTTCAGATAAAAGTTCTATTCAATAGTTGAAGTTCGAGTCTGTAGAACAAGTTTATCAATATGCTTTGCACAGAATGTAGACATCAAGACACCCAGTACATATAAATATTTCTGACTAAGAAAAAAAGAGAAGAGCAATAACATGAAATGGCAGTATAAAGATCAGGTTCCCGGTCCCAAAATCTAAGTGTAGATCTAATATTTTCCTCAGAAAGTTTATTCAAACCTTCAAAACACAAATGCGAGTTTTTATCAAAAATATATGCACCAAAGTTTTCAATTAACTTCTGTCATCTGATTGGTAGGTCGTGAATGCCCTTGTGATAGAACGCGACTGGGTGACAATTTAAGAAGTGATGCACCAAGGTTTTTACCTCCTCTTCGTCCTTGAAAGTTTTGTCAGCGAGTTGGTTCTGCATTGAGCGGAATAGATGGTAGTCAGATGGAGCAAAGTCAGGTGAGTGAAGTCCTGCTTTAGGTGTCGTTTCTGAAGGCTGTTTTTTGTCGAGCCATTGACGCTTCCGCTTTATGTTGGCACAGTAGACTCACTTCTCATCTCCAGTGACAAAAGTGTCTCACGTGTTTGTATTGCATTCTAGGATATATAGTGTATTGTGTTATATAAAGTACTTACTGTATGTAATAAACGTTTATAAACATACAAACAACATCTATATGACGTGGAACCCGATAAAGCGGACCCCGCTCTGAGTACATAGTGCAATATAAATTTTATCTCAACGATTTCGCTGAAAACGTCGTTTTAGGATATTTCGAATATGGCGAACACGATGAAATTTCCAAAAAAATTTAATTCCGTTTTTCATTAGCATTGGAGGCTTGAAGTTGGTATGTCTCGACGAAAGTGCGTGACGGTGCGAAGGTGCTCTAACAAGCGTAACTTGCTCTGATTAGTAGTTATATCTGTCTGATACCGGCTCAAAGTTGTCAACTGGTTTATCTACAAGGAATCACGTTTGATTATCCAGATATTTAATTTTCACGGTTTGGGTAAACCGAAATAGTAAAAAAGGAATTCATCACACAAAAAACCGAAAAGACAAATTTTCTCGAATAAAAAGAAAAACCTCCGGTATTCCAGTAAGTATGTTGTGCCGTGTTTTTAAAAAAGCTACATTTTCATATATTTCGTTTTCCCAATAACTTTGGTGAACTCTTTGATACATCGCTTTGAGAAGCGCGAATCCGCCTGTGTGCGCTCGTTTCCTTGTCTAGCTGACGCATCAATGTACGGTCATATACGGCGACATGGAAGACAATTCTCTTTAAAATTTCACACTTTACAGATAAAACTCCATCTGAGAACAGTTTTCTTCTACATAAATCTCACAACTTTTGCTATTTCTGTTTTTCTCGCGTAATTGAGTCTTATCTACAAAAATGTCGTAAATTTAGATATTTTTGTCCGTTTTAAAGTGAGTTAGATACTTTTATTCAGAAGTTTCGTAAATTCCTTTGCAGGTTTGGTTGAGTTTGAGACTAGCAAATAATCCAAATTTACTATTTTCACGTCCTGGGACAAACACAAACTCTATACACAATTAATACAATTTATGATGTAAGTGTGATAACGATTGTTTACGTCCCTTTTTTGGGTACTGCGGGAGTCTCCTCATACCTTTTTTGGGTACTGCGGGAGTCTCCTCATACCCTTTTTTGGGTACTGCGGGAGTCTCCTCATACTGTGCGAATACTTTCTTCTTCACTCTGAGTACAAGCATGGTCAACTTCTTTCGGTATCTCTCCTCTCTTTCTCACTCTTTCTTTCTTTCTTTCTTTATCATTCTCTCTTTAGTTTTGTCTCTCTATTTTAGATCTTATGAGGTCAGACGTCATGGAATTAACTTTTAAAAATTTTAATAATATAATATTTTTTTCTCTCTATTGTCTTTACTTCCATATATTTGTTACTCTTCATTATCATGAACAAATACTAAGTTTTTCACTTTCTTCCTCTCGCTATCTTTTCCTCACTAACTTTTCTCACGATCTTCTGTCGCTCCTTATTTTCATCTCATGAAGTATCTCATTGTTAGCATTAAGTTGTTCCAACCGACTTCCTTTCATGTGAAAGATTAACTTCTGCTGTCTCTCTATCTCTATATATTTCTCTATCTCTCTATTTTTCTCTATCTCTCTATTTCTCTCTATATCTCTATAGAGCGAGGAAAGTAATCTCTCTTTCTTTCCCTCTTTCAGTTTTTCTTATTCTCTCTTTCGCGTTCTCCCTCTTTTTCTTTATTATTTTTTCTCTTCCTCTTTCTTTCTCTTGTTTCTTTTATCTCCATTCTCTCGTTTTCTCGTTCTATCTGCAGTCTCTCTCTCTCTCTCTCTCTCTCTCTCTCTCTCTCTCTCTCTCTCTCTCTCTCTCTCTCTCTCTCTCTTTATGGTTTTCCCTTTCCTCCCTCCCCCTCTTTTTATTTTTTCTATACTTATGTGTTGTATTACTTATTTTCTCTTCCCTGAAACCAATATGCTACTAGAAAATCTTCTTTCTCTTTCTTTTCAACATCTGGGTGATATTTTCTACACAATTTTTGTGTTTCTTATAAACCTCAAGTTGTTTCGTGGCAGTATAACTTTGGCTATTTTTTCTTGCGGGTTTAAACATTGGATCTTGTTCAACTTGTTTTTTGTTTGTTGGAAATGGAGAACTGACTGTTTACGATGAAAATTCGAAATTTTTTAACTTTTTTACAAACGTAAAAATGCATTTTTTGATTAAAAAATCAATTTTTCGCTGAAAATGAAAAAGAGTGTGAATCAACAGAAAAGTGCGTGACATTTAACTTTTAACGAAATGTTTCACTCCGATCATTTTATTATTTTATAAATATTCTTTTTTATAGCTATGTGTATGACATTAGACCGCGGACTTGAAAACTCCACTTATGTTTGCTATGGAGTTATTGGCTTATGGGTTGTATACTATACTTGATGGACTACAACACAGTTAGTAAGTAAGACGGCGAAAAGATTTAAAGACGTAGACAAAAGGAAAAATTGAGGGCGAAAGAAAAACAGAAAGAGAGAGAGAGAGAGAGAGAGAGAGAGAGAGAGAGAGAAAGAGAGAGGCAGTTTATCAAACTTATAAGGAGAGAGGGAGAGAATACAAATGTTTGAGAGAGATTGAGAAAATTCACAATCACGTCACAAAATCATGATGTTAACATGAGTGGAAATAGTGAGCGTAATCTGAGAAATGGAAAAAAAGAAAAATAAGAAAATGAATAGAAGAGTGTGCTTACTATCGCTCTTATTTATTCTCTTCTCTCTCTCTTCTCTTGCTCTCTTTTTCAATGTAATGTTTGTCTAACTGTCTATCTCTCTCTTTTGCCGAGACATTTATTCGGAATAAGTTGAATGTCGTTTGAGCGAAGAACACAGGAAATGCTTTTTGAAGCAAGCGTGCTCCCGAGAGGAGTTAGTCTGGCATACTCTAGGAAGGAGAGAGAGAGAGAGAGAGAGAGAGAGAGAGATAGAGAGAATAGTCTGGCATACTCTAGGAAGGAGAGAGAGAGAGAGAGAGAGAGAGAGAGAGAGAGAGAGAGAGAGAGAGAGAGAGAGATAGAGAGAGAATAGTCTGGCATACTCTAGGAAGGAGAGAGAGAGAGAGAGAGAGAGAGAGAGAGAGAGAGAGAGAGAGAGAGAGAGAGAGAGAGAGATAGAGAGAATAGTCTGGCATACTCTAGGAAGGAGAGAGAGAGAGAGAGAGAGAGAGAGAGAGAGAGATAGAGAGAATAGTCTGGCATACTCTAGGAAAAAAAGAGAGAGAGAGAGAGAACATATAAGAAGCATAGAGAAAAAATATAAAGAAAAAGATAAATTCAGCAGGATAACTGAAGAAACGGACTTGTGAATAATAAACGGATGATCTGAAATCAAGAATCGGGGAACTTGAACAAATAAAACTTGGCGAAAACCAGGTGTTAGAACGCCTCAAATCTGGAACAGTTGTTGAATATCTTCAGATACCAAATATGAGAAGTGCATAACAAGAAACAACCTAATTTTCGTAGAGATTGGACAAAAAACACCAGTGTTGTATATAATCTGATTAAGTTTCATATAATAATAATAATTTTATTGTCATCCTTACATGATTATACAATTGATTGCACAGTAAAAATCGAAAACAAATATATACAGTACTGGCCAGAAACAATGAATAGTTAGTTTTTTCGAAGTCAACGAGTTGGGCTCGAATGTTTCACAGTGTTTATTTTGAGTACAGAAAAAACGCTTTAATATTTCAGAATGAACATCGAAAATTTCTAACTTTTTAGAAAAAAAATTCGCGAAAATGCTCATAGCAATGTGTTTTATTCTCCTACCCAATACGAGGATATACAGTCATTAACTTGATACTAAGTGACATAGCCTTTTGCGTCAAATAATGCCTGTTACCTTCTAGGGATAGAATCAATCGAGTTCTCGATAGTGGACAACGATTTATTTTTCCACTCCTCGTCGAGCGGTTTGAATTTTTCATGAGTGTTGGCGGATTTCTTGGTCTTCAATCTTCGTGATAACTCTTCCGTGATAAAATGACTTTCATGTTTTCATGATATCTTTATTGGCTGATCATTCTCTTCCATACATGTTGCGCCTCTGCTTTTTAACTGGGTAAGTGACTTTTTGCTGATAAGAATCACGAATAAATTAGCTTAAAAATTTCCTCCTCAAGCGTAATTTTCCTTCCAGCTGCTCAAACAACCATTTCATGTCTTTCAATTCATAATTCCAAACCTAGCTAGTCTAAGCGATCAGAATATTCGAAATATTAAAAGTTGCAAAGAGAGTTCACTCGTGAATGCTAGTTGAAACTCCTGCTGAATACATACAGTCAATGGACGGAAACCGAATCTGTATCTTTGCTTCCCGGACGATGCTCTTTTCCAACGAGAAATTAATGTACACAATCTATTGTGTGAAAAAAACATTTGGCGAAGCTGGAAAAATCACAAGAGCGAAGGGAACGGGTTGAGAACAATCACATATGAACTACACGCAAAATCAGTTGTTTCTTTAAATTCATATATTCCTTGTATATTCACACAGAGGATGTTGTCGCATTTTCGAGAGGAATGGCATGTACATAATAATAGAATTGAGTTAGGTTGAAAGTCACAGGCAATAAATTGTCAAATTTCACAGTAGTTCAGGAAAATAAACACAAAAGGACATGAAGATAAGTCAATGAAATTAAGTTTTGGTTTCACAGGTGAAACGGAGTAAAAGATAAAAAGTTATGAGAGGCGGAGCTTAGAATTTAAAACAATAATTTCCAGCGGTAAGTGTAAAATTGAAAACTTGAAGGGCGCAGAAGATTTGAGGGATACAATTTGCGATTGTAAAGAGTTCCAGGTATCGATACATTGTGATGCACAGGTGGAATGACTACTTGGTAGTTTAAAAGGTAGTATAAGCTTGAGACAATGGGAGCTCCTATGAGTGCAAGGCGAAGGATCTATTTTTAGGAGGTTAGTGTAGTCAAGTTTTTCCATGCGCAATTTTATGAACAAAACAGAGATCTAAAATATTTCGCCTGTATTCTAGGGTTGTGAGTGACAAAGTATTCAAGCGAGAGATAGTCAGTGGAAGGAAAACCGGCTCTGGTGAATACTCGTCTAGTAAGCAGTCTCTGTACTCTTTTAAGAATTGATTAGTCCTATGACAGTAGGCGACCACAGTTCACAACTGTAATCGAGCAAAGGGAGAACATAGGTCTTGTAAGCTCTCAGAAGCAGCGGAACAGAATAGGACTTAAAGCTGCGAAAAATAATGTTCATAGTCATTGTGGCTTCCGATATCGCTTGTGTCACATGATCAGAGAATGACATAGAACTGCAGAACAATATTCCCAAATCTTTAACACTAGCTACAGACGGAAGCACTATATTGTAAATACTGTAAGAATTCGGAGAGTTATTCATTTCAGAGGTTAAGATGAAACATTTTGTTATGGGTATGGTTAGCACCCATTTAATGGAGTATTCATGGATGTTATCAAGAGCTGTTTGGAGAAGGTTAGGAGATGCTGAGAAAACTTTCACATCATCGGCATACAAAAAGCAGTAAACACCTTGTGGAATATACTCAACAATGTCATTGAGAAAAACTGAGGAAAAGAGAGGGCCGAGGCAGCTGCCCCCAGTACCTCATACTTCAAACCGAGAAGATTTAGAAACAGAAAGGCTATCATTAACTAGAACACGAAAAGGTCTGTCTGAAAGGAACGAATTAATTAAAGAAAGATGAGAAGATTGAATGCCCATGCGGTGCAGCTTGTGCACTCCTTCGAATGCTTTGGAATAGTCAATGAGGCATATATCAAAAAGGATTTTATGGGTTAATAGAGACAAGTAAATAGAATGCGAGTGAATCAAAGAAGTAACTGTAGAGCGCTAGTTTAGTTATACAGGGATGTAGAATATCATTGCTCTTGAGATGGTTATATATCACATTGAATTTCAACTTCTCAAAAACTTTAGGCATAGAGCATCCCAACGTGATAGATCAAAAGTTATTTCATGTCCGATTTCAGTTTGACGATTCCTTTTTTCTAGACAGAAGGATATCGACCGAGAGTCATACAATTCGAAAAAAATGATTGAAAGAGGGGCCGCGAAATAATCTCTACAATTACGAATGAGGATGTTTAGAAAGAGAGTCTGGAGAAGTGTTAATCTTGGGGCTCATACCAGAGATTACTTGATTCATTTCAAATGCGGTAACAGTGCAGTCATAAGTGATCACGAAAGAAGACTTGTCAGAGGGGAGTGGATTATAAACAGTAGGGACAGTGAATAAAAAGAGAATTCAGAAATCGCATTCACCATATCAGATGCAGAAGTCAGAGGAGAGTGATTGACAATGAGAGAAGTAAGTTCATTAGAGGGTTTAGTTCTAGATGCAATTGCCCGGAAGAACTTTCTATAGTTCTTGGGCATATGAAGGGAATCCTTGCACTCACATTCGAATCTCAATAGTTCTCTGTGTAGTTTCTTGCATGCTTTTGAAGTTATTGATGAATCATGAGATCGTATTTTACATCTTTGAAGATAGCTGAATAGTTTTTTAATCTTGCATGGATACTTGAGATGAGTCTTTTTGTTTGGAAATCAGCCGCGACATTAATCTCTAAACGATGAGATCATCGGCACGATGACCTCATACCATTTAAATTAGGCGAAAATTTTGAAAGATGATGTCACCTTGACTATCTTTTTTTGGAAATAAAAGGTCCTGCACGAAATTCCATTCTTAGAACTTACGCTCGTAATTCAATTTCAATCTAGTTAGTAGAGCAAAATTACAAAACAGTCAAGTTCATAACATTTTTCTTACGGGCATTTCCAGTGACAGAGTCAATGTCTGCGCTCTGCCCTTTTCTTATTACACGGACTCGATACTTCATGTTCAACCAAAAAAGTTAAATGTTTTTTAAGTACGGAAACAAACTAGATTGCGATTAGTTAGTATTTTAAGAATTTTTTCTAGAGAAAGAGGCAATTACCGAAGTAAGGCATGAGGGAGGCAAGACGACGGGAGGCATTTTTTTGTTTGTACCAACAAGCAACACACTCATAACACACTTTTACTTTTGTTGTTTGCGTCGCGGTCGCGTCGCGGCCGTCGGACTCGTTAGCTAAGCCGTTCGGCCTCGTTAGCTAAGCCGTACGGCCTCGTTAGCTAAGCCGTACGGCCTCGTTAGCTAAGCCGTACGGCTTAGCTAACGAGGCGTCCTCCCTCATGCCTCCCGGTTTCTTGCCTACCTCTTGCCTCCTTTCGGTAATTGCCGAGAAAGACGGCATTTGAAATGTCATCTTCTCGTACTTTAAGATATTATTTCCGCGTGCTATCGCAAGATCATCTCGTACCTCACTGATCCAACATTTTTGAGCCAAGAAGGTGTGAGAGCCATGATCTCATCGTGAAATATTTCAGTTATAATAACACTGACTCGATGATCTCATTCATCGAGCAATGATGTCATCTTTACAGATACATCGCACGATCGCTTAACTTTTTTTGAGAGATTAATGTCGCGGCAGAGTTGTTAGGCTGCGCACTGTTTTGCTCACCGACCGTTTTTTTACCGTAAAAAAAGTAAAACTAATTTGCTCACCTACAGTCAGAAACATACGAGTTGTTTTGAATTTTTTTTGCGGGAGCTCCCTGATTAGCAATTTTTTATGAACGCTGTGACTGTCCAAATGGAGTAACTTATTGCATTTTGAAAGAAGATGATGCATTTTGACAGTCACAGCGTTCATAAAAATTGCTAATCAGGGAGCTCCCGCAAAAAAATTCAAAAAAACTCGTATGTTTCTGACTGTAGGTGAGCAAATTAGTTTTACTTTTTTACGGTAAAAAACGGTCGGTGAGAAAAACAGTGCGCAGCCTTAGGAAATTAGTGAGAAAATCTACACATTGATCAATGGTTAGTACACTCACGGAAAAAGCATATTAACAGTCATACTTTCGAAAGCATGAAAATGGAACTATATACTTTAAAAGTATTCCAAATCGTTCCGCACACAAGTCTTACTATTCATACTTTGAAAGTATGAATAGCAATAAAATCAAAGTCTGCTAGGGATACTTTGAAAGTATGCTGTCTACACAATGAAAGCTGTCTATAACTAAATATACTTAATTTTTTTATATTTCAATGTTTTATATTTTATATTTTAATTTTTTTATATTTATGGTAATAATTTTTTCTTTGTTTGTGACTTTTCCGAGGGGCTTTTTTCTCCCGAAAGGAGTTCCCGAAGGGCCTTTTCCAAGAAGAGCGCTTCATCATTAAACATTTTTCCCGATACCTTCCTTCCAGAATGGCTGGGTTAATAGATTCACACGATACGATTTGTATGTGTGCTTTTCCCCTATGAAGTATTCGAGATAATAAGTGTATATAGAGCAACCTAAGTCAACCGGGTTTGCAGATTGGATAATTGCCAAGAAAAGGAAGAGAGCCACCAAGGCATACTTTTAAAAGTATCCCATTCAATCAATGATTGTATGTCCTTACTAGCATACTTTCATATTTACGCGCAGAATACTTTCAAATTGTTACTATTCATAAATCACATGTATGCCTTTTTAACATACTTTCCCAAAATCATCCTTTTTGTTTGTGTAATGAAAATAGCACAGTCAATCAACAAAGAAAATGGCTGGATTGATGGATTCCCAATCTTCTTTCTTCCATAGGGGAAAGAGAGGAAGTGTTAGAACACAATTCGATATCCTGAGGCCGTATCCACAATAAACGTAAAATGTTGGACGTCCAACGCATTGGACACGTCTAACATTAGACGCGTCCAATGCGTTAGACGTCCAACTGGTTTTTCGTATCCACAATGCGATTTATTAGGCTGCGCACTGTTTTGCTCACCAACCGTTTTTTACCGTAAAAAAGTAAAACTAATTTGCTCACATACAGTCAGATACATACAGGTTTTATTTGAATTCTCCTATCAGGAAACTTCCTGATTAGCAATAAAATGACGTATTGAGTGTCCAAATGGAGCAACTGTTGCATTTTGAAAGGTAATTTCATTGCTAACAGGAAGTTTCCAAGCGGGAAAATTCAAACAAAACCTGTACGTATCTGATTGTATCTGAGCAAATTAGTTTTACTTTTTTACGGTTAAAAACGGTTGGTGAGCAAAACAGTGCGCAGCCTTAAAGTCTAAAGTTGGATGTCTAATGATTAGACGTCTAATGGAAAAAACTGACGCAGTTTTAGTGCGTGTCAACTTTTTTGTGGTTTTCTTCAACTTTCAAGTGTTTTGCTTGTTGTTTTTCGCTCTGAATAATTTTTCTGAAGTTATAGAAAAAATTTGTTTTGACAGAATGGACGAGCCTCTGCCGAAAAGAACCAAAGTGACTGAATTGTCCGCTGGTGCACTCACGTATCTATTGAAGTCATTTGTTGAAGCCTACGAAGACTATCACGGAATATTCAAAACCGGCTGTAAGTTGAGCACGGAAGGAAAAAAAGGAATGTATTTGCGTGAATGGTCCGATGAGCTGAGAGCGATGGGATTACAAACGAACGCCCGATCAAGTAATTATTTTTAGCTCTGCTAAAAAGGAGTTCCTTTCTAAAAGGAACATTTGTATGGACACCATATCCATACATGATGAAGGATGCCTAGTATCCTTATTGAACGATCCGAACGTTCATACTCTACTAAATAATATTTTAGTTAGAGAACATCTTTCGCTGCTTTCCCTTGACGCGATCGATTGTTTATGACAGACGCAAAACGTAACCTGTTATGCTCTCTCTGATTATAGAGTTGCTAAACATGGACGACGAATGCGATTGGGAGAAGACACTCCGCAGGGAGCTCGAAGATGATCCCATTGACATCGAGGCGTTAGACGATGACGGAAGAGACGAAGATGAAGAGATCTTCGAAGAAGAGGACGCCTCTTCGCCTTCCCAAGAAAGAGCCTGGGAATCTGCCTCTTCGATTCTCAGGCCACCAAAGATTCCGCGTCATAGCGACTTCATAAATGCAGGTAGTTACAATATCAGCTAACTCCGCAATGAAATTCGAAAGCTCTTTATTCAATTCACTAATTGAAAAAGGATTTTAATTTCTTATGAAAGGTTGCAATAAAAAACCAAAAACAGAATTCCCCCATTCAGTGGAAGAGCTACCGCCCCCTCCGATTCTGGAGGAGCACAGAAGACGAACCGGAGTGAAGATGCCGGAAAGCATACTCCGCCCCTTTGAAGAGCTAGCTGCGGGGAAATATGTGCCATTTTCCGAGCGAGAGGCCCATTTCGCCGCGTTGCCGCTCACCTGTTCACCTCTGGCGCTTCCTCCAGTCCTGGACGAGCAGCTCAGGCAGGTTGCGAATCACGCAACCAAACTTATGGTCGGAGACGCCTGCCTGACTGCTCTCGATTAACTCACTACAGCGACGCTCAACGCTCAGACATTCGCCTTGAAGTCGCTCACCCAGGCGGACACTGATGCAGCAGCGGGATACCTCCGCCTTGCAGGGAAGTACACCGCGATTCTACACCAAGACCTTGTAGCCTTAAGACGAGAAAGGGCCTTAAGGTTAGAGGTTCTCATACCTTAAGGTAAAAGATACTCTAACTGGTGAAACAATTTCTTCATAGTAAGTTATTGTGCTCCAAAAAAAAAATCTATATTCTCAGAAGCATGAGGATCGACACCAAGTCGCTTCTCGCTTATCGATCAGCACCCGTGGAGAATTCATCGATTCCGCCAAGGTTCGCCAGTGAAGAGGTCAGAGCCCCGCTATTCGGTAACGCGCTCATGCAAGAGTTGAACCGATCTTCTCCAGCGAACGACATACGAAAGTCAATAGCTGCGCTCCAACGAAGACGGCAGTTCGGAGAAGGAAAACCAGATCGGTCAGTTACGCTCTCTCAGACCCCTGTTGATGTTGGGGAACAAAAGTTACAGTCGTGGGAAAATATCTGCCGAGATAGAATGGTCTTAGAAGCCATGAAGGGTTATCGTCTACCCTTTTTAGGTAGAAGACCGAGCCCGTGTTCTCACTCTATACCTAAACACAGACCCCACAAAGCTGTAGACGAAGTTCTTAAACAAGAAGTAGAGAAATTGCTCAGTAAGGGAGCAATAGAAATAACCAGAAACACGACCAATATCTGGCTCTCTTCGGTTTTCGTCATCCCCAAAAGAGACGGAGGGACTCGCACCATTATAATTCTGAAACCTCTAAACAAGTTCATTGCCTATCAACATTTCAAGATGGAAAGGGTAGACATGGTTTCTGACCTTATTTTTCAAGGAAACTTCTGTGCAAAGATAGATCTAATGGATGCATATTTCAACATCCCAATCCACGAAGAGGATAGAAAGTATCTATGCATACAAGTCGAAGAAACTATCTACAATTATGAAGTGCTACCTTTCGGATTATCCTCCGCTCCGTTCATTTTCACCAAAGTGATGAGACCCGTTATCGAAAACCTCAGGTCCAGGGGCATAAAATGCATAATTTACTTGGATGACATCCTCATTATCGGTGACACGGCGGAGTCTTTATCCAATCACCTAGCAAAGACAATTGAGCTTCTCACCACGCTGGGTTTAGCGCTTAACTTTGAGAAATCGATTCTCGAGCCCACTCAAATAATAGAATTTCTGGGAATAGGTATCAATACCGTATCCATGAAATTTTTCATCCTGCCCAGAAAAATAGCCCAGATCCAATCAGAGGCTACTTCTCTTAGAGAAAAAGTACAAGTCTCCGGAAGAGAACTTGCAAAATTTTTGGGCAGGACAAACTCCGTGTTCCTTGCTTCAAAACTTTCTCGTCTTTTCTCGAGGATTCTTCAGCGAAAGTTAGGTCCCATTTCGAGGAGTGGGAATTTCGACGCGATGATCCTACTCGACGAGGAGTGCAAGCAAGAGCTGTCCTGGTTCGTAGAAAAACTACCTTTCTTCGCTCAGGAGAGCATAAACCCTGGAAACGCGGTCATATCAATGAATTCTGACGCATCAGGAGAAGGGTGGGGGGCAGTGTGCCAAGGAAGGAGTACGGGTGGACGCTGGAATCCCATCGAATCGCTCAGTCATATCAACGAGCAAGAAATGTTGGCATGCTGGCTAGGCATTCAATGCTTTAGTGATATTCTATCAGAAAAAAGAATTCGCTGTCAGCTCGATAATACATCCGCTATTGCATATCTGAACAACAGAGGAGGCACTAGAAGCAAGGGCATGCTACAAACCGCTAAACTTATCTGGCATTGGGCGAGTATTACCAATACGGACATTGTAGCGACTCACATTCCGGGAAGATTCAATACGATCGCAGACTTCGAATCACGCAAATTCCAGATGGAAGAATGGTCCCTCGACCAGGAAATCGCGGAAGAGATCTTTGAAAAGTACGGTACCCCAACCATTGATCTCTTCGCGAGTAGGCTGAACAAAAAGTGTTCCGCCTATTTTTCTTGGAGACCTGACCCCGGGTCCCTTGCAGTTGACGCCTTCAGCAGAAATTGGAGAGGACTCTGTGCTTACGCATTTCCTCCATTCAATCTTGTTGCGAGAACAATAAGAAAGTGCCTTGACGACAAAATCAATTCAATGATTTTAGTCGCGCCAGACTGGAGGTCTCGAGCTTTCATGCCTCTGATCCCAGAACTTGCTTGGAAGACCTCCCAAGTAATTCAAGCCAAGAACCAACCACTGATTACGAACCCATCGGGAATCGCACACCCTTGCTGCCTACCAAGCTTCCGACTCCGAGCATGGCTGATCTCCCCGGTAAATGGGAGAAAGAAGGGATATCTAAAGCAGCTTCTGCCAACATTCTCAATAGCTGGGCACCATCAACATGTAAACAGTACGATTCCGTGCTGAAAAATTGGATGTATTACTGTAGAACAGCTAATATTTCAGATATACCGACTCAAAGTTCCCTCGCTAATTACTTAGCAGAACTTAAGAATGAGGGTCGGAGCTTCAACTCGATTGGTGTTCACAAATCAGCAGTGATTACTCACTACAAAGCTAAATTGGGAAAATTGGAGGAAATGTCCCTCATTTCAAGTCTAATGAAAGGCATGTTTAGATTAGCCCCCACAAAGCCTAAATACTCTGAGGTTTGGGAAGTTAAGAAAGTAACCGACTTACTGATTAACTGGGGGAAAACGGAAGATCTTACTCGCAAAAGATTGACTCTGAAACTTACAATGTTATTAGCGCTCGCTTCTCCGAAAAGAACTTCAGAACTTGCGCAGCTTTCTTTAACAAGTTTACAGAGAGGTGCTGATTCTTTGACATTCTTTCTTGACATGACCAAAAATAGAAGAATAGGTCAAAAAGCGCATTCGGCAAACTATTACAGATTTGTTGATCCTATGCTTTGCCCGATCGCAACTTTAGAAAGGTACCTCGAAGTCACTAAAGATGATTCCAGACCTGATCATCTTCTGCTGTCTTTCAATAAACCCTACAATACAGTTACTTCACAAACTATTGCTAGGTGGATTAAGACAGTACTAAGCCTTGCGGGTTACACATCTTTCGGGGCACATTCGACAAGGGCAGTGTCGACTACAATGGCTAAGAATTCCGGGTTGTCTTCACAACAAATACTTCAAGCAGCTAACTGGGCCCCCCATAGCTCCACCTTCGAGAAGTTCTATTATAAAGGAGACAATACACGGAGAGATTCCTTCCAGAAAGCAGTTCTTGCACAAAGGTATCTTTGAAAAAGCCATTTGATTGATTTGAGCATTGAAGTATAATGTTATATTTTGCTAGACAAACACAGTTTGTTGAAGTAAAATATTTATTATAACTCAATGCGAAAATCAATCAAGTGCCCACCACTCCCTCCCATAAAAAACTTTGACCAAAAACTTCCTTTCGTTGCAGCCCGCAACAGGTGAAGGCGGCCCAAGCGAGCAGGGGAGGGCAGTCAGCCGCAAGAGGAAAGCTTCAGCCGAGGAAGCATAAGTACCCTCACAAGAAGGCACAACCTGGCCTTTAGACCCAAATGTGGCTAATAAAGTTGTTGTTGTTGTACTTTCGTGACACAACACAGATACAGAATACAGTTGAAAAACAGGTAGAAACCATTGGTTCATTACCTGTTGAAAACATCGAAAAATTTCACGAAAAGCAGCTCCGTCCTTTACGCTTCTCGCACACGACGAACACTGAGGAGTATGGCAGGACGGGCCGTTTTCTCTCTCGCGCGCGAGAGGTTCCGAGGGACTATCCCGCCCTCGTTTGAAAGTGTGATCTCAGTCGACCAAGTCGAACAAAGCCATTCGATTGATTTTCGCATTGAGTTATAATAAATATTTTACTTCAACAAACTGTGTTTGTCTAGCAAAATATAACATTATTTATCGTGATATGGTAGACTGCACACAGCCAGCTGTATCGCCTATTTTTGACTTGAAGAAAGAGAGTGAGAAAAAAAGGAAGTTTGAAAAAAATAAAATTAAAAATTAAAAGAAAAAGAAAAAAATTTAAAAAAAATTAAAGTTAAAAAAAAATAATCCTTTATGAAAAAAAGTGACAAAAACATCGAAAACACATCGAAAAAAACTCAAAACACAAAAAAATCATTAAAAAAGAGTGTGTCTAACGAGTTGGACGCTCAGTTAGGCAGGGTAGACCTTGTCCAACGCATTGGACAACGTCCAAGCATTAGACGTCCAACTAATTGCATTGTGGATACGGAATTTGTTGTTGGACGTATAATGTTGGACGTCCAACGATTGGACGACCTCATTGGACGCGATTGTGGATACGGCCTCTGAAAGAGATGGATTTATGGTCACTGGTCTAGAAATGGTGAGTAGGGACACAGTCAGAGCTAAGGGTATGAGTACAAAATACATAATCAAGAATATTGCGCCCTCGCGTTGGAAAGAGCTCATGTTGAGAAAGATTATAGTCACACATGAATTGGTGAAACGTGTTGTGGAGTGAGCAATTGACTTGGGCAGATGTGTTAACACAATCAACATTATGAAGATTAAGATCTCCCCAGATTATGGTAGGGAAATAGAGGCAAGCATGTACAGTAAGAAACTCAGTAAATATTATAGTTTCATAGAATCATGGAAAGAATTCGGGGACCGGTAGCATGAAACGATACGGATAGCAAGAAAGAGGAAGGAAAGGAATGGACTAGGAAATACGTCAACAGCGACACATTCCGTGGATCCTTGTGATAATGTGGATACCAGAACAAGAGATGTCCGAGTTGACCACAAGAAAAGAACCGCCACCTCGTTCGCCATCTTGTCGGTCCGCACGGAAGACTGTGTAAAGAAGGCCGCCGGTGAGTATCGAGTCAGGTTTGAAAGACGACAGCCAGAATTCACGTGCAAAGAATATGCGAGCAGAAGGAGATTGTATCACAAGGCTTATTTTAAAAGGAACGAGAGTTTAATGAAATATATTCAAAAGTACAGCTCGTTCCGTTTCTGTCCTATTTATAAGAAATGAACTTGCCTGCCTTATTCCTTGTGCTCCACCTCAGAATTGTCGTTGCAGTAGTAGTCAATGACTGATTGTCTTGAGGTCGATTAGAAGGTGCATCTGGTACACGATGCCGAGGAATGAGAGACAGACGAGGCCGAGGAGGAGGTAGATTAACTCGAGGTGGGGTGGCAGAGAGGACATGAGTATTCATGATCTCAATGGAGGAAGGCAGAGAAGAGCTGATTTAAGCGTAGGACGGTGAGGCGACAGATGCATATGTCCGAGAAGACAATGCTGTGCAGTTCGGGACATGTGAAGGCTAGGAAACGGTAGCCTGAGGCAAATTCTTAAGCGGATCAGGACGGTAACGATGACTCAAGTATGAAGAGGATTGAGTGCGATTCTGAGAGAGAGGAACCATGTGAGCATCGACAATCCGATGTGTCGGAAAAGGTTGATCAGAGTTGATTTTTCGGCACTCTTTTTCCGTCACGAGTTCCACGGCAGATAGATCTGCCCTCACATAGCAACCTCTAGGTAGTGTGATTTTGTTTTTCTTACACAGTTTAAGGAACAAGTTCCTCTTATTAGTTCCCGCGAATTCAATCTTTAGAGGCCTAGTGCGATAGAAAAAAAGGCTTGTTTGAAGATTCAGGATGGCAATGAAGTCTAATTTTACCTTTCTTACAGTCTTCTTTCAAATCCTCTGACCCAAATTCGTTGATGAGTTCAAGTAGAGTTCTGAACTCTTTTGCGCATGTCTTATCACTAGTCAAACATTCACGGAGCTTCAAAATAACAGCTATTTTTGCCTTCTCCTCGAGCATCGGACTATCGCGAAGAGTAGACTCAACGGAGTAAACATTAAGTCGCAATGATGATGGGAAGATGGACTGGAGTCGAAACCATCTGTTGAATCGGGAAAAGGCTCTCCGAATGATTTCATCGATGAGAGAAGTTATAAATGGAAGAGAAACCGTTGGAATAGGAATATCGACAAGAGAAGTCATCGATTATTCTTTTTGAGACAAGGGAACGGGTTGAGAACAATTACATATGAACTACATTAAAATCAGTTAATTCTTTTCGGAAAACAAAGAAACACAGGCAATTGAGAGTGAATAACTCGCTCAAGCCCCCGATGGCTCAATCGGAGCGCTAAACTACAAGTCTGATAGTTTTAAAGTAGCGGGTTGGGTTACCAATTTAACCTGCAAACCTTTTTTTTCTGGACCTTCGCCCCCCTGCAATGCTCAGTGGAACTCTGTCTCTAGCAGGGTTCGGAAACTTTCCATGAGAGACCATACACTCTCAACCATATTCTTAATTTTTGTTGCTCTAAGCTCAACGTTTTTAGAGTATGATTAAGAGTAAATATTTGATAAAATGTATGAATTAAGGCGCTTCACGTTTTTGGCATTGATTATAAAGCTTATGAATGAATACAAAAAAAATGCTTAGAGAGAAGGAGAGTAAGGGGAGAAACTCAAAGACATAGAAATACAAATAGAGAAAAAAGAGAGTTTAAAAAACAGGAAAAGAGCTCAATAGAGTAATTTTTGAAACTCTTCGGAGAAAAGGTTCGGGTAAGCACTTTTTGATCGAAAAAAACAGGATAGAATACATTTTGAAATCATTCAGGAAAAGCTTTGGGTCATCTATTTTATTTTAATTCTCCCACTCTCTCTCTATACAAACTTTCTCTTTTTTCAGAAGGAGAAGCGAAAAATATAGTTGATAGTCAACGTTTTCCATTGATTAATTTTTTCCGGAAAAATTCATTGGAATTTAAGGTAATGCACAACCTAAAAGGCCTGACTCACGAATCTTAGGGTATACTTTTTAAGTTCTGAAATTTTTCTCCTAAGATCAATCGCATTTTTTGCTTAATACCTAATCTGTCGGAAAGCTCGCACAATTTCAACAGTAATATAAAAGGATGAGATGGTTTTGTTGATGCCGGATTGAGGGTATCAATTCAGGCCTAAATCCTGTCAGCATCTAATAGTTTCTCAGGCGACAACCGAGAAGAAGAAAATCATAGAAGAAAAGGGCGCGTTTCGAACGCAGAATTATAGTCAAGTTGAATGGTTCACATACATATAATATGATGATTGATTCAAAGTTTTGAAGCTTGCATAACATAGCAATTAAGATGAACTCCATTCATATTTAATGAGCAATCATTTTTTATACAAAGCTTTCAAAATAGATTTTTCAATTGTATTTCCTTTCCTGAACTCCTGATGTTTAAAGTGTTTCATAGAGTTTACCACTGTCAATTTTATTAACCATCACAAAGCCGTTCACTGATTTCAAGACTCATGAAAATTTCATAGCGATCCTTCGATATTTCAGTTCAACTCCTATCTCCTTTTCATTTAATTTTTCTCATTCCCCCCCCGATCTTTCATAAATTTCTCTTATCTCTCTTCCTGTTACTTTATCTTCCACTTTTATGTCTGGATTAGGTTTCGACTAATTTGAGATCTAAGCAAAATAGAGAGAGCGAAAACTCTCCGAGTGTGTTTCGGAAAAAGCTAATACAAGAACGAAAATTATTTTCGAAGCAGTCCGATGTTTCTAGATTTTTTTATATTCTAATTTTAGGGCTAGATGTAAAATCAATATTCTAAACTTTGTACAAGCGAAAAATTTCTCATTAATTCTTTATGTTTTGTGTTGTTATTTTTTGAAGCTCCACTGAAAACAAGTTTCGAGAGGGGGAAGTACCAAATTTGGATTGAAGATCAGATGAAAAGTTCAGAAATGCTCATTTGCTGGTTTGCCTCCTGGGGAGGCTTTGCCTTCCCCCTTCCCCCAATCTTAGCATTTTTCATCTAAACTTCACTGTTGCAAAAAAAAAAACTCTTCACGCAAAAACACTCTTATTTTCTCTCTGACATTGATGTAACATCTTCTTGATGTATGAATAATGTATGAATAAATAAATAAATTTGTACAGTTCAGAAGCAGTTAGCCCTGGTGAAGACGAAATGAGATGAAACTACCACAGAAAGCATATCAATAAATCAATAGGACGCTATCTCGACCTCGACCTTCTGTATTTGATAAATTGTGATCACGCTTGAACTTATGTTCTAAGTTTCCATACACGTGCCCAGGGAACAGTCAGTGGTTATATTTAATTATGTCTGTTTTAATCCCAGGAAAGCGTAAAATTAGTCTTGAAACTGAAATAAGCATGAGAAGATCAGTAGTAGATAACAATTAGTGAAACGGTTTCAAATTAAATTAATCTGAAATCATTTCTTATCAATCAACTTACCAGATTTGTTTCTCTGTCAGCTTCTCCTTACCTCTTCCTTTCTCTGAACCTATCTCTTCTCTTCTGTATCTTCAAATCTAGCTGTCCTCTCCCCATTTCCCTGTTAGTGAATAGGTTTCTTGGGACAAGAATGAATGCGATGTACTGCCGCTCGACTCACAATTGAATTACCGGAAAGAAAACCAAGAGGTAGAAAGGGCGCCAAGAGTACTCAGGCAACAACGAAATGTATCAAAGTAATACGAAAAAGGAGAGAGACATGTGGAGGCAAAAAGAGAGTAAGATAGAAAGAGAATGAAAGAGAGAGATAGAGTAAGATAGATAGATAGATAGATAGATAGAGAAAGAGAAAGAGAGAGAGAGAGAGAAAGAGAAAGAGAGAGAGAGAAATAAAGAGAGAGAGAGAGAAAGAGAGAAGGTAAGCGGACTGAAGGGAGAAAAGACAAAAGAAAGAAAAATTATGATATAGTGAGGAGAGAAAAAAGAAAAAGAGGCTGGAGGTATGAGCTTTAAAAAAGAATAAAGAGAACTAGAAAGGAAAAGCTAAGAAGAAATTTTATTTTTGGTCCCGAATAAAGTTAGTAAAGAAGAGATGCTTTTGTTTTAGGTTTAGAAAACATGGAATTCATCGCTTAAAATTAGAATAATGTATGTATACATAGAATAAGTCTGAAGAAAAAACCGTCACACAGGAACAAAGATGGTAGGGTATTCGTGTTTGTTAGAGAAAGAGATAGTTGTCAGAAGAAACACCCCTTAAGACAGAAATAGAGATTAAGAGAGAGAGAGAGAGAGAGCGAGAGAGAGAGAGCGAGAGAGAGAGAGAGAGAGAGAGAGAGAGAGAGAGAGAGAGGAGAGAGATGGGGGGAGGGAGAGAGGGAGGCAGAGAGAGTGACACATGAAGAGAAAAAAGAGAGAGGGCAAATTTTTAGAAAATAAAAGGTTTTAGGGACTAGTTCACAAAAAGATACTACATATAATAATTCCATAGAAACATCTGGAAGAAAAGGGTTAGACTGCAGGTTGTCAAGAGTTTTCACCGGAAGGAGGAAACTTGGAAGCTTTTTCAATTAGTTTAGGAAACAAAGCGAATGACTGCACAGGAAAACTCATAACTTCTGCCCTTTGTCCTCTATTAGGACCCTAAAAATTGCTGTCAATCCTTTTTACACTCCACTAATTAAGTAGATTTTTATCATGAAAAATTTACATGTTTTTCAACTAACCCTATCCCAAGGATTTTACAATGATAAATCCTTGAAACCGGTAAAATTTCCTTTTCTGTCATTAACTTTGTTTCTCCTTTTAGGTCTCTACAAACAAATATCTTTTTTAATGCTTCATCCTTCTTTCTCTTTTGCTTCATGAGCGTGCGTGATTGAAAAAAACATAGTCTACAAGCCTTGCCGCCAAGAACGTTTTTGCAAGAATCATCAACTAATAATTCAGTTTTTTATTATAGAAAATTAGTATAATACGAATGTTGGTTGACGTAGATGAGTACAAGTTATCTGAATAAGGAGAAGCTGATGATATATGTAAAGAGATGTGATTAGGAAGAAAAGTTAAGAAGAGGGGAAAGGGCCATTTCGAACGGGTGGAGCGTTTTACCATCTGGAGTACTTTCGTAAATAAAATTAATGGATCAAACAATGATCAATTATAATCAGTTTTAAATATTTTTCAATCGTCTACATCAGTGCTAATTCACCGCTTTTCTGTTGAGTACCTAGCCCCCTCTTGAAGTGGAGGTTCTGAGGCTGTTTTAGTTCACAGACTAGGATTTAAAAAAATATAAATGCGTTCTTTTTTATTTCCTGGTCTTTCACGCTCATTCAACATCTTGACTATACTGTGTAAGTTTCTCTTTCTATCTTTTTTTTATTCTCTATCTCTATTATTCTCTCTCTCTTATTCTCTCTCTCTTATTCTCTCTCTATCTTTGACTTTCTCTGAATAACGCTTTATATTATCTTCTGTCACACTCGATGCTTTTTCGCCTTTTTCCTCCTTTTTTTCCTGTCTCTTTCTCTCCCTCCGCGTATTTTTCATTTCATTTTTCTCTCCTTTTTCTCTTTCTTCTTTCTCTCGTGAGTATATGCTTTTCAGGTTGAGCGGCCATGTTGCATTTGATCCAGAATGAAGCAACATTTGTATATGCACATAGTTAATCTAACCAATTTTTAGGTTGGCGATTCCTCCTTCTGCCATTTTGTATGCAAACTAGTTTCTTCTGCAGTTCTCCTCCTCTTTCGAATCTTTTCTCCCGTTAAAAACTCTGTGTTGGTTTCTTTCCCTTTTCGCGATTCTCTTTCTTAATATTATAGTCTTTTTCACTTCGCTTATTCTCGTTTTCTCGCTCACTTTCGTTCTATTCCTTTTTTCTCTCTCTTTCTCTCATCTTCCTCTGTTTATCTCTATCTCTCTGTCTCTCTCTGTCTCTCTCTGTCTCTCTCTGTCTCTCTCTGTCTCTCGTCTCTCTCTGTTTCTCTCTCTCTCTCTCTCTCTCTCTCTCTCTCTCTCTCTCTCTCTCTCTCTCTCTCTCTCTTTCTCTCTCTCACTATGTTTCCTCTTTTCTTCAGCGCCTTTTCCCCATCTCCTCAAAAACTCTGTCTACTTTTCAATTCACTTCCCCGGAGTCAGTCATTCCATAAAAGTTATTTTAGCATATTCATCGGTATCTTCGGAATAGGCGCTGATTTGGTTCCATCTTAACGTCAAAACAGTTAACAAGTTAAAAAGGTTATTTCCGATCAGTTGTATATTGAAATGTACAGAGTCGCCCATAAATACGCAAACAAGAGTTTCGATGTTAATAAATCAATCAATGAGCATATCGTGCTTTCTTCTTCTTATCCGCTCTTCTTACTCATGTTTTAACTTCTTGGCGAAAATTTCATTTATGTTAGTCACGATTATGGTGGCCGTTCACCGAGCACCTTTTTCTAACGTGGACTCGCACAAACTTGGTCGACCGAATTCGTGCATCGCTGAAGACCTCAGCGTTTCTCGCCATCTCGTCTGGAGAACACTAAAACTTTCAACAAGATTGGCAACTTCGCTGACGCAACTCGAATTGCTCGGCTTCGCTCCGTACGCATGCCTAAGAAGATCGAGGCCGTCAGTAAGCGATGATGGCCTTAGAGATGAAAGTTTGGCTCGTACCCTATCGTACCAGAAAGGCTGCTATCCTTAATCTCAAGTCTAAGCAGGAAAGACTCGAAAGGTGCCGGGCTCTTATCCTCCGGACGCGCGACAACTCTCATCTTAGGGCAGTCTTTTCGGATGAGAAGCTGTTCACTGTGGAAGAGGCATACAACCCTCAAAATGTTCGATTGCTTGTCCGAGACTCTCGGGTAGAATCGTTCATCGAGATTCTCATCCATCAGAAGTCATGGCTTGGGTCGGAGTATCCGCCACAGGCAAAACTCCACTAGTTTTCTTCGAACCAGGAGTCAAAATCGACAAGGATTACTACCGAACGCATGTTCTTCAGAACGTATTGCTTCCCTGGTCAGATTCTCATCACGGAAAAATGTTTTGGATCTTCCAACAAGATTCTGCGCCAGCCAAAAGAACACAGACATGGTGTCAGAGTCATCTGCCAGTCTTCATCGCCAGCTCATAATGACCCCTTTTCCTCGCCCGTTCTCGATCCGCTAAACTATTCAGCATGGTCGTACCTGGAGAGCAAAGTCAATGCTCATTCCCACTTGGATATTGAGTCTCTGAAGCAAGCCCTACAGAGAGAGTGACGAATAGTATCTCCGTCCGGTGATCGACGCCTTCCCGAAGAGACTCAGAGCTGTCATTCGTGCCAAAGGAGACAGAATCGAATGATTTAAAATTGAACTTTGTTTCTCGATTGCTTTCTCAAATACACGTCGTTGAACATGGTTGCATATTTATGGGCCACCCTTTATATTGACCTCAATAGCTAAGACATTTGAATATTCTGTTATTCTGATGATATCCGTTTTAAATGCAGTTTTTTCTCTCAGTTACTTGGTAGCTTTTCTGTTGTGTCAGCGTTTACTTTGTATTAATGGCGTGTAGGTCAATAAATTATAACTGCATCGCAGTTTACAGGCGCTACCACAGTTTGTCCAAGCAAGTCGAACGAGAAGTTTTAAGCAAAAAAACTTAAAGTTTTCGTGTTTTTCACATCATGGTTCTCTATTCTCTGGCATATAACATTTAAAAAAAGCTACATGATTAGTTTTTTCAATCAGTTTTTTTCGCAGCGAAACATTATTATTATTGAATGTTCACATAACTTTGTACCTAAGCCGTATGGCCTTGTTGGCGTAACCTTACTCTAAAACTAAGCCGATGTTTTTTAAAATGAAAACCTATGTCAAAGCTTTGAATGAATTGTTTCGATGACAGTTCATGTTTAACCTGACACGCGCCGAATCATAGCCATGTTGGCAGGCCTTTTCTTCTACTCCGAACAGTTAAACTGGTTTGATCCGTTCTAAATTTTTTCTCGCTTTTATACCATTTCACCTGAATTTCGCCTTAGGCTTAGAAAAAAACGTTAGCAAGGTCGTACGGCTTATTGTTTGTAACGAGACCGTATGAAACAAACAGTCACGAAATGATGTTTAGTAATAATAAAAACAAAAAAGGTTTTTTAACAAAAATTTTTTGATAAAAAAGTTGCGATTTCTATGCCCTGAACTTTAATTTGAATTAATTTAACTTTTCTCATATTCGTTCTAACCTTAAAAGAAAACTCGTTCTACTTTTAAGCTGAGGAGAGACTGAGCGAGTGAGCGATAAAAATAGAAAGAGAAAGAGAGAGAAATAGAGAGAAACAGATAGAGAAAAAACGAGACCGTATGAAACAAACATTCACGCAAATGATGTTTAGTAATAATAAAAACAAAAAAGGTTTTTAACAAAAAGTTTTTGATAAAAAGTTGTCAAATTTCTAATCACATGTATAGATAACACAAAACTCTGAAGTTCGATACGTTAAGTTCTCGTAAAACTAGCCCAATTCTCATCACCATTCTCTCTCCCTGGTTATTCTTCAGTGTAGAACATGTTCAGATGCCGCCTTAACAGGACGTGCCATTCTCTCTTCGTGATCCATTCAAAGATTCTAGTTGTATATTCGAGTAGTTATACACTCGATGCCTAAATCCCGCATTATTCCTCAGTCCGGGAAGAAGCTGATTGATTTTTTCCGTATCTTCCAAAAAACATCATGTCACAGGCTTCCCATTTTTCAGCGGTTCCTATGCCCTGAACTTTAATTTGAATTAATTTAACTTTTCTCATATTCGTTCTAACCTTAAAAGAAAACTCGTTCTACTTTTAAGCTGAGGAGAGACTGAGCGAGTGAGCGAAAAAAACAGAAAGAGAAAGAGAGAGAAATAGAGAGAGAAACAGATAGAGAAAAAAATAAAGAGAGAGATAAAGAAAAAGAGATAGAGAAAGAGAGAAAAAGGGAGAAATTTTTTGAAAAAAGAGAGAAAGGAGAGATTGATGAAGATAGAGAAAGAGAGAGAGAGAGAAATAAAGAGAGAAAGAGAGAGAGAGACTCATATAGTTGATTAACATGTAGGGAACGCAGTTTGAGTTTTCAGAAAACAGCCGGTTGTTAAACTTTTACAAGGTATTTTGAAGGTCTTTTGTCCACTGGAAAACGTTTAAAGTACTTTCTGGACACATACGACAAATATTATATTCTTGTTTTTGAGTTGTTTGTGTTCTCAAACAAAGTTTTGACCGCGAAAGTGGGAGAAAGAGTAATTACGATTTTATAAAAAAATATTCCTTCATACATTTTTGAGTTATTGTCTCGAGAGAATTCAACTCATTTATAGTAAATTTTTATCTCATAAGGTAGAAACTTGTGAGCTATTATTTTTCGAAACGCTTACTCTCACAAAATGTAATTTCAAAGAGTTTCATTCTGAGAAAAGTAATTTTGAAATGTTTCATCATGTTAGACGTCATTTTAGGATTTCAATTTGTGAGACTGAAATTCGAATTTTGTTTTGATGACGCACGCCATTCCAAAGTTTGTAAAGTATATTAATCTCATCACAAGATGACCTTTACTAAGCTTCATTGTCATCTGAGTTGTCATTGACCCTGTCATTGAACCTGTAATTGCAGCCGTTTACTCTATGGACGAGCGCATTGTGCTCAACATCGGTGGAGTTCGGCACGAAACATATCAAGCAACTCTCAAGAAAATACCCGCCACCAGACTGTCCAGGTTGGGAGAGGCACGAAGCAAACTTTTGCTCTCTAAAAATTGACCAAATCGGAATCGGGCTTTCATGATTAAGCTGTTTGCAGTAATGCACGTCAAGTAAATTGAGTCATTTATTCCGTATCAGGTGGATTCTGAACGATTCGCTGGCAGATAAATCTTCAAAGAAGACCCCCTTGAAGCCCTAGCCGTATGATTTTGTGAAATAGCCGTTTTAGCTGCAAATTTCACGAATTAGCGGCCAATGCCTCGTTAACTACAAATTTTCTAACTTTCTGTACGATCACTCGGGTGTCTTATCACTTTGCAGGTATTGTGGATCAATCCGCTTTCTCTTCTTAGTTTACGCTTAACTTGCTTGATTCACGGATGTCCATACATAATATACCACCGAACTGCAAATTCCAAACTGAAACTTTTTGAAGTGTTTCAAAATATGTATATCATAAATCTTCTATTTTTCTGGCTCACTCCTTCACTCGCCAATTTCGATCCACTTCTCAACGAATATTTCTTCGATAGACATCCCGGAGTCTTCTCTCAGGTTTTCACAAAAAAAATTATAAACATTATTTATTCTTAGCGAGGTCTCGTGCTCGGCAGATTAATGTAGTTTACCAATTGCTTATCTCAAGGCCCATTTCAAAAACTTATTATGGTATAATTTTATATCATTCAATTTTGGCGGATCCATGACACTTTGTTACACGACACTTTGTATTTTTTAAACTGTATTAACTACTGTATTTTTCACACCATTTTCTCTATTTTTTTTCAAATATTTAGTCCTTGACTTGACAAGAAAAAATTATAATATATTTTTTGTTTATGCGGTCTCGTTAGCCTGAGCCGTACCGCCTCGTTAGCGTAACCTTTGACTAAGCCTGAGGGAGAAAAAAGTGAATAACAGCTGACAACAGATAAGCCCTAATTAACTCAATAAGACTGAATGGAACTGAAATATTGTGGCTAAATGTTCTATAAGGCCTCATACCTAAGCCGTACGATCTCGTTAGCATACATTTTAAATGAGAATAAGCGAAAAAATCTGTGAACAGTGTCGTGTAACAAACTGTCTTCTATCGATACCAACTTTAGCAAGCAATTTACATAATTTCTACTTTGCACTACAGATCTCATCTCTTCTGAAAAAAAGGAGAATGACTCTAAGTTTCTAAAAAAATACATTCTCACAGGTACTGAACTATTATCGAACGGGCAAACTTCACTACCCAACCGACGTGTGCGGTCCTCTTTTTGAAGAGGAGCTGCAGTATTGGGGGCTGGACGCTTCGGACACGGAGCCGTGTTGTTGGATGCAGTTGCTGCATGCCAAGTTTGTCAAATTGAGTTTCGTGACCGGTTACGGGAAGACTTATCGTAATGGGACCGAAAAAAACCTGTTACACTTTGATTGTATTTTCCGTTTTGGTACAGAGCCTTTTCTTCGAAAAGAGATCCTAACTCAAAATTTTATTAGTTGATTCACTTCAAGAGTCTTGGTGGTTCAATTAGGGACGTTGGTAGGACGTCTACCAAATCTGGAAAGTCCACCGATTCACCAAATAACGTCCACATAACAAATCCACGAAACAAGTCAGCTAATCAATATTATACGTCCATCAAATTATTTTTGACACGTTCAACGTCCCCACCAAATTTTTTTACAGTTTTTTTTCTTCTTGTTATTTTCTGGTTGATTTTTCTTTTTTTTGTCTAGAAGCTTCTGCCCAATTAATTTTTGTTTTTTTTCTCATCCTCGTCGTGTCAGTGACAACAAGCTGACTATTGGCAAATAAATAAACTCAAATTTAAGTCCAGCCCTTGTCAAGTGAAGTGCACCTCCAAGTAAAGTAAGGCCTTTCTCATGTAAATTTGGGCTCAATACTTCATATTCTCTTTTATAGTCTGAATTTTCTTGCCATATGCATGTTATCACCGCCTATGTAATGTTTTTAGATTAGTCGAGAAAGGATATTTGGCTTCAAACTTCTTTTTTTTCACTATTTGACTGGCTTCTATGAATAGCTTCTATGAATCAAGAACAAAATACAGCTGTAGAACGAAAAAAAACATTCACAAAATTTTTCCTTAAGAGGGGAGATGGTACCGGCGTATGTGGGAACTCAATTGCCATACTAATGATACTATACAAACAGTGACATGATAACATTGAAACAAGAGAAAAACACCAAGAAAAAGATCTGAAAGAAAAAAAAAGAAATTACAGCAAAAAAGGAAGAAAAAAAACTTGGAGAAAAATAATTTAAAAAGGCTAGAAAAATTATTGGGTGGACTTTTTTGGTGGATGTGACAAATTTATTTGGTGAACTTGTTTGGTGAGCGTTTCAACATTATTTGGTGAATTTGTTTGCGAAGTCTTTCTTCGGTGGACTTATTTGGTGGACGTTAAGTTCGCCAGATTGAAACTTCACTAAACCGATTGAAAGTAAAAGAACAATGGGGAAAAACTAACAAGAATTACAACAGAAAAAAAACACAATTTCCTCTTGCTCTATTTATCTCTTAAACTTGCTCTAAAAACCTATTTAAAAACATACTTAGTTATTCGTTTTTTCTGGATTTTTCCTGATTTGGAAAACTGACATTTTTTCCCCGATTCAATCATCCTTTTTTGATGATTTTTTTCTTTTTCGCCCAGTATATCCCAAAACTCCCTCATTTAATCCAATATCATCTGATATAATAAAAATTTCAATAAGTTTTAGAAAAATTCGGTTTTGAACCAAGCTGTTATTTTATTATTGAAGTACTACAACGAATTGGCTGATGATGGTGTGCAATATTCTGATAATCAGAGATACACAAGAAACTCTGGCGGTGCTGGACAGAATGGACGTGGATGGGAATAGGGAAGACGATGACCCCGATGCCAGGGAACAGGACATGATGAAGAAGTTCGGCTGGGAAGAGGACTTCTTCCGCGGTGTTAGCAATCACGCTGCTTCCTATAGAGAGAGAGAAAGATAAAGAGAGAGAATTGTGAGAGAGAGAAAAAGAAAGAGGGGTAGAGAGATAGAGATAGAAAGAGGGAGAGAGGGAGAGAGGGAGAGCTGAAAAGAGAGGGAGAGAGGGAAGTTGAGAAAGAGAGAGAGAGAAAGATATATATATATATATATATATATATATATATATATATATATATATATATATATATATATATATATATATATATATATATATATATATAGAGAGAGAGAGAGAGAGAGAGAGACTAGCGAAAGCATCTTTGAGTTGTGGAATGGCTATTGGAAAATGAAGAAGGAAGTTGACTCAACCATATGAGAGAGTAAACAATATTACTGCAGCAAGTACCAATATTGTATGAGATATGTATAATATTGTCAGAGAAAACGAGAACCTCAGTAGGAAATCATCACTTTGAAGAATGAAAGAAATCTGTGAAATCAAAATGAGGATTTTGAGAAGCGAACGCGCTGGATGTACTACAAGCCTCGGATATGGTCCTTGTTCGACGAGCCATACTCATCACAATCGGCCAAGGTCATCTTATTATTTATAGCCGTGTTTTTCTTTTTCCTTTTCGAAAACGATTCTCTGCCCCTATCTATGAATCTTTGAGCACTACTCAAAATTTTTCCCGTTTCGAGATTTTTTTTGCATATGTATTTCAGTTCTTACAAAAATGAAGATAATTAAATCCTATCTAAATGTGAGATTCACTTCTGTTTTTATGCATAAAAACAGAGTTGATTCATTCGAGTCATTATTGAATATGTAGATGGAAAAACCTTTAACAATTGCGCAAGTACAGATTTTCACCTACCCAATTTCATTTTAACCACTCTTTCGTATTAATATCGTAAGTTGTAGAGTTGAGCTCCAGACGAGCTCTATTTCCCAAGCATGAGTGACTGGTATAAGAAAATGCTCGAGCTATTTATACAAACAACTAAGGCCCGGATGAGCAAGGTCTCTCGGGTATTATTATATGTATGTAGTTACGCACTTGCTCACGGTGAGAAGAGATGGCTGGGTTTGAGTATTTAGAACCTTTCGTCCGAAGCTTCCTCTTAATCATTTTTCTTCTTCTCAATAGGCGTTTCTTCTCCAAACTTTTTAATTGAGCTTTTGTTAATTCTTCCTCTTTTTTGAATCGACATTTGTGAACTCAAAAACACAAATGTTATTATACGTATAATATTCAAATCAATGCTTCAATCTCTGATTTTTCCAAAGCTGCTATTCAGATAGAAACAAGAAAAACCTAAAACACGAAAATTAACCGCGTTAACATTGGTCCGAATCCTATTTTGACGGAAAAGTAGTAAAAAGATCTCAAATCTATCGAATAGCAATAAATCAAGAAAAAGGTCCGCTGCTCCTTCAAATTAGCATAACAAAGTATGTATGTCTGTGCATGCTGAGTAATTGGCATCACCGTTTATTATCTTAAACCATTTCCTCTCATCATGATAATATACCTTAAAAAGTGGGCTTAATATTCGCTGTCGAATTATCATAGAGTAAAACCAGGCTTCTGAGTGTTGAGTGAGAAATGACTCATCAAACTCTTCTTTATTGTTGAAGAGCTGTAGCCACACCCACAGCTCATATTCCCATGCCCGACACTTCCTATCTGATATGGAACACTTGAGTTGCAGTCAATCGCGGTGATATCAGTTGCCTTCATAGTAGTGTCGATTCTCTCGTTCTGTTTGAAGACTCATCCATCATTCCGGATACCTATTTTAGAGGTTAATCAACTTCCCCTTTTTTATACTTACATATAAAATGCTTGACTTACTCGCAGAACATTTTTTAATATGAACTTTATTGAAATGCTAAGTTTTTTGATAATGTTAACATTTTTGGAAATGGTAACTTTACATAAATAATTGAGTAATCGACTCACATCAAAGTTCAATGGAATAATGACGGATGTCCAAGGTCCATGGCTTAGCTAATGAAGCTCAAATTTGATGACTTAGTGACAAAACCGAATGTCAATGACTCATTGTACCATAGCCAAGAATCTACGATCTACTCAATCCCAGCTAAGTCGCCGAATCAAAGGTCCATGACTTATCGAAAACTTAATTACTTAATACCGAAATCAATGGCTCTATTTTGGTTCAGATAGTAAGCATGAATGACAGTCAGAGGATTCAAGTGGACCGTAGGAGTACCGAACCTCATCATATCTTCAGCCAAGTCATTCTTTTTTCTTTTTTGCAGCTTATCTGGGAGAATTCGAGAACTCGATGAGTTCTCAAAGGGTAGATACTTTATTGAATTCCTTTCTCCATTAAATCCTGGAAGAAAACCTTCTTAGGTACTATTTCAGTGAGCCTTCTTAGGTACTATTTCAGTGAGCCTTCTTAGGTACTATTTCAGTGAGCCTTCCTAGGTACTATTTCAGTGAGCCTTCTTAGGTACTATTTCAGTGAGCCGGTAACAAGTCTGGAAAATTTCGCACATTATCCACACAAAAAGGTTTTTGGGAGTTTAGAAGACACGAAACACATTTTCCTTGTGAATTCAACTGACGCCGAAGCGTTTGGTTCCTTCATTGTTAACTGGTTACGCGTTAGCTATTAGTGAAGAGAAGCGGCATAATTCAATCACGCCCGTCCACTAGATCTCGTTCATGCCATAGTTCAAAAAAACTGGGTTACTTTGCAACGATTCCAAACAAATTACTCATTGAAAACCGAATTGTAGGTCTTAACATCATGTACCTTTTACTCTTCACAGATAGAAGTCATGTGCAATGTCTGGTTCACATTCGAAATCATCGTCCGTTTTCTATTCTGCCCTTCCAAGATAGGTTTCTTTAAGTCTCCGCTCAACAACATTGATTTGGTTAGTATCATTTTCTACTTTTCCTCTCAATTCAGTTCGGATAACTTGATTGCTTCATTAAGATACTCAGTCACTTGCTTAAATAAACTTCAAAAGACAGCGATCTAAGTACTTTTAAAACTTTTGTTAAAAAGTTCTGAAATACATTACGTGGTAATGATGAAGAGCACAGGATTGTTCACAAAGTGTTCGACAGACAGGTTAATATGAAGGCTAAGGAGAATCCGTGAGTTCCTCTCAAATCTATCAGTCATTAGGAAAAGGGGTGAAGGGGACTGGGTTAGTCAAAAAAGTCATTGAATTGCATACGTTGAAGAAAATGAAAGAAACAGTAAAATAGTGGTAACTTTGAACTTTCATATATTCATTCTCTATTCTCTGGCATAATTTCTTCTTTTTTTCCAGAATATATGAACTAAGTATTCTTTCACGAGACTAGACCATAATACATCAATTATGTTTGTTTCAATATGTTCCTTATCATTGGCCCTGCTATGCTCATGCTATGATATCCTAAATTCTATATTAGTATACATGAAATCAAAATTTTGTATGTTGAGCTTTTTTTTTAAAATCTTACCGGCTATGACAATTGATTGGCGTTAATCTAGAACAGTCGGGAAGCACAGCGAAGTAAAACTTCTCCTTTCATCAAGAACAATTTCAATGACTGTTGTTCCAGACAGGCGTTGATGTCTATTTTGGTTACGATCATTCAAACTTAAACATCAAAAGACGGCTCTCAGCCTAATCTCTAAACGATATAACGTCCGATGATAAGAACAAGTCAAGATTTATCTATAATCAGATAGCCACTATGTCTTTCTACACCGATGCCATCTTCATGCAGATTTTCACAAATGCTCCTAGAGTGAGTCAAGCTCCTTTTCAACCTCAATTTAACGTTTTTCGGGGAAATTTTTTTCAAATACTAAGTTTTTTTTTGATGCGATGAAATGTATCATCAAATCAAATTATATGTGGATAGCTCGGAACCAGTTATTCGTACCCATATCGGTTATTCGTACCCATTATTCGTACCCATACCAGTTATTCGTACCCATATCGGTGAAATTCATGTGATACTAACCAGTTATTCGTACCCATATCGGTGAAATTCATGTGATACTATTTTCCATATTTAGGAAAGCGATAGGATTTCGAAGTGAAGTTTTGTACGGGTGACTTGATCTCGCAAGTTTTGTACGGGTGACTTGATCTCGCAAGTTTTGTACGGGTGACTTGATCTCGCAAGTGTTTTGTACGGGTGACTTGATCTCGCAAGTTTTGTACGGGTGACTTGATCTCGCAAGTTTTGTACGGGTGACTTGATCTCGCAAGTTTTGTACGGGTGACTTGATCTCGCAAGTGTTTTGTACGGGTGACTTGATCTCGCAAGTTTTGTACGGGTGACTTGATCTCGCAAGTTTTGTACGGGTGACTTGATCTCGCAAGTGATCAATGAGTTGGAAAAAAGGAATTTCTTTTGAATCAAGAAACTGTGTCCATTATCTTTTTTCCAGGACATCGTTGAGTTTCTCTCGATGATCAGAATTTTCCGCCTTTTCAAGCTGACGCAGCATCATCGAGGACTTCAAATTCTCATCCATACTTTCAGGGCTTCTGCTAAAGAGCTCATTCTACTTGTTAGCGTTTTCTTCATGTCTTTTCAAGATGTTTCTATTTCCTACTTCTTGTTCCCTTACTGGCTGATATACAGAAAAGTATTCAAAAGTTGGTTCCAGCTCTCAGTAGTATAAGCTATTTTTCTCAGTTCACTGTTCTCTATTTTCCTATTCCTCTCTCTTTTTTTTCCTGCACTCCCTGTCTTTTACATAAAGTTTTCCATTTATGCTCTTCATTTCTATGCCTCTATAATCTGCAGGTGTTCTTCTTAATTCTTGGCATTGTCATTTTCGCGGCACTCGTTTACTACGCGGAGCGTATGGAAGTGAACGAGGACAATCAGTTTCAGTCAATTCCTCTCGGACTATGGTGGGCTATCTGCACAATGACTACGGTAGGGCCTTTTCTCAGATAGGCTCCAGCATGTTACGGCCATTTTGGTGCCACTTTCAGATGAACCTTGTCATCCGTTCGCTGTATTATTTAGAGGTAAATCAATTCTGTCGTTGCCAGAGATATTCAGCAGAACCATTTTCACTGTTAAGATGCTTTCGCGTATTTTTTTGTGCGAAATTTAATTGCTTTGCCTTAATGACTGAGCCAAAATACATTCGTTCTAATGCGTGAATAAAGAGATGAATGAAAAGAATGGGTATATGATTGCTGCTCTCATTAGGTTGGCTACGGAGACATGACCCCGCACACGTCGATTGGCCGCCTGGTCGGTTCTTTGTGCGCTGTGATGGGAGTGCTGACGATAGCTCTACCAGTCCCTGTCGGACATTTCACTTTGCAAATACTCGCTTCTTAAAAAATAGTTTTGAATGTAAATTTTCAGGATCTAAAACGATATGGTTTGAACCAGTTTGCGTTAGTGAGTTGGTCGTAAGACGAGAATGTCGATTGGAGCTTGGAAAATACTAGAGACTAAGGATGGGTTCCATCAATGATGCTGCTGAAATGAAGATACTAGAGACTGGAGATGGGTTCGATTGAAGCTTGGAAGATACTAGAGACTGGAGATAGGTTCCATCAATGATGCTGCTGAAATGAAGTGCAGAAGTGCACGCGACCACTCAATTGAGCGATAAAATGGATAAATTTACTACTCACAGTTGTTTTTCCAATTTCTAATCTATTCGCCTTCAATTAATGATATTTTTATGTCTATTGCACGCGAATTGATTCAAAATCTATAGGTTATCGTATCCAACTTCGCGATGTTCTACTCACACACTCAAGCGCGCGAAAAGTTGCCTAAGAAGCGGAGGCGAGTTCTGCCAGCCGAACAGGTTGAGATTCTTCTTCTTTTTTAAAACAAATAAAAAAACAGTGAAACACAATACGGTAGAAAGAGTTTCATTGTTCTAGTTAAATTTCACGGTAGAAAGAGTTTCATTGTTCTAGTTAAAGTTAAATTGGGGACTTCAATAAGAGAAAGTGTTTAACTTTTTACTGAATGAGAATGGACGTTTCCATCTGAATCTATGAATGCGGAGTTGAGATTAAACTGCAAGTGCGTCGACATGCGCAAGTTCTGGACACAGCAAACACACTCGGCAGGAGAAACGCCCTTCTCCTGCCCAGTGGGGGACGCAAAGAGGAAGAAGAAGAGGAGGAAGAGGAGGACACCAACAAGGACTGTCAGCTCCTTCTCCCTCAGATAGTCAGAGATGGAGAGTAGAGAAAGAGGCAGAGCGTAAGAGAGAGTGCGATGCTGATTGGACCATCAATATAAGAATAGACAGCATTGATGAAAGAGGAGTCACATAATCAACTGGAGAGAGTAGCGAGAAATTGATGCAGTTCAGTGCAGCATTGGTAGGGAGAGCTAAGGGCCTGGTTCAGCTGCTGCGGGCAACGAGGAAGAGACGTCTCTTCTGGAGAAGGAGCACTTGCCCTCCCAGTCACAGCCACCAGGCGGGGGAGGCGAAGCTAATGACGGCATATTTGGTCTGCATCACTTAGTTATCAGTAACAAAGTTTGTAGCTTAAACTTTTCTGTTACGCAAACTTTGATAGAACATTTCGGGAGTATAATGGAAAAGTTATAAAAAAAGAAGAAAGAAGCCTTAAAGACAGAATGAGGATGAGATAGCGAGGTGCAAAGAATGGCTCCTGTCTTTTTTAAAGTAAAGTCCTAGTCAAGCGGACTATAAGTACATATAAGGTTCATCGATCCCTACGGTCGCGTTCCTGGGCCGTAAGATCTCGTTGGCGTAACCTTTACTTGAGCCTGAGCATGAAAAAAAACAGTAAAAGTTATCGAATTTGTCGAATGTGTGTTAACTTTGCCAATTATACCCATTTTCCCCCTTTTCTGAGAACTGCCGCGAGAATAAGATCACATTGAGAGTAAATGTAAGAATAAATATTATATATGATAAATTCTGGCTGCAGTTGTTCCGGCGTCGCTCTCTAACTCATCTCTGCTTGGTTCCTCTACTCGTCTTTGCCTATCTGACCAGATAAGGAAACGCTCGACGGGTGACCTGCCCTCTAAAAAAAACTTGGTATCGAATGGTCGGAGATCAATGCTCGAAATCATCCACCCTGAACAAATGTATGATTTTAACTTTAACATATTGTTTTATCAAAACTGTACATATTTCTATCTCATTTAAGAGCCTATTTTTTTGCTTTTCTTAAAACTATCTATATTTAAACCTGATATCAAAGCAAAATTAGTATCACTATGTAAAGCAGAACTATAAATCACCTGCCGCGCTTTTAATCTACTCAAGGGTGAGATTAGAGATCACATGATTTATTTTCTACATCCCTCTATCCTTCAATGAATGGGATCATCGTATCAGTGTTATTAAAACTGAAAGAATTGAGATGCGATTATATATATATTTTATCTACATCTTTCGATGCAATAACGCACAAATTTGATTACAATTGAAAATGAGGAATGAATAGATCAGCTAAACAATTGTCAAATACGATAAAAAAAGCAATACATCAATTTGACTTTAATATAGCGAATTGAACGGGGAAAAAAACAAACAAACAAACAAACAAACAAAACTATATAAGTAGAACAGTTTGAACGACAAAAAAAATTTAGTTCTGAATTCATGACGAGAGAAGAGTAGATAGAACACCACTTTTTAATTGGGATTTAAAATATTTCAGGTTCATACTATTAATCAAGTTTCGAGGTAGTTTGCTGAAAAGGCGGGATATTCGCATTCCATAAGAGTTGTTTCTAGCTGTATTCTTGCTACCCTGAACTAATAAGCCATTTATATTAGTTCGCGTTGGAATAGTCTCTTTGAAAAATCGTTTTTTATCTATTATCGACAGTCCATGGAAGATCTTGAAACCCATAACTAAGTCAGAAAATATCCTCCTCTTGGAGAGAGAAACGAATCCAAGGCGGGCAAGTCGATTGGGGTAAGAAGGAAGAGACCTCGTATTAACTTCATTTGCGAAGCATCGATGATAAACTATGCGAGTGAATTTCCTTAAAACTTTCTCTATATCATCACAATCTCTTCCATAGTATGGATTCCATATATTCGAAGCATAGTCCAAGTGCGGCATTACGTAAGTTTTAAAGCACTTGACCAGTATACCAGGATCATTAACAGTTACCGCACGGAGCATAGCATACATTGCTTTGGATGCCTTTTTAACTCGGTCTGCTACAGCCTCTTTCCTACGCAAAGAAACTATTTGTATGCCCAGGTCACGTATCTGAGATACACATGAAATGGAAACATTATTTATACTGTATGAGGAATATAAAGATCGACCTCCAATGTGAATATGGAGAGACTTGGATGGAGAAAGAGATAGTTGGTTAACTAAACATCAATCGAATACGGAATCTAATGCTGATTGCAGCTCTCGAGTTCGTTCGCCGTATGAGTTCTTATCATAAGAAACATAAATCTTGAGATCGTCTGCGTATGCTTGATAACGAATATTAGGAAAGTTCTCTAGTACCTCATTTATATCGGATATATACAGAGTAAAAAGAAGTGGCCCCAGGACAGACCCTTGGGGCACACCCGATGTGGCATTCATTGGATCAGAAGTGACATCACCCATACGCACAGAGAAAGATCTATTAGTTAAAAAAGACTCAAGCCAAGAAAGGAGTGGGTCAGTAATTCCATAATGTGTGCATTTAGACAAAAGCTTACTTATACTAATGGTGTCAAATGCACGAGAGAAGTCAAGGTAGATGACATCCGTTGAAAGACCTTTGGCTAACGAAGAGGTCCAATCATCTTCACATACTAATAAATTGGTTACTGTGGACGCTCCACGCCTAAACCCATGTTGATTGATAGGTATAATAGAGTGCTCGGATAGATGATTGATTATGAAAGCTCTAACAAGTCGCTCCATCGTTTTAGAACAGGGAGAAAGGATGGAAATCGGACGATAGGAGGACACCAAGTGAGGTTCCTTGCCTGGTTTCAGAATAGGGGTCACCAGTGAATGTTTCCAGTAAGACGGTATTGGACCACAGATAATACAATAGTTGAAAATATGGGAAAAAGGAAGTGCAAGAGACTTAGCACATTTCTTGAGGACAATCTGAGGGATACCATCTGAACCTTTGCTACCCGTTGGTTTAAGCTTCGAGAGGCTTTTAACAACAGAAGAGGGGAGAAAAATAGGAAAGGGGCTCATAGTAGGGGCCGCTTCAGTTTGCAATGAGATACGTTGGTTATCATCCGTAGTATAATGAGAAGCGAATTCGGTAGAAAGCAGAGAACATTTAAGTTTATTTTTCAATACTATGTCCCCTGTAGTATTCAATAGATATCGAGGAGGCACAGGTTTAGGCCGAGTGAGGGATGAGATATGTCGGAACAAGTCCCGAGAGCGAGACAATTTCTTCTTCTCACAATGCCTAGTCCATTTCATTATCTGCTTCAGTAGATCTTTACTAGCTTTCTCGTAAAGAGAACGGGTATTAGGATCGTCAATATTGTGAAACAGAGAGTTACGATATTTAATTATTCTCTGAATATGGCGAGGATAAGTGGCCGTGAGGGTTCGAGGTCTACGAATTGGAACGAATTCAGAAATAGCGTATTCAATAACGGCGAGGAAACGGCCGTACAGATCGTCAATCGAGAGGAAGTTATCAAATTCAGCTTCCCAGTTAACTGAATTGAAGTATTTATTAAGTTCATCGTAGTCAGTTCTTGAATAGTCGAGAACTGGTTCGGCTAAAAGCGAGTCGGTCACAATTGAAAGGCAGCAAGCGATCCCTAAATGATCAGAAGAGGGGAAGGAGGGAACAATTCTACAATTAGACAATAGCGAGGGCAGAGAAGTTAGTAGCCAATCAATGCAACGATTAAGACGTGTTGGTTCACGGCAGAATTGGGTCAAATCAAAGAGAGTAATCATGTCTACTAACAATCGATCGGACGAAGAACAAGGAGGAGAGAGAGTGTCACAATTGAAATCACCAGTCACAACTACAGGATAGGAAGTGGAAGAAAGAATATCGGATAAAGAATCACAAAAAAGTCTGGTCTCTTCATTGGTGTAGGACGGGGGACGATAGCAAACAACCAGACGTATGTAACCAGTGGTAGAAAGTAAGTCTATATAAACAATTTCCGAAGGAGAGCATAAAGAACTAGGCTTCAAGAACGTTAAGTGATCTCTCAATACAAGGGCAACTCCTCCGCCACGAGAATTACGATCAGCTCGGATTATTACGTAAGGAAGAGGACCAATTATCTCTGAATCAGCTATACGCGAACTCAGCCAAGTCTCAGTGACAGCAACTATATCAGGTTGTTCTTTTTCTAGATAAAGACGAAATGGAACTAATTTATTATAGAGAGAACGCATGTTAAAATATGCAAAGCTTAGCTGAATGTCGGGCGGTGACGGTGAAGAAACGGGCGGACCATCATATAGCTAGCGTCTTGAGGTGATGTTTCTGCTGCTGACCTCTGAGAATCTTTGCGGCTGAGAGGAGTTCCGAGGATTCGATGGCGAAGGCGAAGAATTCGTTGCGGATGTATGATATATTATTGCTCTTGCGGATATTATTGCTCTCAAACCTCTCGCATGGCAGAATGGATTGATCCGGGAACTATGCGATGACATGGAGAGAGAAAGTGAAATAGTATGTCAAAGTAGGAGAAAAAAGGATTTCATATCCTGTCTACCTTTCAAAATTGAAATAGTGTTCGAAAGAACTTACCGTATTTATTGCCTTTTCGTAATCTTATAATAAAAATTTAATATCCTAAAAAAACAAACGCACGAGTTATTTTATTAATTTTTAAAATTACATTTTGTTATTATATGTTATTTGAAATAAACATTATTATTGAGTGATGTTATTCTGCGCATAAACATTAGATAAATTGACACTTGATGAGTTTATTAGCGATTTTTGTGGTTTTTTCTCAACTTTTTCGTACAATTTATCATTCTTTGATGCCTGAGCAGTAGCAGATTCGCGTGGTTATTTGTTTTTTAAATCTTAACTAGAGTCTAGTTTTCGTATGATATATCGGCAAAGCAGTACGGCGCAATTTTACTATGGGTGCTTTACCAAAATTGCGCAGAACCGCAATGGTCGATTCGCGCCACCTTTTTCACATTTTCTCCTTTTGCTTATAACCAATTTTGCCTGCTTTTCAGTTTCAAGTCCGTGATTCTTTGGAATTCTCGTGACTCATAAACTCATCAAGTGTCAATTTATCTAATGTTTATGCGCAGAATAACATCACTCAATAATAATATATATTTCAAATAACCTATAAAAAATTTGTAATTAAAAAATTAACAAACAAACTCGTGCGTTTTTACACTACAAAAAAACACCACGCGCTGAAAATCTTACGCGTTTTAGGTTTAAATCAAAGGAACTTCCGTGCAAGACAAATCTAAAGATTTCTGTTGTTGGCTAAGAGGTGAGCATACCGATAATGTGGTATTTTTTGAATCAACGAGAAACCCCCCCCCCCCCGTCATTCAATGGAGGAAGGAGGAATTAAGTTTGGACGCAATTTTTATTACTTCAAACGGTCCCGCCTTAAAGTAGCTAAAAAGGCGGCGGATTTGAAAAGAATTTCAAAAGGAGCGAGCATTTAAAATCCGCATTTTAAATGTTGAATGAAAGTCGATAAGGGCCGTTTTTCACTTTTTTGTTGGCGAATTCGCAATGTATTTGAAAAGCAATTCGACAAAATATATTAGTGCGTCTTGCGTGCGCGAGTGCGTCTCGCGCGCTTGAGTGCGTCTCGTGTGCATTCCTGCGCATCCTTATCAAACATTGCGGTCCGGCCTTGTCTATCGAAAGTGGTCGTCTGACGGGGGGTGACGAGATCATATCAGCGATGATCTGATCTCGTATAGATTAAAGGCGCGGCTGAAATTTGAGAATTTCGAAAAGCGACCGCTTTTTGAGGAGGGAGTCAGTAATAAGATGAAATTTTTCCAACTCTGAATTTCACCTCAAGCTCGCTTTTCATTATTCTCCATTGCTCGAAAAGCCATAGTTTTTTTTTAAACAGTTGTGAAATCTTACCGTCCGACTGGTTTGCTGATTTGCTGGGATATCTTTTATTTTTTCCATCATTTTCAAACAGCTCTGTAGTGTGCGGGTGAAGATGCTAGACAATGAGAAGTTCGGCGAAAGTTTGGAGTCGCTGATGTTTTTTTTGCAACTTTTCGTATGTGGTTGAATTCATTTTTCTCAACTTTTTAAAAAAAATTTGTTCATAACGCTCACGCAATCCGACTTTTTTACATTAAATTTTTTTTCACATTAAAAAATTGTTTATAAATTAAAAGATATTGTTTTCCAGAAAGAGATTTCTCCTTCCCCCCTGTCTTCTTAGGGCCCTTTTTCCCCCTTCAGGACCCCCTTCCAACTCCTCCCTCCCCCCTAGGCCGCATTTCCCCTCCCCCCTCTTCGCTTTGGTAGGGCCCTCCCTTTTCCCCTTTCCATTTTAAGGCCCCCCTTCCGAAGTGCTGCTTAGGCCACCACCCTTCCCCCTCCCCTTTTTCTTTTCCCAAAAATTTATAAAGATAAGTAAAAAATACAGACGAAAAAGATTAACAATAAAACTAATTTAAAAACAAAAACAAATGTATGACACAAATCAGCAATTTCAGCCAATCAGCAAACTTGGAAAAGTACCGTAACCAAATTCTTTGATTTCAGCAAACCAGTCGGAAGGTTAAATTTCACAAGTTTTTATTAAAACATTGTTTTTGTTGTTTTGCTATCTGTTGTACGATCCCTTTTTTAAACATTAGGCGACCTTTGTTGAACTATAAACGGAACTCTTGCGGAATGAAAGGTTCACAAAAACTCACAATACATTTTACTTTATTGGCTTCAGTCAGCCTCTTTGATTCAAGACGTACACTTTCGAATTTATCCAATTCCCATTCGATATCTGGAAAAAGAATTTGCAGACCTTCACTACACGAGTCGTGAGATAATCGCTGGATTTCACTGCGTCTTAGCCTGAAAAGAGTGCGACTTCCTCCGCGACTTCGTGCGATGATTCTACGGCTCTTCCGTGTTCTTGAAAAGAAAAGGCGTCATTGACTTTACTTGACCCAGTTTTTGACCCTATTTGTATACTTGACCCTCTTTGCGTCTTTTAACAAGAAGTCAGGCAATGGTGGAGAATTGTGGTCCCGCTCATTTTTTGTTTTTTTCAATCGAATAAAGTGTTAATTGGCTTCTTATGACCTACTGAGCAATAAAAACATGTGCGGAACCGGTAAAAAAAATTCTTTTTTTTTACAAAAAAGTTTTTTTGAAACATTTTTTTTTTGGCTTAACTGCAGTTTCAGTCACCCCCAAAGTAAAAAAAAACCAAATTTCACAGCAAACAAACGCACTAACAAGGGAGGGGGAAGGGGAGGGGCGTTATTTTTTACATTAAAAACGCAGGGGTGAGAGAGTGTGTATGTTCACGTTTTTTCTCAGAAAGAGATTTTATTCCTGAAAACTCCCTTCCCCCTTTCTCCTCAGGACCCCCCTTTCCTCCTTTAGGGCCCCCTTCCTCCCTCTAGGGCCCCCCTTTCCCCTCCCCCCTCCCCCCTAGGGCCCCTACCCCTTCTTGCTTAGGTAGGGCTCTCTTCTTCCCCCCTTCCCCCTTTAGGGCCCCCTCCCTTTCCTGCTTAGGTAAACCCCTCTCCCCCTCTCCCCTTTCCTTTCCCCAAAATTTCCTTTACAACAGGAAGTAAAAAAATTTTGAAAAAAAATTTTTTTTGAAAAAGTAATTAGAAAAAAAATACGAATAAAGTGTTAATTGAAAGAAACCAAAAATGAGCGGGACCACAATTCTCCACCATTGCCAGAAGTCACATGTTGTCTGGTTGTTTCTAATATCATTCACTTGCGTTCTCGACGCGTTCCATGAGTTGAGTTTTTTTGGTCCCTTCCAAAGGGTAGTCAAAGACCCTATAGTTGTTTCTTAGAAGAGAGCAGACCCTGCCGGCGTCTCTGGAGGAGAAAAAGAAGGTGTTTCTGGCCTGAAAACCTCCAAGCTTTTTTCTGAGCTTACAGTACTTTTCACTATTCTTTATTTGACCATCCCAGTGGCATAACTCATCTTTTAAATGTTTTTGTGCATCACATCAAGTTTTTATGCGTGATTGCATCACTATGTGATAACTGCTTCGAGCTAACATTTCATTTATCTAGCCTTCTCAGCTCTCTCTTCAAGTCGCACACTAATTCACTGTGATGAGATAAATTTTCATTTTTCCTACCTGGTTTTACTATAACTTTTTGAGTTTTACTATAACTTTTTCTGGTTCTGGTTTTACTATAACTTTTTCGACGGTAAGTTAAGAACTACGCGTACTACAACATAATAATAATCTTAAATGAAGAGTTGGATAACTGGATGTTATCAATATAAATATTCATAGCATGTTTGACGCTATAATTATTTATAAATTTTCGATAAGCTCAATATTATAATCTTCTTGCGTTTCGAGCCCTTTCAGCACAGAGTTGAATGAGTTATAAGCGATTACTGAAACCAAAAAATTTCATAATTTTATCTGATTAAACTATCGCACGGGCAAATGGGGGTGCACGAATTAGGATTGAACTTGCCATTTTGAGCTCACCGAGAGTTAGCGTGTTACCATTTTAACCGAAGAAATTTCGATTAACCCACGCGATAGGGGTAGAGAACTTTTTCTTCTAGAAGCAATGTAAGGCTAGGCAGATTGTTAGAGAAGTCTTCCATAGTAAAGGCTATTTCTAGAAGATTCGCATACTAGAGCTCTTCGTTAGTAGAGCCCAACTTGCTTTGAACTTTACGGTGTATTGAAGAAAAAGACTCATGTTAAAATTAACTTATTGTGTATTTTCATGTTACAGTTACGGATGGCAATTCTTAGCACATCTGGCAACCTTAGCACATTCTTAGCACATCTGGCAAATGTCGGAATTCTCCCGGATTTCTTATGTTTAAAATCTTCAAAACATCTTCTTTATAGAAAAACTTTAGTGTAAAACCATAAAATTAATTTCTAGTCAAGTGCATGTGCTCACTCGATTTATTTGAGTCAATTCATTGAATGATGCGAGTCGAGTGTTTTTTGTAGTTAAGGTGAAGAGCTTTTACAGCTGAGTTCAAACGAGTCAATTCATTGAATGATGCGAGTCGAGTGTTTTTTGTAGTTAAGGTGAAGAGCTTTTACAGCTGAGTTCAAACGAGTCAATTCATTGAATGATGCGAGTCGAGTGTTTTTTGTAGTTAAGGTGAAGAGCTTTTACAGCTGAGTTCAAACGAGTCAATTCATTGAATGATGCGAGTCGAGTGTTTTTTGTAGTTAAGGTGAAGAGCTTTTACAGCTGAGTTCAAACGAGTCAATTCATTGAATGATGCGAGTCGAGTGTTTTTTGTAGTTAAGATGAAGAGCTTTTACAGCTGAGTTCAAACGAGTCAATTCATTGAATGATGCGAGTCGAGTGTTTTTTGTAGTTAAGGTGAAGAGCTTTTACAGCTGAGTTCAAACGAGTCAATTCATTGAATGATGCGAGTCGAGTGTTTTTTGTAGTTAAGGTGAAGAGCTTTTACAGCTGAGTTCAAACGAGTCAATTCATTGAATGATGCGAGTCGAGTGTTTTTTGTAGTTAAGGTGGAGAGCTTTTACAGCTGAGTTCAAACGATTACTATTTATTGTTTAATTCTCAGAAAAGTTTCACTCATAACTACCTTAACTGGATCGAAAAGTAATCTTGATTCAAGTTTTTTTCAAAAAAAAAAATCCTAGCCTTCTTAGAGCTTTAATTTAATGAGTTGCTGGTTAAACAATTCTGCTTTTATATAGTATATAGCAAACTTTCGACTATTTTCGCCCATGTGCCTTCTCAATCTTTTTCGATAACTGAGTAACTGAACCACTTATCAATAAGAAACTAATAGTAGATACACTGCCAATTGCCACAAAAAATTTTCGCTCAAAACCAAATTGAATAACTAATTGTAAGACTGTTTCAATGTATTGAATACTAAATTATAAGTCTGAATAACTAATTGTAAGACTGTTTCAATGTATTGAATACTAAATTATAAGTCTTTGCAATATGTCGCTGATAAAGAACTGTAAGACCTATAACTCCAATTGTCTTCAACTCCTGACATCAAAATAGTTCTTGTTGAACTTTACTAAATCATTTGTCTACTAAATCATTTGTCGGACAGCACATATAACGCTGCTTCAAAATCAAAAACAATCAAACTAAAAACGGCTAAAACCTTTTTAACGGTGCGGCATCGAACTAATCACCACTTTCTTGAGAGTGTGCGCCTTATTTCACCATTTCTCACCGTGCTATGTTGAAACAGTGCCAGCTGATAACTTTTCTTAATTTGATCTTTCAAAAGAACTATAGAACCATCAAGAGATTTTGTTCGAATTTTCTTGAGAAAAGGCTTGATTTTTTTCAAAAAAATCTTACTATTCAATTAATTTTTGATTATTAGTCATCGAATATTATAGGTTGAGCGCAATTTTTCGGTTTAGCATGACAGAGTTGCTGTTCATACGAGAAGGTCAGAAGTGTTTTAAGCGGTAATAAGGTGTCCAACCTTACTCACCTACAATGAAATGGAGAGTTAAGGTGAAGACGACGGCACATTACAACAAGAGAATGAAAGTCTCACCTCAATTTAATAGTTTCACCATTCTATGTACATATGTATAACAATCTCGGTAATGTATCGATCATTCATTCACTCTTTACAGCTCCGATACCAAACCTCAACATTATAATTAGGAAATAGCGGAATTGAAAAAAATAAGATAGTTGATGAGTGAGTGGGTATCAACCGTGTGACATGTTGAAACATGTTGAGAGATGCGGGAACCGACTAAACAACATACTCATCTCATACGAAACGCGTTACCATGGCATGCGGGATAGGCTTCCTTAACAGAAGCCTCTTTGTCTTTCACTCCCTCAACTGCCCTCTCTACCTCTCTTCGCCTCTCTTTCCTACTTACTCTTCCCACTTTTCACCACAAAGTCCCTTTCTCTTCCGTCTTCTGGTTTCTTCCTCTTTTCCCCTTTGTCTTTTTTCTCTTTTCTCTCTCCCATCTTGCTCAATGACTCTATCTCTCCCTCTCTTCCTCTCTCTCTTTCTCTCTATCAACCCCCCCTCTCTCTCTCTCTCTCTCTCTCTCTCTCTCTCTCTCTCTCTCTCTCTTCTAAAATATTCGGTATAATTTTTTCTATGCTTTCTGAGTGTTTTCCATTCATTCACTAGTTTAATATATCTCTGACTACTCCTTTTCTCTCCTTTTATTCTTCTTCCCCTTTCTTTTCCATTTCAGCATGGCTTTCTTGATCATGATAATTCATAAACTTTAAAGAAGATAGCACCTAATTCAAAAACTTTAATAGAAGATCACACCTATGCTCATCTTCTTAATTTTATTATCTTGTTAAAACAACTGTTCTGTTTTTAAAAATTGTCAAAATAAATTATTCTACCTAGAAACCATTGAAGAAAAAAAACGGGTGAAGTCATGAATAAGGGAATTAGTTTTGTAAAGACAGGTCTCTGTTTATCCTGTTAACACTAACTATTCTCATGAAAACCTCAAAATTATTTGACAAACGAGGTCTATTTCGTTTTGGAAAACAAATTTCGCGGAAAGTTAGGCGTTTATCGGAAAAAAGCTATGTAAAATGATGAGCTTTCATCAATTTTTTGACATACGCACAAAATTGTTCAATGAATAATCAATATTTTTTATAAAGAACTTGTGAAACTTGAAACATATGAATATAATTTATGACTTCATCTTTTTGATTTTTACATTCTTAAGAAAATTTGATGAAATCATATTTTTTGTGTGTACGAGGCTTCTCAACAAATCTGCCTACCCGATTTTGGAAAAGGCATAAGTTGTTATGTGTGTCTTTTTGATAGACTTCTTGTTTGACGGTAAGATGCAGTTTGACGAGTGAAATAATTTGTTGTTTTTTTTCAAAGGCTTTTTCTGATGTTATGAATGTAAATTACATATGTAGGTTCGCAAGAAAATAACCTCGGTTTTTAATCTTATTTTTATTAATTATTTATTAAGTCAAACAAGAACCTCAATCAACAAAGTTTGATCCATCATGGTTGAGTATGTGTTGCCATCGCGTGGGCAGATCGTGGATGCCCTTGTGGTAGAACGACGGAGAGAGCGATTCGAAGAAGTCTTGCAACCATGATTTTACCTCAGCTTCGTTCTAAAATTTTTCTCTGCGACGTGGTTCTGCATGGAGCGGAATAGGTGGTAGTCAGAAGGTGCAATGTCGGGCGAGTACGGTGGATGAGGCATCAACTCCCATCCCAGCTCCAACAGCTTCTGAACCGTTTTTTTCGCAATGTGTGGTCATGCGTTGTCATGTAGGAATCGAATCTTGGCGCTCTCTTCGCCTCGAGCCACCATAGCTTGCTGCACCCGGTCGAGTTGTGCACAGTAGACATCTGCTGTAACAGTCATGCCGTTAGGTAGCAGCTCCCAGTAGACTACACCGAGTGAGTTCCACCAAACACACAGCATCACCTTCATCGGGTGCAGTCCGGGTTTCGGAATCGCTTCTGGCGGATCGCCCTTGCTGAGCCACTGGCGCTTGCGTGTAACATTGCAGTAGGTCACCCACTTCTCGTCTCCAGTTAGCAATGTGTCCAGCAACTCGTCTCTTCTTTTGTAGGAGAGAAGTTGTGAGGCGGCCGCGACTCGTCGGTTCCTATCGAGTGGCCTCAGGTCATGTGGCACCCATTGCCCGGCTTGTGTACTTTACCGAGCTCGTGAAGCCCGTTCTCGATGGTGGTGTGAGAGACAGCGAAGTGCTCTGCAATCTCGTAACAAGTTCGTTTGGGATCGGCTTCGACAAAGGATCGAAGATCCTCAAGATCGAGCTGGCGAGGCCGTCCTGGACGGTCCATGTCTTCCAACGTGTGGTCGCCTTGCTCAAACCGACTGAACCAAGCCTGGCACTGTCGTTCACTAAGGCATCTTTGCCCGTATGCCTGACATAATTTTCGATGTGCTGCGGCAGCGCTCTCCCCAGCTTGAAGCAGAAGAGGAGAGGCCCGTAGTATGTGCTACAACGATGTCCGCCTTCACGCGGTGCAGCACGACAGTCTACAGACTGCAAAGGACATCAACAACCTTCTCCGGAAGCATCACGCTCCGAAGAAACTACAAGAGAGCCTCTCTGTCTCTCTCTCTCTCATCTCTTCACTACACCTCCGTCTTCGTTCTTTTTTTCGCCTGAGGGACAGTCCGATCCGGCTGGCCTGTCCCAACTACTTCTCCTATTGGCCGGAGACATCGAGAGCAACCCAGGACCAAGGATCTGGCTGTGCACTACATGCAAGAGAAAGGCGAATACTAACTGCATCCAGAGTGGGTCCACACTAAATCGACATGCAGTGGCCTCTCCTCACTCATAGAATACATCCAAGTCGAATACCGCTGCCCGACATGCATAACATCAACGACTCCGCTGACGACCACGAACACCAGGCAAACTCTCTCCTCTGACCCCACGTCCAACAGCAGGAACCTCAAGATTTTGCAATACAACTGCAAGGGCTTCTCTGGCAAAACGACGGAACTCCATGAACTCGTATCTCGTCTGAAAGTCGATCTATTTCTCATCCAAGAAACTAAGCTAACAAACCGTTCCAAATGTCCACAAATTCCTGGATACACTATCGTAAGAAAAGATCGTGAGAAGAACTCCGGAGGCGGTCTTATTACCGGAATCAGCGAATCGCTGTCCTACACTGTAATGCCCTCTCCGACCGACACACATTTGGAATCTCTCACCGTCCGCATATTCGATGCCGATGGGAAGTCGCTCGATGTTACCAACATATACATACCACCGACGAGCTCTTGCACCACTGGTTACATGCCCGACCTCACTCCGTTCTTACACAATCGCGAGAAATCCATCATACTCGGTGATCTTAACGCTCATGATGCCGCATGGTTCTCCAAATCTTCAGACAGCAGAGGCTCTCACATCGCAGAAACGATCGATGCTTCAGAACACGCCGCAGTAAACCGTGACACGCCTACCAGAGTACCAGTCAACGGAAGACCATCTTCTCCAGACATCTCCATTTGTTCGCTGGACTTACTTTCTCAAGTCTCATGGAAAACAATATCATCTGGAAGCTCCGACCATCTACCCATCGTAATCGTCCTTGAGGGTTCCAACTACATCCGTACGCACAGGAAAGTCTCCTTCACCAACTTCGGAAAAGCGAACTGGAAAATCTTTGAACAGCTCGTCGAAGAAAAGTTATCCACGACACCTCTTCCCGACCTCCCCGCCGCCCAAGCTGAGCCCTTCTTCCGGAAGATCCTGTTATCTGCAGCCGCCAGCTCAATCCCACGCGGTCGCATCAAGAAGAGAAACGTTGCCTTAACACCAGAAATCCGAGATTGGATGACCAAACGAGACGCTTTACGAGAATCAGACCCATCAAGCCAAGACATCAGCACCCTCAACATGAACATCAGACGAGCCACGGACAGAAACAAAAGGGACATCTGGAGAAACTTCATGGAGACCTTTGATCCCAAACTAGACAGCAAGAAACTGTGGAAAACGATCAAGATGTTGAATGATAAAGGACGTCCCCCACCAAACTGCGCCATCGACTTCGGGAAAGGACCCCTCACATCCTCCTTCGAAATCGCGAACCAGTTCAACAAACGCTTCACACGCCCAGTCGACTACAAAACAAAAAAGGAAAATCGGAAAACCATGAAGAAAGTTCACAACATCCACGCTAAAGATTTTGTCGAGTACTCAGAGGCCGCAGTGAAATCAGCTATTAAGAAGACAAAGAAATCAACAGCCCTCGGACCGGACGGACTCGCTCCAATACTCTTCCATTATCTCGAGAACAGAGGTATAGCCGCCCTCACAAAGCTCATCAACGACTCCCTCAGCTCTGGCAGAATTCTCATGATTTGAAAATCTTCAGTCATTCTCCCACTCCTGAAAGCAGGAAAAGAGGCAACGGATGGACCAGGATACCGACCGATCTCCTTACTCTCACCGATGGCGAAAATCATAGAACGACTTCTATTGGAAGAACTCAAGCCGTACGTAAGAGTAGCTGAGCACCAGCATGGATTCACCACAGGAAGATCCACCACCTCTGCCCTCCTCACTCTTTCAAAAGACGTAGCTGCAGGTTTTAACGCGAAGAGACCAGCTAAACGTACAGTGATGTTGGCAATCGACATGTCAAAGGCCTTCGACAGCATAGACATAGCGGTACTCATAGATCTCGTCCTACAAACCGACGCCCCAAACTTCGCAAAGAAATGGCTAGCATCGTACCTCAGAGGACGAACGAGCCGTACATCTTTTCGCGACGTCCTCTCAAGCTCATCCCTGATCAGAAGCGGAGTCCCTCAAGGCAGCGCACTCTCACCGCTTCTTTTAAATTTATATCTAAGCGATCTTCCGAACAACGATCCAAACATCAAAATCGTCTCTTATGCTGATGATATAACGCTATGGGCGTCGGATCCGAGCATTTCCACTGCCTCGCTACACATACGATCCGGTCTCCCACACAACGAAAAGTTCATCCACGATCGTGGACTATCTATTTCTCCTGCCAAAAGCCAGCTTCTACTCTTCACACCTTACAGCAAAGAGTACAAGACTATCCTAGATGTCTCGATCGGAGGTCAGAGCGTACCCACCGTGAATACCGCCAAAATCCTTGGAGTTACATATGATTCTATGTTCGCATTCAGTCATCATGCGAAAGACATAGCAGGCCGAATGTCGCAACGTAACAATGTACTGAAGGCGCTAGCCGGCAGTACATGGGACAACCAAAAGGAGACACTCCGTCTCACGTACAAAGCCATTTGCCAATCTATATAAAGCTACACAGCTCCAGCCTGGGCCAGCTTTCTCTCCTCCTCAGCACATACCAAAATTCAAAGAGGACAGAACAATGGCCTGCGTATCGTAACAGGAAACCATCAAATGGCCAGCGTCGACCACATACATGCTGAAGCTTAATTTATGAGATCGAAATCGCACCTTCACATGCTATCAGCCCAATACTTGGCAAGGACCTTGAGCCAAACTCACTTCCATCACGGATTATTTCTCCAAGGACCCCCACCACGCAACATGAAAGCTGATCTTTACATCGCATGCAGAAGCACTGTTGAAAGAGCCCTGTCGGAAACAGCAGAGAAGAACAACGGGAAAAGCGTCGCCAACCGAGTCCACACAAAAGAAAAGGAAAAGAAAAGGTCTCAGAAGAAAAGGAAACCATCCAAGGTCCAGTCATACTGGGCGGCCGACCACCACCGGACATAAATGAAGAAGAAGTGGACCTCTCCAGAAACGCCCGCTGCACGCTGAGCCAACTCCGCTCAGGCTACAGCAGGTACACCAACCACTACTTACACCGGATCGATGACTCGATACCTGACTACTGCCCAGACTGTCTCAATGGACCTCACGACGTGGCCCATCTCTTCAAATGCGCTAGACGTCCAACAAGACTCACGTTGGAAGATCTCTGGATGAAACCAAAAGAAATAGCCTCATTTCTGGGACTATTGTGAAGGAAAGAAGAAGAGATGTATTTTTAAAAAAAAGAGAGGAGAGAGAGAGGGAGAGAGCGGCTCTCCATAGCCAACTCTCTTCGACGCGAGACGTTTGCCGGCAACAACAACAACAAAGGCCCGTAGTATCATTTTTTCGAGCTCGCACCGTCCAGCCATTTGAAAAGCTAATAGAATGAGATGACTGAGAAAAAACATGGAAGTGAGAACTTCATATACCTTCACTAAAGAAAGTTTTAGAAAACTTCGGAAAAAATAATTGACTTTTTTTTTAAAACCGAGATTATTTTCTTGCGCACCCAATACATACATATATACTTGCATGAAGAAACTCACTTCCAGGACTGAGCCCTCTCTTTATAAAAAAATACTTTCTATATAAGAAATAACTTTCTTAGTGAGTTATTCATGAAGAGTGAGACCCTAGTTGATGAATAAGGGAAACTACTAGAGTTTTGTTTCAATCTCAACTTTAACTCCTACACCAAAGTAACCATAATAATAGAGCTTCAGTTTTGAGTCGACGTTTTTTTTCTTTTTTCACTAAGCTTCTCAAGTGATTTATCTCAAATATGAAAAAAAAATGATGAGAAAAGTACCAAAAACTAATACTGAATAATAAATTTTGCTTACCTTTATTTATTCTATATTTTCTCTGAATCGCTGTTTTCCTAGATTTGATTCGCTGTTTTCTATACATCCATAGTTCTGACACATGTTTATAAAGCTTACACACAGAAAAAAACTGATCACTTTTGATACATTCTCTGAGCAATATAAAGGGGACGATGTGGTTCATGTCCTTTATAATGTTCAGTTTGTAGTAAACCTCGCCCTAATTCGCAAACTGCGAAACTGTTTACTTGTGGTCAATGATATTGTTCACGTGCAAAAAGTGTGCAGTATTGAACCTCGCCCATAACGTGCGAGCTATTTCGTTATTGTTTTTCATAGCCTTCCTTGGATTTTTTCCAAATCAAAATAAATTGTGTGTTTATATGGAATGTAATGAACACTTTAAATCAAGAAATAATTTTTATTTCAACAAGCATGATAAAATTGTCACCGGAATAACCGAAGGAGAATATTTCATCACAATCTCAATGAACACAAACAGAAGGGTGAATTTTATGTTTATATTCTGACTTAATTCTATAAGATTTTCCCAAGCTACGGTATAAGAGCAAGTTTAGCTACCATAGTTCCACATAAATGCACAAAACTCTATTCAAAACTTTACTTAACGAAAACGACTTGGAAACTGAGAAAAAACATACAATCTTAATTGTGAACACACGAAAAACGAAATCAAAATTTAGAGAGAAATAAAAGTTTGATAGAGTTCTCTCTTCAATAACTTCTGACCAAGGCTCTACTCAAAAAGATAAATTCATTGGAACTGAATGTCCAGACACGTAAACATTCAACATTTAACGAAGTTAAAAAACTTTTTTTTTAGAACATGTAAAAGGTTGTTCCATTTATTATTTATTTATTTATTTTATCTACATCTTACGATGCAAAATCAACACATATTACAACTAAAATTCGAGCACAAACATTGAATAAGAATACATATGAGATCATCAGCACTCAAGTAAGCGAAACACCTCTCTAATATAATTCCATCGACATCCTACAATGCAAGATTATGGTGAGACACACCATACATACATACAAAATGATGCATACAAAGTATGGCTAGAAGTAAGGAAAATTTCTAAATGTTACTGATTATTTGCCCATTCACTGACCACATTCTTGTTACGGAGACGACTTATGAACTGCTCTACTGTTCCTGAATTTAATATTTCACTCGAGATTCCGTAAAACATTCTTGAAACCCGTAAACCGAAACAATTGAATCTAGGAGTGGAAGAAGTACATTCAATTGCAATACCATTAATATTTGTACGAGTGGGAGAGGTGCGCTTGAAAATGCGTGATTTTTCAATAATAGACTTATCATTGAAGATCTTCCAACTCATTTTAAGGTCTGCAATCACCCTTCTTTCAGCTAAAGTACTCAGGCCAACTAGATTCAGACGATCTCTATAACATGGAAGGCTAAGAGGGTAATCCGGCTGTGGGAAACATCGATAAAAGAGAATTCTAGTAAACGATTTCTGTACTTTCTCTAACAATTCAGAGTCTTTCTTGTAAATCGGGTTCCAAAAGCAAGAGGTAAACTCCAAATGAGGTAGAACGTATGTCATGAAACACTTAACTAGCACTTTTGGAGCATTGATAGAAACAGCGCGAAGCATAGCATACATGGCTCTGGTAGCCTTTACAGTTCGATCAACAATGGCGTCATGTCTTCGGAGACTGGGAACAACTAGAACACCGAGATCTTTGACTTGAGTCTCTTTAGATAAAGTGACATCATTTAAGCGATAATCAAATGAACATTCCGAGTTTCCTAGTTGCAAATGGTACGTTTTGTTTGCGGATAAGGTGAGCTGATTGTTTCTGCTCCAAGATGAAATAGCATCAAGATAACTCTGCATTTCAGAAACGCGTTCCATTTCATTCGAGGAATTGTGGGAGATATACAACTTGATGTCGTCAGCATATACTTGATATTGGGGAAAGGCTTGAGTAAATAAAATGGGTCCGAGAACGGAGCCCTGAGGCACGCCAGAAGTAACGGGTTTGGGAGCAGATATAATGTTACCTATTCGAACGGAAAAGAATCGATCAGAAAGATTTGAGCCATGACATCAATGTAGGCGACAAACCTATCTGGGATAACTTGGTTAAAAGCTTAGAGATGCTTATGAAGTCAAAGGCTCTCGAAAAGTCAAGATATATTACATCAAGAGATAATCCTATACTAAGATCATATGACAAATCATTCTCACAGACTAAAAGGTTAGTCACAACAGAAGCTTGGGATCTGAAGCCATGTTGGTTATCTGGCAGCAAATCAAAATTCTTTAAGTGAGTTTCTATAGTGGTTCTGATCAAACGCTCCATAACTTTAGAAGCGGGAGATAAAATAGAAATAGGCCGGTAGGATGATGTCAAAGTTGGTTCTTTTCCTGGTTTAAGTATTGCAGTGATGAGAGATTGTTTCCACAGAGAAGGTGTCACACCGAGCCACAACGAAAAGTTGATGATGTGGGCAAGCGGGAGAGCGAGAGATTTGGCACACTTCTTGAAGATGATCTGAGGAATTCCGTCTGCGCCAGTAGTGCACGTTGATTTGAGTTTAGAGAGAACTCTGTAAACTTCACATGGTAGAAACAAGTAATCAGCATTTTAAGAAGGAATAGAGTCTCCAAAGAGAGAAGGAGGCAGACAATTTCAAGATAGAAAGTAGGTAACTATTTGCAGCAGTCCAGTTGCATTCTTATTCTGGCCCACAGCAATCCAAGAAAATACCCAAGAGCTGCCTTCTAAACATTTCGAAAAACAACCAGTCTCCGGTTTAGTTAATATAATAATAGCGAACATAGCAGAAGCAATGTAATCAAATGAATATATTCAATCAAGTTTTTTGAGCAAATACATC
>OZ057408.1:6294305-6619305 GCA_964056735.1 Allodiplogaster pararmata | reverse complement strand
CAATTGATATTTTTCAGTGCATAGGAATGTTGTTGTTGTTGTTGTTGTTGTAGCCGATAGATCTTCTATTCGGCATCGTCTTCGGTGATCGGTAGTTTTAGAAACCTTGCAGCTTCTACTGGGTCGGTCCAGAGAGACCAAACCGTCAAACTAGTCGGCCTATCCGGACAGGAGAAAAGGTGAGTCGTTGTGTATCCGGGTTCGTCGCAGTCCGGACATCTGTCCACGGTTGTGGAGTCAATTCTGGACATATAGCTTCGCAGAAATGGGCTATATCCAGACCGTAGCTGGGCGAGTGTTCGTCTTGTAGATCTCGGAAGATTTCTCTCTTCTCTGGAGATAGGCGGTGGTGGGTATCCTCCCAGTATCACAGGCGGTGAGTATTTGTTTTTCACCGCTGTGACTGTATCCGTGTGTATCTTCTTTATGTCTTCACGGTACGCTTCTTCTGTCTTCACTTCTTTATCTTCGTCAAGGAATGGAGTGATGCAGTTTTGGTGTTCACTGAAAAGGGATCTCGCCCTCTTCAACTGTCTGGGAGGAGGTGGCATCTTGGTTGTGTCGTGATCAATGTGGTCTCGTTTATGTAGCCGAAGGAGGAATTGCTTGCACAGCATGTCGTTGTGAGGCTTCACCGGGAGGACTTCGGATTCAATATGGAGATGATCTATCGGTGTCATCTTGACGCATCCTGTTGCCGCTCTCAGAGCAACATTTTGGGCAGCTTGAAGTTCTTTCCAATGGCTTTCGGAGAGTTTCGGAGACCATATTGGCGCGGCGTAGTTGATAACTGGTCGGCCGACGACTTTGTAGGTAGTCAGCAAGAGTTCTTTTTCCTTTCCCCAGGAAGCTCCAGCAAGTGCACGTAATGCTGCATTCCGGTTTCGGAGTGTCGTCCTCGTTTTCTTCGCATGAGATCCGAAAGTGTACATCGTGTCGAATGTGACGCCTAGAATTTTGATGGAGCGGACAGTTGGAACAGTGATGTTGTCTATACGGATGTCGAGTTGCTGATTGACCTCCCTGCTATTCAGCGTGAATAGCATTGCCGCACTTTTCTCTGCTGCTAATTTCAGTCGTCTGGAGTCGAACCACTGTGCTAGTTCGTCGAGGTAGCTGTTGATTTTGTTGCATATTGGAGCGATGTCGGACCCTTTGGCAAAAATAGTGCAGTCATCAGCATATGAGACGAGTTCGATCTGTTCCGGAGGTAAAGGGATATGTGACAGGTAGTGGTTGAAGAGAGTTGGTGACAGTACACCACCTTGTGGAACTCCAGCACGGAGTTTACGTTTCTTGCTTTGGATTCCACGAAATTCGACGTAGGTTTGTCGTCCTCTCAAGTAGCCACATATCCATCTTCCTATTTTGTCTGGTAGCGATGCATTTGCAATATCTTCGATCAAGATGTTGTGGTCCACGCAGTCGAAAGCTCGGCTGAGGTCTAAGGCAACTGCTACTGTACGACTAGCCGGTTTCTTCTCGTTGAGTCCTCTGGCAATGTAGTCGTTGAACGTGTGAAGAGCAGTCGTAGTGGATCTATCTTTGGTGAACCCGTGTTGATGTTTTGCTGGAGGCATCGCTTGTTGTATGTATGGAAGAAGCAGACGTTCAAGAACTTTTGCGACTGGTGAGAGGAGGGAGACTGGACGGTAAGATGACGACATTTCTTCTGGTTTCCCTGCTTTCAGAAGAGGTATTACTTTGGCCAGTTTCCAAACAGATGGGATTTGGCTGGTTCTTAGGCTGTTGTTGTATATCGATGTCAGGAAACGGTGGGCATTGGGACCAAGATGTTTGAGGTGAATCATAGTAATTCCGTCAGGGTCAGCGGCTTTACTAGACTTGCTTGCTTTTATTGCCTTTGAAACTTCAGATTCTGAAAAAAAGGGCTGAGTGATCATCTTGGGTCGCCGTAGGTCTCTTCTTGCGCGTCTAGCAGATTTGGTTGGATGGACTTTGCTTGCTGGGGTGAACTGTTTATTGAAAGCGTTGGAAGCCTCTTTTCGATTGTAGACTGGGATTCCCGAAAAATTGATAGCGCGGTTGTTCTCCTTTTGAGTGGGATTTACAATAGATCGGACAGTGGTCCAAAGTCGTTTGGCTCCTTCTTGTAGATTCATCGTCTGAAGGTAGCGTTGCCATTAGTTTTTTCTGTATTCGTCAACTTTTTGCTGGATCATCTTGTTCAGTTCTCGGATTTTGGGGTCAGCGGCGTTTTCTTCGCGGAGTCTATCTCTCTCATCTGCTAGCAAGGCGGCGTCAGTAGGGAAGCCGGGGCGAATGTTTGGAATACGTCCTTTGGGCACGTAGCGGCGGTCTGCGGAGAGTATCGCTTCGCGGAATTTTCGCTCAGCTTCGAAGATATTAGAGAAGGAGTTTTCTCTAAGCTCCATTTCGCATCTGTCTCGGAAACCTTTCCAGTCAGCTTTCGAGAAATTCGTGTAGCATCTACGTTTAGTCTCTTGTCCCCCAAGTGCATAGGAATCGATTGACTTAGCGGTTTTTAGGAGACGTGTTTGGTTAGTCAAGATTGTTTAATCAGTTGGTTGAGCTGAATACATAAGTTAATTAATGAATTAATTGAATGAATGACCGAGTGAATGAATAAGTCTATAAATAAGTGAGTGAATGAATAAAATGAATGAAAGACATTTTTGAATGACGATGTTAGTTGTGTGTCAAGAATGGTCAACCAATCGAGCATCTGTAGCTGTAGTTTATCTATGAGAGATGCCTAAAATGTTAGACATTGTTGCGAGATTACCCACTCCTGGAGGTTTAAGCCAGTTTCTGATCAAACTTCGAAAAATCAGCCTGGATACCCTCAGGTACCTGATGTGGACGACAGAGACGGCGTGTCAGCTGAACGTCCTCTGGTTAGTATGGGCCATCATTCAGATTATCTGCATCAACGTTATGTTCTACGGCATGCGCAGCGTCTGGTGGCTTCTCTACATTCCGCATCTACTCTTGAGGTATGCCAACTTTTTCATCATTGATTCATTCTTTATTACTGAATTAACATAAGTATATCACAATGGGTGATTATCAGCCTTCGATGTAGGTCGAGTAAATTTGAGTGTAGATGAGCTGATCAGTATTTGAGCAACTCTCATCGAGCATCAGAATTTTCACTGTACCACTATGTATCGTCGCCTTTTTATTCTAAAAGTTATATCTTCTTTTTTACATGTATTATTAAAGTGAAACAGAGCATACATAGATATTTTCAAATCCAAAACCTCAACATAAAGATCTGTGTGTGTTGAGGGACATGAATTGTGCGAAAGGATTCCTTTGAGCAGGTTTTGAGACACCATGTTTTAATGGAAACGAACTTGTTCCTGGTCAGAGAAAATGGCCGGGTTCGATCCCGTTCAATCTAGAGGATTATTTTCTTTTTCTTGAACATCTAAAAAAATTAGAAAAAGACACTGGAGTCAAATTCGTATGAAAAACATTACTTAACTATTCAAAACATCACTTAACTATTTTTTTAAGTTAAAAAGTGAAAGTTGATAAATAAAAAGCTGCAGATGTCTTTCATTTGTACTGTTTGTCATTCTCATCGTTCTACTGATTCTCCATCTCTCAGCTTCTCCAGAAAAGACAGGTCAGTGAGCGGCTCTTCTCATGCTCAGTTTCTGGATACATACCAAACCTGGTTGAACCATATTGACTGCTATCTCGGTCCTTCCTGGTGTGTACACCGCAGTGACAAGAGTCAGATTGGCAAAAACTGAAAAATTTCAATAACTTCTTGGTTTATGTAGATTTGTCCGGAAGTGGTAGTCGCACTCGAGAGCCTTCGAACAACAGTCTACGAAGATCAGCATATTTCATGAAATCAAAATCTTATTATATTCCGTCGTAGCAAGGCTCAATTCCTTTTCAATGTGTAACTGGGAACTTGTTATATCTTTGGTAGGAAATTGGTAACATGCGCCTCAGAAAAGATTAGATGGGCGAGTTCAATCGCATTTTCTCGTGATTTTCATAGTCATCACAGCGAAAAGCCGCTTAGAAGTTGCTTTGAGCTTAGATTTCAGAAACCCATTGATTTCAAAAACCCAAAAAAGTTCAATCAGCATAATATCAAGCAGTTATTTTATTTATGTATTTGATTAAGCTTATTATAATTCCATTGTTTTTTTAAAATTTAATTTTATTATATTTCTCAAAATCAGAACCCTTAATTCATGAAAACCCCGACATAAGAACTTTTTACAGGGTTCATTGGATTTATGCTTCTTACAGTGAATATGAATATGAAAACGAATGACTTTCTGCTGTTGAAGGAGGTGTCGTTGCACTTGTGATGGCCATTGTCTTTGGCGCTATTGCAGTCGTCTTCTTTCTCTACGCAATCGTCAGCTTTCGCTAGCATTCACTTTTATTTAGAAGGCGATTTCGCTTGGAATAGATAATGAGCACTCGAGTGATTCAATTGGTATTGCACTGAACTACACAATAGTTGCTTGTTCGCTTCTCTAAGCACACGTGCGAATAATAAATATCCCTTCCTTCCAGAAGCCGCTCTCTAGCAAGATTGCAAAAACTGATAGTCATCCCCCTCCCCTCTATCCGTGTTGTCTCTTCAAATCAATAAAACATTAGGAACATAAAAAATTTCAAACTTGCCAAAATGGCAGCTTGTGGTGTATATGACTTGTTCTTTTAGTATAACAACGTTGAAAAAACCGAGAAAAAAGTTAGTATAACAACGTAAATTGTGTAATGAACAGAGTTCTTCTTGTATATGTCAGCCTTCAGCAATGTACTGCGTTAATTCGAAACTTTATTTTTGAAATTAAATATAGCCTAATTCGTATTTCTCAGATCAGAGAACCTGGAGGAGACAGAAAGTTGAGGGAACATAGACAAAGATAAAGATAGAGATAGAGAGAGTAAAAAAGAGGAAGAGGGCAACTGAGAAAAAGAGAGAAAGAGAAAAAAAATCGACCGCTTTCGACTCTTCCAACCATAAAGAATGAGTGATGCTGAACAGGCGAATGAGGTGCGGTCGATGCATTTCACGAAGCGCAGTCAAGAGACGGGCCTCTCCATATCCATCGCCCGCCCGCTGGGACCAGCGACCATTTCATACTCCGATCAGGTGATGAACCGTTCACCTTGTCGCAGTCATAGCTCATTAAAGGTCACTCTCAATAGTGAAAACATTACAAAAGGTACGCTCTTCGAACTAGAGAAGCGACCTTGAGAAAAAGGGCAGAAAAACTAAAAGTTTTCATTATTCTATTGTATATTCCCCGCTGGAAGAACAGATGTTTTCAAAATTTTTAGCAGTCAACATATCTGGAGACCTGTGGTTACAGTACAAGAGAGCCTTTCAGAGATGCAACGCACTTATGAGAAGCCTTGCGAGTACGCAAAATTATGACAGTCAACAGAAATTATCATTGTACATTTCAATTTTAGTTGATTCAAGGTTACCACCAGGGAAGAATTTTTTGTTTAGAGTGACAGTTATAAACGGTAAGTTAAAAAAAGAGTAAATATGTAGTAAATGTGACGTTGATTTCAAAAGCCGTTCTGCAGTGTTTACGAGATGAGAACGTCATTGAAAAGAGCCAAAGAAAAATGAGGGTGAAGATTCAGTGACTGAAGAATGAGGAACACATAATAATCGTTTAGTTTTTAAGTATGGGAAGTTTTTTTTCGAAGTGTTAAAATCTATAGTTCTAAATGTCCAATTACTATAAATTGTTGCTGTAAAGCCAAACGAGACGTGAAAAAGTCAGAATATATACATGAAAAATGATTGAACTATCGCTCAGAACCGCACAGGGTTCGATCCCGCTCGGTGGAATAGCTTTTTTCTGTGCGATAGTTCAACCATTTGTCATCTTAACCAGGCGTCACTGCCTTCAAACTGTGTACTTAGCATTTGAAGAATTTATAGAGTTTCGTTGCCAGAACCCTCATCCGACGGCACAGCATGTTTATCACGCACCGAGAGCCGTCCGCACTGTTCAGCCTCATCTGGCGACACCTCAGCAGCAGTCGGAACAGCACCATTCGGCCGTGGAGACGAAGACGCTCCCTCCTCTCCGGTTTGACACTCGGCAAATATTTTAGCTCCACTCATAAAGAAATTATTGTAACTTCTGTTAGGAAATAAAAAATAAAAAATATTTCATATAACGGAAGCTGGGATACATTTTCCAGTAGATCCCCTTTCATAACTTTTTTAATGATGATGTGCGTGAAGCACTTGGTTGGCACAAAAAATAGGCGGTTGCGAGTAGAACATAAATATTCAAAAAGTGAGGGACGAAGTAAATTATTAAGATATTTCTAAATCTCTGAGTGGCCCTCTGACACAGAAAATAAGTGGCTTGAATCGACACCGGCAATTTTTCACATCATAACCCTACCTTATATGATGCGGAACGCGATAGAGTCGACCTAGCTCTGAATACATTGGGTGATAGAAATTTTATGTCTCCGATTTCTCTGAAAATTTTACCAAAGGGTATTTCAAGCATGGCGAGAACGATGGTCAACTTTTTTTTTCTGATTCCAGCTTCCAGAACGATGGTCAGAAAAGCATGATGTAAATAAGAGTATTCCTTACTCCTCGTTGATCCCAAGCAACGGATTTTTATACCGAGCAGAGGAGCGGATTGTTCGCAGAAACTTGTGCAAAAATCGTGTGGTGTGACGGGAACCGAACCCGTGACCTTTCGCGTTCCGGGCGAATGCTCTCCACACTGAGCTACACACCCACACATGACAATGCACATTTAAGGCCCATACAGCATGCCCCCCTCTCAACACCGAGGTCTCTCGAGGTCTAGGGTCAGAGGTCTAGGCGCCTTTGTTTCTGCGAACTAGCTCATGCTAGGGTTTTCTTCTTTTTCTCTTTTTTTTTCTTATCTTTTTTCTCTTTTTTTTTTATCCTCTCTTCTCATCCCGGTTCGGCCCCCATGTAAATAAGAGTATTCCTTACTCCTCGTTGATCCCAAGCAACGGATTTTTATACCGAGCAGAGGAGCGGATTGTTCGCAGAAACTTGTGCAAAAATCGTGTGGTGTGACGGGAACCGAACCCGTGACCTTTCGCGTTCCGGGCGAATGCTCTCCCCACTGAGCTACACACCCACACATGACAATGCACATTTAAGGCCCATACAACAATGAGAGGGTAAAAAAAAGCTCGTTTCGCCGAAAGTACATGAGGGTGCCACACTGTTCTAAGAGGCATATGTCACTCAGATTGATAGTTAGATCCACCAAATACCGAATCGATGTAGTCTAATGACATATCTTCGAGTACCTATGTTTGCTTTTTTAGCTTATTCGAATTTCACGGTTTTCGCGAGAACAAATATCAAAACAGAAATTTCATTCTAGGCAGTGTGTTGTAGCCCTGAATTTTTGCTACAACTTTTGTATACATCATTTTTCAACTTAGGCAAACTCGAGATACATCGCTTTGAGTTCGTATATTGCTATAGGTGGGGTATGTCTAAAAATTTCTCATAAGAGCTAGGAGTCTAAAACCAAGATAATAATACTTGCTATCCACTCCTGATGCCAAAAAAAAAAACAAACTTGATTCTAGGACGTCGGGAACCCTGTCAAATAGGTAGCTCGTTTTCAAAACTAAACTTTGAAAAAAAACTTGTTTAGATTTTGAAATAACTCAACGCGTTTTTCGAATTGAAGATGAAATTTGGCTAGTATGTTGGAATTTTCTAAACTTAGATATACAGGAAGATTCAAGTTTGTAAATTTGATTATCGGTGAGTTATGCCAGTTTCGAAAAACATGAAAACGGTTTTTTGGTCGGAACCCATCATGTTTTGATTTGAGCAAAAAGTGATTAACTACAAAAATGTTTATCGATGCATGTGGCATGACTTAAACGAAGTTCCACAAATGCCCGTCAATTTTAAAGCGAGTTATGACCATTTCAAAAAAACCCTAAAACCATTAGAATCAATACACTTTTGTTCTGTGTTGTGCCCTTTTGATGCGTTGAAGAAGAAAAGACGAAGTCGAACGTTTCGCTTTATAAAAGCATCGTCAGCGAGTTAAATATCACCTAAAACAATTAAGATAGCACAGGAAAAACATGAAAGCTGATATGAGTAAAATATAAATAGAACAAACCGAGAAGTAGATAATCATCCTTGGTGGTGTATAGATTACCGGAGGAGAAAATATGAGAAAAGGCAGTAGGTCAGTTGAAAAGATTGACTAAATGAAAAGGAAAACGAGCGAAAGTTATGGTAAGGGCAAGAGAGAGAGATGAGATAGTTCTTCTGCTAGTTCAGTTTTATTGTTAAGATCAGGCTTTTGAGTATCAATAAGTATCGCCTCTACTATTCTTCGGCGTACAACATTAGTTTCAACATGCAAGATAGAACCTGTTAGAACAAAGTCAGTGCAATTGTGAGCGGAAAGAACATGTTGGGAAAATGCGTTAGTTGAATAAGATGGAGCATTCGGGTTCTTTGCTGCTCGTATATGTTCCGTGGCTCTAGTGTGAACCGGGCGGCCTGTATGTCCTATGTAAAATGAACTACATGAACATGTTATCTTATAGACGGCACCGGGTGTGTTGCAGATGCCAACTTTTGCTGTTGGGCAGAAAATACAAATTTTAGGGTTAAAACAAAATCTATCATGGTTACGGTTCCTACAAAGAATAGATTGTAGCGAAGCTGGAGGTTTTTCTACAACATACACATTATCTAAATATACATCTTGAACAGCTCTACGAACATCTCTAGTGAATGAATCGGAGATGAAAGGTATTGAAAGGATAGCTCTGTTGTTCTGAACTGTGGATACATGTTTCCTTCGGCCAAGTGGCTTCTCGGAAAGAGTGTATCCATTTTGATGGAGAATAGATTTGAATTTTGCCACAGAAGCAGAACGGAGTTCAACAGAGCTAACCGATGAGGCTGTACTGAGAGTATTTTTGAAAATAATATTGAAAATAATATGAAAATAATAAAATAATAAAATAATAAAAAAAGTAAGCAAATATCCAACAGAAACGGTCAACATGAAATGTTTCTTGAATATATGAATGATAATTTCTTCACCCAAGATGTATGTTCTCCAACTAGGAATGATAATATTCTCGATTTAGTATTTTCCAATGTGAATATTGTGTCTGACTGTAATGTAATCGATCGATTCAATGGTAGTGACCATCACGGAGTTTCATTTAGTTTATCATTATCTGCAACTATTTCAAAATCTTCCCATTCTATTAAGCTGTTTTCTAAAGCAAATTGGCCTGCTATTGAGTATGAAATAGCTATGCAAGATTGGACTCAAATATTTGGCTTGTTAGATGTCGAATCAGCTAATAATTATCTTGTCTCTTTCATTAACTTTAATTGATAAGTTTGTCCCAACTGTAGATCCTAGAGACGATTTATCCCGCTATCCTTCAAATCTACGTAAGATGTTCGTTAAATTACAACGAATTTCTCGAAATGCCCCGTATTCGAATTACTGTATTAGAAAAACGTCCGAGTTTGATCAAAAGCTCAAAGAATTCGAAATTAAAAGAGAATCTCAACTGATATTACGAGGTAATCAGAAATCATTTTTCGCGGCTTGTAGGAGCCGTTTGAGTACAGCCAATAGTGCTATTCCCGCTTTGATCGATAGTGATTTAAATGAAAAATTTTCCCCATCAGAGAAAGCTGATGAGTTCTCTCGCTATTTCTCGTCCGTATTTTCTGTACCTCTTCAATGTCCATTACCTGAAATTAAATTACCAATCGTTACTGAACCGTTCAATTTTGATAATATAACCGAAGATATGGTAATACGAGCATTATCTTCTCTTGAATCTGAGTGTAACACGTCCCCTGATTCTATTCCTAATATTGTATTGAAAAAATGTCGCTTTGCCCTGATTAAACCATTATGTATCCTATTCAATAATAGCCTTCTTACTGGCTCTGTTCCCCTACTATGGAAGAGATCTATAGTAAAACCAGTACACAAGAGCAATTCCCGGAATCTAGTTACCAATTACAGACCTATTTCTCTATGCTGTTCCTTATCAAAAGTTATGGAGAAAATTATTGTTAAGGAAGTATCTTGCTATTTAGAAAAAGAGAACCTTTTATCGCCCTACCAGGCTGGTTTTAGAGCTAGGAGGTCTACTGTGACCTCTTTAGTCGAATCTCATTCGTTCATTGTTGACTCGTTATCCCAAAGCATCCCTATCGATATAATATTCCTTGATATCAGTAAAGCATTTGATTCTGTTGATCATAGATTACTTCTAAATAGGATAGCATCTTTTGGTATCTCTTCTCCAATCGTTAAATGGTTAACTGATTATCTTGTTGGCCGCTCACAAACAGTTATGATCGATAATAGTCTATCTGACCCAATTCCCGTAATATCAGGTATACCTCAAGGATCATCTTTAGGCCCGTTGTTATTCTTGTTGTACATCGACTCTGTTAAAGAAGCTATCCCCGATTCTATCAAATTTTGCTTATTCGCCGATGATATAAAGATAATGGGACGCTCTACCTCTTGTAATTATATCCAACTAGCTTTGAATCGTATAACCGATTGGTGCCTAGAGTGGAATTTGTCCCTATCCATATCTAAGTGTAATGTACTTCATCTCGGATCATCAAATTCTCGCAGCGTCTATTACATGAACAGTCAACCTCTAGTAGTTGGTAGAGTTGCCAAAGATCTTGGTGTAATCATATGTGATCGTTTCTCTTACCGTAATCATGTTGAAGACAAATGTAAAAAAGGCTCTACTCTTGTTAACATGGTGTTAAAAGCCTTCAAGTCACCATGTCCGCCTCTTTTAACTTCAGCTTTTAAAATTTATGTCAGACCTGTTCTTGAATACGCTAGTGAGTTATGGAATCCCTCATCCCCCGGCTTAGTAAAATCTATTGAAAAAGTTCAGCGGTCGTTTACGAGAAGAATCCTAGCAAGATCTGGCCATTCCAGACTTCCCTATTCACAAAGAATCTCCATGTTAGGCCTAGAAACTCTTGAATATCGTCGTGCTATATCTGACCTTTTATTTATTCATAAATGTGTCCACAAAAAATGTGAACTTGAAACTATGAACTTGTTTCAGTTGTCTGCAGTACAGAGATTTTCTCGCCATTCTCATGAGCTCAGGCTAAAAACACCTCATAATATTAGCAAATGTTCTATTTCTACATGTGTTTCTCGCCAGCTATCAGTATGGAATTCATTACCTTTTGAGATCGTCAGTACACCTAATACTGCTAGTTTCAAAAAACAATTATTATCTCTGCCTACTGAAAAGATATTACCTAAACCTTTCGTTCATGACTAATATAATTGTCGATTTTAAGTATATCACCCTCCCCCCTTTTTCATCTATACCGCAACCCCTAAACACCGCCACTTAGAAGAAAGTCCATGCATTTAACTTTGTTCTTGTTTGTGTTTTCATGATATCTCATGTGCTTGGAATAAAGAAATGAAATGAAATGGCACGTTTTACGTGAATTGGGTGGTTAGATGTGCTATGCAGTAGAATATTTTTGTTAGAAGTTTTTCTATACCATTTGGTTAAGATACGTTCTCCAGATGAACTAAATTCGATGTTAAGGAAAGGTAATATATTGTTAGAAGAAGTTTCCCTAGTCAAATGTATCATGTGAGCCTGTGAGTTTAGATATGAGAACAACGAATCAATAGCTGATTGGTTAGTAATGATTACTATGTAATCATTACTAACCAATCAGTAACGTTTCAAAAGGAAAATATCTCTTAGTGGAGCTGCGTGCTCTATGTGATGCATGTATGAGACCGCAAGTAAGGGAGCAAGGCGGTTACCCATAGCTAAGCCTCTATTTTGTGAGTATATAATTCCAGCGAAAGAAAAATGGTTACATGACAGGCACAATAGAAGAAGTGTTTTTACTTCATTGATAGTGAGGCCAAGAAGGTTGAAAAAAGGTCTATTAGTTACTATGATATTAATAACAGCGTTAACTGCATCATTGCTTGAAACATTAGTGTACAAAGACTCAACATCGAAGCTCTCATAGATTATCTTGCTATCAGTGATGTAATGTAAGTCTTGGAGAAGTTGATTAGTGTTTTTGAGATGAGTTGGTATACAATCGAACACTGGGTTAAGAATATTACATAACAACCAAGAGATCCTATCTGTTGGACCTCCACAACCAGAAATGATTGGCCTAATTTTGAAATTGCTTAACTCCGAGCCAGCAGAGGATAAATCAAATTTGTGAGTTTTAATGAGAGTATATGTATATGACGGGAATACGTGGATGGTTATTGATAAGACGTTTAGTGAGAGTTACAGGAATCGAAGAATGGCTAGTCATGAGTTGAAAGTTTGTGAGTAAGCTTTTGAAAGAGCGAGTGAATGCTGTCCTATTAGATTGAGTATAAAGAGAACAATCAGATAAGTGTAACTCGGTCAGCTTCCTGTCAAGAGCGGCATCGATCACAACAAATTCTCCTCCTTTGTCACTTCTAGTGATACGTACACAATTGTTTTGAACAAGATCTCGTAGGGATTTTAAAGCCTTAGACTGTTTAACGGACAGGTTTCGAGAGAGTCTTCTTGTTCTGTGACGGACAATGATATCACGGATCTTAGAAGCTAATGTTAATACAGCTCTGTCAGAGACAGGGTTTTTAGGAGGGAAAGAAGTGAACATACGTGGAAAAGGACAAGATAAATCTAGTTTTTGTAGTTACAGGATCAGTTTGACTGGAGGAGTTAAGATAAAAAAAATGGCTTGCCATCTCAGAGTTTGACTCAAATGATGGAGAGATACTTGCATGGAAATGTCAATGTTACATGGAAAATGAGTACTAGGTACAAATGAAGGTCCGAAATTCAGAACAGAGATGGAATTACTCGGAAGATCAACATGACCAGCAATGGAAACGCGATCAGGAGTACTTGAATCAATAGGCGTTGGGGTCGGGGTCAACGGACGTGCATTCGGGGCTAAATTGCATAGCTTTTTGAAAATCCGTTGACGTGCGGCCTTGCGGATGTTAGAACCAATGAACTTAGAAAGTTGAGCGAAATCATTGTAACTAGTTGCTGACATTAGTGAAAGTAATTCTAAATCGAGTGAGTGACATCTTCAAGAATGGCTAAATACAACATTACGTGTTGTGCGTATATGATAGTTGAGTAGATTAGACGCTAGTTTTTTAATGGTCTTGCTAAGAGAAACAGTGGAATTAGGAATATGAGTAAGAGAATTGGTAATAAAACGTGGGAAGACATTATAACGTTTGCATTCAATCAAAAAATAGAGAGATTGGCGTGCTTTAATCAATTTCTGGCGTGATCCAGCACAGTTTAAGGCGATATTGTTAGTGGACCGGCAGAATCCATTCCGATTAAGGAAGTCGATGAAGAGTTTATGCTGAGTTAAACGCATTGGATGAGGTATCCAGTAGACAGTACACTTTTGTTCTGTGTTGTGCCCTTTTGATGCGTTGAAGAAGAAAAGACGAAGTAGAACGTTTCGCTTTATAAAAGCATCGTCAGCGAGTTAAATATCACCTAAAACAATGAAAATAGCACAGGAAAAACATGAAAGCTGATATGAGTAAAATATAAATAGAACAAACCGAGAAGTAGATAATCATCCTTGGTGGTGTATAGATTACCGGAGGAGAAAATATGAGAAAAGGCAGTAGGTCAGTTGAAAAGATTGACTAAATGAAAAGGAAAACGAGCGGAAGTTATGGTAAGGGCAAGAGAGAGATGAGATAGTTCTTCTGCTAGTTCAGTTTTATTGTTAAGATCAGGCTTTTGAGTATCAATAAGTATCGCCTCTACTATTCTTCGGCGTACAACATTAATTTCAACATGCAAGATAGAACCTGTTAGAACAAAGTCAGTGCAATTGTGAGCGGAAAGAACATGTTCTTTCTAATGTTGTACGCCGAAGAATAGTAGAGGCGATACTTATTGATACTCAAAAGCCTGATCTTAACAATAAAACTAGCAGAAGAACTATCTCATCTCTCTCTCTTGCCCTTACCATAACTTTCGCTCGTTTTCCTTTTCATTTAGTCAATCTTTTCAACTGACCTACTGCCTTTTCTCATATTTTCTCCTCCGGTAATCTATACACCACCAAGGATGATTATCTACTTCTCGGTTTGTTCTATTTATATTTTACTCATATCAGCTTTCATGTTTTTCCTGTGCTTTCTTCATTGTTTTAGGTGATATTTAACTCGCTGACGATGCTTTTATAAAGCGAAACGTTCGACTTCGTCTTTTCTTCTTCAACGCATCAAAAGGGCACAACACAGAACAAAAGTGTACTGTCTACTGGATACCTCATCCAATGCGTTTAACTCAGCATAAACTCTTCCTTAGAATCAAATTTTCAAAAAATTTTTTCATTCTCATCAGCTTAACTAGAAAAATTCGATAATGTGAGAACCTCGGAGATAAACCTACTTTGAAAAGAGTTATTTCGGTTAGTTCCAACACAAAAAAACCTCATTGGGGTCCTAAAATACCTTTTTTCAAAGTCTGAAATAACCGTAATAACTCTTTTCAAAGTAGGTTTATATCGAATTTGTCTGTAGTTAAGCTGATGAGAATGAAAAAATAAGTTGTTTTTTTCGAAAAAAGTCGATTTCAATTGTTTTAGAGTCTTTTTTGAAGTGGCCATAACTCGCTTGAAAATTGAAGGGCATTTGTGGAATTTTGTTTATGTTATGCCCCATACAACGTTAAACATTCTTGTAGTTTATCACTTTTTGCTCAAATCAAAACATGATGAGTTCCGACCAAAAACCGCTTTCAGGTTTTTTTTAAAACTGGCATAACTAATCGATAATCAAACTTAAAAACTTGAATCTTTCTTTATATTTAAGTTTAGGAAATTCTAAGATACTAGCCAAATTTCTTCTTTCAATTCGAAAAACACGTTGAGTTATTTCAAAATCCAAACAAGTTTTTTTCAAAAATTAGTTTTGAAAACGAGGTACCTATTTGACAGGGTTCCCGTCGCCCTAGAATCAAGTTTGTTATCATTTTGGAATCAAGAGTGGATAGCAAGTATTATTATCTTGGTTTTAGACTTCTAGCTCTATTGAGAAATCTTTAGACATACCCCCACCTATAGCAATATACATACGAACTCAAAGCGATGTATCTCGAGTTTGCCTAAGTTGTTTGAAAAATGATGTATACGAAAGTTGTAGCAAAAACTCAGAGCTACAACATGTTGACTGGAATCCCGGATATTTTACCTTTACTCCGAGAAAAATCTTTTTTTTCATCGAAAAACTACATAGATTCGGTATTTGGTGAATCTAACTATCAATCTGAGTGAGATATGCCTCTTAGAACAGTATGGCACTCTCATGCACTTTCGGCGAAACAAGCTTTTTTCAATCCTCTCATGCTTTTCGGAGAGCTAAAATCAGGAAAAATCAAGATGAACATCGTTCTCGCCATATTTTAAATACCCTTTGGTAGAATTTTCAGTGAAATCGGAGACACCAAACTTTTATTGCTCCACCCGGGCCCACTTTATCGCGTTCCACGTCATGACTTCTGAAGAGAAAAAGTTTTTATTCTAAAGAATTGGCTTCTCAATGAAGTACAATTTGATCTTTAAAGAAGAAAACATAGTCCACGGAAGCATAAAACAACCGAGTACAACGTGATGCATCATTATGTAACAACCGGGAAAGGAAGGGTTAAAGTATAAGTTAAGTTTTACATACATTTTCTCCCGTGAGAAGGCTGAACTAGAACTTGACCGAGAGCTGAGACAAGGCTCATCGATAACTGTCTTAAAGATTCGATTTGCAGCGATGATGGCGCTATTACCGATAAATAACATGTTCAGATTGATCTCTGAAGTCGTTAACAGAGATACGTTTAGAAAAGATAAAGCTTAGACACAACAATGATCCACAGTGGTAGAGCACAGAAGAGGCCCGGGAAACCGTTAATCTTTCAGAATCATGAGTCTGTTAAATCGGATTAGAAGATTTCAATCAATAAAATTAAGTGATGGACGAGCAAAACTTATCGAGAAATGATTTTTTAACGTTTAAAGACGGGTTAAAAAATTAAGTGATGGACGAGCAAAACTTATCGAGAAATGATTTTTTTCAACGTTTAAAGACGGGTTAAATATCTTTATTATTCTATAAGTTTTATCTTCGTAATTCTGAAAAGTTCTATACATGAGGCTTGTAGGCACACGTTCGGTGCTATGAGAGGCACGATCGTCGGCGGGCCGCCACATCACCAAGACGGCCAGATGTTCTCCAGCGCCGGGACGGCCCGACCTGGCAGCGGCTCAGCCATCGCCGCCACTATCAAACGAAGATTCAGCATGAATCGGCCATAAGAAGATTTTTTACAATCTGGAATCTATCATTATGTCTCCAATTACATGATATATAATAATTTTATACGGGTCAGTAATGTCTTACCGGTAGTGTAGGGATAAAGTGTTGAAGAAGAGAAGCTAGGTAGTATTTCGTTAACTAGCTTTGCTTGGTTTCATGGCTAAATCATACCTCTCATATTACCTCAATTTTGAGAGCTAACCCCTTGTTATTGAACAACGTCACCAGTGAACTCTTTCTCATTGCGTTCTATAAACATTTTTGAGCGATGTAACTGCAATCTATTGTAAATAAGAGTATTCCCTGCTTGTCGTTGATCTCAAGCAACGGATTTTTATACCGAGCAGAGGAGCGGATTGTTCGCAGAAACTTGTGCAAAAATCGTGTGGTGTGAAGGGAACCGATCCCGCGAACTTTGATTTCTGGGCGATGGTCTTACCCACTGAGCTACACACGCACACAATATGATGCACATTTTAAGGTCCTTACAACATGCCCCCCTCTCAACACCGAGGTCTCTAGAGGTCTAGGGTCAGAGGTCTAGGCACCTTTGTTTCTGCGAACTAGCTTATGCTCGGGTTTTATTATTTTTCTCTCTTATCTTCTTTATACGCTCTCCTCCTCATCCCAGTTCGGCCCCTAGTAACTAAGAGTATTCCCAACTTCTCGTTGATCTTAAGCAACGGATTTTCATATCGAGCAGAGGCGCGGATTGTTCGCAGAAACTCGTGCAAAAATCATGTGGTGTGACGGGAGCCGAATCCGCGACCTTCGCTTTTCCGGCGATGCTCTTACCCACTAAGCTACACAAGCACACAATATGATGCCCATAGATGCCCTATGCTTTACAACTTCCAAGTGTTCTTCTTGGGACTTGTGTGAATCAGCAAAATATTTGACATTTTCTTGCTGATTTCGTAGTCAGCATTATTCAGGCGTTATTCTTCAAGTAGCGGTTGAGCTCGAAATACTTGAAGTAGAGATTTTAATAAACTCAGTTTTTTTCTTCATAAAAAACCTTTTAGGTCACTTTCGTAGGATACACAACTTCTGAAAAAAACCAATCAAGATGAGGCGGAAGTTTTTTTTCCAAATAAGATAGACCTTTAAAAAAATTAGGGTTCGTGTTTTAAAATTAGGTTAATTGAATTAGATAGAAGCGTGATCGGCGTCCCTCTAAATCTGCCCGGATAAACGGGCTTCTTCTAACAAAAGCAGTTCAACTAGTTATTATAAAATTCGCGTTGGAATGAGGCTTTTCAAGTGTGTTTCATTGAAACTCGCTCTATCGGAGAACCTCTGTTTCAATTGTAATTTTCCGGGCAAAATTTGCAATTAATAAATCAATGATTTTACTTTGCAAGACAAGTCCCATGAAAACGCTGATTATGCATGTCATGAAAACATACCCTTTGATAAAACTTAATGAATAAGAATCTTTTAACAATAAGTGACAACTTACGAGAAAAAAACACTAACTAAATACTAAAGTAAACTCCTTAATATACTTTGTTAATTAAAACCATTTTCAGTTACTGAAACGATGATTTTTTTATTCTTTCGAAAAGCTATCTACTTTGCAATTACAGTTTCGAACTAACTTGCTTCACACAGCTTGCAATTACAGTTTCGAACTAACTTGCTTCACACTCCCAGCACAATCTGATGGTTCTAACAAAAAAGTTGATCAACATATTTGTCCATTCCAATCCTCGGATCTAGTTATCTAAACAGATCGAAAATTCTTTTTTAACGAAGTCAGCAGCTATCAGAATTCTTTGAAAGCATCCTTATTCCAGAACAGTCATTATTATGAAAATTGATTGAAGAGATAGAAGGGAGAAAGCACGATCATAATCGATCACCGCGATGAAATTAATCCACAAAAGTCTGTTTCGCCCCTGCTCAGACAGACTTCTGTGCTCTCTGGGTGGGGCTCATCAGTGAGTGCCCAGAGAGTACACATACGATAAATTTTAACGATAATATAACATATGTTAAACAAACAAAAACAAAACACACACAAAACAAAAAAAATTAAAAATTAAAAAAAAAACATTTAAAATAATTTTTAATAACTTGTTTTAAAATTTTTTTTGTATTAGATAAAAAATGAAAGAAAAATTTTTTAGAAATAAGATAAAAATATTTTTTAATTAATAGTGATAATTATAACTGTCATTATAATGGCTATAATGTTTTAGAACATAAATGAATGGATGAATAAATAAATAATACGAGAGGCTAATGTTGTCAAGATGAAATTTTTCTAATTTGAAAACAGTTCTCTTGTGCAATAGTAATATGGTGATGTTATGGGGAGTGTTGATAGATCATGACTATTGATAATTGTCTGGATTGTTTATAGTGATTTAAAGGTCAATTCGAGTGTAGTTTGTATTTTAATCGGAGTTATAGAACAATTGTTTGTTATATAGTGAGATAGAATTTACTTTCGTCTAAACTCATCTATTATTATATTAGTTATATCAGTGTTATTAAGATTATATTTAAGTTTGATTTCAGGATTTTTTGATAAGGTTTTGATGATTCTGTTGAGTATTATGTTGTTAGGATAACCATTCTCTAGATATATAGAGTTAAGAATATAAACTCTTCTAAAAAATTCTTTAAATTGTGAACAGTTCTCTGCAAATCTTAAAATCTCGGTGTATATTGTATTAAGACCTACATATATTGATGGGTATTTCAGAAGAGTAATGTGGATATTTGAGTATCTTAAAATTATAAGCGTCGGTTTTATTGTAAAGATTAAGTTTGACATTGCCATTATTTTCTATTTCAATTGTAAGGTCAAGTCGGGAATTTTTTTATTATTATCATTGGTTTGTTCTAATGTAAGTGAATCATGATACATATTTCGTGTGATGATGATGAAATCATGGCATGTATCAGAAATATGTAACAAATCATCTATATAACGAAAGGTACAACTCAGTGAATTTTTCAGACAGTGTGTTTGTTGTATATGTTTTTTGATGTAATTGAATTCCATCATGGCTAAAGTAAGATCTGCTATTTGGGGTGAAGCGTTATTGCCTTGTGGAATGCCTTTAATCTGTCTGTATATTTTACTGTTGTATGTGGAATAACTGTTGTTAAGAATGAAAGTCAACATTTGATAAATTTGTATTGGCAAATAAGTTCGACTAGTAGATGTATCGTTGGTATAAAAAGTATGATTGCCTTTGATAGCTATGGCCTTGTAACCATTATTTTTAAAGCAGGTTTTTATAATACAATCCATGTTCAATTTAACGACTTCATGTGGTAAGTTGGTAAATAATGAGGTAAAATCGGCGCAAAATATGTCTTTGTTCTTATTATCTAGGCTTTTAATTTTGTCCAATAAAGGTTTGGTGTTAAATATAGAGAATAAGTGGTTGGTACCGTTTCTTTCACTTACTTATTTGTAGTAGTTTTTGAAGTGTTTTGTAAGATGTTTAAGAATAAGTTGTAATTCTATGGATAATGGTTTAAGGCTACTATTATAGGCACCTGTTATGAATCTAAACTTAATCGGGTTTTTGTGCATTTTTGGTATACCGTATACCTGTGGTATTGTGAAGCTTTCTGCTATGTTTATGGGAATTTTAACTCTTTAGTTTGTCTTAGATGGTGGTTTATGATTTCAATATAGCTTAAATTTGTAATGTGTTGATATGTATTGAGATTGTTGTCATTAGTATTCATTTCGTAGTTCATGAATTTCAGATATAATTTTTTACAAATAAATGCATAGTTGTTAGATGCTTTGTCAATAGGGGTTATTATAAAATCGTCTTTGAGTTTTTTAATATCCTTGTATAAAGTTTTAAAATTTGTCTTATTTATGTAATGAAATCTTTCTAAATAAGGTTTTATTTCAGATAGGCAGTATCGAATGAGGATATCTTGTAATTTGTTTTTGTACACAGTGTTCAGTTTGTATTTTCTGACAATTTTTGAAGTGGTGATTTTAATAGCCTCTTCGATTTCATTAATTATTATTTCCTTAGAGGTTTGTTCTTCGTTGATACTATATTTAATGCCCTTGTTGAGTAATTCTCGTATATTTGGGTTATTTGTAATTTTAGTATCACCTGTACAAATGTGATTTAGATTGTTATCTATTAAGTGTGGGTATTTATGACATATACATGGGTTAATCCAAATCTCAGCGAATTTATGATCATCAAGATTTTTGAGAAATTTGTTGTAATTGAGAAGGTTTTTACTAATAGGATCCTGTAATTTGTATATTATACGAAATTTGAATTTTTTATTATTAAGTTTTTCTTTTAAATCGGAGTCATTATGTTTTTTTCAAGGCTTTGTTAAATATACGGTTTAGTGGGATGTTATCCATATATTTTCCGTGAAATGTGAGTTTTACGTTGAATTTGTCAAATTCGTCTATATTTGGTTTTTGTTTTTCCCAGAAATAATCACATATTAAACTGGTTATCATAATTTTTTGTGGGTTGTGAAGGTTATTAAATTCTTTGGTCAAGGTAAATTTAATAAGGTTATATTTTTCTTTCACTTTCAGTTTCTTGTATTCCAAATAAAGTTCTCTCCCAGTTTTTGTTTGGAAAATACAATCCAAAATTGTGTTAATGTTTCTTGGTTGGTAGCTTGGTCGTGTTCTTCGACGGTTTTTATGTCTGGCAGGTCTTTTCTTTGGTATAGAAAGTGGGATATTGTGATAAGGATGTTTTAATTTTTCAAGAGGGTTCAAGTTATCAGAAATCAGACCATAACTTTGTATTTGTTCATTAAGACCATAAGGATAAGCTGTCATGAGTAATCTTATCCAGTAAGATTCTTTGTTACGTAACTCTGCTTTATCAGCGGCATGGTCAAGTACATCGATTTTAATGTCATTTGGTGGTTGACAATGTGTGTGAAAGTGATTACATAGATAGGTTCTCAGAGTATTTTTATTAATATGATATTTGTGTTGAGAAATACGTTTTTTTAAACTTTGAGTAGTTTCTCCTATATATTGCATATTACATTTAGTGCAAGTTATCATATAAATTACGTTCTTAGTAGTGCAGTTAAGATCATTGGGTTTATTCGTTATGAATCCTTTATTAGTTGTGTTACTTACCACGGTGTTATTAAAGTTCATTATTTTACATATAACACACCTATTATTGTTGCAAGTATTTCCTTGGATAATGGAAGAGTTTGTTGGTTTGAAAACATGTCTACCTTCAACCGTATTGTGGAATATTGGTATATTAGAAAGGAGGTTATTTTTGTTTTGGGTTTTTTAAAGCAGATGATACGATGAGGCTGGCTGTTTGGTTGTTTGTTTGAGTATCGTGCATGAGCCGTACGGCCTATTCCCTTTTATTTACTACATCTAACTTTAAGGAAGGTTATTTGTTCGAGAACATGAACTATATTGATACATTCGTTTTGTCTTATGGTTGCTGGGTTTAATCGTAATCGTGACTTAAACTTTGTCCGCCTACTCTTACCTAAATAGTGTAAATTAATCCTAATTCAAGCCTAACAAAAAATTCAACAATTTAAAAAAATCATGACAATTATGGGTAAATCATGAAACTGTTCCTACTAGGGTATGCACTGGATTTGATGACCGTTTGAAAATTCTGAGCTCAATTATGGATAATTCACATGAAAAGCAGTGGAGAAAATGAATTCTGAATGATTAGCATCAAAAACTGTTGCGACAAAAAATCAAAACTAATAAATCTGTCATCGTTCAAATACAAAATTTAGATATCTGAAGAGTAGTAAGACTAATACTTTTTTAATTACAAATGTAAATATGAATTAAGAATGCTGAGTGGCGCGCATCGTAGAGATGACAAATTTAATTCACATATTTTCGATTTTCTCATTCAACTACAATAAATCGTACTTGAATTGTATTTTGAAAACAGTTCTAACTGATCAAACAGGAAAAAAAAACTCGGTAACTTTTTTATTTAAATATATGTTGAATAATCAGACCAAAATAAGCAAGACCGTTTAGTACCAAAAAAACATACCAAAATACTTGCTTTCTATTACGATAGAGTTCATTGGGAAACACAAGACAGAAACAAACCAATGACTTTTGAAATTAACTTAGTGGAATTAAAAAACGGAATTGACAATTCTACCAGACTTGGAAACAAAATACCTCAAACCATATGCTCAAAGAAAATACTGCTTTCATACGAATTCGCTGACAACATAAAAAACAACCCGGTCAATACAGCCGATTAGGCTATTTTTGTCGGCTATAGGTAATTTCCTACGTCGAATACAAAATCAGAACTATTTCTATTCTGATACATATTGCACTTTCTCGCATTACTTCTCATGAAGAGTAGACGAATGAAGTGAGAGTGAGATGGAAGGCAGTCAGGGCTGATTGTCTGGCTCGGGGGGGGGGGGCGGGTTTGTAGATGGAACACACGGGTTCGAAGGCATCGGGTTCAAAAATGGGTGGGTTGGCTCAAGGTAAGGGTGAAAGGGAGTAGAGAGCCAAAAAGGGGTTGTAGTAAAAGCTGAAGGTGTAGGCCATGAGAAGGTCGCAGCGGCCGAGTCGATAGCTGGAAGTAGTTGATTTGGTAGACGGGAGCTGGAGTCAGACCCCAAGTTGTTGAAGTGGGTGGCAGGAGCTAGGGTCAGTCTATCGAAGTTGCAGATTTGGGGATTAGAGCTGGATTCGTTGACTCCGGGTTGTTGGTATGAGGGACGGGAGCTGAGGTAGGTATCTCATAGATGCTGATGTGGGAGACAGGAGCTGGAGTCGGTGTGTCGGAGTTGTTGATATGAAGGACGAGAGCTAGGGTCGGTTTTGCAGATTTAGAGGACTGAAGCGGGAGTCGTTGCTTCCGGGTTGTTGGTATGGGGGACGGGAGCTGAGGTAAGTATCTCAAAGATGCTGATGTGGGAGCCGGTAACTGGAGTCACTATTCGAGAAGACTCAGGCGTTGGCTCCTGAGAAGAAAGAGCAAGCTTCGATGAACTTCCGCATGAGTTAGTTAATGAGGAAATAGAGCGGCTCTCGCGCTTAATGCCGTTTCTCGAATTTTTCGTCCCTCTCTTTGCGGAAGCCTGAGCCAAAATCGTTATACTAGACTTTGAGAGCTGTAATGGCATTGGATTGGTGGGCAGTGACAGTGATAAACTTGCAGAGAGGCTCGCGGTAAACAAAGTACGCCATCGACGCCGAAGGCTGAAGGACGAGATTGCCGTTTGGGACACGACTTCAACACTGGTGTGTATGTAGCAACAAATCGATGTTGAGCAGATCGTTGCTGCTTCTTCGGCGAGTTTGACGTTATACGTGGTAAAAGGAGGCCCAGTTCTTCATCCAGAATTTTTTGTCTTGCAAGTTCTGTTGTATGACTTGGTTGATATGTTCCTGAGGGGACTCCTCTATGCGACTGGACTGCTGGCATTGTCCACCCGAATACTTCTATAGTTGAACTGACCGCTCAAACTTGGTTAATATAACCGTTGGCTTCTTTTCATCACTCTGAAGTATCTTCACTGAGAGCTCGTTTTTGTTACTATTGCAGTGACAACAGATTTGTGAATCATGATAGGGAAAAGATAATGCCTGAACAGAGCACTCATCAACAGCATAAATTCCTTAACACCAGGTGAACTTCCCTATTTGCCTTTAGGAATGTTGATTAAATTTAAGCAATGCCTTTTCGTTCCGTAAACGTTGTCTGGGTACCATATTTTCAAAACTTTACGAGTCAGGAAACCAATAGAAATTATTCATTTAAATTTATTTTAGACTCATGATTCTTCAAATAACTTCTTTAATTGTCTGGGTACCTTATTTGGATGCGAATTTCGATAATTAGATACTATTCAGATAATTTTAGACTCGAATACCGGGTTGAATTAATGTATTCTCGATTGTGAGCTCTCGCCGGATCTACGGTAAAATTACCCTAGAAATAACAGAGTAAACGAACTTCATGTGTCTAAGTTTTACAGCATATTATCAAATGATCCAAAGAAATTAAGTGAGCATTACAAGTATGGAATTATAGTATATTAGAACATTCCACTTTCGATTCATGAGTTGTATTGCTTTTCTTCCCTCGCAATCTCAAGGGTTCGCTGCTCTCAAGGGGAGCAAGGCTTGACAGCGAGGTGTCCGGGGTAGAAGCTGATTCGTTAAGACACAAACGAGACCTGCAACGAAACCTCCTCAGACGAGACCTGGTGAAATAATTAGTTTTATACCGCATCGTGAACGAGTCTTTTTTAGACGAAACTCTAAACGACACCAGTTTTCCAACGAAAGTCTTTTTCTGCGCGAACAATTTTTTTCAACTTAATAACCTTTCGGGAAATCAGAACATAGGGAAAAAATCAAAACCCTATGATACTCCCTCCTTTTTTAGTCTTTTTGGAGCTTATTACTTTCAAAACATCTGGAAAAAAGTATCGACAACCAAATATATGAAGATATATTCACTCCAAAAATGTTATCGGAGAACCTATTCCAACCGAGTTGAGTAAATCACCCAAAACCCTGGATCTTTGAATACTCGCCTGTTATATTTTAAGTGACTCGACACGAGGTCACCAGTCGAAAGCGCAGCCATCAAAGACAGCTCTCCTGAAAAGAACCACAATAGTATTTCGTTACGAAAACAATTTCCCGTTATCACGGTAGCCTACCTGCGAGTACTGTAGACGCAACTATTTCCGCCAGTTTTCTTGCATGCGAGCCCTTTTCTTCGGACGGCGGGGACGCGCCAGCAACGTCTAGAAGCTTAAAGGAGTACGGTAGAAGCTGTTTCATGACCTTGTTTCTCAAGTTTTTGGGGGTTCATGGCCTTCATCCGAATGAAAGCTTGTTAGCATCCGGTAGAATTACTCGGGGGCACAATAAGATAAAAGCGTCTCTCATCTTTATTCTCTCCCTACACGTCTCCAATGCTCTCATTCATTGAAGAACTGCCAAACACATTCATGAAAAAGAAGAAACGTTCTCTTGCGCTTCTTTTCGCCTCGCAGGAGAACACGCGCTTTTTTGACTTAATATGCAGACCTAACATGGAGGAGCCAGTGGTTGCTTTGAGCTTAAAGAGAGAGTGGAGGGTATTGTCTTCCGTACCTGGAGAAATACCTTCCGGGCGTGTTACAATGATAGTGTGTTCAACTATTGTGCAAAGAGTCCCGAGTTCGACTCCCACGTATCCCAAAAGGACTCCCCTCGACAGGACCTATGGGCAAGACAACAACAACAACAACTCCCACCCCGGACAGACCCACCCAAACCAAGGGATTAAGAAATGTTGGAAGATCTTCTTCTGCTACACGATATCGTAGTGAAACGTTAACATTCTATTGTGTTGTGAATATTTTGGTTTCATTAATTTAGTTCTACTGTTGCCTTCTCAGCAGCAGCTTGCCTGTCTACCTACACCTTCTCTTTTTGTTTGGCCTACTCTTTTTAGCTAAGCGAATTTTACAATGCCAATCATGGTTACACCACTTCATAACAATGCCGTCAATTACGTCGTAAACCCTTCAAGTGGCGCGTGACTTTACTACAGAAGATGCAATTTGGTCCAATGAACGTTTAAATAAATAAATAAAATTAATTTTACCTTGAGACATTCCGTCTGAGCAGGCAAGATGGTTCCTCCTCCAACCGTGCCCACTTCCATGCAACGCATTGTTACCGAGCAGTACAAGTCCCCATCGCAGTTCACCTGAAAACACTCTAAGTTTAGAATTTAAACCCCTAACCTTCCTGTTAAACCATACTTGACCACATTAATTTGAACACTTACCTTTTTTTCGTTAGACCTCAACTGAATACACCCCTATTCGTAATTTAGCCCCTACCCGTTTTGACCACATTTCGACTCACCCTTGAATTGTTATTCAACCACCAACCTCCCTTTCAGACGCAAACTGGAGCCATCCATATTCGTCAACCACTAAGCTCCATGTCTTATCCTGCTAAGAGACACCCTGATTTGTAATCCAACTCCTAGACTCCTTTTCAGAACTACGTGGAGCGACCCCTAACTTTCGTTTTTCAGCACCTAATCATTTTGATAGAGGCGAAAAACAGTTCCGTGTCAAAAAAAGAGAAATTGAGCAAGAAATATGCCCGCGCGTTGACGAACTTCCATTCTTGTTGAACACATTGAAGACGTTCCGACTTGGCCGACATCCTGCATAAAAAAGTTTTCGATTTGCCGAAAGGGATCAAGGCCAAATTCTATCGAAATTGAATAAAATCAACAATTGAATGCTTCGAAGTTGGGGAAGAGGGGTCGGAGAGTCTGAATATCTCCTTGGGTGTTTTTGCGACCTCAAACAGAAAAAAAGGAGAAACAACTGAAGTATCTTCAGACACACAACAACCTCAGAGAATGGAGGGAAGAAAAGCGGAAAGCTATCTAGACAGCGAAATTTGTGCTTTGCTGAGAGGAATGCTACGGCAAATAAAACCCTCATTTGCTCATCTCATAAAACGAAGATTGATCTCGTAAACTGAGCACCTAAAGTGTTTGCTTTTTCTCACAAAAAAGCTTTTCATGTTCTACACCTTCAATTTTTATGAATGCTTTTTTTTCTGCAAAAAAAACCTTTTTGGTTAATGCCATGTTTTATATACATATCTGCGCCAATTTACGCATTAAAAGAACAGACGCACCAGGCGAAATTTATGTCTTCTACGTGTTACGCGTTCACAACTGCCTAATGATGAAGAAGACACAAACCAGTAATCGGGCGAGAACAAACATGTGTCTTTGCTTCACCGTAGATGCCCTCACCCCCTGAGTTTTTAATTAAGACGATCTCTAGCCCTTTGAAACAACACCTGTCCGGTCGCAGTGAAAAGAGCTGCGACGATGTTGGCCGCGTGCGCATTTCCTCCACCAACAGACGCAGCCATGGCTGAGCCACTTCCAAACTTTGCAGTCGCAACCTGGAAGACAATTTCAATTCATCCAATACCGAAACCAGCATTTCATGATGTCATATACACATCCAGGGGTTATTTAGTCATGACAGATTCTCTGTCGGTGGCCCTCTGTGTTCCAAATCTTTAGGGGGGACCCTTATGTGAAAAAAAGGTAAGGGGGATCCTTATGTAAGAAAAAAAGAAGAAAAAAATTTTTACCCCTAAGGGGGTACCCTTATGTGAAAAATTTTTTTTCCGCTTTCGGCGGGCCTCTGTTTTTCCAAATCGTAAGGGGTGACCCTTATGTGAAAAAAATTTTTTCGCCTTCGGCGGGCCTCTGTTTGAAAAATCATAAGGGGGGACCCTTATGTGAAAAAAAAATTTACCGCCTTTGGCGGGCGTCTGTCCCGTAATCTGTCACACTAAAAACCCCTGTACACATCTAACAAGTCTGATAATCAAACAAAATCATCAAACTTCGCTTATCAACAGCAATACGGAACTGAAACTACAGCATGTCCCGAATAGATTTGCTACCGGGTTTTGTCTTCAAGCTATCATTCACTTCCGCAGACCGAACTCATCACATGTTTCCTTGCCCTCAACAACTCATCCGTCCCCTACCTCTGATATGGCAATCGGCGTTGTCTTCAGTACACTCTTGACGATCCGCTTAGGAATTATGCAGTCAGCCACGACACTCCTTCCTCGGCCACAAATCCTGTAAAAATCCGATTCAATTCCAATATAGTATATAAAAAGTTTAATTAATTAGCAAAGTTTAGCAATTCCTATAATGTACCAATTGATAGCGGCCGCTTTCTTATCCGTGCACATATTGCCAGAGAGCGCGACAATTTCCATATCCGGGATTCTTTCCGCAAGGGATTCGCCTTTCAACCACCGAAGAGCGGCATCACAGGACCTGAGTCAGAAAATCATTTTCTTGAACAACATTCTATGTTTTACAACGCTAAAACTCCTCAAAATAACAGATCAATAACAACAAAGCACCATACCTAGCTCGCTTCTTAAAAAACACCAAACAAGAAATAATTTTTAGTCCTTTCAAGACTTATCATACACCCAATCATGAACAGAGATCTAGCACCCAACCTTTGGTTGAAAAGGCGAGAGCTTCAATTTCTCGGCTACTAACACGCACTTCTATGCCCACTCAATTTTCTGTGAACAATTCCTGCGAACTGACTTTGACACCATATTCATGCCCATGGCATCGCCGGTTTTCGCTTTAAAGCGTATGTGTACCAATTTGCCGTCCACCACCGGATCCACGCTTACCAGTCGACAAAAGCTGTAAAGCAGAAAGATGAGCGAGACGGCTTAGAAATTAACGGAAGCCGGAAAAAAAATAATTGAAAAAGGATAAACTCAATCCAGGCTTACTCGATTGAGGAGCGCGATGAGAACAGGGATAACTTGATAAACAAAACTTTGAATATTGGATACTCACCGACTGCCCTCTTCAAATTTTTTTCGAAGTTCTCGCAAGTTCTCCTCTTCCTCCAAAAAGCAAAGAAATTTTCTGAAAAAATTAAAACAGTTATTAAATTGACCATTCCAGAACCTTTCCTTACTCAACTGCGCCTTATTCTATGCGCAAATCTATGCACTTTAAAAAAAGCTCTTCTCAACCCGCACCTTCTTAATCACCCGCAAAGGATGTGTTTTTAAAACGAGCGATTTGCGGACTTTTCGATCTACACACGCCTTTATCGACTGATTAAAAAGAGCATGATATACTCGATCGATTGCATGTACTCGAAGCTCTTTTCACGCTATCAAGGATGTTTGATTCTTTCTGACATAGAACCCTCTTCTCTCGTCACCAGCGGTTTCATTATTGGGTTCATGCACTTGAAAGGGTAAAAACTAGCTCAAGTTACTTAAACGCGGTATACGAATTTCCGGTCAAGTCAAAGAAATGACATTTTTAGTGGAAGAACTGACACTGCGTGCTCTGCTCGCTCGAATTCCACTACCGGAGCCCTTGTCATTCCTTCACTGGTTACGAAAGCTGAGACACCACCACTTTGCTGAAAAGCTCAAAATGAATTATATTTGAGATGCAGACTGGTAATTTATCCCAAAAATAAGGACAAGACTTCGAAAAGAACACTTTGATCTGTTTCTCGTCTTGTAAAGTCTTGTCAGAAATTCTTTTTTTTTTTAGATGAGCTAGTTTGGAAAGGCAAAAATACAGTACCATCAACGCGGAGCAACCACGGTTCGTGCTAGCAACTAAGGCACCTTCTGTCGTCGCAAGCGGAATGTAGAGAGCACGCCCACCGTTTATCTTCAACAAGTATTTATCTCCTCTTGTTCTCTTTTTTTCTTGAAAAGCTTTCTCGAACTTTCCGTCGCGCTAAAAAATCTCATACTTTTCATCTTAAAACCTAAAACACTTTTTACGCGATAGCTCTTATACGCAGAAGCTATAATTGCATTTGAATAGCATAGCTATACAAAATCAATACATTGTTGGAGACCATTTTTTTGTAGAATAATCTCCTTGAATAAATTTGTTGACCAACCTTGAGAGGCCCAGCCACTCCCACTGGAACTGGTACGTAGCCAATCACATTATCGCAACAAGAATTTTCTACCTTAAGAAAACATAGTAAAAGTCCTTCAACTTGCTTCCATCATTACACTTATTAATTCCGAAAATCTTGATTTTCATGACTATTTTTTCAACAAACAAAAAAAATCGACGTAGCAAATGTCACCAAGAGTGTTTTTACAACCACCATCGAACTCAGCAGAAAAGAAACATCAACAACAAAAAAACTTTTGATCACGTTAGAATGACATGCAAAGAAAAAAGGAATAAAATCTCGGATTCAATGGCTGATTATCCAGAGATTCTCTTTAGACTTCATCTGTCAAGTCCTAGAATAATTAAATTGTTATGGAGAATGGATGATATTTAACTTGGGCTCACATATTTGTAATCAAAGTTGGCGAATGGCAATCCATTCAGATGACTCATGGGCGAAATAAAAGCTCGCCGAACTCTCACTGCAACCTGCAAACGAAATACCTTTTTTTTTTTCGAACGAATTTTGATTTTATCGAGAACAAAGAGCAATAAACAGTCCTCTGAGAATGACTCATGGAGCGTTAGAATTCAACCTTTCACTTTGCAAAGTAAATTTCTGCAAAGTGATCCCGTTAAACGATCCAATGTCTCACCACGAATTACCGTGAAAAGAAAAATGGACTACGGTAAAAAGAAAGAACACATGCATTCTAAGAAAAAGCGACGATTTTTCTGTGAAATTCATAAAAAATTACGTCCAACAGTAAAAGTTATTATAAAAGTAATACCATAGTCCATTTTTCTTTTCACTGTAATTCGTGGTGAGACATTGGAGCGTTCAACGGGATCACTTTGCAGAAAATTACTTTGCAAAGTGAAAAGTTGAATTCTAACGCTCCATTAGATTAGCCTCAATGACATCAATACATTCATTCAATTCGTCGTGGCTGAGAGCGGTCGACTAACTTCTCGCTATTCAATTCTATCGCCAGAAAGAAGGATTAGGATCTCTAGCGGGAATTGGGCACCTTGAGGTTCTATCGTCCAAACCATAATCGACAATCCAATCTACATTCTCGTTTTCAACATCAAAACACTGATAAGAAGCTGGATTCGCTCGAATCAATGACGCTTAATGTCCCATGACATCGAGAATAAAGCGTTTGAATTGAATTGAATTGAACATCAATACAGAAGTATTAGTCGATATGTTTATAATACGAAGAATACAATTGACATCCATGATATGTTAATTGGAATGAGTATAAGATGTACCTACATTACTTTTGCATGCATAACCTTTAAATCAACCACGGTTCAACTGAAGGCTTAAACATCACCTCCCACATTAAAGGGCGTTTCTTACCACCCGCCCAATTTTTTTCGAGCGCATAGATTTTCCAAATTTCGAAAAGTTCGAAGTGTTTTTCGCAATGAGTTTTTAAATTCCCTGATGTGAGAATCGAAAAAATATTCCGAGCGCATAGATCTAAAGGTTTTCCGGTGTTTTGGGAAAGCGCATAGATTTTTTTTCACCCGTTTTGCGGGTGAGAGAAATACCTTGGTTGGAAAGAGTGCCCAACCAAAAGGCGAAAGGAATAACCAGGCAACCCCTTCAACTGACCTCTAAGTTTTCAGTTTTCCTCTCGCCCAGCATATCCTCTAGCTCGCGATGCTTCGCTTTCCCAGCTTTTAGAAGGCGGAGTGCGTCTCCAGGCAGTACGGCTCCACCTACAATGATTTTCTATGAGTGGCGATCGAAATCAATGATAATATCCTTTATTTCACACTTACTCCCTTGTTTAATTCGAGTTTTTTTTTACATCCATAGGTAAACTGCAAACTGGCAAATTTTGTTTAGGGTTACCCACCTACCGACCCTTCCTCACTTGAAATGAAAGCATTACAGTTTTCATGACAATTGAGAGAAGAAAGTGAAGGTATTACAAAATTCAGGCAACTTTTTGAATTTTTGGTGTATTGCAATTTTCATTGCAGTTTTTTAGAACTATTTTGTCCAGGCTTAGGCTTTCAGGTACTTTTTTAATACTGTTTTTTCCCGCTAAGGCTTAGGTAAAGGTTAGGCTGACGAGGTCGTTAGACTTAGGAACGAGACCAACATTCAGATATGTCTGTTCCCTCGTCAGTTTCTCAACCCTCATCTGATGTACAAATTCTGATCCAAGCTGTCAACCGTCAAAGCGACCAAATCTCCCAACTTCTGAATGCAGTAACCTCAATGATGACGACATTATCTTCTCTCATTCCTCTTCTCTCTAAGCTCACAACCCAAACCCCGGCCCCTCCATCCAACTCTTTGATGACTTCCTCTCTCATATCGCAGCCTGAACTTCTCGCCTATGACGCGGTCAGGAGAGTCCTTCAGGAAGACAAAGTCATTCTGGAAGAGAAGGCTCACAACATCGTTTTGGTCGGCATTCCGGAGGAGATAAGAAAAGACGCCACGGATCAACATGATGGAAAACTTCTTGATTCTCTCGTTAGTGAACTCAATATACCTTCTCTCACTAATGCATTTAACCAAGGTTCTATCACTCATCGACGCTTCGGAAATGAAGAGAACAAGAGAAGAATTCTTAAGATTCATTTTCCATCGCCATCTCTCCGAACAGAAGTACTTCGAAAACTACGAGTCCGTCGTCCTGAAGTACTTCGCATATTTCCTCACGCGTACGCGAGAGAAGACCTTACCAGAGAAGGACTCCAACTCGAGAAGGACTGCAAGAAACTTGCTAAAGAAAGAAACGACAAAGCTGGATTGATGGAGTGGGGGGTACAAGGAACAAGGCTCATTCGATTCTCTCATCCGCGTCCTCTATACACTCCGAAGACAGACGCTGAGGCTAATGGTTCTCTTCAAAACGTGACGGTGACAAGAGGAAAAAGGATGGACGCAAACGATGTACAGAAATAGGTCAGTAGTGCTGATGGCGATAGCCTGTTTACTTCTTCTGATATTTGGAATAGCCAACATAGTATTAGAGGAAATTTTAGTTTTTACTATAGTAATTGTCGCTCTATACGGAATAAATTGTACGATCTTAATCATTTATTATCTTTAACGCAATACAATGCTATTTGCTTTTCAGAAACTTGGTTACACGATAGTGAACCTGATGTCATTTTACATTCAAATAAACCATATTCTGTTTTTCGTTCTGATAGAAACTCTAATATCAGTAACAGAGGTGGCGGAGTAGCAATTTTAGTGCAATCTAGACTCAGTCCAGTAGCAACTTCGTCGATGTCAGTTTCAGAATGTGAAGCTATTACAGTTGAGTTACAATGTAGTGACAAAAATTCATATTTTTCTCGGGTTAGATTAATGTGTGTTTATCGATCTCCCAGTGCCCCAGACGATATCATGAATGAGTTATTAGCATACTTCTCTTTAAATACCATTCCCAATGTCCCTCTCATAATCGTTGGTGATTTGAATTTGCCTTGTATTGATTGGGACAAGTTGACGTGTTCTAAGAGCTATTCTTCTACTCAATTTCTTAATTACTGTTGTGATAACCATTTCACTCAGTACATTCTGATGCCGACTCGAAGTCAGAACATTCTTGATCTTCTTTTATGCAATCATCCGATTATCTCTTCTTCTAGTGTTATTGCTCCCTTCACATCCCAGTGCGATCATAATTCTATTTGTTTCGATTGTATTACCTCCAAAGTATTCGATGACATAATCAAGCCTATAAAACTTTATTCTGAGGCAAACTGGCATATGATTGAGTACTTTATTTACTGTCATGATTGGACCTTGGCATTATCATCTCTTGACCCTAATCAAGCTTACAACTATATCGTTGATCTACTATGTGACCTTATCGATCGCTTTGTGCCAACTGTTGTTCCTAATTCGTCCTCCTATAGATATCCAGCGCGTATTCAACGCTTATTCAATAAGCTTCAGAAAGTTTCAATTACTGCTCCTTACTCCGAATATTGTAAAAATCTATCAAGAAATTTTTCTTCTGAGCTTTATGATTTTGAAACATCTAAGGAATCTTCTCTGATTGTTAAAGGCAACCGTAAACAGTTTTTCTCGTATTGTACAAATCGTATTAAATCTCAAAACGATTCCTATGTTTTGTATGACAGTAGTGGAACGGTAGTGACGGACCCTTCCATAAAAGCTGAAATGTTTTCTTCTCAGTTCTCATCAACTTTCTCTGAACCGTCTCAGAATGTTCTTCCTGTCCCTATTTTAGCTCCCTTCTATCAACACTTTTCTCTTGAAATAATTGATGATCAAATGATAATCGAGGCTGTTTCTAAGTTAGAGAATAAATGTAATACCTCACCCGATTCCATTCCGAACATTTTTATCAAAAAATGTAAATTTGCGTTGTTGAAACCTCTGCGTATTTTATTCAACAACTGTTTAATGACTGGAATCGTACCCGATATGTGGAAGTTTGCTATTGTAAAGCCTCTGCTCAAAAACAAAGGACCTCCTATCTTATCAAATTACAGACCCATTTCTTTAACCTGCTCGATTTCTAAAGTAATGGAAAAAGTTATTGTTAATTCTATTTCAAAGTATCTTGAAGAGCGTTCATTGCTCTCCCCTTTTCAAGCCGGTTTTCGACCTAATCGATCGACAATCACTTCTTTAGCCGAATCATATTCCTTCATAACCCACTCTCTGAGTTCAAGTATTGATATTGATGTAATTTTCCTAGACATCTCAAAAGCTTTTGATTCTGTAGATATTCGATTTCTATTGTTTAAATTGAATTCACTTGGTATTGTAGGGCCAGCACTTAAATTTATCTCTTCTTTCCTCAACTCCCGTAAACAATCAGTGATCATCGATGGTATCAACTCAGTACCAGCTTCAGTTTTAAGTGGTGTTCCTCAAGGTTCTTCAATAGGCCCGTTGTTGTTTTTACTGTTCATTGACGACATCAAGAAAGTTATCCCTGCTACTATTCGCTTCAGTATTTTTGCCGATGATGTTAAGCTGCTAGCTCAAGTACCCTTATATTCAGATGACTTACAAACAGCAGTCAACAATATATTTGAGTGGTGCACTCAGTGGAACCTTACTCTATCAACTTCTAAATGTACTGTTCTTCATATAGGCAAGCAATCGGTGTTTCACCCCTACTCTATCAACCATATTCCATTGATTGTTACCAACCAGGTTAAAGATTTAGGGATTTTGTTAACTCATGATTTCCGTTTCAATTCTCATATTGAGAAGATTTGTAAAAAAGCCTCTTCTACTGCAAACCTTATTCTGAAGGCTTTCAAGACCAAATCATGCGAAATGCTCATGCTTGCTTTTAATGTATACGTTAGACCGATTCTCGAATACGGGACTGAAATTTGGTCCCCTACCACGAAATACCTCATCAATGATTTAGAATATGTACAACGTAATTTTACTAGAAGGCTGTTATATAGATGTGGTAATGTAAGCCTGCCTTATTCTCAGAGATTGAAACTGCTCAAAACTGAGTCATTAGAATATCGTCGAGCATTCAGAGATCTATGTTTTTTGCACAAATGTTTACATAACAAATGCTCTCTCGATTTTTCCTTTCTATACATTTTATCTCCCCCCAAGTATAATACAAGACAAGCGCACTCTCTCAGAATTCGTCTGCCTATCGTTTACCCGGCTAGGTTGTCTACGTTTGTCTCTAGATCAATAGCAATATGGAACTCCCTTCCGGAAGATATCGTTGTAATCGAAAGTTCTTCAAGTTTTGCGACAAGACTAAAAAAAATTCCATTTGAAGTTGTGCTTCCTTGTCCGAGTGTAACAGATTGACGATTATTTGTATTTACATACATATGTATAGGACACAATCTTCTGATTATAAATAACTATAGACGCTATTTCATATCATTTTTTTTTCTTAGATGATATTTGGATTAGTTGAATGCCATTCAGCACTTTTGAATGAATGATTGTTTTTTTTCTCTTTGTCTCCCTATCCTACGCGTCCATGCTAATTGGAACTACCATTCATAATTGTATTACAAGTTGTTGTTCTTGCATGGAATAAATGAATTGAATTGAATTGAACATGTGTTAAGTGTGTGGTGCAATATACAATTCACTCTGAATTTTGTAATACCATAACTCAGCCTCAACCTTCTTCTTCTTCCTAGCGTTATTCCCGCTGAAGAGCGGGTTCCGCTGTGTAGATAGCACTTCGCCACATCATACGATTCGAGGCGTCTTCGGCTATCAGCCCGATAGCCGCCATGTCTTGTTTTATGGTGTCTCTCAATCTAAGCTTCGGTCTACCTCTTGGTCTTCTACCCTGGATTTCTATGTTCCAAGCAGACTTGGGAACGGAGTCAGGATTGGATCTCAGCATGTGTCCGTACCACCTAAGCCTGGACTCTCTGAGTTTTTCGGGTAATGGGGCAACTCCTAAACGAGCTCTTATCGTTTCGTTGCGAATCATGTCTTTCCGGGTGACTCCGAGGCTCCATCTCAACATCTTCATTTCCATTACATGGAGCATCTGCTGGGTCTTTGCTGTTGAAGGAGTGCATTCGAGTCCATATAGAAAACACACTGGCAACAGTGGCCATTCGTGACTCTACAGCCTTAAGAGCCTGTCACGGATGGAGCCGGATCATCCAGTCCAGAATCGAGCGCGACCTCAGGTGGCGGATAGAGGGACGCCTCCCTACGAAGAATTCGTGCTGGGAGGTAGCGGGAGAAATCCCGCCGCGGACCAAAACTGGGTAGTATAGCTCGTCAAAGGAGGGCGATGCCGGACCGGCCTGGGCATGCCACCGGACAAAACATCAGCCGATACTCCGCTAGACTTTTCAATGGCGAGTCGAGGCGCCAGTCAAATAGCCTCTTGCCTATCTCCGGTCAACGACAGGCGAGACGTCTCTACTCCCACAAAAAACGATGCTAGGCCGGCTTGACCACCCACTCACAAGGCCTATAGCATGAACAGGTTGCTACAACGATGTCCTCCTTCACAAGGTGCAGCATGACAGTCTCAGGACTGCAAAGGACATCAAAACCCTTCTCCGGACGCATCTTGTCCGAAGAACACGAGAACTTCTCTCATTAAAGAGAGTGTTCATAACTAAGTCTTCGATGCGGGATGCTTGCCGGCAACAACAACAACAACAGTCCATATAGAGCAACTGGTCGTACGACTGATTTATAGATCTTACTTTTCAGTCGATCATACATGCGTCTGTCGCATAGGATACCAGTCGATTCCCTCCATTTGAGCCATGCTGCGTTGATTCTGGCACTGAAAGCGGCTGTTGGGTCCCCGTCTGTGGATATTTGAGAACCCAAATACTTGAAGTGCTCGACTTTCCGTAGCTCAGTGTTGTGTACTTTTATGGAGCTTGGGTCTTGGATTGTACTCGATGTTCCAGCTTCAAGATACTCGGTCTTCAATGCATTGAGTCGTAGTCCGTACTCCGCAAAGCGATCATTCCATTTTACCACTTGATGTTCGAGATCTTCTCTTGTCTCCGAGCATAAGACGATGTCGTCGGCGTACAGGAGTGTCTCCGGTGGGTCTCGCTGGAGGTCTCTGGTTATTGTGTCCATGACTAAGATGAACAGCAAAGGCGAGAGTGTGGATCCTTGATGAACTCCGACAGAAATTTGGAATGGCTCAGAATTTCCTGATGGTGACCTAACGACGCTCCTGGGGTTGGCATACATCATTTGTATCCACCTGATGTATTCTTCTGGCACCAAATGATCACGAAGGGAAAACCATATGAGATCATGGGGGATCCTGTCAAAGGCCTTTTCTAGGTCCAAGAAGCACAGTGGACAGATTTCGCCTTCTCTCGGTGTTTTTGTAGATATAAGCGGATGGCAAAGATCGCATCTGTCGTCCCTTTTCCTTTCACGAAGCCACATTGATTCACACTTGTGTTGGTGATCTCACGTAAGCGTGCTTCGATGATCTTTTCCAGGAGTATAGTTGTGTGAGGCATAAGTCTGATGGGACGGTAGTTGGCGCAATCGGTAACATCTCCCTTGCCTTTGTAGATTGGAATGGTGGTTGACATGCTCCAATCTTCAGGATACTCCCGACGAGCCTCTATTTTACGAAACCAGCTTCAACCGGTTTCGTAAAATAGGAAATGAAACTTTAACCCTAATTCAGCGATCAATCTATTCAAAAATCCAGACATAATTTACCAATGTTCACATTTTAAAACTTATAATTGAGAAACTTAGAGGGAGAAGTTGTTTAGGAAGAGTCTAATGCTGACCTTTAGGAAGAGTTCTCCACTCTCGCTCCAACTCCTCCACAGTTCTCTCCAGAGTTGGTCGGATCTCGGGAGTAGGGGGGATCGTGAATTGATCTACCTGCACTTCGACTGAATGACTGCTACTCACACTTGCTGCAACAAAACCTTAATGCTCACTCAAAAGAAATGATAAGATGCCTGTGTTTCATCCCACTTTTCAGATTAGCTTCTCTTCGCACAAAAATTTCATTAGGGAATTCGATGGGTCAAGTTCATAGTCCATAGGTAAACGTAAACTAATGAAGTCCATAGGTAAACTGCCAACTGGCGAACAAATTTCTAGGGCGACCGAGCTACCGACCCTCTCCCTCACTTAAAATGTATCACAGTTTTCACAGCTAAAATTGAAAAAAAAATCTTCACTCGTCTACATAAATAGAACGTTTCATCAGCCATAACTCAGCATTAACCGGTTTTGTAGAGTTGAAAGTGAAACTTTTAACCTACTTTAGCGACCGACCTTTTGAGAAATAAAGACATATTTTACATATGGTCAAGTTCTGCCATCTGTAGACTGAACTTCGCTTTAAACTACGGCGGGTCTCTAGCTAAGACTTATTCCCGAGAATATTGTATTTCCCCCTGGTATTCTGTGCTCTAAAACACAAAGCTTAAACTTTTTTCAGTTATTGTTCACTAATAATCGATTCAATTATTCATTATGTGGTAAAGATGAATAAAGGAAAGCTGATATATTACTGGTTCCATCAGCATCTTCTTCCTCATCTCCTAGCGAGAAATTCGTTTTTCGAGAAGGTGTTAAGTCGAATTTCAACAAGGACCGTTGTAGAGCCGAAATGGTTTTCATCTAAAAACAAAAAAAAATAAAGCGGAAAATATTGTTCAAAAATTTAATATTTGAAAGAATAAGTAGCCATCTTTCTAAGGAAAATTTAAAAAATCTTCGTTTTTTTTCAAAATGTTGTTATGTCATGATTATAATTATCCCACGAAGTAGCAATGTGTCATTGTGGTGTAATGGTAATGCGCTTGCTTCCAGTTAGAGAATAGATGGCTGGGTTCGATCCCGCCCGGTCTACTAGCTTCTTTAAACAGTACAAGCCTTTGAAGATTGAGTCATCTTATGGTTCCAGCACAAGAAATCTCACAATGATACACATAATGAAATAATATAATTTTTTTGTGTGCGTGATCTATGCTCATAGTCAGAGCTTCCGGTTAAAACCTGCTAATAACCGGGGCGGCCATAGGTCACCTTAAGTGGAAAAGTGATTGAACTATCACACAGAAAAAAAGCTAGTCCACCGGGCGGGTTCGAACCCAGCCATCTTGTCGCAAACCGGGAGAACGCTTTACCATTAAACCAAAAATTGCTATTCAGTGCGATAGTGCTATATGAAAGGCTCATATGCCTTGTTCTCTCAGCTGGCAGCAAATATTTACGATCAAGGGGCCGGGCGCAGGGGTTGAATGGTTACCGGACCAGCTATTTTAGCGCATACATGTTCGCGCCGAAAATGATCAACATTCTCTTCTCCTTATGTTTTATTTTACTTTCCCTCAACTTCTCTTTTCACTCTATTTCCCTTTCCCCATTCCTTATTCCACTCGCTCGGCGCCTACAAACATGCCTTAGACCGGTTTCATTTAACGCCTGACCGGGCGGTAAAATGCTTTTCCAAGTTTCGTGTACAAATTCGATTTTTAATTGTAATTTCTTAGATTTCCATTCAACGATGAAAAAAAATCTATTTTGCAGCGAAGCGTTATTGGGATAGATTTTCTTGTGTTTTCGACTGTAGTTTTAAAAAAAAACTGTAATCCAACGATAAATGGACTGCTAAATACTAAATCAAACTCCAAAAACACAATAATCCACGAGGAAATAAAACTGCCATGAAAAAAAGCTTAGAAATGAAAGAATTTTCGAGAACGGTTTTTTTTTCCGCTGTAAACTCCGCTGTAAACAGCAGAAATTTTCTTCATTTCCGAGCGGAAGGCCTTTTAGGAGTTGTTTACCTTTACACTCAGTTTTCCTTTCAATATGAAAAACCGAAACTAAAAACTTTCTGTGATTTACCAATTAAACAAAGAGACTACATGAGGACCAATGATCCTCTGAATCCTGACCTCCCTACAATCATGGCCGAAATCACAACTCAAATTCGCAAGGATAAGCAAAAAGCCTGGGAGGAATACGTAAATGGACTTCGACATAATGAACCAACCAATCGGCTATGGAAAACTATCAAAGCAATTGACGGTCGAGGACACAACCGATCTCACAATGTCATCATCCAAAACGGAAAACAACTATCCTCCCTGGAAGCTGCAAACGCCTTTGCCAAAAACCTGGCCAAACAAGCCCCTAAAACACCGGACAAAACAAATCGACAGACAACCCGATGGATAAAAGGTTTTTCCAGAGAAGACATTCCCGTTTTTTCGATTGATGACGTTGAAAAAGCTTGCAAAGCAACCAGAGGCTCGAAGGCAATCGACAGCGAAGGTATCTGCCCTCTCATGATCAAAAACGCAGGAAGATCATTCAAAAGATGCTTGGCCTTTCTCTACAACAGTACTCTCCAATCCGGTATCATACCACATGCTTGGAAAACAGCCAGAGTTATTATGCTGCCAAAGATAGGAAAGGACCCGTCGACGATTAAAGGATATCGCCCAATCTCAATCCTATCTCCCATTGCCAAACTTTTCGAGAGAAGCCTACTCCCTCTCATCGCAGATGGGATCGAATTGGCCAAATGGCAACACGGATTTACAAAAGGCAAGTCCACAACATCAGCTCTCCTGGAAATAACTGGCCAGATCACTGAAGGTTTCAACCAAAAAGCTCCCCCTAAGAGAACGATAATGGTTGCTTTGGACATGACCTCGGCGTACGATCTAGTCCACATCCCTACACTTTGCAGAAAATTGGCAGAGACCAATATTCCCAGAGGCGTCGTGAGATGGTTGTCGAACTATCTCCGGGGAAGATCCGTGAGTGTGACCTTCCAAAACACGACTAGCAGCTATTTCACCAGTCGGACTGGCGTTCCACAGGGCGGTGTACTAAGCCCCATTCTCTTCAATGTCTACCTAAACAAGCTCCCAGTACCCACGGGAAGCACCAACATTGTTGCATATGCGGACGACATCTCAATAATGTCATCGAGTGCAAAGATCAACGAATGCGAGGACAAAATGAATGAGTACCTCCCCAGACTAGTTAATGAACTGGACAACCTAAAGATGCAGATCTCCAAAGAAAAATCTTCGGTGACCCTCTTCACAACATGCACTGCGGAATGCAACAAAAAACCTGAAATCAAACTCAGTGGCGATCTTCTCCCAATCACCAAAACACCAAAGATCTTGGGTGTGGTTTTGGACCAATTAGGAACCTTCCGACACCACGCAGAGGCCATCAGAACGAAGGCATCCAAACGCCTCAACATCATCAGAGCATTAGCAGGCAGAAGATGGGGTCAGAGTCCCACAACACTCATCGCGACATATAAAGCAACGACGAGATCGATCATTAACTACGCAGCACCCGTATACACTCCACCACTAGCAAACACCCACTGGACACGACTACAGGCCTGCCAAAACAAAGCAATCAGGGCAGCCACGGGAAACCTTCAAATGGCCGGAACACAGCACCTCGCTCTGAATCCAAACTCCTACCAGTAAAGGAGCACAATGAGCTGCTGACCAGCCAATACCTAGCCAAGGCCAGAATGCAAGAGGATCACCCATCCCATAACCTCACCCTCCGACAACGACCACCAAGAGCCATCCGCAGACACGTGATGAACATGGACCTTAGTCTGGGGGATAGTGACTGTAAAACAACTCTTAGAAATCTGCACACAGAAGCCGTTAGAAAATTTCTTAGAAACTGTGAACCAAACACAGTCCTAGGATTCAAACCACCCATGGTCCATAAGTCTACTAGGTTACTTGACAGGGAACAACAGGTTACCCTATCGCAACTTAGAAGTGGTTACTCTAGCACGTTAAATAGTTACCTTCATAGGATTGGTGCCACTGATTCTCCTCTCTGTCCTTCATGTAGAGAGGTAGATCATACTAGTGTACACTTGTTTAACTGCCGTTGTAACCCCACTAGACTTAAACCTCTAGACCTATGGTATAAACCTGTCGATGTCGCAGATTTCCTAGCCCAATGAATGATGTTTTCATTGCCAGTCTAAATAGTTAATTGCTGTTCTTGTTGTTGTCTGTGTAGGTTGGATTGTTGAATAATATGGATGGAAGGATGGAATCAGTTATTTAAAAGAAAGAAAAAAAAGCCAGAGCCCGAAACCAAAAAAAAAAAAAAAGGCGAAAAGAAAAGAGGCAAAAAAAAAAAGTGAATGAGAGAGAGAAAGAGAGAAGTGAGTGAGTGTGACTGTGTGCTTGAGCTTTCACCGAGAGCTCATGGACCTCCCTTTCAACGTCAAAGGAACCGCACGGGCAACAATCATCATCATCACCAATTTTTTCTGCGATTCTCTAACGAAGGTTGTAGGTTTTCGATTCAGGCTAGCTGTTAAGTTATTGAATCACAGAAAGTGGTTTTTTTTCGGTTCTTTTCTAGTGAAAGAAAATTTGAGAGATAGGGTGAACAACTCTTCAAAGGCCGGGGCCGGGGTTTTTTGTTGTTGTACCCCTTGGTAACCATAGCTCACCAGGATTTGCTGGAAAATATATTTTCGGGCGGGCGACCGGGCGACCCAACAAGAATTTTTCCCGATTTAGCCCAATTGTATATCCGATCGTTAATGAAATTCGTTGAACATGTCAAAAAGGCAGTCATTATACCTACAAAGTTTAAACCTAGCCTTTATGGGACATTTTCTAAGCATCACACAAACGCGAAGATAGTTAGCCGGTTTTTTGTCACTACAGCTAAGTGAAATAAATTTCTTTCTCGAAGATTAGGCGTGCGACCGGGAGAAAATTAGCACGGTTGGTGAGCTATGTTGGTAACCTATGGGATCGGTTGGATTCGGTTCCGTCATAGGGAATATTTTGATTCCGTGCAAAAGTTTCATTCTAACTTTTGTGGGATTATTTAAATCAAATATTATAACATTACCTTCCAGTCTCTTTCATAGACATTGATTTTTTGAAGCTGAAGATTAAAGTCCTGCAAGAGCAATTCTTTCTCGCCACCCATGCTGAAAAAAACTCAGTTAAGTTTAATGAGTACTCGAAATGAACGAAATTAATTTTTTAGCCAAGTTTCTTTTATTTAGTAATATTATGACGTCACCAATTATAACTTATTATTATAGTCAAACAAACGCCGAAAAAAACAAAAGCGAGTTTTTGAAAGAATAATTCGATACAAATGTTAATCTTATAAATTTTTTACGGAAACACAGTGAAACTCAAATAAAATCGAAAAGTTCTCACTAATATGGGGGGAGAAATGGTGATGTAATTACTTGGTTTTTAGGCAACAAGACAAAACACAATATATACTCTCTACACTCCGTGCATCAAAACACTCAGAAATAGTTTTTAGGCACAATGTTACTGTGGGCCAGCTTTACTTGGGGGGGTTGTCACTGTTTTTTTCGCTTAGGTTTCGGCAAAGGTTACGCAGACACGGCTTAGGAACGAGAGAAAAATTCTCACTTTTATAAGTTTTTGTCAAATCAATGACTAAATTCGTCAAAAAAAGATAAAATGTGTTTAAAGTGTTGGAAGAAAAAGTGTTGAATACAGTAGTTTAAACCCACTTTAAAAAAGCTTGCGCTAAGTAAAGCAGCCCCCCAAGTAAAGCACTTCTTCCCTAAGTAAACTTGTGCCCAGTTTTATTAGGAAAAACAGAGCGAAGTACGAACAAAGTAGTAAATTTGGTAGAAATTTGAAACAGTACAGAAGATAGCGTATCTGGCAGTGTCGTAAGAGATGATTATTTTTGAAAAAAAATAAATTATTCATTAACTTCACGTGGGAAAGAAGGTATGTTAGACGATGATAAGAACATGTACTGAGTAAAAAATCTTTTTTGTTACAATTCGGGGAACTTTTGCACTTTAGAGGTTCAATGGGTCAGATGAGTTCATTGGCTCAAAATCAATATCGAGAATTGAAGCGAATAAAATTGGTTCTATAGCACCCTATATATGCAAGTGAGCTCTCTTGAAAGTCAGACGTATGAACCGTTGACCCTCTGGTAGAGGGGTCCCTAAAGTGCAAAAGTGCCCGATACGGTAATGAAACGCAGTGTTGTTCAAGAATCAAGATCGTACTAAAATCTTAAAACTGAAAAAGAATTGGCCATTCGCAAAAGTGTCACAGAGAGACATGACATGTAAGCCAACACCGAAAATAATTTTTCTGTGATTTACTAATTTGCTTTAACAAACCTTCACATCCGGCAATTAACAAAGTAAGGCATGAGGGAGGCAAGACGACGGGAGGCATTTTTTTGTTTGTACCAACAAGCAACACACTCATAACACACTTTTACTTTTTAACACTACGGACTACACTTTCAGTATAAATGACATATATTTTTACATTAAAAAACGCTTAGGCTTAGTAAAAGTTTACGATAACGAGGCCGTACGGCTTAGCTAACGAGGCCGTACGGCTTAGCTAACGAGGCCGAACGGCTTAGCTAACGAGTCCGACGGCCGCGACGCGACCGCGACGCAAACAACAAAAGTAAAAGTGTGTTATGAGTGTGTTGCTTGTTGGTACAAACAAAAAAATGCCTCCCGTCGTCTTGCCTCCCTCATGCCTTACTTCGGTAATTGCCTTCACATCCACATTTGGTTGGCAATTAACAAAGTAAGGCAAGAAGTGGTAAGGCATGAGAACGCCTTGAGTGAGGCCGCGCGTTTTATTTTTACATTAAAACATATTTTTACATTAAAAAACGCTTAGGCTTAGTAAAAGTTTACGATAACGAGGCCGTACGGCTTAGCTAAGGAGGCCGTACGGCTTAGCTAACGAGGCCGAACGGCTTAGCTAACGAGTCCGACGGCCGCGACGCGACCGCGACGCAAACAACAAAAGTAAAAGTGTGTTATGAGTGTGTTGCTTGTTGGTACAAACAAAAAAATGCCTCCCGTCGTCTTGCCTCCCTCATGCCTTACTTCGGTAATTGCCTTCACATCCACATTTGGTTGGCAATTAACAGAGTAAGGCAAGAAGTGGTAAGGCATGAGAACGCCTTTGAGTGAGGCCGCGCGTTTTATTTTTACATTAAAACATATTTTTACATTAAAAAACGCTTAGGCTTAGTAAAAGTTTACGATAACGAGGCCGTACGGCTTAGCTAACGAGGCCGTACGGCTTAGCTAACGAGGCCGAACGGCTTAGCTAACGAGTCCGACGGCCGCGACGCGACCGCGACGCAAACAACAAAAGTAAAAGTGTGTTATGAGTGTGTTGCTTGTTGGTACAGAACAAAAAAATGCCTCCCGTCGTCTTGCCTCCCTCATGCCTTACTTCGGTAATTGCCTTCACATCCACATTTGGTTGGCAATTAACAAAGTAAGGCAAGAAGTGGTAAGGCATGAGAACGCCTTGAGTGAGGCCGCGCGTTTTATTTTTACATTAAAACATATTTTTACATTAAAAAACGCTTAGGCTTAGTAAAAGTTTACGATAACGAGGCCGTACGGCTTAGCTAACGAGGCCGTACGGCTTAGCTAACGAGGCCGAACGGCTTAGCTAACGAGTCCGACGGCCGCGACGCGACCGCGACGCAAACAACAAAAGTAAAAGTGTGTTATGAGTGTGTTGCTTGTTGGTACAAACAAAAAAATGCCTCCCGTCGTCTTGCCTCCCTCATGCCTTACTTCGGTAATTGCCTTCACATCCACATTTGGTTGGCAATTAACAAAGTAAGGCAAGAAGTGGTAAGGCATGAGAACGCCTTGAGTGAGGCCGCGCGTTTTATTTTTACATTAAAACATATTTTTACATTAAAAAACGCTTAGGCTTAGTAAAAGTTTACGATAACGAGGCCGTACGGCTTAGCTAAGGAGGCCGTACGGCTTAGCTAACGAGGCCGAACGGCTTAGCTAACGAGTCCGACGGCCGCGACGCGACCGCGACGCAAACAACAAAAGTAAAAGTGTGTTATGAGTGTGTTGCTTGTTGGTACAAACAAAAAAATGCCTCCCGTCGTCTTGCCTCCCTCATGCCTTACTTCGGTAATTGCCTTCACATCCACATTTGGTTGGCAATTAACAAAGTAAGGCAAGAAGTGGTAAGGCATGAGAACGCCTTGAGTGAGGCCGCGCGTTTTATTTTTACATTAAAACATATTTTTACATTAAAAAACGCTTAGGCTTAGTAAAAGTTTACGATAACGAGGCCGTACGGCTTAGCTAACGAGGCCGTACGGCTTAGCTAACGAGGCCGAACGGCTTAGCTAACGAGTCCGACGGCCGCGACGCGACCGCGACGCAAACAACAAAAGTAAAAGTGTGTTATGAGTGTGTTGCTTGTTGGTACAAACAAAAAAATGCCTCCCGTCGTCTTGCCTCCCTCATGCCTTACTTCGGTAATTGCCTTCACATCCACATTTGGTTGGCAATTAACAAAGTAAGGCAAGAAGTGGTAAGGCATGAGAACGCCTTGAGTGAGGCCGCGCGTTTTATTTTTACATTAAAACATATTTTTACATTAAAAAACGCTTAGGCTTAGTAAAAGTTTACGATAACGAGGCCGTACGGCTTAGCTAACGAGGCCGTACGGCTTAGCTAACGAGGCCGAACGGCTTAGCTAACGAGTCCGACGGCCGCGACGCGACCGCGACGCAAACAACAAAAGTAAAAGTGTGTTATGAGTGTGTTGCTTGTTGGTACAAACAAAAAAATGCCTCCCGTCGTCTTGCCTCCCTCATGCCTTACTTCGGTAATTGCCTTCACATCCACATTTGGTTGGCAATTAACAAAGTAAGGCAAGAAGTGGTAAGGCATGAGAACGCCTTGAGTGAGGCCGCGCGTTTTATTTTTACATTAAAACATATTTTTACATTAAAAAACGCTTAGGCTTAGTAAAAGTTTACGATAACGAGGCCGTACGGCTTAGCTAAGGAGGCCGTACGGCTTAGCTAACGAGGCAGAACAGCCAGGCCGTGTTTTAGGCGTCCTCACTCAAGGCGTCCTCATGCCTTACTTTGTTAATTGCCCATTTGGTTTCGGTGTTGTCTGATGTGTCATGACACGATGTACATATGACCCAATAAAATTGGCCTTTAAGGCTGCGCACTGTTTTGCTCACCAACCGTTTTTAACCGTAAAAATTAACCGTATGTGAGCGAATTTATAACTGTATGTGAGCAAATTAGTTTTACTTTTCTACGGTTAAAAACGGTATCACGACTATTCACTCCCGGACAATTCACTCCTAAGACAATTCACTCCGGAGCGAGCGTGCACACAACTTTACCGCTTGATGTCTTTCACGAAGCTAGTTTTTGAAAAGAAAAACTTTACATTTTATTTTTGATAAACAATGAGCTTCACAAAAATTTTATTTTGTGAAAGTGTCCGTCGTCGGGAGTCGGGAGTGAATTGTCCGGGAGTGAATAGTCATGGAACCGTTAAAAACGGTTGGTGAGCAAAACAATGCGCAGCCTAACAAAGTGTACACCCTTTGCCTTCACACCCTCTGCTCCCCTAAAACACGGCCTCAACTTAAAAACGGCCTGGCTCAATTTTTTCTTTCTTATTCTCTTTCTTTATTTTTTATTTTTTTTTCTTTCTTTTTTCTTACTTGTTCTCTTTTTGATATTCTTTATCGCCAAAGGACAACTGGTTCAGGGTCATCGCTAACATGGTTGACAATGAGAAAATGAAAAAGTAGAAAATCTTCGGAAGAGGAATAAGCAACTGTGGCGTTGCACTGAAGAGTCTTGGTAGACCACTTAGCGTTTCAACCTCATACCGAAGAGATTCACGAAGTCTTGAGTCCCAAGAAGACAGAAGAGAAATCTTGTAATTCAATGAAGTAGAGACGAGTAGAAGTCAGTGTGAAGAGGAAATGATAGACCCGACCATCTCCGGGGTTTGAAAAAGAGAAGAATGAAAAAGAGATTTTCTTTCTTTTTTCTTTCTTTCTTTTCTTTTCCTTTTTTAAAAAATTATCTTTATAAATTTTGGGGAAAAGAAAGGGGGGAGGAAGGTTTACCTAAGCAGGGAAGGGAGGGGGGCCCTAAAGGGCGAAGGAAGAGGGCCCTACCTAAGCGAAGGGGGGGGGGGGTAGGGGCCCTTGGGAAGGGAGGGGGAAGGGGGGGTCCTAAAGGGGGGAAGAGGGGCCCTAAGGAGAAAGGGGGGGAAGGGAGTTTTCATGAATAAAATCTCTTTCTGAGAAAAAAATCTTTGGACGGCTAAAGTAGATTAAAGCCAATTTTTTACTTAGCCTAAGCGTTTTTTAATGTAAAAATAATTTTCTGATGTAAAAACAAAAATGTATAAAGATAATTTTTTAAAAAAAGGAAAAGAAAAGTAAGAGAAAGAAAAAAGAAAGTAAGAGAACAAGTAAGAAAAAAGAAAGAGAAAAAATAAAAAGAGAAAGAAAAAAATACTAATTAATTGAGCCAGGCCATTTTTAAGTTGAGGCCGTGTTTTAGGGGAGCAAAGGGTGTGAAGGCAAAGGGTGTACACTTTGTTAAATGGGCAATTAACAAAGTAAGGCAAGAAGCCGTAAGGCATGAGGACGCCTTGAGTGAGGCCGCGCGTTTTATTTTTACATTAAAACATATTTTTACATCAAAAAACGCTTAGGCTTAGTAAAAGTTTACGATAACGAGGCCGTACGGCTTAGCTAACGAGGCAGAACAGCCAGGCCGTGTTTTAGGCGTCCTCATGCCTCACGCCTTTTACAAATCGCACTCACTTGCGCAGAGGCTCACTAAAACACGGCCTCAACTTAAAAAAGGCCTAGCTCAATTAGTATTCTTTTTTCTTTCTCTTTTTTTCACTTTTCTCTTTCTTTTTCTTACTCATTAAAACTCCCTTCCCCCTTTCTCCTTAGGGCCCCCCTTCCACCTCCCCTTAGGGCCCTTTGCTTAGGTAGGGCCCTCTTTCTCCCCCCTCCCTTCCCTGCTTAGGTAAACCCCCCTCCCCCCTTTCCCCAAAATTTCCAGAGTTGAGGCCGTGTTTTAGTGAGCCTCTGAGTGCGATTTGTAAAAAAAAGCGATTTTGTTTGCTAAAGGCCCGGCCTCATGCCTTACTTTGTTAATTGCCTGTTAAATGCCATAAAATTTAGACTTTTGAACATCCTAATTCACGGCTCAGATCTCGTATAGATTTAACGTTTGTTTACAAGCTTTCCGAGACGCACTTTTTCGCGACCTCAATTTTTTTCTGATACGGAAAGCTCACGTCATGAAGGCGACTATAAACTCAATCTGCCCGATAAAAATTATAACTCGAGGCACTGTTTGCGTTTATGACCCCCCTACCAAAGGTTCTATGGGACAGATGAGAGTGGATTTTTTTACGGTATCGCCTAGGCCGTACGGCCTCGTTAGCGTAAACTTTTGCCTAAGCCTAATCTTTTTTCAATGTAAAACTTTTTGATGAAAAAGTTTTTTTGTAAATGTAATTAAGTCAGACGTATGACTCGACTGGATTTGAGCTCAACTAGATACGACCGAAATTAAAAAAAAACCGACAACTCATTTGAGCGTGCGATCTAGAAAAATGAGAAGCAAGGAGAGGAATGCAGAAGAAAAATAGGCACACTTTCAATAGGCAGCTTACTAAACCACGCCCTTCTCGCCAGTTCATTACTAATTTCATGTTTTACAAGCGCATCCATTCTGAGTTTTTATTGTACCCCTTTTTTGTACTTTAGCAATATGCACAATTTATACAAATATTAAAATGTTGCGCAAAAAAAATGCATGATTGGTGAATCGAACAAACAAAATTTATTTCATTTGCTAGACGACGAATCATGGACTCAGTTAGACTAAATTCTTCTGAGAGGTTCATATCTTCATTTTACGATGTCCTGCAAAAAAACAAACAAATATCTTCATAAAAAATAGAGGTATTATGGTGTATTGAGAATACAGATGAATCAATGTACCGGTTCTGTAACTTGTAGGAAAAAAGATATTGCAGGAGTTGATTTAAATTTCATGAGAAACCGAAGAGTTCACGAGTCTGGGAGTTGAGTACATAATTCCTGTCGTCTCTTTGCGGCCCTACACGTCCACAGTCTCTTATCATAAGGCGATAAAATCGAATGTGGGGAATGCGGGTTTCTGTTACAGAACCTTTGTCTTATTACCGAAAGCGCTGTAAACATGAAAGCACGGAATATGCAGCTCATTCTATGTCTTGTGATAAGAACATGCGATCAGTTTCTTGCTCGACCATCTCCAGTTTTCTCTTCGACTCTTCCCATTCCAAGATGATTTCTGCCATTTTCTCGGAGACTTCCCCTTCGACAGCTGCCTGTATGAACACTCCTTATTAGCTAAATTCCAACCACATCTCCCTATCCTAAGTTTTTGGTAGATGATTCGCAATTGGTAACCCCGAGTATTCCACTATAACCTAATTCATCAAAATACAACCCATTTGTTACTACAATACTTGTTTGCAAACTTCAAATAATGCATTATTTCGGAACTGTAGTATATGATTAAAAATGTTTTTCGCTTCAATTCATCGGGCGAAGACTAGTGCTGTGGCTAACCTTCTCTCGGTTAATTCGATTTACAGTCTCCTCCAAGTCCTGCCTCGCTGATTCGATCGTGTTCCGCATATTGCCGATCTCAAAGTCAATCTCTATTCATGTTTTACACCATAATTCATGTTTAAAGGAGAGAAAAAAATTAAGCAGCTCGTGTTTAACGAGATTTTTTGTTTGCTGTTTGATACGGAATGTCGATATTTCCAACACATTTATTTTGCTTTCCTGCCTCATCAATATTGACCTGAGATTTGAAAAATTTCATAACAATTAGTATTGTCATCTGATCGCATGGAAAAAGCGGCATGTTTTAACTGAGTAGTTCCTCTTTTTGTCTTACCCATTATTCTACCTTTTTCTTGCTCTCTCTCTCTCTCTCTCTCTCTCATGCTTTTTCTTCTTTCCTTCCGAGTCTCTCTTTCTCATGCTCTCTCTTCTTTTCATTTCCTTTTTCTCTCTCATCCTCTTTCTCTTTCCATTCTCTCTAGACTTCACGTACACGTACACCCTATTAAATGAAACTTCATCTGATTTCGTGACACCTCAACCTATTTTTAGTTGAATTCGACCCAAATCAACCTATTTCGGCACGAATCAACTTGTTTCGGTGAAACGTTTACTTTCTTCGAAAAAGAATTACACCTAATTTTCTGAAACATCTACCTTTTCGAATTTAAATTTTTTCGAAAATTTAAATTAAACATTTATGTTATTGAATTGGATTCATTCCTTGCAAATACATATTGAATAATAAATTATGTAAGAATTTATCCGATGTTAGAAATAATATTAGACTTTTTCTTAAAAATTTCCCAGATCATTTTCGCAGTTTCTTAAGTGCCAAGAAAAACAAGTGCTCCTAAATCAGAAGCTAAAAACTAATGAGTGAATTTTCAAGGAAGGATAGGCAAGAAAAGAAGGGTTGACATAAGCAGGGGAAGGGAGGAGATATAGGGAGGGGTCCTGAAGAGAGGGGAGGGGGAACTGCAAATTCAATAAGGTTGAAGTGTCACGGAAATAAGTGAACGTTCCATTTTAAAAATTGAAGTTTCAACAACAAAAAAGATGACTTTTCTGTTCAATAAGGTAGAATTTTCACGAAAATAAATTAACGTGTGACTTTTCTTTAGAGTGAATATATGAGCGCTTAAGTATTCATATTAAGTGGCCGTAATTTAATAAGTTCTTATGTCTTTTTTTAGTTTGACGTGTCACGAAATTAGAGGGAAATGTTTTTTTAATAAGTTTGACGTGTTTCTCAACATAGGTGGACGTTTCACAAAACTAAGTAGACATTTATATGATCCCCTTTCTCTTGTTGTTGTTGTTGCCGGCTTCGAGAACGTGATCGAGTCTTTCTCTTCTCTCTTTCTTTATCTTATATATATATATATTTTATCTACATCTTTCGATGCAATAACGCACAAATTTGATTACAATTGAAAATGAGGAATGAATAGATCAGCTAAACAATTGTCAAATACGATAAAAAAAGCAATACATCAATTTGATATTAATATAGCGAATTGAACGGGGAAAAAACAAACAAACAAACAAACAAAACTATATAAGTAGAACAATTTGAACGACAAAAAAAAATTAGTTCTGAATTCATGACGAGAGAAGAGTAGATAGAACACCACTTTTTAATTGGGATTTAAATATTTCAGGTTCATACTATTAATCAAGTTTCGAGGTAGTTTGAAAAGGCGGGATATTCGCATTCCATAAGAGTTGTTTCTAGCTGTATTCTTGCTACCCTGAACTAATAAGCCATTTATATTAGTTCGCGTTGGAATAGTCTCTTTGAAAAATCGTTTTTTATCTATTATCGACAGTCCATGGAAGATCTTGAAACCCATAACATAGTCAGAAAATATCCTCCTCTTGGAGAGAGAAACGAATCCAAGGCGGGCAAGTCGATTGGGGTAAGAAGGAAGAGACCTCGTATTAACTTCATTTGCGAAACATCGATGATAAACTATGCGAGTGAATTTCCTTAAAACTTTCTCTATATCATCACAATCTCTTCCATAGTATGGATTCCATATATTCGAAGCATAGTCCAAGTGCGACATTACGTAAGTTTTAAAGCACTTGACCAGTATACCAGGATCATTAACAGTTACCGCACGGAGCATAGCATACATTGCTTTGGATGTCTTTTTAACTCGGTCTGCTACAGCCTCTTTCCTACGCAAAGAAGAAACTATTTGTATGCCCAGGTCACGTATCCTGAGATACACATGAAATGGAAACATTATTTATACTGTATGAGGAATATAAAGATCGACCTCCAATGTGAAAATGGAAAGACTTGGATGGAGAAAGAGATAGTTGGTTAACTAAACACCAATCGAATACGGAATCTAATGCTGATTGCAGCTCTCGAGTTCGTTCGCCGTATGAGTTCTTATCATAAGAAACATAAATCTTGAGATCGTCTGCGTATGCTTGATAACGAATATTAGGAAAGTTCTCTAGTACCTCATTTATATCGGATATATACAGAGTAAAAAGAAGTGGCCCCAGGACAGACCCTTGGGGCACACCCGATGTGGCATTCATTGGATCAGAAGTGACATCACCCATACGCACAGAGAAAGATCTATTAGTTAAAAAAGACTCAAGCCAAGAAAGGAGTGGGTCAGTAATTCCATAATGTGTGCATTTAGACAAAAGCTTACTTATACTAATGGTGTCAAATGCACAAGAGAAGTCAAGGTAGATGACATCCGTTGAAAGACCTTTGGCTAACGAAGAGGTCCAATCATCTTCACATACTAATAAATTGGTTACTGTGGACGCTCCACGCCTAAACCCTTGTTGATTAATAGGTATAATAGTGCTCGGATAAATGATTGATTATGAAAGCTCTAACAAGTCGCTCCATCGTTTTAGAACAGGGAGAAAGGATGGAAATCGGACGATAGGAGGACACCAAGTGAGGTTCCTTGCCTGGTTTCAGAATAGGGGTCACCAGTGAATGTTTCCAGTAAGACGGTATTTGACCACAGATAATACAATAGTTGAAAATATGGGAAAGAGGAAGTGCAAGAGACTTAGCACATTTCTTGAGGACAATCTGAGGGATACCATCTGAACCTTTGCTACCCGTTGGTTTAAGCTTCGAGAGGCTTTTAAGAACAGAAGAGGGGGAGAAAAATAGGAAAGGGGGCTCATAGTAGGGGCCGCTTTAGTTTGCAATGCGATACGTTGGTTATCATCCGTAGTATAATGAGAAGCGAATTTGGTAGAAAGCAGAGAACATTTAAGTTTATTTTTCAATACTATGTCCCCTGTAGTATTCAATAGATATCGAGGAGGCACAGGTTTAGGCCGAGTGAGGGATGAGATATGTCGGAACAAGTCCCGAGAGCGAGACAATTTCTTCTTCTCACAATGCCTAGTCCATTTCATTATCTGCTTCAGTAGATCTTTACTAGCTTTCTCGTAAAGAGAACGGGTATTAGGATCGTCAATATTGTGAAACAGAGAGTTACGATATTTAATTATTCTCTGAATATGGCGAGGATAAGTGGCCGTGAGGGTTCGAGGTCTACGAATTGGAACGAATTCAGAAATAGCGTATTCAATAACGGCGAGGAAACGGCCGTACAGATCGTCAATCGAGAGGAAGTTATCAAATTCAGCTTCCCAGTTAACTGAATTGAAGTATTTATTAAGTTCATCGTAGTCAGTTCTTGAATAGTCGAGAACTGGTTCGGCTAAAAGCGAGTCGGTCACAATTGAAAGGCAGCAAGCGATCCCTAAATGATCAGAAGAGGGGAAGGAGGGAACAATTCTACAATTAGACAATAGCGAGGGCAGAGAAGTTAGTAGCCAATCAATGCAACGATTAAGACGTGTTGGTTCACGGCAGAATTGGGTCAAATCAAAGAGAGTAATCATGTCTACTAACAATCGATCGGACGAAGAACAAGGAGGAGAGAGAGTGTCACAATTGAAATCACCAGTCACAACTACAGGATAGGAAGTGGAAGAAAGAATATCGGATAAAGAATCACAAAAAAGTCTGGTCTCTTCATTGGTGTAGGACGGGGGACGATAGCAAACAACCAGACGTATGTAACCAGTGGTAGAAAGTAAGTCTATATAAACAATTTCCGAAGGAGAGCATAAGGAACTAGGCTTCAAGAACGTTAAGTGATCTCTCAATACATGGGCAACTCCTCCGCCACGAGAATTACGATCAGCTCGGATTATTACGTAAGGAAGAGGACCAATTATCTCTGAATCAGCTATACGCGAACTCAGCCAAGTCTCAGTGACAGCAACTATATCAGGTTGTTCTTTTTCTAGATAAAGACGAAATGGAACTAATTTATTATAGAGAGAACTCATGTTAAAATATGCAAAGCTTAGCTGAATGTCGGGCGGTGACGGTGAAGAAACGGGCGGACCATCATATAGCTAGCGTCTTGAGGTGATGTTTCTGCTGCTGACCTCTGAGAATCTTTGCGGCTGAGAGGAGTTCCGAGGATTCGATGGCGAAGGCGAAGAATTCGTTGCGGATGTATGATCGTTTTGGTGGGGGGACTGGGCATGGAAGGGCTGGGCGTGACGGATTGGAACAAGTGTGGTACCCACAACTCTCCATTTTCTCTCTTCTTGATTCAAATTTCGAGCCAACAACTTGACCTCCTTCTCAAGTTGCAAGCCTTCTCTGGTTAGATCTTCGCGTATGTACGCGTGAGGGAAGGAAGCAAGGCAGCTTGGACGTCGTCTTCGGATGAGCTTTAGAGTCTCAAAACGAAGATCTTCTGAGCCTAGGAAAATCTTCAAGATTCGGCGTCGATTCTCGATTCTCCCTAGGCGCATGAATTGAGCGGTAGAGATTTCGGGAAATCCGAGTTCTTGGGAGAGTGAACGCAAGAACTGCCGGTCCGCTGCATTCGTGGCCGCCTCGGTTTCTTCTTCTGGAAGGCCGACGACGACCAAATTCTCCGCCTTTTCCTTCAGTATGACGCGGTCATCTGTTAGAGCTTTCCTAGCCGCTTCATACGCTAGCATTTGGGGAGGTAGATTTTGAGAAAGAAGGGATTGACGGTTATGAGGATGGGCAGTTGCGATCGATTGAGTGGAAGACATTAACTGAGCTAAAGTCTTCTCAATTCTCTCGAGGCTTCCCTCCAACTTGGTCATTCTTTCCATTAAATTAGTCACATCTGCATTCTTCTGCTGAGACTCACCTTGGACGACCGGAATGCTCATCCTTTCGAATTTTTCCACGGCGGCCTCCAGTTTTTCCATCTTTTCAGCCAGACTTCTCATTTCTTCATTTTTCTTCAGGCAGTCGAAACATCCGGCTGTTTTCTTGACTGTGCGCTTTGGAGTGGGCATAACAGCGGGATATCGATTGGCTTAGAGAGCTTTTAATGGGTCACCTTCCTCTATGAGAACTAAGCGAGGGAATGAAGAACTAAGCGAGGGAATGAACTAAGCGAGGGAATGAACTAAGCGAGGGAATGAACTAAGCGAGGGAATGAACTAAGCGAGGGAATGAAGAACTAAGCGAGGGAATGAAGAACTAAGCGAGGGAATGAAGAACTAAGCGAGGGAATGAACTAAGCGAGGGAATGAACTTAAGCGAGGGAATGAACTAAGCGAGGGAATGAACTAAGCGAGGGAATGAACTAAGCGAGGGAATGAAGAACTAAGCGAGGGAATGAAGAACTAAGCGAGGGAATGAACTAAGCGAGGGAATGAACTAAGCGAGGGAATGAACTAAGCGAGGGAATGAACTAAGCGAGGGAATGAACTAAGCGAGGGAATGAAGAACTAAGCGAGGGAATGAAGAACTAAGCGAGGGAATGAACTAAGCGAGGGAATGAACTAAGCGAGGGAATGAACTAAGCGAGGGAATGAACTAAGCGAGGGAATCTCTCTACACACTCTCTTTCTTTCCGTAAGCAAGTAGTTATTTTTTGGATGAAAACCAGATAAATGTCTTTCATTTGAGAGTAGAGCAAATGATGACTTACATCCTGCTGAAGTTCGAGAGTTGCGTTGATGTCTGCCCTGCATGCGTCACTCTCTCTCTCAAGCAGCGCCCTCTCCCTCTGCCACTTGAGCCTCTCTTTCTCTCGCAGCTTCTCTCGTGCGTCCTCTTCTCTTCTCTCGCAATGCTCTCTCTCCTTTTCCACTCCGATCTCCTCTAGGGTTCGACGACACTCTGCCTCCACTTTCTTCAGGCTTGAAGCTATCTTAAAGTTCGCCTTTTCCATGTATTGCTCTCATTACACGGTTAACAGAGAAAATAGAACAGTCGGAACACTAAAAAGTTTCGGAATGATCTATCAAATAGATTGACTCTAGTGTTTATTTACAACTGATTATTGACTCATAGAGGAAAACCTGCAAAGCTAGGGTCTCGAGGTCACTCCTTGTCTTGTAGATGAGCCGCTTCCCCTTCTCGGTGACCACCTCGTGAAGCGAGCGAGCATCTTCGGCTTGCAGACCGACCTCGAAATAGGCATTTCTGAGATTAAAATACTGAAAGGTTTAAACAACCTTCAAGAGGGAGAGAAACCAAGAAGGGGAGCGTGCACACTGACACTGACAGATTGCGCTTAACTGGTTGAATAAGAACGAAACTATGTCTAATTTGCGAGAAGCTTCAACCCTGCCATATTGTTCGCGATGAGAAACAGCAATAGAACACGAAACATCGCAATCAGAAATGTTTTGCAAAAGCGATGAATTATCAGGCTACATATAATAGCTAATGAAAGTTAGAGTAAGACCTTGATTTTGACAGAGAGAGAGAGAGAGAGCAAATGAGAGAGAAAAAGAAAGTTGGCTAAAGAGCAAACAAGAGAGGCATAAAGAGAGATGAGCCGCGTGATTCTTGTGAGAGTATGAGATGTGAATTAACGGACGAGTTCCTGCTGATTGTGCTCTCCGAGCAGCTCCTGTCTGACCTGCAGAACTCGCTGCAATCGTCTCTTCACCGGCCCTTGGATCGCAGAAAATCTCTGCAATTCCACCTCAATTACTCTGTTTCGAGCTTTTTTTCTGAATTGTTTTTGTAATAAGTAGAAAATTCAAAAACATAAGTTACACAAAAGCAAGTAATAAAGCCTTCAGTAAACGCAGATCTTAATCAATCATCGCTCTTCAAAACAAAAAAATGCCGATTGCTAATAAACAGTTGCTATTCTGAGCATTCCTGGTGATTCTTTAATCCAGACCCAAGACTTTCAAGTTGTTTTTCGTTTCTTCTCCAACCTTTTTGGCCTCGATGACAAGGGCATATTTCTTCTTGTAGACCTCTTCAATTCCAAGCGTCAATTGCTCAAGTTTCGTCTTGTTCTGCTGCTTTTCCATGCGCATTTCACGCGCTGTCGCTGCATCGATGCCACTTTCCGTCGTTTGCGCTGTCATGGCGGCTTCCAGCTCCTGAAGTCATCTTTTTTCATGTGTGCATTGCCACCAGCTCTCTCTCTCTCTTTTTTCAACTTTTTAAGAACTCTAAAATTTTCTAATATTGAGGAATAATCATGCGAACCTGCATTTTCTTCTTGGCTGCATTCAATTCCTGCTCTTTTTCTCTGGCGACTTTATCAAACAGAACGTATCTTTCGCGTTTACCGTTAACTTCCTGAAAATATTTTTCTGGTTTTTCAGGATTAATCGTGTTCAACAAGATCAATCACAGAACTATCATATCCATAGGTAAACTCCGACCTGGCAAAAAAAATTCTTCTAGGGCGCCCGACCTACCGACCCTCTCCCTCACTCGAAATGAATGTATCAGATTTTTCATAGCAAAAATTGCCAAAAAATCATTCCTCTACATAAATAAAACGTTTCATCAGCCTTAAATCAGCCTCAACCGGGTTCTTTAAGTGAAAAGTGCAACTTTTAACATACTTTAGCGATCAATCTATTGAAAAAATCAAGACATATTTTACGTACTTACGATCAGACCGTTGATTTTATATTTCGATTTTAACATGCTTTGATCGAGTATTTCATTGAGAGTTATTAGCAAGGAGCAAGGCTGACTCACACTTTCCAGCTCCATGAAGTATTCCCTGCACTTGGTAACATCTTGCTCCAACTGACTCTTCTGATCCTTGAGACTTCTGCATGCATCTCCCTTAAACAAACACATGAGAAATGTTGCAGATCGCTACTGGGAGACCCTCCTACTTAAGATCTATTGGGAGACCCTCCTATTTAATATCTAATGGGAGACCCTCCTACTTAAGATCTACTGGGAGACCCTCCTACTTAAAATCTACTGGGAGACCCTCCTACTTAAGATCTACTGGGAGACCCTCCTACTTAAGATCTACTGGGAGACCCTCCTACTTAAGATCTACTGGGATACCCTCCTACTTAAGATCTACTGGGAGACCCTCCTACTTAAGATCTACTGGGAGACCCTCCTACTTAAGATCTACTGGGATACCCTCCTACTTAAGATCTACTGGGAGACCCTCCTACTTAAGATCTACTGGGATACCCTCCTACTTAAGATCTACTGGGAGACCCTCCTACTTAAGATCTACTGGGAGACCCTCCTACTTAAGATCTACTGGGATACCCTCCTACTTAAGATCTACTGGGAGACCCTCCTACTTAAGATCTACTGGGAGACCCTCCTACTTAAGATCTACTGGGAGACCCTCCTACTTAAGATCTACTGGGAGACCCTCCTACTTAAGATCTACTGGGAGACCCTCCTACTTAAGATCTAATGGGAGACCCTCCTACTTAAGATCTACTGGGAGACCCTCCTACTTAAGATCTACTGGGAGACCCTCCTACTTAAGATTTACTGGGAGACCCTCCTACTTAAGATCTACTGGGATATCCTCCTACTTAAGATCTACTGGGAGACCCTCCTACTTAAGATCTACTGGGAGACCCTCCTACTTAAGATCTACTGGGATACCCTCCTACTTAAGATCTACTGGGAGACCCTCCTACTTAAGATCTACTGGGAGACCCTCCTACTTAAGATCTACTGGGAGACCCTCCTACTTAAGATCTACTGGGAGACCCTCCTACTTAAGATCTACTGGGAGACCCTCCTACTTAAGATCTAATGGGAGACCCTCCTACTTAAGATCTACTGGGAGACCCTCCTACTTAAGATCTACTGGGAGACCCTCCTACTTAAGATCTACTTGATCAAGATGTTGAATGATAAAGGACGTCCCCCACCAAACTGCGCCATCGACTTCGGGAAAGGACCACTCACATCCTCCTTCGAAATCGCGAACCAGTTCAACAAACGCTTCACACGCCCAGTTGACTACAAAACAAAAAAGGAAAATCGGAAAACCATGAAGAAAGTTCACAACATCCACGCTAAAGATTTTGTCGAGTACTCAGAGGCCGCAGTGAAATCAGCTATTAAGAAGACAAAGAAATCAACAGCCCTCGGACCGGACGGACTCGCTCCAATACTCTTCCATTATCTCGGGAACAGAGGTATAGCCGCCCTCACAAAGCTCATCAACGACTCCCTCAGCTCTGGCAGAATTCCCATGATTTGGAAATCTTCAGTCATTCTCCCACTCCTGAAAGCAGGAAAAGAGGCAACGGATGGACCAGGATACCGACCGATCTCCTTACTCTCACCGATGGCGAAAATCATAGAACGACTTCTATTGGAAGAACTCAAGCCGTACGTAAGAGTAGCTGAGCACCAGCATGGATTCACCACAGGAAGATCCACCATGTTTGCCCTCCTCACTCTTTCAAAAGACGTAGCTGAAGGTTTTAACGCGAAGAGACCAGCTAAACGTACAGTGATGTTGGCAATAGACATGTCAAAGGCCTTCGACAGCATAGACATAGCGGTACTCATAGATCTCGTCCTACAAACCGACGCCCCAAACTTCGCAAAGAAATGGCTAGCATCGTACCTCAGAGGACGAACGAGCCGTACATCCTTTCGCGACGTCCTCTCAAGCTCATCCCTGATCAGAAGCGGAGTCCCTCAAGGCAGCGCACTCTCATCGCTTCTTTTCAATTTATATCTAAGCGATCTTCCGAACAACGATCCAAACATCAAAATCGTCTCTTATGCTGATGATATAAGGCTATGGGCGTCAGATCCGAGCATTTCCACTGCCTCGCTACACATACGATCCGGTCTCCCACATATCGAAAAGTTCATCCACGATCGTGGACTATCTATTTCTCCTGCCAAAAGCCAGCTTCTACTCTTCACACCTTACAGCAAAGAGTACAAGACTATCCTAGATGTCTCGATCGGAGGTCAGAGCGTACCCACCGTGAATACCGCCAAAATCCTTGGAGTTACATATGATTCTATGTTCACATTCAGTCATCATGCGAAAGACATAGCAGGCCGAATGTCGCAACGTAACAATGTACTGAAGGCGCTAGCCGGCAGTACATGGGGCAACCAAAAGGAGACACTCCGTCTCACGTACAAAGCCAATTGCCAATCCATATACAGCTACGCAGCTCCAGCCTGGGCCAGCTTTCTCTCCTCCTCAGCACATACCAAAATTCAAAGAGGACAGAACAATGGCCTGCGTATCGTAACAGGAAACCATCAAATGGCCAGCGTCGACCACATACATGCTGAAGCTAAAGTTATGAGATCGAAATCGCACCTTCACATGCTATCAGCCCAATACTTGGCAAGGACCTTGAGTCAAACTCACTTCCATCAAGGATTATTTCTCCAAGGACCACCACCACGCAACATGAAAGCTGATCTTTACATCGCATGCAGAAGCACTGTTGAAAGAGCCCTGTCGGAAACAGCAGAGAAGAACAACGGGAAAAGCGTCGCCAACCGAGTCCATACAAACATGGTCTCAGAAGAAAAGGAAACCATCCAAGGTCCAGTCATACTGGGCGGCCGACCACCACCGGACATAAATGAAGAAGTGGACCTCTCCAGAAACGCCCGCTGCACGCTGAGCCAACTCCGCTCAGGCTACAGCAGGTACACCAACCACTACTTACACCGGATCGATGACTCGATACCTGACTACTGCCCAGACTGTCTCAATGGACCTCACGACGTGGCCCATCTCTTCAAATGCGCTAGACGTCCAACAAGACTCACGTTGGAAGATCTCTGGATGAAACCAAAAGAAGTAGCCTCATTTCTGAGACTATTGTGAAGGAAAGAAGAAGAGATGTATTTAAAAATATAAAAAAGAGAGGAGAGAGAGAGAGGGAGAGAGCGGCTCTCCATAGCCAACTCTCTTCGACGCGAGACGTTTGCCGGCAACAACAACAACAACTTAAGATCTACTGGGAGACCCTCCTACTTAAGATTTACTGGAAGACCCTCCTACATAAGATCTACTGGGAGACCCTCCTACTTAAGATCTACTGGGAGAACCTCCTACTTAAGATCTACTTGGAGACCCTCCTACTTAAGATCTACTGGGAGACCCTCCTACTTAAGATCTACTGGGAGACCCTCCTACTTAAGATCTACTGGGAGACCCTCCTACTTAAGATCTACTGGGAGACCCTCCTACTTAAGATCTACTGGGAGACCCTTCTACTTAAGATCTACTGGGAGACCTCCTACTTAAGATCTACTGGGAGACCCTTCTACTTAAAATCAAAATTACTTCATGATTTTAGTTTGAGATTTCTCAACATATCGGGTGGTAAACAAAAAAGGCCTTATTTGAACTTTTTTAAATAAGTTCCTCTTCGAAAGAGACCTTAGAAAAGATTAACCTCTGCCTTGAAAGCCTCTATCTCCTCCATGAGTTGTTTCACATTCTTCTTGCATTCTTCTAACTGCATCGCTGTTCCTCTGAACCAAACAAACAAAAAATACTTGCTTTGTCTACCAGGCCCAAGTCACTCCACAAACAGCTTCATTCATTAAACCAATAATCTCTCCACCGGGTTTTATAACTTTTACCCTTCATCTCGTGAAAATTGCTTTTCCTATCCAAAGAAACATAGGACAATCAAAAGCAGCCTACTTTACGATCATTTCAACGTCGGAGCGGATCTATTCTCCCCTGAATAAGTAAATTTATGCTGTTGTTGCTGGTATGCAGCTTGCATCGAAGATAGATTCTTCTTAGCAAGATGCTTCCGGAGAAGGTTGTGTATGTCCTTTGCAGTCCTGAGACTGTCATGCTGCACCTTGTGAAGGCGGACATCGTTGTAGCAACGTGTTCATGCAATAGGCTTTTGTTTGGTTGGTCGATCCAGCCCAGCATCGTTTTGTTTCGGAGTCGAGAGCTCTAGCCTTTTTTCGACCAGATAAAGGCATTAGGTTAGTTTACTGGCGCCTCGACTTGCCGTTAGAAAGTATAGCGGAGTACTGATTGATGGTAAATTCGATGGTTTGCCCAGGCCAATACAGCATTACCATACTTTGACGAGCTATACTACACTACCTATTTTGGTCTGCGACGGGCAAGCCCGCTACCTATGATGCATACGCAGGGGTTAAATGGAGCCGCCCAATTTGGGTTTACATGTATCCGCCGCTCAAAGTTTGAAGGAAAAAAGAAGAGAAGATGAAGGAATATGGTAAGAAAAGAGAGGGATTTTTTTGTGAATAGTGTGTGTACATGTATCCGCCAACGGAACCGATCCGGTCACTGTTTAACCCCTGTGCATACGTGGATGGAGACCTCTTTATGCGCTCCCGTGAATGGAGACATCCCTCTATGCGCTTCCGTGGATGGAGAAATCCTTCTATGCACTCTCGTGGATGGAGACATCCCTCTATGCGCTCTCTTGATAACGGATAGGTTTAACCGGTCCCTTGCGATGTTGTAGAGTAAAGTCGTGGGCTGTAGCACCATTGAAGGGTTCGAGATGCAGTTTCATGAAATGAACCCCGTAGAGTAAAAGATAAATAGGACCTTGATTGTTCACATTGTTGCGCAAAAATAGTTTTGACATCACTGAAGAAATTGGGGTCATTGTCGGCTGATTGTCTGTCCTTCGAGTACTGCTTGAACTTACGCGCTTCCAGTGCGTAAGTCATCTGTAAATTGAGAAGATGACCAGAGCTTGTTGGCTAGCATTTAAAAACCTGACAACATACAAAATGTAAAAGATTATCCAATTAGGAGAAATGGTGTAGAATGGTGGTTACATTAAACTTCCTTTGTGTCAGTAAATAAAATTTTTCTCGAGTGACCGTCTTACTGAAAAAATTCTACAGAAAATGCGGACATGGCTATTTAACTCATGTTCACAGTCATTTTCGCCTCGTTGCAAGGAGGGCGCTCTCTTTAGAAGATAATCTGGTAGCAAAAAAGTCAGTTTGACTATTAGAAGACAAAATAATATTCGTGGAAACACGGAGATTTCTCAACCCCGCGTTTTGGGTGGACCGGCAGGCTCTGATTGACTTGGGTGGACCGGCAGGCTCTGATTGACTTGGGTGGACCGGCAGGCTCTGATTGACTTGGGTGGACCGGCAGGCTCTGATTGACTTGGGTGGACCGGCAGGCTCTGATTGACTTGGGTGGACCGGCAGGCTCTGATTGACTTGGGTGGACCGGCAGGCTCTGATTGACTTGGGTGGACCGGCAGGCTCTGATTGACTTGGGTGGACCGGCAGGCTCTGATTGACTTGGGTGGACCGGCAGGCTCTGATTGACTTGGGTGGACCGGCAGGCTCTGATTGACTTGGGTGGACCGGCAGGCTCTGATTGACTTGGGTGGACCGGCAGGCTCTGATTGACTTGGGTGGACCGGCAGGCTCTGATTGACTTGGGTGGACCGGCAGGCTCTGATTGACTTGGGTGGACCGGCAGGCTCTGATTGACTTGGGTGGACCGGCAGGCTCTGATTGACTTGGGTGGACCGGCAGGCTCTGATTGACTTGGGTGGACCGGCAGGCTCTGATTGACTTGGGTGGACCGGCAGGCTCTGATTGACTTGGGTGGACCGGCAGGCTCTGATTGACTCAACGAATTCCTTTCGAATTACCGACAGGGATTCTTTATGTGCAAGAAAAGGTAAAGATGCTTGTCGAAGGCAGAAAAGTTTTTTCACATAAGGAACCCCCTTTTGATTAAAAAAACAGAGGCCCACGAAAAAAAGGTTCTTCCTTATGATTTGGAAAAAGAGGTCCATCGACAGAAGGTCTGAAATGACTTTTAAACCCCTGCTTACCGATTTGAAGAACTCATCCGTGTTATTCGACTCCAAGAAGGCCGATTCCAAAGACAACTTTTGATGGACGCTAGCCATGTCGATCATCCAGCCCAGCATGGCCAGGAGGTGTGGCCAGGCAGTCGGGGCACCCACTGTGAGTAGCGTGGAGGGCTTGATGGGGATTGGGTAGCCCCAGTTGCGCAGCAGAGAGGGGATCTGCCAATCATATTTCAGATGTATCAGCATACAATCTTTGATTCAAGGTTTCAAGATGAACGGTGGTCACTCATATTCATAACTAGCCATGATGTGCTGAAACACTTTTTTGTTTGAGGGGGGGAGGGTGGCCGGGCGACTGGGGAAAGATGGTGGGAGGAGCCAACAACTAAATTTTTTTTGCGGTTTTTTGGAATCAGTTGATCCTTTTTTTTCTAGGACATTCGATATTTAGTAAACTTACTAAAATTCAGTTTTTTATACAATAACCAACGTGTTATATCTCCTTGAACATTATAAATTTTGAAAGACAAAGCGGGCGACTCGTTGAAGATCCAAAAGTTCGGTGAGCAATGCTGATCTTATGGATGTTGTTGCTTGCCCGTCATAGGTAAAACATGTCTTGATTTTTCAATAGGTAGATCGCTGACGTAGGTTTAAAGTTTTACTTTCAACTACGAAACCGGTTGAGGATCGCTTATGAAACGTTCTATTCTTGTAATGGTCTGAAGATTTTTTCTTCCATTTTTACCTGAGAAAACTCTGATAAATTCATTTCGAGCGGAGGAGAGGGTCGGTCGGTCGGTCACCCAGAGAATTTGTTTGCCAGTTGGCAGTTTACCTATGTTGCCCGTAGAAGCCCATCCTTTTTTGTTGTTGCACGAGTGTCTCGTGTTGCTTTAGCTTGAGCCCCTCATTCGTTGTCTCCTCCCCCTTTTTTAGTTTTTATTATTACTTCATCGATCAACAGAACGTTGCGGATTTCACCGCTGGAATCTCATCGCTCGCTTGCCTTCTTCGCTTCTACCAATCTATCGCATGTTTTTTTCCCCATTTTGATCCGAGAAAGACCCCTGAAGAGTAGCAAACTCCCTCTGACCTCTCGCAATTTTTTCTCCGTCTCGCCGTCTCAATATCTCTCTAAATCCCGTCAATATATTCTTCAACTTTCGGTTTCCCATTTTGACAGCCTCACATTTGCAATACATCCTTTCAAAAAGCGATTGCTTCGTTTTCATGTTCTCTCTATTCCATGATCGCCCATTATTTTATTTTATTGATGACGCATTCTGAAGATGATAAAATAGCCTCTTGCCCTTCTCCGGCTAACAAATGGGTCTCGCGAAGAGTATCGCCGACTGCGGTGCGAGTTTGGACGGATAAAATTTCTCCGGACTCAAAAAGATCCTCACCAACCTATCCTAAAAGACTCCCCTCGACAGGACCTATGGGCAAACAACTACAACAACATGAAGATGCATCCGATCAGAGGGAATCCTGCAAGTCTTATTCATGACTTGATACATATAACCATATTTGTCTCTACTCTTTTACTCTCTCTCTCTCTCTAATATTTCATATTGCACCAACTTCTTCACCAAGCTTCTTGTTCTCCAATGTGTACTTAGGATCGAATGTTGTGTAGATAAGTTCGAAGATCATAATGAAGTCCCTTTGTGATGGAGCGCGGACTTTATCTCTCGTCACCTGCAATTTATCTAATTTTAGCTTGATGAAACGACCTTTCAATGCCCCCCGCGGGTTTCTGTTCAGGCTAATCTCACTTTCGGCAGTTTTCTGTGTGTTCTTCGCACACACTATGAAACCTGTGGTCATGGTGCAACTGAATTGCAAATTGAGACTAAAACACCTAGCCATATCTCAAGATGTTTAGTATGAGGCGAATCTATGATGCGTGATACACCCAGATGTTAAATAGGTAAAAGACCAGCTATGTCGGCACATACATGTTCGCGCCGTAAATGATCTACATTCTCACCTTCTTCCGTTCTATTCTACTTTTCATCTAATTCTCATTTTTGCCTTCTCAACTCGCTCGGCGCGTACAAACATGCCCTAGACCAGATTCATTTAACGCCTGGATACACCCACAAGCAGGGGTTAAATGGAGCCGCTCAATTTGAGTTTACATGTATCCACCGCTCAAATTTTGAAGGAAAAAAAGAAGAGGGGATGAAGGAAAAGGGTAAGAAAAGAGGGAGTTTTCTGTCAATAGTATGTTGACATGTATCCGCCGACGGGACCGATCCGGTCACTATTTAACCTCTGCCCGCAAGCATTTTTTGAGGCTCTGCACCACTTAGAAGAGAAGAAGAGGTGAGCGAAAAATATTGTCGAGAGAAAGAATACGGTGGAAATTCGCTGTAATTTCGTTTCTTTTAACCAACCTCGGGATAATCCGAGCAAAACTCTAGAATTTTGTTGATCATCCGGTTCTTGAACTCCTGGTTCATGACATTTCTTCGGTCTTTGAAGCCTGCGGAAGAAGAGCGGAGGTAAGAAGAACGCTGCGCACTCTGCGGAATGTCCACCAGACTCAGGCGGCCTAACCTAAACCACACATGACCTTTTTTATTCAATATTCGCTTTTCATCTTTGGATTAAAATTTTTTGAATAGATTCTTTTTGAAAGAATCGATTTCGAATTGCAAGTGCCACTAAAGTAAAGTTGTTCTTCGAAAGTTTTTTAGTGCACAATCAAGGCCATTACGGTGCGCAAGAGAAGATAATGTTCTAGAAGAGGCTCCTATAATATGAACTAATTAATAGTTTTGCACATTTAAGTTATATGTTCTTTCCTCCAAAAATTTCAATAAAGAAACGGCAAAACGGCTCTCCTGGAAACCCAAGAGCAAACAACATCCGGCAAACTGCCAAAAGCTGAAAACGCGCACATACCATTTTTTTTATAAGGTCTCGTTCCTTAAGCCTTACGGCCTCGCTAGCGTATTCTTTGCCTAAGCCTAAGCAGAAAAAAATTCTACAAAGACCTGAAAATCTTTCACTTGTGAGTTTTTTATATTAATTTCTAGGCTAACTTGTACAGAGTTGTGAATGATTTTGTCAACAAAAAAGCAAAAAGTGTGTGAAATTGTATGGTGAAAGCCGACAAGCAGATAAAACGAGAGTTAATTCATCACGAAGAGAATTCACAGAATCAGAGAAAACTCAGAAGTTTCTGACGCTGCACCACACCTTGGTTTCGAGCAGAGCCCCCAAAACTATATTTGTTAGAATGTTTGCTACATTGCTAAATGAGCCACGCGCTGATTACCCCGATGGCGTATGTGGGGCCTCTCCCGCAGGCGGATGGGAGACTTGGTGGCTTTGCCATGGCTGACCAAAGAGGGGCTTAGGCTAGTGAGCGTCGCGGGTGGGTGTGGGAACTGGGCAGCCCACATCCTATAAAATGCTCGCTCACTGTTATCTCACTGGCCTAAGGGACACGGTCAAGAGGCGTGTCCAAAAAATAACCTCTAGCCCACATAGCCCAAAATCCCGGGTTATGTGGCCCAAAGGGTCGTAAACGGACGTCAGGCTGGACTATCGACTTGGATGTTCGTGCGACAAGCCGGTCTATGAAGAAACCGTCGCATCCCCCCAAGATGCACCATCAGAGTAACCCGAATGCTAGGGCGTCCCCTTCAAGCGACGCGCGTCGAATCCCGATCGACGTGAGAAATATGCGAGGGTCTTCGAGGAATAATAGGCCGCGTCCTCGATTTAATCAAATAGCAGTGCCTACACGCCTCCGACTAGCTACCTTGAACGTCGGAAGTCTCTCTGGGAAGTCCATGGAAGTCTGTGACATGCTGGCAAAAAGAAGAGTACATCTGGCATGCCTCCAGGAAACTAGAAAAAGGTGGGAAAGCAAAGCCGCTCGACGGGAGGTATAAGCTGTGGTACTCGGGCAATACTTCATCAGCGGCCCGCAATGGCGTCGGAATTATCGCTGCCTCCTACCTTACCACATCCGTCACGGAAGTTTGTCGCATCTCAGATCGTTTGATGTCCATCTCCTTGGAATGCAATGGCAAACTCTTCAAAATAGTCAGTGCTTACGCATCGCAGGCAGGATGCAGCGACTCCGAGAAAGACTGGTTTTGGGAAGACTTCGATGAAGTCATCAGAAAATGCTCTCCGGAAGAAACTCTCATGATCGGAGGAGACTTGAACGGGCACGTAGGAAGAAGATGCGAAGCCCAAAAGAGAGCTCATGGAGGCAACGGCTATGGTTTGCCGAACGCAGAAGGAGAGCGAATCTTGAGTTTTGCCGAAGAGCACGATCTTTTCATCTGCAATACCTTCTTCTGCAAACGAGAGTCTCACCTCACCACGTATTGCAGTGGTGGAAGGAAAACCCAAATCGACTTCTCGATGACGCAAAGAATCAATCTGAGACTCATCACTGATTGCAAGGTGATTCCGAGCGATAACGTCTCCTCGCAGCACCATCCAGTTATAATCGATCTCCGATTTTCCCAGAAGCAATGCAACGTAAAGCCTCTGAACGAAGTTTCTCGGATAAAATGGTGGAAGGTACGTGACAACAAGGTTCGCTTCATGCATCAGCTTCTTCTCGCCCTATCCCCGGACACTCTCCAAAAAACGTTCCCAGACTCCATTGAGGAGCACTGGAGGTTCGTTCGAGACAAGATGAAGGCTGTAGGAGAAGTCACTCTGGGCTTAACAAAACCAGGTCGCAAACGCATTGTAGACAAGGAGACATGGTGGTGGAACGAAGACGTTCAAACTGCTGTCAAAGAGAAGAAAGTGGCTCTCATGCAATGGAAACGATCCGGAACCGAAGCTGACCGAGCTCTATACCTATGTATGAAGAGAGAAGCTAAGAGAGCCGTAGCGAAGGCACGCTCCGCAGCCATCCAAGAAATCTACAGTAAGCTCGACACGCCTCAAGGGGAGAAGATAATTTTCCGGATTTGCAAAGCACGAGCCACAGCAGCAATAGACCTTTCTCACGTGCGGACAATCAAGAACCGGGACGGCATACTCCTCCGATACAATGTCGAAATTTGTCAGCGATGGAGAGAACACTTCGAGGAAATCTCGAACATCGAGTTCGACCACCCTCTCATCCCGCTGTCCCTACCAGTAGAAGGACCAGTTCCCATCATCTCAGAGATTAAAGTAAGAGAAGCCCTTCAGAAAATGAAGCATGGAAAGGCATGTGGGCCAGATGATCTCGCCGCCTCTGCATGGAGACTCGCAGGTGATTGTGGACTTTTCCATCTTACGACCCTCTTTCAAAAAGCCACTGCTCGCCTGGAGTATCCCGAAGACTGGAGTAGATCATCTACAATACCCATCTACAAAGGAAAAAGAGATGTCACAATATGCTCCAACTACCGGCCGATAAGAATCATTCCTCATACCACAATGATCTTGGAAAAGATCATCGAAGCACGGTTCCGCAAAATTGTAAGCACAACCGTCAATCAGTGTGGCTTCGTCAAAGGAAGCGGAACAACGGATGCTATTTTCGCCATTCGTCTCTATCTAGAGAAACACAGGGAAAAGGCGAAGTCAGTCCATTGCGCTTTCCTTGACTTGGAGAAAGCTTTCGACCGTGTGCCTCATGAGCTGATATGGTTCTCTCTTCGAGACCACCTAGTCCCAGAAGATTACATAAGATGGATTCAAATGATGTATACTGACTCTAGAAGTACCGTGAGAAGTCCAGCGAGTACTTCGGAGTCATTCAAGGTTGCTGTAGGAGTTCATCAAGGTTCCGCGCTTTCCCCCCTGCTCTTTATAATGATAATGGACACGATCACCAGAGATCTACAAACAAGCCCTCCGAAAACTCTACTGTATGCTGACGACGTTGTGTTATGTTTCAAGACATCAGAGGACTTGGAGAAACAGCTAGGAGAGTGGAACGAACGCTTCAATGACTATGGTCTACGACTAAACCTCCAAAAGACCGAGTACTTGGAAATGGGAAAGAGTACTTCGAATACCTCGAATACCATCAAAGTCAAGAACACCGAACTCCGGAAAGTGGATGGCTTCAAGTACCTCGGATCCTACATCACCGCAGACCTAGACCCCAAGGCTACAGTTGATGCGAGAGTCAATGCTGCCAGGCTCAAATGGAGAGAATCAACCGGTGTACTATGCGACAAGCGAATGCCTGACAGACTGAAAAGTAAAATTTACCGATCAGTTGTCAGACCAGTCGCGTTGTACGGCCTCGAATGTGCTCCATGCACAGCAAAGACTATACGGATGCTGCATTTTATGGAGATGAAGATGCTGAGATGTAGCCTCGGACTCACTCGTCTAGACATGGTGCGAAATGAAACCATCCGAGATCGTCTGGGCATCGCCCCTACATCTGAAAAGCTTCGAGAGTCAAGGCTGAGATGGTACGGGCACGTGATGAGATCAAATCTCCATTCCGTTTCTCAATCGTCCTGGAACCTCGAAGTAGAGGGCAAAAGACCCAGAGGCAGACCCAAAACTAGGTGGCGAGACTGCATCGAAGTAGACATGAAAACGACCGGGCTGAAGACTGAAGACGCAGCTGATCGGGTGAAATGGCGTGGTGCGGTCTACAAAGCGGACCCTGCCCGGCGGCGGGATAAACGCTAGGAAGAAGAAGTTTGCTACATGAGATCAACCTGCTCAGCCACTCAGTCTCGTTAGCGTCAACTTAACCTAAGACCAAGCCGCGGTTTACATGAAAACATATTCGTGTAAATTACGCGCAAAAAATAGAATTTTCAGAGTTTGTTCAAATTGAAATTTAGTTTTGTTGTTAACCAGGAAACTATTAAGGAATACGAAATTCTAAATAGAAAGGCTGACGATGGCCTGGTGCTGCTTCCTGGAACGCTGGGGCCCTTTGGAGTCTTCGGCAAAGCGAATGCTCGAGACCCGGAGCCCTTTGGAGTCTTCGGCAAAGCGAATGCTCGAGACATCTTCAGTGCAAAAAACTTTTCATTCAGTACATCCATTTGCGCATAACTTTCTATGTACATTCGAGAAAAAAAGAAGAAAATGTAGATCTAGCATTTATAGCACTTGTCTAGTTCGACGTAGGCTTCTCCCTCTGCATTTTTTAACGATTATGCTCTTGTTCTTTCTCATTCAACTCTCTCTCTTTCTCATCCCTATACGTGTTACTTTACAATAAAAAAAGCTTAGCCTTAGTAATATTTCACTGTAACGAGGCCGTACGGCTTAGGCTAACGAGACCGTATCAAAACAATAGTCATAAATCCGTGACCCCACCCCCGAAGGAAAAGAGGGGCGGAGCCTACGTCGATCTGTACAAGTACCGCATTTATCTCACATTTTATTACCTTAATTCAATTTGCTAAAACTTAAAAGGACAGCCTTCAATTATAACGAAAAAAATACCGAATTTCGTTTAAAAAGAAACTAAATATTCACTTCACAAGCTTGAAATAACAAAAAATATACATGTTATCGCTAAAATTGATCAGGCACTTTGAATTGATCAGAAGTAAGTTTCTTTCTATTTTTACATCTAGCCCTAACATACATTAAAAAAGAAATTTAGAATTTCAGAAGTTTTATTAAAACGACTTTTTTTTTCTTTTCAAGTTAACGAAGTAGATAAATACTCGCGGAAAAACATTCGCAATTATGTCCTTCTCGTACTATAAAAATGTACACTCCGTTTTAGCTCTAAAACCTGCGTGGTTTAACAGGCAATTACCGAAAGGCGTGTGAGCGTGTTTGAAGAATGCACTACTCGCACCGAACTCGCAGTAATTAGAGAAACACAACAATTCAACTTTTCGCAAAATTGCTAGTCTATGCGTGTTCAATTTATATCCTGGACTTTTATAATGCTTCTGATAAAAACACAGAGGTCCGTCGGAAGCGCAATTTAACATTAACAGAGACCCGCGAAAGCTATAAAAGTACTACGATTTCTCGAGAAGATAGGGTTTTTACGTGAGGTTCTGGACTCCAAACGATAAACAGAGCTTCTTGTAAATTCGAAACAGAAGCCCCCCCAGACAGTGGGACATGACCATTTAACCTCTGCTTATATCGATAAAAAACACAGTGACTGTCGTGTGACTCGGTTTATTATTCTCTGTCATTGATTAGGTGACTATCCAGTCAAGCGGTGACTAAAGGGTGACTTGGTGACAATACCAAGACTTCTTTTCTTATGAAGCAACTTGTAATAAAGGGCAGAACCTCTTCGACGGCTCTGTCCATCTTCTTGTCGCCCTTCTCAATCAGGGTGAGAGCATCCTTCAAGTTCTTGACTATGTCTGCGGGTGACTTGTGCGACTTCCCAAACATCGGCAAGGGCATCTTGCTGAGAGTGACTCAACTAGTGCCACACTGGACAAACCGAGCAACTCCGTTCGCTTAGTCGATTAGTCCCTCTACTTCAAAAGAGCGACTTATTCACCTGAAAACTCCATTACTGAATGTTTTTATTACTTTACATAGATTTTCAACGAATGATCGTGATACGGCTTCAGATATGTACACGTGATAAAAGGGTGTTAATAAAATACTTCTTTCAATTTTTAATTTTTGGCGCTTCCTTCCACTTCTGGCCAAATACATGCAGAAGAATTTTGTTATAGTTCATTTAAGCTATGGTTGTAATTATTCTTCACTTTAACAAATCGCAAGACTTTAACCTAGAGCGTTTAACGGGATCACTTTGCAGAGATTACTTTGCAAAGTGAAAAGTTGAATTCTAACGCTCCATAAGTCTACCTATTTCGTAAGGTATGTTGCCAATATTCTTAATTATGTGATTTTTTCGTATAGTATGCCCATAAGGGGATAAGAGCTGAAACTTTTTTTTTCTAGAACGATTAATTTTCAACCCATAAACTCAAAAATTTGCGACTCACCACAACAAAAGAAGAAGCTTAAAGAAGGAGAAACTGAAGGAGCAACATAGGTGCTCAAAAAACTGGAAGCAAACTGAATTTTTCTGATGAAGTTCATGAGCAATATGGATGAACACAGAAATTTCAAGAATTAAGGGAATAAAAAAGCTATGGCTGAAAGCAGGCAATCGTTGATTGTTTGTTCGCAACGAGCGAGTTGAAAAATGAAAATAAGAGGAAAATAGAGGAAAAGTAAAAGAGTACGGAAAAATGTAGATCATTTTCGGCGTGAACACGTATGCGTCAACGTATCTGTCAGTATCCTAAGAGACCGTTTTAGATTCATAGTACTCTCTTAATGTTGTTTGGTGTTTAAACAGTATTGAACACACTAATATTTTCTCTAATATGTATATCCATAAACGTATATATATATATATATCCCTAAACGTCGAGGTCGAGGGAGTTTAGGTCGGGAGAGCAGGCCGGCCAATCTTCCTTTCGTATGGAGCCCGGAAAAAATGGGTCCTAGGTGATCGTGCACAGTTCTTCCGATCGAGCGAGAGTAAATCTTCAACGAAATCACCACCTTTATCATGCTTCTCTTCGGATTGTGGGCATCTTCTTGTGTGACCTTGCGTACGTTGCATGTTGCAGTAGCGGCCCGTTTTCTTTCTCTGCGTGAATTCCCTTAAGTACTTTGCATTCGTTTAGTCGCACAGCACACGGTCGATGCACATACTCCGAGCATTCTGGTGGTTTTCGACTGCTTCTACCCGCGGCTGTGCAAATCTAGAATTGGAGTACGCTGTCTAATGGCTGCTACCAAAGATAATTTTACCAAAATTCGAGATAATGTTAATAAAAGACTGATCTTTGAAATGAACTACTAAATTGATTGCTGTTGTCGTCCAACTGTAGCGCACACAAAATCAAACATTTATTGCAATAAATTTGCTTAACCCTGTATTTCTCACAGTGCACGTAAGAGTACCGTGGACTTTTTCTAATTCTGTAGAACCCCATCTCACCCTTCTCCGAGGTGAGAGTTGAAAGAAAGGTTCATTCAGAATACATGGCGCCTGAGATTCGGTCACGGCCGAGCAGTCGACTGGTGGTGTCTCGGTGCGCTGATGTTCGACATACTCACCGGCGGCCCGCCATTCATGGCTGACAACAGAAATAAAACCATCGACAAGATCCTCAAGTTCTCCCTCTGCAGCTTGACAAGTTTGAAATGAAGGAAGTGATTTTAAGCGAAAAAAAGAGGACGTGAAAGACATTTATTCATTTTATTCCGTGCAGATAAACAATATATTAAAAAAAGATACAATTAAGAGAGTGTTTAGAAAATAAGCATGGACTGATACGAAAACATTCTAGGTTACAATACTTAGTGCTGGTGGCAGTTTTGTCTACCACATATCGACTTATATCTTTTATAACTAATTATGAAATGCAAAAAAAAAGACTGGTTCTACTAACTTAATAATACATACAGTCGATAAAAAATTTACATGGTAATCGAATACTATTTAGTCAATCTACAACATTCGGAGTCGGTAATATGACTTCTATTGGTAGCTTCTTCAAGTTCTTTGCAAACTGCGAGGCATTTTTGATGGATACTAGTTCTTCTGGAAGTGAATTCCAGACTGGTATAGATATGGAAACGAATGTAGACATTCTAGCGGGATAAATAATCGGGAGGCGTATTCTAACAGAACGGGCTTGTCTCGTATGATAAATGGGTGGAGAAACTTCATACGGAAAAGAAAAATCGAGGGAGCAGATATTGTGGGGACACTTGTGCAAGAAACACAAATCTTTAAATGCTCGGCGCGGCGCTGTACATTGGATTGATTCAGGGAAGATTCACTTTGCCCGCCTATTTGTCGCCCGAGGCTAGGGATCTCATCAAAAAGCTCCTGAAGAGAAACGTCGAGATGAGACTAGGAGCCTGAACTGGAATGTCTTTAACTGTACAATCAAATAAGATTGAGGCTATATTTTCACTGCTTTTTTCTCACCAATTTTTTTCTTCGACCATTTCCTCAACTTGATGATGAACTTCATCATTTGTCATGTTTTCATCTTAATCCATCCAAAACGATCCTCTAACTTCAATCATATCTCAATGAAAAGAGTGACAATTGCAGAAGATGCTGGCGAAATCAAAAAGCATCCATTCTTCCATAACTTGGAATGGGAAACTGTAACTTCAAGAGAGGTTTATTTAAACATCGTCCATCTTTCGCTTTGTTTCAAATGCCGCTGAATCGGTTAAAATCCAGTGATAATGCTATTTCAAAAATCATAATCTGATTCCTTTGCAGATGGTTCTCCCGTTCACACCAAATATCAGAGAAGACGACGATGCTTCTCTATTTGATTCAAAGTTAACAAAAATTACACCGGTTGGTGATGAGACTCTGAAGGAATTCGGCCCTCAAAAACCGTTGAGGACCCCTGAAAAGTAATCCTGATTCAATAAGGAGTGTTGCAGTTAGATTCACCATGTGATACCTCATTCTCTCTGGTTGTTGTTGTTGTTGTTGTTGCCGGCAAACGTCTCGCGTCGAAGAGAGTTGGCTATGGAGAGCCGCTCTCTCCCTCTCTCTCTCCTCTTTTTTAAAAAAAATACATCTCTTCTTCTTTCCTTCACAACAGTCTCAGAAATGAGGCTACTTCTTTTGGTTTCATCCAGAGATCTTCCAACGTGAGTCTTGTTGGACGTCTAGCGCATTTGAAGAGATGGGCCACGTCGTGAGGTCCATTGAGACAGTCTGGGCAGTAGTCAGGTATCGAGTCATCGATCCGGTGTAAGTAGTGGTTGGTGTACCTGCTGTAGCCTGAGCGGAGTTGGCTCAGCGTGCAGCGGGCGTTTCTGGAGAGGTCCACTTCTTCTTCATTTATGTCCGGTGGTGGTCGGCCGCCCAGTATGACTGGACCTTGGATGGTTTCCTTTTCTTCTGAGACCATGTTTGTGTGGACTCGGTTGGCGACGCTTTTCCCGTTGTTCTTCTCTGCTGTTTCCGACAGGGCTCTTTCAACAGTGCTTCTGCATGCGATGTAAAGATCAGCTTTCATGTTGCGTGGTGGGGGTCCTTGGAGAAATAATCCGTGATGGAAGTGAGTTTGGCTCAAGGTCCTTGCCAAGTATTGGGCTGATAGCATGTGAAGGTGCGATTTCGATCTCATAACTTAAGCTTCAGCATGTATGTGGTCGACGCTGGCCATTTGATGGTTTCCTGTTACGATACGCAGGCCATTGTTCTGTCCTCTTTGAATTTTGGTATGTGCTGAGGAGGAGAGAAAGCTGGCCCAGGCTGGAGCTGCGTAGCTGTATATAGATTGGCAAATGGCTTTGTACGTGAGACGGAGTGTCTCCTTTTGGTTGCCCCATGTACTGCCGGCTAGCGCCTTCAGTACATTGTTACGTTGCGACATTCGGCCTGCTATGTCTTTCGCATGATGACTGAATGTGAACATAGAATCATATGTAACTCCAAGGATTTTGACGGTATTCACGGTGGGTACGCTCTGACCTCCGATCGAGACATCTAGGATAGTCTTGTACTCTTTGCTGTAAGGTGTGAAGAGTAGAAGCTGGCTTTTGGCAGAAGAAATAGATAGTCCACGATCGTGGATGAACTTTTCGATGTGTGGGAGACCGGATCGTATGTGTAGCGAGGCAGTGGAAATGCTCGGATCTGACGCCCATAGCGTTATATCATCAGCATAAGAGACGATTTTGATGTTTGGATCGTTGTTCGGAAGATCGCTCAGATATAAATTGAAAAGAAGCGATGAGAGTGCGCTGCCTTGAGGGACTCCGCTTCTGATCAGGGATGAGCTTGAGAGGACGTCGCGAAAGGATGTACGGCTCGTTCGTCCTCTGAGGTACGATGCTAGCCATTTCTTTGCGAAGTTTGGGGCGTCGGTTTGTAGGACGAGATCTATGAGTACCGCTATGTCTATGCTGTCGAAGGCCTTTGACATGTCGATTGCCAACATCACTGTACGTTCAGCTGGTCTCTTCGCGTTAAAACCTGCAGCTACGTCTTTTGAAAGAGTGAGGAGGGCAGAGGTGGTGGATCTTCCTGTGGTGAATCCATGCTGGTGCTCAGCTACTCTTACGTACGGCTTGAGTTCTTCCAATAGAAGTCGTTCTATGATTTTCGCCATCGGTGAGAGTAAGGAGATCGGTCGGTATCCTGGTCCATCCGTTGCCTCTTTTCCTGCTTTCAGGAGTGGGAGAATGACTGAAGATTTCCAAATCATGGGAATTCTGCCAGAGCTGAGGGAGTCGTTGATGAGCTTTGTGAGGGCGGCTATACCTCTGTTCCCGAGATAATGGAAGAGTATTGGAGCGAGTCCGTCCGGTCCGAGGGCTGTTGATTTCTTTGTCTTCTTAATAGCTGATTTCACTGCGGCCTCTGAGTACTCGACAAAATCTTTAGCGTGGATGTTGTGAACTTTCTTCATGGTTTTCCGATTTTCCTTTTTTGTTTTGTAGTCGACTGGGCGTGTGAAGCGTTTGTTGAATTGGTTCGCGATTTCGAAGGAGGATGTGAGGGGTCCTTTCCCGAAGTCGATGGCGCAGTTTGGTAGGGGACGTCCTTTATCATTCAACATCTTGATTGTTTTCCACAGTTTCTTGCTGTCTAGTTTGGGATCAAAGGTCTCCATGAAGTTTCTCCAGATGTCCCTTTTGTTTCTGTCCGTGGCTCGTCTGATGTTCATGTTGAGGGTGCTGATGTCTTGGCTTGATGGGTCTGATTCTCGTAAAGCGTCTCGTTTGGTCATCCAATCTCGGATTTCTGGTGTTAAGGCAACGTTTCTCTTCTTGATGCGACCGCGTGGGATTGAGCTGGCGGCTGCAGATAACAGGATCTTCCGGAAGAAGGGCTCAGCTTGGGCGGCGGGGAGGTCGGGAAGAGGTGTCGTGGATAACTTTTCTTCGACGAGCTGTTCAAAGATTTTCCAGTTCGCTTTTCCGAAGTTGGTGAAGGAGACTTTCCTGTGCGTACGGATGTAGTTGGAACCCTCAAGGACGAGTACGATGGGTAGATGATCGGAGCTTCCAGATGGTATTGTTTTCCATGAGACTTGAGAAAGTAAGTCCAGCGAACAAATGGAGATGTCTGGAGAAGATGGTCTTCCGTTGACTGGTACTCTGGTAGGCGTGTCACGGTTTACTGCGGCGTGTTCTGAAGCATCGATCGTTTCTGCGATGTGAGAGCCTCTGCTGTCTGAAGATTTGGAGAACCATGCGGCATCATGAGCGTTAAGATCACCGAGTATGTTGGATTTCTCGCGATTGTGTAAGAACGGAGTGAGGTCGGGCGTGTAACCAGTGGTGCAAGAGCTCGTCGGTGGTATGTGTATGTTGGTAACATCGAGCGACTTCCCATCGGCATCGAATATGCGGACGGTGAGAGATTCCAAATGTGTGTCGGTCGGAGAGGGCATTACAGTGTAGGACAGCGATTCGCTGATTCCGATAATAAGACCGCCTCCGGAGTTCTTCTCACGATCTTTTCTTACGATAGTGTATCCAGGAATTTGTGGACATTTGGAACGGTTCGTTAGCTTAGTTTCTTGGATGAGAAATAGATCGACTTTCAGACGAGTGACGAGTTCATGGAGTTCCGTCGTTTTGCCAGAGAAGCCATTGCAGTTGTATTGCAAAATCTTGAGGTTCCTGCTGTTGGACGTGGGGTCAGAGGAGAGAGTTTGCCTGGTGTTCGTGGTCGTCAGCGGAGTCGTTGATGTTATGCATGACGGGCAGCGGTATTCGACTTGGATGTATTCTATGAGTGAGGAGAGGCCACTGCATGTCGATTTAGTGTGGACCCACTCTGAGCAGTGGGAGCACTGGATGCAGTTAGTATTCGCCTTTCTCTTGCATGTAGTGCACAGCCAGATCCTTGGTCCTGGGTTGCTCTCGATGTCTCCGGCCAATAGGAGAAGTAGTTGGGACAGGCCAGCCGGATCGGACTGTCCCTCAGGCGAAAAAAAAGAACGAAGACGGAGTTGTAGTGAAGAGATGAGAGAGAGAGAGAGACAGAGAGGCTCTCTTGTAGTTTCTTCGGAGCGTGATGCTTCCGGAGAAGGTTGTTGATGTCCTTTGCAGTCTGTAGACTGTCGTGCTGCACCGCGTGAGAGCGGACATCGTTGTAGCACATTCTCTCTGGTAGACAGCAACCCCTTCATTGGATTCACCTACGTCGCACCCTCAGTCCTGGACGAATTGCAGCGGAGCGAGCATCCACAGGTTGAGCATCTGCACAAGTTTTATAGAGTGTTTGCAAAAGTGTGAAACGATGCATTTTGTGTTGAAGGTGACCAGAGCACGACAGAATGGCAGAAGAGTCAACGCACCGACCTTCTCTAACAAGTTTGTTGAAACTCAATGAGTTATGATTCACATAACAGAAAGTTCAACGTATGGAAAAAGTTTTAGTTCAGTTCTCAGTAAATACCGAGAGTCACCCGTTGAGGTTGTGGCATAAAGTTAGGGTGCGCTGACTATTGTGCGAGCGAACCTAAAGCAGGGTATTTCTTCAACCCGCGCTGCGATCTATGCGCTAATATATGTGCTATCCGCGAAAGGCTAGTTGGAAAAATGTTCTGCTCGTGCGCGTTCTCAATTTTTCAAATACGCTCTTGGTCAAAGAAGGTCTCTCACAAGTGTGCTCTTCCCTCATTAGTTTCTTTGATCTGAAAGCTTCTTTGGCGATTGGTAAGAAACAGCTCGACTCAAAGTGGATGTTGCAGTCACGAAGACGTGGAGATGAGTCGCCCACCCTTTTTATAAGGCCACTTTTGCTCTCTAATCAATTGTTAATTTTAAAATGTTATTCTTCTCGAAAATTCTAAAGAAGTTTGCTTCAATTCGATGAAATGCATCTTTCATTTCGAACGGGAAAGAGCAATTGAATGATCAAATAGAGGGTTCACGCCTTGTTTATTCTCATCGATGTGAAAGAGGCTTCCAATTGAATGATCAAATAGAGGGTTCACGCCTTGTTTATTCTCTGATTCTAATGGCAATCCACGTCGCATGATATCGGAAGCTGAGCGTTTGTACTTCTACTATTAAACTTTTCAAAAAAAGAAAAGTATTCTTAGCGTAAATCGGGAAAGAAATCTTTACATGGTCCCCTGCCAAAATGTGAGACGAGGAATTGAGTATCTGAAAAGACCAAAAGAGCTCTTCCATTCTCGCTTTCTCAAGAAACCAAGACTCTATCGTACGGCTACCTGCAATAAGGGTAGAAGGTTTTTTTAAATCCTCAATTTGGTTTCTATGGCGTTTTTGTAGACTGGGCCTTCTAGTTTTTTTCTTCTAGGGCCTTCTAGTTTAGAGAACAAGTAAGAAAAAAGAAAGAGAAAAAATATAAAGAAAAAGAAAAAAATACTAATTAATTGAGCCAGGCCGTTTTTAAGTTAAGGCCGTGTTTTAGGGGACCAAAGGCTGTGAAGGCAAAGGGTGTACACTTTGTTAAATGGGCAATTAACAAAGTAAGGCATGAGGACGCCTTGAGTGAGGCCGCGCGTTTTATTTTTACATTAAAACATATTTTTACATTAAAAAACGCTTAGGCTTAGTAAAAGTTTACGATAACGAGGCCGTACGGCTTAGCTAACGAGGCAGAACAGCCAGGCCGTGTTTTAGGCGTCCTCATGCCTCACGCCTTACTTTGTTAATTGCCTGTTAAATGCCATAAAATTTAGACTTTTGAACATCCTAATTCACGGCTCAGATCTCGTATAGATTTAACGTTTGTTTACAAGCTTTCCGAGATGCACTTTTTCGCGACCTCAATTTTTTTCTTATACGGAAAGCTCACGTCATGAAGGCGACTATAAACTCAATCTGCCCGATAAAAATTATAACTCGAGGCACTGTTTGCGTTTATGGACAGATGAGAGTGGATTTTTTTACGGTATCGCCTAGGCCGTACGGCCTCGTTAGCGTAAACTTTTGCCTAAGCCTAATCTTTTTTCAATGTAAAACTTTTTTGATGAAAAAGTTTTTTTGTAAATGTAAATAAGTCAGACGTATGACTCGACTGGATTTGAGCTCAACTAGATATGACCGAAATTAAAAAAAACCGACAACTCATTTGAGCGGGCGATCTAGAAAAATGAGAAGCAAGGAGAGGAATGCAGAAGAAATATAGGCATACTTTCAATAGGCAGCTTACTAAACCACGCCCTTCTCGCCAGTTCATTACTAATTTCATGTTTTACAAGCGCATCCATTCTGAGTTTTTATTGTACCCCTTTTTTGTACTTTAGCAATACGCACAATTTATACAAATATTAAAATGTTGCGCAAAAAAAATGCATGATTGGTGAATCGAACAAACAAAATTTATTTCATTTGCTAGACGACGAATCATGGACTCAGTTAGACTAAATTCTTCTGAGAGGTTCATATCATCATTTTACGATGTCCTGCAAAAAACAAACAAATATCTTCATAAAAAATAGAGGTATTATGGTGTATTGAGAATACAGATGAATCAATGTACCGGTTCTGTAACTTGTAGGAAAAAAGATATTGCAGGAGTTGATTTAAATTTCATGAGAAACCGAAGAGTTCACGAGTCTGGGAGTTGAGTACTAAATTCCTGTCGTCTCTTTGCGGCCCTACACGTCCACAGTCTCTTATCATAAGGCGATAAAATCGAATGTGGGGAATGCGGGTTTCTGTTACAGAACCTTTGTCTTATTACCGGAAGCGCTGTAAACATGAAAGCACGGAATATGCAGCTCATTATATGTCTTGTGATAAGAACATGCGATCAGTTTCTTGCTCGACCATCTCTAGTTTTCTCTTCGACTCTTCCCATTCCAAGATGATTTCTGCCATTTTGTCGGAGACTTCCCCTTCGACAGCTGCCTGTATGAACACTCCTTATTAGTTAAATTCCAACCACATCTCCCTATCCTAAGTTTTTGGTAGATGATTCGCAATTGGTAACCCCGAGTATTCCACTATAACCTAATTCATCAAAATACAACCCATTTGTTACTACAATACTTGTTTGCAAACTTCGAATAATGCATTATTTCGGAACTGTAGTATATGATTAAAAATGTTTTTCGCTTCAATTCATCGGGCGAAGACTAGTGCTTTGGCTAACCTTCTCTCGGTTAATTCGATTTACAGTCTCCTCCAAGTCCTGCCTCGCTGATTCGATCGTGTTCCGCATATTGCCGATCTCAAAGTCAATCTCTATTCATGTTTTACACCATAATTCATGTTTAAAGGAGAGAAAAAATTAAGCAGCTCGTGTTTAACGAGATTTTTTGTTTGCTGTTTGATACGGAATGTCGATATTTCCAACACATTTATTTTGCTTTCCTGCCTCATCAATATTGACCTGAGATTTGAAAAATTTCATAACAATTAGTATTGTCATCTGATCGCATGGAAAAAAGCGGCATGTTTTAACTGAGTAGTTCCTCTTTTTGTCTTACCCATTATTCTACCTTTTTCTTGCTCTCTCTCTCTCTCTCTCTCTCTCTCTCTCTCTCTCTCTCTCTCATGCTTTTTCTTCTTTCCTTCCGAGTCTCTCTTTCTCATGCTCTCTCTTTTCATTTCCTTTTTCTCTCCCATCCTCTTTCTTTTTCTTTCCATTCTCTCTAGACTTCACGTACACGTACACCCTATTAAATGAAACTTCATCTGATTTCGTGACACCTAAACCTATTTTCAGTTGAATTCGACCCAAATCAACCTATTTCGGCACGAATCAACCTGTTTCGGTGAAACGTTTACTTTCTTCGAAAAAGAATTACACCTAATTTTCTGAAACATCTACCTTTTCGAATTTAAATTTTTTCGAAAATTTAAATTAAACATTTATGTTATTGAATTGGATTCATTCCTTGCAAATACATATTGAATAATAAATTATGTAAGAATTTATCCGATGTTAGAAATAATATTAGACTTTTTCTTAAAAATTTCCCAGATCATTTTCGCAGTTTCTTAAGTGCCAAGAAAGATGAAAACAAGTGCTCCTAAATCAGAAGCTAAAAACTAATGAGTGAATTTTCAAGGAAGGATAGGCAAGAAAAGAAGAATTGACATAAGCAGAGGAAGGGAGGAGATATAGGGAGGGGTCCTGAAGAGAGGGGAGGGGGAACTGCAAATTCAATAAGGTTGAAGTGTCACGGAAATAAGTGAACGTTCCATTTTAAAAATTGAAGTTTCAACAACAAAAAAGATGACTTTTCTGTTCAATAAGGTAGAATTTTCACGAAAATAAATTAACGTGTGACTTTTCTTTAGAGTGAATATATGAGCGCTTAAGTATTCATATTAAGTGGCCGTAATTTAATAAGTTCTTATGTCTTTTTTTAGTTTGACGTGTCACGAAATTAGAGGGAAATGTTTTTTTAATAAGTTTGACGTGTTTCTCAACATAGGTGGACGTTTCACAAAACTAAGTAGACATTTATATGATCCCCTTTCTCTTGTTGTTGTTGCCGGCTTCGAGAACGTGATCGAGTCTTTCTCTTCTCTCTTTCTCTATCTCTCTACACACTCTCTTTCTTTCCGTAAGCAAGTAGTTTTTTTTGGATGAAAAGCAGATAAATGTCTTTCATTTGAGAGTAGAGCAAATGATGACTTACATCCTGCTGAAGTTCGAGAGTTGCGTTGATGTCTGCCCTGCATGCGTCACTCTCTCTCTCAAGCAGCGCCCTCTCCCTCTGCCACTTGAGCCTCTCTTTCTCTCGCAGCTTCTCTCGTGCGTCCTCTTCTCTTCTCTCGCAATGCTCTCTCTCCTTTTCCACTCCGATCTCCTCTAGGGTTTGACGACACTCTGCCTCCACTTTCTTCAGGCTTGAAGCTATCTTGAAGTTCGCCTTTTCCATGTATTGCTCTCATTACACGGTTAACAGAGAAAATAGAACAGTCGGAACACTAAAAAGTTTCGGAATGATCTATCAAATAGATTGACTCTAGTGTTTATTTACAACTGATTATTGACTCATAGAGGAAAACCTGCAAAGCTAGGGTCTCGAGGTCACTCCTTGTCTTGTAGATGAGCCGCTTCCCCTTCTCGGTGACCACCTCGTGAAGCGAGCGAGCATCTTCGGCTTGCAGACCGACCTCGAAATAGGCATTTCTGAGATTAAAATACTGAAAGGTTTAAACAACCTTCAAGAGGGAGAGAAACCAAGAAGGGGAGCGTGCACACTGACACTGACAGATTGCGCTTAACTGGTTGAATAAGAACGAAACTATGTCTAATTTGCGAGAAGCTTCAACCCTGCCATATTGTTCGCGATGAGAAACAGCAATAGAACACGAAACATCGCAATCAGAAATGTTTTGCAAAAGCGATGAATTATCAGGCTACATATAATAGCTAATGAAAGTTAGAGTAAGACCTTGATTTTGACAGAGAGAGAGAGAGAGAGCAAATGAGAGAGAAAGAGAAAGTTGGCTAAAGAGCAAACAAGAGAGGCATAAAGAGAGATGAGCCGCGTGATTCTTGTGAGAGTATGAGATGTGAATTAACGGACGAGTTCCTGCTGATTGTGCTCTCCGAGCAGCTCCTGTCTGACCTGCAGAACTCGCTGCAATCGTCTCTTCACCGGCCCTTGGATCGCAGAAAATCTCTGCAATTCCACCTCAATTACTCTGTTTCGAGCTTTTTTTCTGAATTGTTTTTGTAATAAGTAGAAAATTCAAAAACATAAGTTACACAAAAGCAAGTAATAAAGCCTTCAGTAAACGCAGATCTTAATCAATCATCGCTCTTCAAAACAAAAAAATGCCGACTGCTAATAAACAGTTGCTATTCTGAGCATTCCTGGTGATTCTTTAATCCAGACCCAAGACTTTCAAGTTGTTTTTCGTTTCTTCTCCAACCTTTTTGGCCTCGATGACAAGGGCATATTTCTTCTTGTAGACCTCTTCAATTCCAAGCGTCAATTGCTCAAGTTTCGTCTTGTTCTGCTGCTTTTCCATGCGCATTTCACGCGCTGTCGCTGCATCGATGCCACTTTCCGTCGTTTGCGCTGTCATGGCGGCTTCCAGCTCCTGAAGTCATCTTTTTTCATGTGTGCATTGCCACCAGCTCTCTCTCTCTCTTTTTTCAACTTTTTAAGAACTCTAAAATTTTCTAATATTGAGGAATAATCATGCGAACCTGCATTTTCTTCTTGGCTGCATTCAATTCCTGCTCTTTTTCTCTGGCGACTTTATCAAACAGAACGTATCTTTCGCGTTTACCGTTAACTTCCTGAAAATATTTTTTCTGGTTTTTCAGGATTAATCGTGTTCAACAAGATCAATCACAGAACTATCATATCCATAGGTAAACTCCGACCTGGCAAAAAAAATTCTTCTAGGGCGCCCGACCTACCGACCCTCTCCCTCACTCGAAATGAATGTATCAGATTTTTCACAGCAAAAATTGCCAAAAAATCATTCCTCTACATAAATAAAACGTTTCATCAGCCTTAAATCAGCCTCAACCGGGTTCTTTAAGTGAAAAGTGCAACTTTTAACATACTTTAGCGATCAATCTATTGAAAAAATCAAGACATATTTTACGTACTTACGATCAGACCGTTGATTTTATATTTCGATTTTAACATGCTTTGATCGAGTATTTCATTGAGAGTTATTAGCAAGGAGCAAGGCTGACTCACACTTTCCAGCTCCATGAAGTATTCCCTGCACTTGGTAACATCTTGCTCCAACTGACTCTTCTGATCCTTGAGACTTCTGCATGCATCTCCCTTAAACAAACACATGTTGCAGATCGCTACTGGGAGACCCTCCTACTTAAGATCTACTGGGAGACCCTCCTACTTAAGATCTATTGGGAGACCCTCCTACTTAATATCTAATGGGAGACCCTCCTACTTAAGATCTACTGGGAGACCCTCCTACTTAAGATCTACTGAGAGACCCTCCTACTTAAGATCTACTGGGAGACCCTCCTACTTAAGATCTACTGGGAGACCCTCCTACTTAAGATCTACTGGGAGACCCTCCTACTTAAGATCTACTGGGAGACCCTCCTACTTAAGATCTACTGGGAGACCCTCCTACTTAAGATCTATTGGGAGACCCTCCTACTTAAGATCTACTGGGATACCCTCCTACTTAAGATCTACTGGGAGACCCTCCTACTTAAGATCTACTGGGAGACCCTCCTACTTAAGATCTACTGGGAGACCCTCCTACTTAAGATATACTGGGATACCCTCCTACTTAAGATCTACTGGGAGACCCTCCTACTTAAGATCTACTTGATCAAGATGTTAAATGATAAAGGACGTCCCCCACCAAACTGCGCCATCGACTTCGGGAAAGGACCCCTCACATCCTCCTTCGAAATCGCGAACCAATTCAACAAAAGCTTCACACGCCCAGTCGACTACAAAACAAAAAAAGGAAAATCGGAAAACCATGAAGAAAGTTCACAACATCCACGCTAAAGATTTTGTCGAGTACTCAGAGGCCGCAGTGAAATCAGCTATTAAGAAGACAAAGAAATCAACAGCCCTCGGACCGGACGGACTCGCTCCAATACTCTTCCATTATCTCGGGAACAGAGGTATAGCCGCCCTCACAAAGCTCATCAACGACTCCCTCAGCTCTGGCAGAATTCCCATGATTTGAAAATCTTCAGTCATTCTCCCACTCCTGAAAGCAGGAAAAGAGGCAACGGATGGACCAGGATACCGACCGATCTCCTTACTCTCACCGATGGCGAAAATCATAGAACGACTTCTATTGGAAGAACTCAAGCCGTACGTAAGAGTAGCTGAGCACCAGCATGGATTCACCACAGGAAGATCCACCACCTCTGCCCTCCTCACTCTTTCAAAAGACGTAGCTGCAGGTTTTAACGCGAAGAGACCAGCTAAACGTACAGTGATGTTGGCAATCGACATGTCAAAGGCCTTCGACAGCATAGACATAGCGGTACTCATAGATCTCGTCCTACAAACCGACGCCCCAAACTTCGCAAAGAAATGGCTAGCATCGTACCTCAGAGGACGAACGAGCCGTACATCCTTTCGCGACGTCCTCTCAAGCTCATCCCTGATCAGAAGCGGAGTCCCTCAAGGCAGCGCACTCTCACCGCTTCTTTTCAATTTATATCTAAGCGATCTTCCGAACAACGATCCAAACATCAAAATCGTCTCTTATGCTGATGATATAACGCTATGGGCGTCAGATCCGAGCATTTCCACTGCCTCGCTACACATACGATCCGGTCTCCCACACATCGAAAAGTTCATCCACGATCGTGGACTATCTATTTCTCCTGCCAAAAGCCAGCTTCTACTCTTCACACCTTACAGCAAAGAGTACAAGACTATCCTAGATGTCTCGATCGGAGGTCAGAGCGTACCCACCGTGAATACCGTCGAAATCCTTGGAGTTACATATGATTCTATGTTCACATTCAGTCATCATGCGAAAGACATAGCAGGCCGAATGTCGCAACGTAACAATGTACTGAAGGCGCTAGCCGGCAGTACATGGGGCAACCAAAAGGAGACACTCCGTCTCACGTACAAAGCCATTTGCCAATCTATATACAGCTACGCAGCTCCAGCCTGGGCCAGCTTTCTCTCCTCCTCAGCACATACCAAAATTCAAAGAGGACAGAACAATGGCCTGCGTATCGTAACAGGAAACCATCAAATGGCCAGCGTCGACCACATACATGCTGAAGCTTAAGTTATGAGATCGAAATCGCACCTTCACATGCTATCAGCCCAATACTTGGCAAGGACCTTGAGCCAAACTCACTTCCATCACGGATTATTTCTCCAAGGACCCCCACCACGCAACATGAAAGCTGATCTTTACATCGCATGCAGAAGCACTGTTGAAAGAGCCCTGTCGGAAACAGCAGAGAAGAACAACGGGAAAAGCGTCGCCAACCGAGTCCACACAAACATGGTCTCAGAAGAAAAGGAAACCATCCAAGGTCCAGTCATACTGGGCGGCCGACCACCACCGGACATAAATGAAGAAGAAGTGGACCTCTCCAGAAACGCCCGCTGCACGCTGAGCCAACTCCGCTCAGGCTACAGCAGGTACACCAACCACTACTTACACCGGATCGATGACTCGATACCTGACTACTGCCCAGACTGTCTCAATGGACCTCACGACGTGGCCCATCTCTTCAAATGCGCTAGACGTCCAACAAGACTCACGTTGGAAGATCTCTGGATGAAACCAAAAGAAGTAGCCTCATTTCTGAGACTATTGTGAAGGAAAGAAGAAGAGATGTATTTAAAAATATAAAAAAAAGAGAGGAGAGAGAGAGGGAGAGAGCGGCTCTCCATAGCCAACTCTCTTCGACGCGAGACGTTTGCCGGCAACAACAACAACAAGTTAAGATCTACTGGGAGACCCTCCTACTTAAGATTTACTGGAAGACCCTCCTACTTAAGATCTACTGGGAGACCCTCCTACTTAAGATCTACTGGGAGACCCTCCTACTTAAGATCTACTTGATCAAGATGTTAAATGATAAAGGACGTCCCCCACCAAACTGCGCCATCGACTTCGGGAAAGGACCCCTCACATCCTCCTTCGAAATCGCGAACCAATTCAACAAAAGCTTCACACGCCCAGTCGACTACAAAACAAAAAAAGGAAAATCGGAAAACCATGAAGAAAGTTCACAACATCCACGCTAAAGATTTTGTCGAGTACTCAGAGGCCGCAGTGAAATCAGCTATTAAGAAGACAAAGAAATCAACAGCCCTCGGACCGGACGGACTCGCTCCAATACTCTTCCATTATCTCGGGAACAGAGGTATAGCCGCCCTCACAAAGCTCATCAACGACTCCCTCAGCTCTGGCAGAATTCCCATGATTTGAAAATCTTCAGTCATTCTCCCACTCCTGAAAGCAGGAAAAGAGGCAACGGATGGACCAGGATACCGACCGATCTCCTTACTCTCACCGATGGCGAAAATCATAGAACGACTTCTATTGGAAGAACTCAAGCCGTACGTAAGAGTAGCTGAGCACCAGCATGGATTCACCACAGGAAGATCCACCACCTCTGCCCTCCTCACTCTTTCAAAAGACGTAGCTGCAGGTTTTAACGCGAAGAGACCAGCTAAACGTACAGTGATGTTGGCAATCGACATGTCAAAGGCCTTCGACAGCATAGACATAGCGGTACTCATAGATCTCGTCCTACAAACCGACGCCCCAAACTTCGCAAAGAAATGGCTAGCATCGTACCTCAGAGGACGAACGAGCCGTACATCCTTTCGCGACGTCCTCTCAAGCTCATCCCTGATCAGAAGCGGAGTCCCTCAAGGCAGCGCACTCTCACCGCTTCTTTTCAATTTATATCTAAGCGATCTTCCGAACAACGATCCAAACATCAAAATCGTCTCTTATGCTGATGATATAACGCTATGGGCGTCAGATCCGAGCATTTCCACTGCCTCGCTACACATACGATCCGGTCTCCCACACATCGAAAAGTTCATCCACGATCGTGGACTATCTATTTCTCCTGCCAAAAGCCAGCTTCTACTCTTCACACCTTACAGCAAAGAGTACAAGACTATCCTAGATGTCTCGATCGGAGGTCAGAGCGTACCCACCGTGAATACCGTCGAAATCCTTGGAGTTACATATGATTCTATGTTCACATTCAGTCATCATGCGAAAGACATAGCAGGCCGAATGTCGCAACGTAACAATGTACTGAAGGCGCTAGCCGGCAGTACATGGGGCAACCAAAAGGAGACACTCCGTCTCACGTACAAAGCCATTTGCCAATCTATATACAGCTACGCAGCTCCAGCCTGGGCCAGCTTTCTCTCCTCCTCAGCACATACCAAAATTCAAAGAGGACAGAACAATGGCCTGCGTATCGTAACAGGAAACCATCAAATGGCCAGCGTCGACCACATACATGCTGAAGCTTAAGTTATGAGATCGAAATCGCACCTTCACATGCTATCAGCCCAATACTTGGCAAGGACCTTGAGCCAAACTCACTTCCATCACGGATTATTTCTCCAAGGACCCCCACCACGCAACATGAAAGCTGATCTTTACATCGCATGCAGAAGCACTGTTGAAAGAGCCCTGTCGGAAACAGCAGAGAAGAACAACGGGAAAAGCGTCGCCAACCGAGTCCACACAAACATGGTCTCAGAAGAAAAGGAAACCATCCAAGGTCCAGTCATACTGGGCGGCCGACCACCACCGGACATAAATGAAGAAGAAGTGGACCTCTCCAGAAACGCCCGCTGCACGCTGAGCCAACTCCGCTCAGGCTACAGCAGGTACAACAACCACTACTTACACCGGATCGATGACTCGATACCTGACTACTGCCCAGACTGTCTCAATGGACCTCACGACGTGGCCCATCTCTTCAAATGCGCTAGACGTCCAACAAGACTCACGTTGGAAGATCTCTGGATGAAACCAAAAGAAGTAGCCTCATTTCTGAGACTATTGTGAAGGAAAGAAGAAGAGATGTATTTAAAAATATAAAAAAAAGAGAGGAGAGAGAGAGGGAGAGAGCGGCTCTCCATAGCCAACTCTCTTCGACGCGAGACGTTTGCCGGCAACAACAACAACAAGTTAAGATCTACTGGGAGACCCTCCTACTTAAGATTTACTGGAAGACCCTCCTACTTAAGATCTACTGGGAGACGCTCCTACTTAAGATCTACTGGGAGACCCTCCTACTTAAGATCTACTGGGAGACCCTCCTACTTAAGATCTACTGGGAGATCCTCCTACTTAAGATCTACTGGGAGACCCTCCTACTTAAGATCTACTTTGAGACCCTCCTACTTAAGATCTACTGGGAGACACTCCTAATTAAGATCTACTGGGAGACCCTTCTACTTAAGATCTACTGGGAGACCCTCCTACTTAAGATCTACTGGGAGACCCTTCTACTTTAAATCAAAATTACTTCATGATTTTAGTTTGAGATTTCTCAACATATCGGGTGGTAAACAAAAAAGGCCTTATTTGAACTTTTTTAAATAAGTTCCTCTTCGAAAGAGACCTTAGAAAAGATTAACCTCTGCCTTGAAAGCCTCTATCTCCTCCATGAGTTGTTTCACATTTTTCTTGCATTCTTCTAACTGCATCGCTGTTCCTCTGAACCAAACAAACAAAAAATACTTGCTTTGTCTACCAGGCCCAAGTCACTCCACAAACAGCTTCATTCATTAAACCAATAATCTCTCCACTGGGTTTTATAACTTTTACCCTTCATCTCGTGAAAATTGCTTTTCCAATCCAAAGAAACATAGGACAATCAAAAGCAGCCTACTTTACGATCATTTCAACGTCGGAGCGGATCTCAAAGTTTGAAGGAAAAAAGAAGAGAAGATGAAGGAATATGGTAAGAAAAGAGAGGGATTTTTTTGTGAATAGTGTGTGTACATGTATCCGCCAACGGGACCGATCCGGTCACTATTTAACCCCTATGCATACGTGGATGGAGACCTCTCTATGCGCTCCCGTGAATGGAGACATCCCTCTATGCGCTTCCGTGGATGGAGAAATCCTTCTATGCACTCTCGTGGATGGAGACATCCCTCTATGCGCTCTCTTGATACCGGATAGGTTTAACCGGTCCCTTGCGATGTTGTAGAGTAAAGTCGTGGGCTGTAGCACCATTGAAGGGTTCGAGATGCAGTTTCATGAAATGAACCCCGTAGAGTAAAAGATAAATAGGACCTTGATTGTTCACATTGTTGCGCAAAAATAGTTTTGACATCACTGAAGAAATTGGGGTCATTGTCGGCTGATTGTCTGTCCTTCGAGTACTGCTTGAACTTACGCGCTTCCAGTCCGTAAGTCATCTGTAAATTGAGAAGATGACCAGAGCTTGTTGGCTAGCATTTAAAAACCTGACAACATACAAAATGTAAAAGATTATCCAATTAGGAGAAATGGTGTAGAATGGTGGTTACATTAAACTTCGTTTATGTCAGTAAATAAAATTTTTCTCGAGTGACCGTCTTACTGAAAAAATTCTACAGAAAATGCGGACATGGCTATTTAACTCATGTTCACAGTCATTTTCGCCTCGTTGCAAGGAGGGCGCTCTCTTTAGAAGATAATCTGGTAGCAAAAAAGTCAGTTTGACTATTAGAAGACAAAATAAGATTCGTGGAAACACGGAGATTTCTCAACCCCGCGTTTTGGGTGGACCGGCAGGCTCTGATTGACTTGGGTGGACCGGCAGGCTCTGATTGACTTGGGTGGACCGGCAGGCTCTGATTGACTTGGGTGGACCGGCAGGCTCTGATTGACTTGGGTGGACCGGCAGGCTCTGATTGACTTGGGTGGACCGGCAGGCTCTGATTGACTTGGGTGGACCGGCAGGCTCTGATTGACTTGGGTGGACCGGCAGGCTCTGATTGACTTGGGTGGACCGGCAGGCTCTGATTGACTTGGGTGGACCGGCAGGCTCTGATTGACTTGGGTGGACCGGCAGGCTCTGATTGACTTGGGTGGACCGGCACGCTCTGATTGACTTGGGTGGACCGGCAGGCTCTGATTGACTTGGGTGGACCGGCAGGCTCTGATTGACTTGGGTGGACCGGCAGGCTCTGATTGACTTGGGTGGACCGGCAGGCTCTGATTGACTTGGGTGGACCGGCAGGCTCTGATTGACTTGGGTGGACCGGCAGGCTCTGATTGACTTGGGTGGACCGGCAGGCTCTGATTGACTTGGGTGGACCGGCAGGCTCTGATTGACTTGGGTGGACCGGCACGCTCTGATTGACTTGGGTGGACCGGCACGCTCTGATTGACTTGGGTGGACCGGCAGGCTCTGATTGACTTGGGTGGACCGGCAGGCTCTGATTGACTTGGGTGGACCGGCAGGCTCTGATTGACTTGGGTGGACCGGCAGGCTCTGATTGACTTGGGTGGACCGGCAGGCTCTGATTGACTTGGGTGGACCGGCAGGCTCTGATTGACTTGGGTGGACCGGCAGGCTCTGATTGACTTGGGTGGACCGGCAGGCTCTGATTGACTTGGGTGGACCGGCACGCTCTGATTGACTTGGGTGGACCGGCAGGCTCTGATTGACTTGGGTGGACCGGCAGGCTCTGATTGACTTGGGTGGACCGGCAGGCTCTGATTGACTTGGGTGGACCGGCAGGCTCTGATTGACTTGGGTGGACCGGCAGGCTCTGATTGACTTGGGTGGACCGGCAGGCTCTGATTGACTCAACGAATTCCTTTCGAATTACCGACAGGGATTCTTTATGTGCAAGAAAAGGTAAAGATTCTTGTCGAAGGCAGAAAAGTTTTTTCACATAAGGAACCCCCTTTTGATAAGGAACCCCCCGTTTTTTCACATAAGGAACCCCCTTTTGATTAAAAAAACAGAGGCCCACGAAAAAAAGGTTCTTCCTTATGATTTGGAAAAAGAGGTCCATCGACAGAAGGTCTGAAATGACTTTTAAACCCCTGCTTACCGATTTGAAGAACTCATCCGTGTTATTCGACTCCAAGAAGGCCGATTCCAAAGACAACTTTTGATGGACGCTAGCCATGTCGATCATCCAGCCCAGCATGGCCAGGAGGTGTGGCCAGGCAGTCGGGGCACCCACTGTGAGTAGCGTGGAGGGCTTGATGGGGATTGGGTAGCCCCAGTTGCGCAGCAGAGAGGGGATCTGCCAATCATATTTCAGATGTATCAGCATACAATCTTTGATTCAAGGTTTCAAGATGAACGGTGGTCACTCATATTCATAACTAGCCATGATGTGCTGAAACACTTTTTTGTTTGAGGGGGGGGGGAGGGTGGCCGGGCGACTGGGGAAAGATGGTGGGAAGAGCCAACAACTAAAATTTTTTTGCGGTTTTTTGGAATCAGTTGATCCTTTTTTTTCTAGGACATTCGATATTTAGTAAACTTACTAAAATTCAGTTTTTTATACAACAACCAACGTGTTATATCTCCTTGAACATTATAAATTTTGAAAGACAAAGCGGGCGACTCGTTGAAGATCCACAAGTTCGGTGAGCTATGCTGATCTTATGGATGTTGTTGCTTGCCCGTCATAGGTAAAACATGTCTTGATTTTTCAATAGGTGGATCGCTGACGTAGGTTTAAAGTTTTACTTTCAACTACGAAACCGGTTGAGGATCGCTTATGAAACGTTCTATTCTTGTATTGATCTGAAGATTTTTTCTTCCATTTTTACCTGAGAAAACTCTGATAAATTCATTTCGAGTGGAGGAGAGGGTCGGTCGGTCGGTCACCCAGAGAATTTGTTTGCCAGTTGGCAGTTTACCTATGTTGCCCGTAGAAGCCCATCCTTATTTGTTGTTGCACGAGTGTCTCGTGTTGCTTTAGCTTGAGCCCCTCATTCGTTGTCTCCTCCCCCTTTTTTATAGTTTTTATTATTACTTCATCGATCAACAGAAAGTTGCGGATTTCACCGCTGCAATCTCATTGCTCGCTTGCCTTCTTCGCTTCTATCAATCTATCGCATGTTTTTTCCCCCATTTTAATCCGAGAAAGACCCCTGAAGAGTAACAAACTCCCTCTGACCTCTCGCAATTTTTTCTCCGTCTCGCCGTCTCAATATCTCTCTAAATCCCGTCAATATATTCTTCAACTTTCGGTTTCCCATTTTGACAGCCTCACATTTGCAATACATCCTTTCAAAAAGCGATTGCTTCGTTTTCATGTTCTCTCTATTCCATGATCGCCCATTATTTTATTTTATTTATTTTATTTATGACGCATTCTGAAGATGATAAAATAGCCTCTTGCCCTTCTCCGGCTAACAAATGGGTCTCGCGAAGAGTATCGCCGACTGCGGTGCGAGTTTGGACGGATAAAATTTCTCCGGACTCAAAAAGATCCTCACCAACCTATCCTAAAAGACTCCCCTCGACAGGACCTATGGGCAAACAACTACAACAACATGAAGATGCATCCGATCAGAGGGAATCCTGCAAGTCTTATTCATGACTTGATACATATAACCATATTTGTCTCTACTCTTTTACTCTCTCTCTCTCTCTCTCTAATATTTCATATTGCACCAACTTCTTCACCAAGCTTCTTGTTCTCCAATGTGTACTTAGGATCGAATGTTGTGTAGATAAGTTCGAAGATCATAATGAAGTCCCTTTGTGATGGAGCGCGGACTTTATCTCTCGTCACCTGCAATTTATCTAATTTTAGCTTGATGAAACGACCTTTCAATGCCCCCCGCGGGTTTCTGTTCAGGCTAATCTTCACTTTCGGCAGTTTTCTGTGTGTTCTTCGCACACACTATGAAACCTGTGGTCATGGTGCAACTGAATTGCAAATTGAGACTAAAACACCTAGCCATATCTCAAGATGTTTAGTATAAGGCGAATCTATGATGCGTGATACACCCAGATGTTAAATAGGTAAAAGACCAGCTATGTCGGCACATACATGTTCGCGCCGTAAATGATCTACATTCTCACCTTCTTCCGTTCTATTCTACTTTTCATCTAATTCTCATTTTTGCCTTCTCAACTCGCTCGGCGCGTACAAACATGCCCTAGACCAGATTCATTTAACGCCTGGATACACCCACAAGCAGGGGTTAAATGGAGCCGCTCAATTTGAGTTTACATGTATCCACCGCTCAAATTTTGAAGGAAAAAAAAGAAGAGGGGATGAAGGAAAAGGGTAAGAAAAGAGGGAGTTTTCTGTCAATAGTATGTTGACATGTATCCGCCGACGGGACCGATCCGGTCACTATTTAACCTCTGCCCGCAAGCATTTTTTGAGGCTCTGCACCACTTAGAAGAGAAGAAGAGGTGAGCGAAAAATATTGTCGAGAGAAAGAATACGGTGGAAATTCGCTGTAATTTCGTTTCTTTTAACCAACCTCGGGATAATCCGAGCAAAACTGTAGAATTTTGTTGATCATCCGGTTCTTGAACTCCTGGTTCATGACATTTCTTCGGTCTTTGAAGCCTGCGGAAGAAGAGCGGAAGTAAGAAGAACGCTGCGCACTCTGCGGAATGTCCACCAGACTCAGGCGGCCTAACCTAAACCACACATGACCTTTTTTTATTCAATATTCGCTTTTCATCTTTGGATTAAAATTTTTTGAATAGATTCTTTTTGAAAGAATCGATTTCGAATTGCAAGTGCCACTAAAGTAAAGGTGTTCTTCGAAAGTTTTTTAGTGCACAATCAAGGCCATTACGGTGCGCAAGAGAAGATAATGTTCTAGAAGAGGCTCCTATAATATGAACTAATTAAAAGTTTTGCACATTTAAGCATATGTTCTTTCCTCCAAAAATTTCAATAAAGAAACGGCAAAACGGCTCTCCTGGAAACCCAAGAGCAAACAACATCCGGCAAACTGCCAAAAGCTGAAAACGCGCAGATACCATTTTTTTATAAGGTCTCGTTCCTTAAGCCTTACGGCCTCGCTAGCGTAATCTTTGCCTAAGCATAAGCAGAAAAAAATTCTACAAAGACCTGAAAATCTTTCACTTGTGAGTTTTTTAAATATTAATTTCTAGGCTAACTTGTACAGAGTTGTGAATGGCCCCAATACCTCAAAGTCGGTGGGAAGGTGTAAACTCACTCAGCCCTACTACCGTGATTGCCGGAATCACGACGTTCTGAGTGAAGCTAAAATTGGCCCCCTTTGGACGAGTCCACTTCCGGCAGTGGTTCTATCCGCCAGTTGGCCAGGCGGAGAGGGGTTAGTCCAGGCCACACGAGTCGAGGCGTTTTTTCGATTAATCTTCTGCTTTTCTACGGTCAAGAGTTAGCAGGAACTCCCGACAAACACGTTCCGCGATGCCAGGCTGGATTGACCATCCACTCAACAGGCCGATCGCATGAATACCCTTGTTGTAAACCATGGCTTCAAGTTCTTCAAGATATATCACCAAAGCTAGGGCGTCCCCCGGAAGCGACGCGGTCTTACCTTGTCCGCTAGGACCGTCAAATATGCGAGGACAGGCAGCTACCCATGGGCGGGGTATGTCTGCGCGGCGTACAGCCCAAATTCGCCTCGTCACATTGAATGTTGGAACACTGACGGGACGCAGTAGAGAGCTGGCCGCAATGCTAGAAGCAAGAAGGGTTGACATTGCTGCTGTACAGGAAACGAAATGGAGAGGAAGCAAGTCGAAGCCGATAGGAGACGGATACAAGCTGATATACCATGGCACGTCATCAACAAGAAATGGTGTTGGCATTATCCTCTCCTCGAAAATTGCTGATGATGTAACCGAAGTCATTCGCTCTACAGATCGAGTCATGGCCGTGTGAATTTCTTCGTCCAACAATCACTTCCTTGTCGTCTCAGCATATGCACCTCAACAAGGATGTAGCGACGCTGATAAGGAGGACTTCTACGACTCTCTAGAGGAAGTTATCAAACTCCGAGAGTCTCATGAAGACATCTTAATCGGCGGAGATTTTAACGCTCACATCGGTTCAGATTGACAAGGTCGTGAGAGAGAACATGGAGGACATGGAATCGGAACGATCAATGCTGAGGGTCAACGGCTACTTGACTTCTGTGCTCGATGCGATCTAGCAGTCGTGAACTCCTTTTTCAAAAAGAGACGATCTCACGGACTCACATACGAGAGCGGAAGAAATCAGAGTCAAATTGACTTTTGGTTAATCCTGAGAGCAAAGCTGCGGAACGCGAAAGATGCAAAGGTCATTCCATCAGACCATGTTGCATCTCAGCACCACCCTCTCTTTATGGACTACAGCGTATTGAAGTCGAAGAAACAGCCTTCTCGTAATCCTGAATGCACACGTGTTGTTGTTGTTGTAGATTGCCCGCCGTAGGTCTCCGGCATGGTAGACGAGGTCTTCTTTGACATGGCTCAGAAAACAATAACCTTACTTACATCATTTATCTAATTACATTATTTCTCTTTCTCTCTCGGGGTTTATTTATTATTATTTTTTTTTATTTTTACTATTTTTTTTATTTTTTTATTTATTTATTTATTTATTTTTTCCCCCTTTTTTTTTGAGAGAGAGAGAAAGGAATCACTGGTATAAGAACTTAACAACAGACGTCGGGCTATTCCACAAATCTATACTTCTTAAAAGTGTGTGGTCACAGCGACACGAGAATAAATGACTAGTTGTATGTGGCTCTTCTAAACATTTTGGGCAAAGAGGTGATAGGGCAGCTCCTATTCTGTGTAGGTAGCTGTTAAGGGAACTTGCATAGCCACTACGTAGTTGCGATAATGTTATTTGTTGTTCCCTGGGAAGTTGATTCGTTGATTTATGGATTCTGGGAGGTTTCTTACCTAGAACTGGGTTAGGGGAGCAAGATCTAATGAAATTTCTAACAGTTTCAGTATGTATTCTTTTAAGTGCGGCTTTCTGATCACTGTCTACTAGCATAATTTCTAAGTCCTTGGCATGTTTACGAATAGTTCTAGGTGGTTTGGGTTCCATGCATCGACGATGGGAGGGGTGGTTTGGGAGGAGTCTTGCTCTTGCAACGAATTGCTTGGTAAGCATCGTGTTGTGCTCCTTTATGGGTAACATTTCGCTTTCTAGAGCTAAGTGCTCTGTGCCGGCCATTGCTAGGTTTCCTGTTGCTATCCGAATTGCTCTATTTTGGTTTGCCTGTAGTTTTTTCCAGTTCGTCTCGGCCAATTGAGGGGAGTAAATTGGTGCGGCGTAGTTGAGAACGGATCTGGTCATTGTTTTGTAGGTTGCAAGAAGGGTGTTTTTCTGTTGGCCCCATGTTCTTCCTCCGAGGGCACGTAGTATATTCAGTCTTTTGGTCGTTCTCTGTTTAAGGTATTCTGCATGTTGTCGGAAGGTGCCGAGTTGGTCTAAGACGACACCGAGTATTTTGGGTGTTTTAGTTGTCGGCAAAAGGGTTCCGTGGATTTCTACCTTGGGTTCTTTTTTAGATTCGCCTGCCTGTATGGGTTGTGAAAAGAGTGACCGTAGTCTTTTCCTTGGATATGATCATTTTACGTTGTTCCAATTCTTCTACGAGTTTCGGTAGGAAGTGGTTGATCTGATCTTCACAGGTTTCAATACAGGGGCTTGAGGAGAGAATTGATATGTCGTCGGCGTAGGCTGTCATCTGCGTGTTTCCTGTGGGTTGCGGGAGGTTGTTTATGTAGAGATTGAATAAGAGGGGGCTGAGCACTGCTCCTTGTGGAACACCAGATCTGCATGTGAGACGTCGACTGCTTTTTCCTTGGAAATCTACCTTGATTGTACGGCCTCTTAGGTAGCTGGACATCCATCGGACGATGGCTCTTGGCATATTCGTTTCAGTGAGTTTCTTGCAGAGAAGGGATATGTTCACTAAGTCATATGCTGCAGTGAGGTCAAGGGCGACCATGAGAGTGCGGTCCGGGGGTGGTTTCCGATTGAAGCCGTTTGTTATTTTCCCGGTTATTTCCAGGAGTGCGGTAGTAGTCGAGTGCTCTTTGCGGAATCCATGTTGCCAGTCAGCGATTTGAAAGCCTTCCGCCAGGAATGGTAATAAGACCCGTTCGAATGTTTTGGCTATAGGTGATAGTATTGATATTGGTCTATAGCCGTTCAGGTTGCTGGAGTCCTTTCCTGGTTTAGGTAACATTATCACTCTTGCATCTTTCCATCTGGACGGGATAATACATGTTTGCAGCGTGTTATTGAAGAGGATGCAGAGGCATTTTCTGAAGTTTTCACCGGCCATTTTGAGTAGTAGAGGGCAGATGCCTTCACTGTCTGGGCATTTGGAACCTTTGGTTTTCTTGATTGCTTCTTCGATCTGTGCCAGGGAAATTTGGGGAGCGTCTGTCCGTTTGAGGCCTTTAATTAGTCGTGTTGTGCTTCTTGCTGATTTGTCGACCTCTTTAGGGGCTTGTTTAGCTAATTTTCTGGCAAAAGCGTTTGAGGCAGATGTTGGGCATAGACTTTTCCCGTCGTGGGTGATGGTCAAGTGCGTCGGTTTTATTGATTTACCGTCGATAGCCTTTATCGTTTTCCAGAGTTTGTTGCCCGGTTCGTTGTGGCTAATTTCAGATATGTACTTTTCCCAAGCCTTCTCCTCTTTTCGAGGTTGATGCGGAAGGAGATTTCGGCCATTATTGAGGGGAGTGAGGGGTCCGTAGGATTGTCCCTCCTCATTTGGTCCCGTTCTGTAATCAGCTTCTTCACATCTTCGCTCAAGTGAGGCGTGTATTTTGGCACCTTTCCACGGGGAATGTTGTTCTTAGCCGCTTTGGTCAAGGTGGTGGTCAGGAATTTGTGCATCTGAACTGAGTTGCCGGCGAATGGGAAATCCATGAGAATCTTGTTGATGTCCCTTTCGAAGCCTTCCCAATTCGCTTTGTTGTAATTTGTATAACAACGTGCGTTTGAGATGTTGGATGGCTGTGTTTCGACGTCAATCAGGCATGGGAGGTGGTCAGAGTTCATTCTGTTGATTGTTGACCAGTTGCAGTCGATGGCTATGTCGTTCGAGGCGAGAGTGATGTCTGGTGATGCTTTTTGTCTTGTGGGCATCTTTGAGTTGTTGAGACATACAAGATCGCTGTCGTCAATGAAGTCGCATAGTTCATCTCCTCTGCTATCCTCCGTACCTTCACTCCAAACTTTATTGTGTGCGTTGAAGTCTCCACCGACAATGAATGGTTTCTTCTGTGTTAGGAGTCGGTTGAAGTTCGGCGCGTATGTGTTGGGGCAGGACGATCGAGGTGGGATGTAAATGTTGCAGATTCTTATGGTTCCTTGGTCGGTTGGCACGTCCACGCTGAGTGTTTCGGCTGTCTGGTCCGTTGTTGGGGAGGTCACGTTAGCATAGCGAATATTCTCTTTGACTAGTATCGCAAGTCCGCCTCCAAAGTTGGAGCGGTCTTTTCTTATGATCGTGTAACCTACGATATTCGGAGATGGAATACTAGCATCCATTTTGGTTTCTTGGATGAGTGCTACGTGAATATTCAACTCATGTAAAAGGTCCTCTAGCTCGGTTAGTCGGGCTCTCAGTCCATTAGCGTTCCATTGGATTATCCTCAGGTTAGCTACCGTCTGGGAGGCAGTCTGCTGGATCGGGGCTCTCTCATAAATTCTACATCTCCATTGGGGGTTCCAATCATTAAGATTGTTAAGGTTGGAACAGCGGAAATGTACCCATTTCTTACATTTGCTACAATTAACACAATTCGAAGGCGCGTTAAGAGAGCATACAGAACAAGGCCATCTTGGGCCTGGGTTAGTCTCGATACCAGCGATTTGGAGGAGTATTCGGATCAGAGACGCTGGGTCTTTCTGATCCGTGTTAGAAAAAATGAGGTTTCGGGGGAAGCCGTCCTCGTTGTCCCTTGTGGGAGATTCCATTGGGAAGTTTTGTTTTGGAGGTCCATTGGGTCCGACGCCATGTAGCGTCGTCCACAGTCGCACCGCGTGTAGGTGACCTCCGTCGCGACCTGCACACGTGTCAAATGGTGGCGCTCGACTGGGAAAGCAGAACGTCTCTCTCTCATGCACATCATCCATCGCAATCTACTCCCTCCTGCACTCTACAAGCAGTTTCCAGAGGACATAAATGAACATTGGAAGCTTCTTGAAGACAGCATCAGAGCACCCGCCGCAAGCATCCTCGGAAAGACGAAACCCGGAAAGCCAAGAATCGAGAAAGACACCTGGTTTTTCACCTCCGAAGTTCAGGATGCGATCAAGGCGAAAAAGAATGCCTACAAGAGATGGAGGACGTCAAATGAGGCTGACGACCGCGCTGCATACAGCTCAGCCAAGAAAGCCGCCAAAAGAGCTGTCGCAGTTTCAAAAGCCTCCTACTTCCGCGATCTCTATGAGAAGATGAACCAACCAGGAGGCGATAAAGCCATCTATCGGCTTGCCAAGGCTCGACACCGCAGCACCTTGGACATCCAGAGAGCAGCCACGATAAGGGACAAACAAGGGAAGCTCGTCACTGACCCTTTAAAAGTCAAAAACAGGTGGCGCGAACATTTCGAAGAAATGAGCGGCCAAGAGTTTGAGCACCCTCCCATCCCTACTTCCCACGCCATACAAGGACCCGTGCCAACCATCACGGCCGAGGAAGTGAAGAAGGCACTCTCTAAGAGGAAGACTGGGGAAGCGGCTGGACCGGACGACATAGCCACCGAAGCCTGGAAACTTGCGGGTGATGTTGGACTAGCACATCTCGTGCACCTGTTCAACACCATCGTAAAGCAAGGCCAAATTCCACATATCTGGCGCTACTCCACGACCGTTCCAGTCTTCAAAGGAAAAGGCGATGCCAGAGTGTGCAGCAACTACCGTCCAATACGCCTTCTCAACCACACTATGAAGATATTTGAGAGGATACTGGATTCACGCATACGAGATATCGTCGATATTCCAGCTCAGCAATGCGGGTTTGTGAACGGAAGAGGCACAACAGATGCAATATTTGCACTCCGTTTACTCGTCGAGAAGCACGCAGAGAAAAGATCACCTCTCCATCTGACCTACCTCGATTTGGAAAAGGCGTTCGACAGAGTCCCCCGTGATCTTATTTCATATGCATTGCGCGATCATCAGGTTCCTGAAGAGTACATTCGATGGACAATGGCGATGTACGATGATTCAAAGAGTACTGTCAGAACTCCGGTCGGCATCACAGAGCCATTCGCAGTAAACGTTGGAGTGCACCAAGGGAGTGCTTTGTCTCCCCTTCTCTTCATTTCGGTTATGGATACCGTCACGCGTCCTCTACTGACTCCGGCTCCGTCAACCATCGCATACGCCGACGACATTCTCCTTGCTGCTCCTACACGTGCCGAAATCGAGAGACGCACCCAAGAATGGAATGACGCTCTTAGTAGGCATGGCTTACGCCTCAACATCAAGAAGACCGAGTACCAGGAAATCGGAGTGCAAACGACGGGAACTGTTCACATCAGCGGTGAACCGCTCCCGAAGACCTCCGAATTCAAGTACCTTGGTTCTGTCATCTCCTCAGACACGTCAACAAATGCAGCGGCACGCCAAAGAGTAAATGCAGCTTGGATGAAATGGAGAGAAGCTGCAGGTGTCCTCTGTGATAGGAATATCACAGCTGGCATACGCGGAAAGATGTATAAAACAGCAATCCGTCCCGTGCTTCTCTATTCGACGGAGACTACAACGCGTATAACCGAGAACATTATCCACACGAATGAGATGAAAATGTTACGCTGGACACTAGGACTGACTCGCCTAGATTGTGTGCGTAACACGATTGTGAGAGGGAGACTCGGCGTTGCCCCAATACAAGACAAGATGCGAGAAGGGAGAGTTAGATGGTATGGACACGTGATGCGAAGAGACGCGACCAACATCGCAAGACACGCCCTTGACATGGAAGTACCAGGCAAACGCCCTCGAGGCAAACCGAAGACAAGATATATGGATACGCTCAACCAAGACCTGCGCCTTGCAAGACTCCACTCGGAAGACGCAACGGACAGATGTTTCTGGAGAGCTAGAAGCCGTACAGCGGACCCTACTCCGACCTCGGCCGGCGCGGGACAACGCTAAGAAGAAGAAGTACAGAGTTGTGAATGATTTTGTCAACAAAAAAAGCAAAAAGTGTGTGAAATTGTATGGTGAAAGCCGACAAGCAGATAAAATGAGAGTTAATTCATCACGAAGAGAATTCACAGAATCAGAGAAAACTCAGAAGTTTCTGACGCTGCACCACACCTTGGTTTCGAGCAGAGCCCCCAAAACTATATTTGTTAGAATGTTTGCTACATTGCTAAATGAGCCACGCGCTGATTACCCCGATGGCTTATGTGGGGCCTCTCCCGCAGGCGGGTGGGAGACTTGGTGGCTTTGCCATGGCTGACCAAAGAGGGGCTTAGGCTAGTGAGCGTCGCGGGTGGGTGTGGGAACTGGGCAGCCCACATCCTATAAAATTCTCGCTCACTGTTATCTCACTGGCCTAAGGGACACGGTCAAGAGGCGTGTCCAAAAAATAACCTCTAGCCCACATAGCCCAAAATCCCGGGTTATGTGGCCCAAAGGGTCGTAAACGGACGTCAGGCTGGACTATCGACTTGGATGTTCGTGCGACAAGCCGGTATATGAAGAAACCGTCGCATCCACCCAAGATGCACCATCAGAGTAACCCGAATGCTAGGGCGTCCCATTCAAGCGAAGCGCGTCGAATCCCGATCAACGTGAGAAATATGCGAGGGTCTTCGAGGAATAATAGACCGCGTCCTCGATTTAATCAAATAGCAGTGCCTACACGCCTCCGAATAGCTACCTTGAACGTCGGAAGTCTCTCTGGGAAGTCCATGGAAGTCTGTGACATGCTGGCAAAAAGAAGAGTACATCTGGCATGCCTCCAGGAAACTAGAAAAAGGAGGGAAAGCAAAGCAGCTCGACGGGAGGTATAAGCTGTGGTACTCGGGCAATACTTCATCAGCGGCCCGCAATGGCGTCGGAATTATCGCTGCCTCCTACCTTACCACATCCGTCACGGAAGTTTGTCGCATCTCAGATCGTTTGATGTCCATCTCCTTGGAATGCAATGGCAAACTCTTCAAAATAGTCAGTGCTTACGCACCGCAGGCAGGATGCAGCGACTCCGAGAAAGACGGGTTTTGGGAAGACTTCGATGACGTCATCAGAAAATGCTCTCCGGAAGAAACTCTCATGATCGGAGGAGACTTGAACGGGCACATAGGAAGAAGATGCGAAGCCCATAAGAGAGCTCATGGAGGCAACGGCTATGGTTTGCCGAACGCAGAAGGAGAGCGAATCTTGAGTTTTGCCGAAGAGCACGATCTTTCCATCTGCAATACCTTCTTCTGCAAACGAGAGTCTCACCTCACCACGTATTGCAGTGGTGGAAGGAAAACCCAAATCGACTTCTGGATGACGCAAAGAATCAATATGAGACTCATCACTGATTGCAAGGTGATTCCGAGCGAAAACGTCTCCTCGCAGCACCATCCAGTTATAATCGATCTCCGATTTTCCCAGAAGCAATGCAACGTAAAGCCTCTGAACGAAGTTTCTCGGATAAAATGGTGGAAGGAACGTGACAACAAGGTTCGCTTCATGCATCAGCTTCTTATCGCCCTATCCCCGGACACTCTCCAAAAAACGTTCCCAGACTCCATTGAGGAGCACTGGAGGTTCGTTCGAGACAAGATGAAGGCTGTAGGAGAAGTCACTCTGGGCTTAACAAAACCAGGTCGCAAACGCATTGTAGACAAGGAGACATGGTGGTGGAACGAAGACGTTCAAACTGCTGTCAAAGAGAAGAAAGTGGCTCTCAAGCAATGGAAACGATCCGGAACCGAAGCTGACCGAGCTCTCTACCTATGTATGAAGAGAGAAGCTAAGAGAGCCGTAGCGAAGGCACGCTCCGCAGCCATTCAAGAAATCTACAGTAAGCTCGACACGCCTCAAGGGGAGAAGATAATTTTCCGGATTTGCAAAGCACGAGCCACAGCAGCAATAGACCTTTCTCACGTGCGGACAATCAAGAACCGGGACGGCATACTCCTCCGATCCAATGTCGAAATTTTTCAGCGATGGAGAGAACACTTCGAGGAAATCTCGAACATCGAGTTCGACCACCCTCTCATCCCGCTGTCCCTACCAGTAGAAGGACCAGTTCCCACCATCTCAGAGATTGAAGTAAGAGAAGCCCTTCAGAAAATGAAGCATGGAAAGGCATGTGGGCCAGATGATCTCGCCGCCTCTGCATGGAGACTCGCAGGTGATTGTGGACTTTTCCATCTTACGACCCTCTTTCAAAAAGCCACTGCTCGCCTGGAGTATCCCGAAGACTGGAGTAGATCATCTACAATACCCATCTACAAAGGAAAAGGAGATGTCACAATATGCTCCAACTACCGGCCGATAAGAATCATTCCTCATACCACAATGATCTTTGAAAAGATCATCGAAGAACGGCTCCGCAAAATTGTAAGCACAACCGTCAATCATTGTGGCTTCGTCAAAGGAAAAAGGATGGACGCAAACGATGTACAGAAATAGGTCAGTAGTGCTGATGGCGATAGCCTGTTTACTTCTTCTGATATTTGGAATAGCCAACATAGTATTAGAGGAAATTTTAGTTTTTACTATAGTAATTGTCGCTCTATACGGAATAAATTGTACGATCTTAATCATTTATTATCTTTAACGCAATACAATGCTATTTGCTTTTCAGAAACTTGGTTACACGATAGTGAACCTGATGTCATTTTACATTCAAATAAACCATATTCTGTTTTTCGTTCTGATAGAAACTCTAATATCAGTAACAGAGGTGGCGGAGTAGCAATTTTAGTGCAATCTAGACTCAGTCCAGTAGCAACTTCGTCGATGTCAGTTTCAGAATGTGAAGCTATTAAAGTTGAGTTACAATGTAGTGACAAAAATTCATATTTTTCTCGGGTTAGATTAATGTGTGTTTATCGATCTCCCAGTGCCCCAGACGATATCATGAATGAGTTATTAGCATACTTCTCTTTAAATACCATTCCCAATGTCCCTCTCATAATCGTTGGTGATTTGAATTTGCCTTGTATTGATTGGGACAAGTTGACGTGTTCTAAGAGCTATTCTTCTATTCAATTTCTTAATTACTGTTGTAATAACCATTTCACTCAGTACATTCTGATGCCGACTCGAAGTCAGAACATTCTTGATCTTCTTTTATGCAATCATCCGATTATCTCTTCTTCTAGTGTTATTGCTCCCTTCACATCCCAGTGCGATCATAATTCTATTTGTTTCGATTGTATTACCTCCAAAGTATTCGATGACATAATCAAGCCTATAAAACTTTATTCTGAGGCAAACTGGCATATGATTGAGTACTTTATTTACTGTCATGATTGGACCTTGGCATTATCATCTCTTGACCCTAATCAAGCTTACAACTATATCGTTGATCTACTATGTGACCTTATCGATCGCTTTGTGCCAACTGTTGTTCCTAATTCGTCCTCCTATAGATATCCAGCGCGTATTCAACGCTTATTCAATAAGCTTCAGAAAGTTTCAATTACTGCTCCTTACTCCGAATATTGTAAAAATCTATCAAGAAATTTTTCTTCTGAGCTTTATGATTTTGAAACATCTAAGGAATCTTCTCTGATTGTTAAAGGCAACCGTAAACAGTTTTTCTCGTATTGTACAAATCGTATTAAATCTCAAAACGATTCCTATGTTTTGTATGACAGTAGTGGAACGGTAGTGACGGACCCTTCCATAAAAGCTGAAATGTTTTCTTCTCAGTTCTCATCAACTTTCTCTGAACCGTCTCAGAATGTTCTTCCTGTCCCTATTTTAGCTCCCTTCGATCAACACTTTTCTCTTGAAATAATTGATGATCAAATGATAATCGAGGCTGTTTCTAAGTTAGAGAATAAATGTAATACCTCACCCGATTCCATTCCGAACATTTTTATCAAAAAATGTAAATTTGCGTTGTTGAAACCTCTGCGTATTTTATTCAACAACTGTTTAATGACTGGAATCGTACCCGATATGTGGAAGTTTGCTATTGTAAAGCCTCTGCTCAAAAACAAAGGACCTCCTATCTTATCAAATTACAGACCCATTTCTTTAACCTGCTCGATTTCTAAAGTAATGGAAAAAGTTATTGTTAATTCTATTTCAAAGTATCTTGAAGAGCGTTCATTGCTCTCCCCTTTTCAAGCCGGTTTTCGACCTAATCGATCGACAATCACTTCTTTAGCCGAATCATATTCCTTCATAACCCACTCTCTGAGTTCAAGTATTGATATTGATGTAATTTTCCTAGACATCTCAAAAGCTTTTGATTCTGTAGATATTCGATTTCTATTGTTTAAATTGAATTCACTTGGTATTGTAGGGCCAGCACTTAAATTTATCTCTTCTTTCCTCAACTCCCGTAAACAATCAGTGATCATCGATGGTATCAACTCAGTACCAGCTTCAGTTTTAAGTGGTGTTCCTCAAGGTTCTTCAATAGGCCCGTTGTTGTTTTTACTGTTCATTGACGACATCAAGAAAGTTATCCCTGCTACTATTCGCTTCAGTATTTTTGCCGATGATGTTAAGCTGCTAGCTCAAGTACCCTTATATTCAGATGACTTACAAACAGCAGTCAACAATATATTTGAGTGGTGCACTCAGTGGAACCTTACTCTATCAACTTCTAAATGTACTGTTCTTCATATAGGCAAGCAATCGGTGTTTCACCCCTACTCTATCAACCATATTCCATTGATTGTTACCAACCAGGTTAAAGATTTAGGGATTTTGTTAACTCATGATTTCCGTTTCAATTCTCATATTGAGAAGATTTGTAAAAAAGCCTCTTCTACTGCAAACCTTATTCTGAAGGCTTTCAAGACCAAATCTGCGAAATGCTCATGCTTGCTTTTAATGTATACGTTAGACCGATTCTCGAATACGGGACTGAAATTTGGTCCCCTACCACGAAATACCTCATCAATGATTTAGAATATGTACAACGTAATTTTACTAGAAGGCTGTTATATAGATGTGGTAATGTAAGCCTGCCTTATTCTCAGAGATTGAAACTGCTCAAAACTGAGTCATTAGAATATCGTCGAACATTCAGAGATCTATGTTTTTTGCACAAATGTTTACATAACAAATGCTCTCTCGATTTTTCCTTTCTATACATTTTATCTCCCCCAAGTATAATACAAGACAAGCGCACTCTCTCAGAATTCGTCTGCCTATCGTTTACCCGGCTAGGTTGTCTACGTTTGTCTCTAGATCAATAGCAATATGGAACTCCCTTCCGGATGATATCGTTGTAATCGAAAGTTCTTCAAGTTTTGCGACAAGACTAAAAAAAATTCCATTTGAAGTTGTGCTTCCTTGTCCGAGTGTAACAGATTGACGATTATTTGTATTTACATACATATGTATAGGACACAATCTTCTGATTATAAATAACTATAGACGCTATTTCATATCATTTTTTTTTTCTTAGATGATATTTGGATTAGTTGAAATGCCATTCAGCACTTTTGAATGAATGATTGTTTTTTTTTCTTTGTCTCCCTATCCTACGCGTCCATGCTAATTGGAACTACCATTCATAATTGTATTACAAGTTGTTGTTCTTGCATGGAATAAATGAAATGAAAAAAAAATGAAATGAAAGGAAGCGGAACAACGGATGCTATTTTCGCCATTCGTCTTTATCTAGAGAAACACAGGGAAAAGGCGAAGTCAGTCCATTGCGCTTTCCTTGACTTGGAGAAAGCTTTCGACCGTGTGCCTCATGAGCTGATATGGTTCTCTCTTCGAGACCACCTAGTCCCAGAAGAGTACATAAGATGGATTCAAATGATGTATACTGACTCTAGAAGTACCGTGAGAAGTCCAGCGAGTACTTCGGAGTCATTCAAGGTTGCTGTAGGAGTTCATCAAGGTTCCGCGCTTTCCCCCCTGCTCTTTATAATGATAATGGACAAGATCACCAGAGATCTACAAACAAGCCCTCCGAAAACTCTACTGTATGCTGACGACGTTGTGTTATGTTTCAACACATCAGAGGACTTGGAGAGACAGCTAGAAGAGTGGAACGAACGCTTCAATGACTATGGTCTACGACTAAACCTCCAAAAGACCGAGTACTTGGAAATGGGAAAGAGTACTTCGAATACCTCGAATACCATCAAAGTCAAGAACACCGAACTCCGGAAAGTGGATGGCTTCAAGTATCTCGGATCCTACACCACCGCAGACCTAGACCCCAAGGCTACAGTTGATGCGAGAGTCAATGCTGCCTGGCTCAAATGGAGAGAATCAACCGGTGTACTATGCGACAAGCGAATGCCTGACAGACTGAAAAGTAAAATTTACCGATCAGTTGCCAGACCAGTCGCGTTGTACGGCCTCGAATGTGCTCCATGCACAGCAAAGACTATACGGATCCTGCATTTTATGGAGATGAAGATGCTGAGATGGAGCCTCGGACTCACTCGTCTAGACATGGTGCGAAATGAAACCATCCGAGATCGTCTGGGCATCGCCCCTACATCTGAAAAGCTTCGAGAGTCAAGGCTGAGATGGTACGGGCACGTGATGAGATCAAATCTCCATTCCGTTTCTCAATCGTCCTGGAACCTCGAAGTAGAGGGCAAAAGACCCAGAGGCAGACCCAAAACTAGGTGGCGAGACTGCATCGAAGTAGACATGAAGACGGCCGGGCTGAAGACTGAAAACGCAGCTGATCGGGTGAAATGGCGTGGTGCGGTCTACAAAGCGGACCCTGCCCGGCGGCGGGATAAACGCTAGGAAGAAGAAGTTTGCTACATGAGATCAACCTGCTCAGCCACTCAGTCTCGTTAGCGTCAACTTAAGCTAAGACCAAGCCGCGGTTTACATGAAAACATATTCGTGTAAATTACGCGCAAAAAATAGAATTTTCAGAGTTTGTTCAAATTGAGATTTAGTTTTGTTGTTAACCAGGAAACTATTAAGGAATACGAAATTCTAAATAGAAAGGCTGACGATGGCCTGGTGCTGCTTCCTGGAACGCCGGAGCCCTTTGGAGTCTTCGGCAAAGCGAATGCTCGAGACCCGGAGCCTTTTGGAGTATTCGGCAAAGCGAATGCTCGAGACATCTTCAGTGCAAAAAACTTTTCATTCAGTACATCCATTTGCGCATAACTTTCTATGTACATTCGAGAAAAAAAGAAGAAAATGTAGATCTAGCATTTATGGCACTTGTCTAGTTCGACGTAGGCTTCTCCCTCTGCATTTTTTTTAACGATTATGCTCTTGTTCTTTCTCATTCAACTCTCTCTCTTTCTCATCCCTATACGTGTTACTTTACAATAAAAAAAGCTTAGCCTTAGTAATATTTCACTCTAACGAGGCCGTACGGCTTAGGCTAACGAGACCGTATCAAAACAATAGTCATAAATCCGTGACCCCACCCCCGAAGGAAAAGAGGGGCGGAGCCTACGTCGATCTGTACAAGTACCGCATTTATCTCACATTTTATTACCTTAATTCAATTTGCTAGAACTTAAAAGGACAGCCTTTAATTATAACGAAAAAATTACCGAATTTTGTTTAAAAAGAAACTAAATATTCACTTCACAAGCTTGAAATAACAAAAAATACACATGTTATCGCTAAAATTGATCAGGCACTTTGAATTGATCAGAAGTAAGTTTCTTTCTATTTTTACATCTAGCTCTAACATACATTAAAAAAGAAATTTAGAATTTCAGAAGTTTTATTAAAACGACTTTTTTTTCTTTTCAAGTTAACGAAGTAGATAAATACTCGCGGAAAAACATTCGCAATTATGTCCTTCTCGTACTATAAAAATGTACACTCCGTTTTAGCTCTAAAACCTGCGTAGTTTAAGAGGCAATTACCGAAAGGCGTGTGAGCGTGTTTGAAGAATGCACTACTCGCACCGAACTCGCAGTAATTAGAGAAACACAACAATTCAACTTTTCGCAAAATTGCTAGTCTATGCGTGTTCAATTTATATCCTGGACTTTTATAATGCTTCTGATAAAAACACAGAGGTCCGTCGGAAGCGCAATTTAATATTAACAGAGACCCGCGAAAGCTATAAAAGTACTACGATTTCTCGAGAAGATAGGGTTTTTACGTGAGGTTCTGGACTCCAAACGATAAACAGAGCTCCTTGTAAATTCGAAACAGAAGCCCCCCCCCAGACAGTGGGACATGACCATTTAACCTCTGCTTATATCGATAAAAAACACAGTGACTGTCGTGTGACTCGGTTTATTATTCTCTGTCATTGATTAGGTGACTATCCAGTCAAGCGGTGACTAAAGGGTGACTTGGTGACAATACCAAGACTTCTTTTCTTATGAAGCAACTTGTAATAAAGGGCAGAACCTCTTCGACGGCTCTGTCCATCTTCTTGTCGCCCTTCTCAATCAGGGTGAGAGCATCCTTCAAGTTCTTGACTATGTCTGCGGGTGACTTGTGCGACTTCCCAAACATCGGCAAGGGCATCTTGCTGAGAGTGACTCAACTAGTGCCACACTGGACAAACCGAGCAACTCCGTTCGCTTAGTCGATTAGTCCCTCTACTTCAAAAGAGCGACTTATTCACCTGAAAACTCCATTACTGAATGTTTTTAGTACTTTACATAGATTTTCAACGAATGATCGTGATACGGCTTCAGATATGTACACGTGATAAAAGGGTGTTTAAAAAAATACTTCTTTCAATTTTTAATTTTTGGCGCTTCCTTCCACTTCTGGCCGAATACATGCAGAAGAATTTTGTTATGGTTCATTTAAGCTATGGTTGTGATTATTCTTCACTTTAACAAATCGCAAGACTTTAACCTAGAGCGTTTAACGGGATCACTTTGCAGAGATTACTTTGCAAAGTGAAAAGTTGAATTCTAACGCTCCATAAGTCTACCTATTTCGTAAGGTATGTTGCCAATATTCTTAATTTTGTGATTTTTTCGTATAGTATGGCCATAAGGGGATAAGAGCTGAAACTTTTGTTTTTTTTTCTAGAACGATTAATTTTCAACCCATAAACTCAAAAATTTGCGACTCACCACAACAAAAGAAGAAGCTTAAAGAAGGAGAAGCTGACGGAGCAACATAGGTGATCAAAAAACTGGAAGCAAACTGAATTTTTCTGATGAAGTTCATGAGCAATATGGATGAACACAGAAATTTCAAGAATTAAGGGAATAAAAAAGCTATGGCTGAAAGCAGGCAATCGTTGATTGTTTGTTCGCAACGAGCGAGTTGAAAAATGAAAATAAGAGGAAAATAGAGGAAAAGTAAAAGAGTACGGAAAAATGTAGATCATTTTCGGCGTGAACACGTATGCGTCAACGTATCTGTCAGTATCCTAAGAGACCGTTTTAGATTCATAGTACTCTCTTAATGTTGTTTGGTGTTTAAACAGTATTGAACACACTAATATTTTCTCTAATATGTATATCCATAAACGTATATATATATATATATATCCCTAAACGTCGAGGTCGAGGGAGTTTAGGTCGGGAGAGCAGGCCGGCCAATCTTCCTTTCGTATGGAGCCCGGAAAAAATGGGTCCTAGGTGATCGTGCACAGTTCTTCCGATCGAGCGAGAGTAAATCTTCAACGAAATCACCACCTTTATCATGCTTCTCTTCGGATTGTGGGCATCTTCTTGTGTGACCTTGCGTACGTTGCATGTTGCAGTAGCGGCCCGTTTTCTTTCTCTGCGTGAATTCCCTTAAGTACTTTGCATTCGTTTAGTCGCACAACACACGGTCGATGCACATACTCCGAGCATTCTGGTGGTTTTCGACTGCTTCTACCCGCGGCTGTGCAAATCTAGAATTGGAGTACGCTGTCTAATGGCTGCTACCAAAGATAATTTTACCAAAATTCGAGATAATGTTAATAAAAGACTGATCTTTGAAATGAACTACTAAATTGATTGCTGTTGTCGTCCAACTGTAGCGCACACAAAATCAAACATTTATTGCAATAAATTTGCTTAACCCTGTATTTCTCACAGTGCACGTAAGAGTACCGTGGACTTTTTCTAATTCTGTAGAACCCCATCTCACCCTTCTCCGAGGTGAGAGTTGAAAGAAAGGTTCATTCAGAATACATGGCGCCTGAGATTCGGTCACGGCCGAGCAGTCGACTGGTGGAGTCTCGGTGCGCTGATGTTCGACATACTCACCGGCGGCCCGCCATTCATGGCTGACAACAGAAATAAAACCATCGACAAGATCCTCAAGTTCTCCCTCTGCAGCTTGACAAGTTTGAAATGAAGGAAGTGATTTTAAGCGAAAAAAAGAGGACGTGAAAGACATTTATTCATTTTATTCCGTGCAGATAAACAATATATTAAAAAAAGATACAATTAAGAGAGTGTTTAGAAAATAAGCATGGACTGATACGAAAACATTCTAGGTTACAATACTTAGTGCTGGTGGCAGTTTTGTCTACCACATATCGACTTATATCTTTTATAACTAATTATGAAATGCAAAAAAAAAGACTGGTTCTACTAACTTAATAATACATACAGTCGATAAAAAATTTACATGGTAATCGAATACTATTTAGTCAATCTACAACATTCGGAGTCGGTAATATGACTTCTATTGGTAGCTTCTTCAAGTTCTTTGCAAACTGCGAGGCATTTTTGATGGATACTAGTTCTTCTGGAAGTGAATTCCAGACTGGTATAGATATGGAAACGAATGTAGACATTCTAGCGGGATAAATAATCGGGAGGCGTATTCTAACAGAACGGGCTTGTCTCGTATGATAAATGGGTGGAGAAACTTCATACGGAAAAGAAAAATCGAGGGAGCAGATATTGTGGGGACACTTGTGCAAGAAACACAAATCTTTAAATGCTCGGCGCGGCGCTGTACATTGGATTGATTCAGGGAAGATTCACTTTGCCCGCCTATTTGTCGCCCGAGGCTAGGGATCTCATCAAAAAGCTCCTGAAGAGAAACGTCGAGATGAGACTAGGAGCCTGAACTGGAATGTCTTTAACTGTACAATCAAATAAGATTGAGGCTATATTTTCACTGCTTTTTTCTCACCAATTTTTTTCTTCGACCATTTCCTCAACTTGATGATGAACTTCATCATTTGTCATGTTTTCATCTTAATCCATCCAAAACGATCCTCTAACTTCAATCATATCTCAATGAAAAGAGTGACAATTGCAGAAGATGCTGGCGAAATCAAAAAGCATCCATTCTTCCATAACTTGGAATGGGAAACTGTAACTTCAAGAGAGGTTTATTTAAACATCGTCCATCTTTCGCTTTGTTTCAAATGCCGCTGAATCGGTTAAAATCCAGTGATAATGCTATTTCAAAAATCATAATCTGATTCCTTTGCAGATGGTTCTCCCGTTCACACCAAATATCAGAGAAGACGACGATGCTTCTCTATTTGATTCAAAGTTAACAAAAATTACACCGGTTGGTGATGAGACTCTGAAGGAATTCGGCCCTCAAAAACCGTTGAGGACCCCTGAAAAGTAATCCTGATTCAATAAGGAGTGTTGCAGTTAGATTCACCATGTGATACCTCATTCTCTCTGGTTGTTGTTGTTGTTGTTGTTGCCGGCAAACGTCTCGCGTCGAAGAGAGTTGGCTATGGAGAGCCGCTCTCTCCCTCTCTCTCTCCTCTTTTTTAAAAAAAATACATCTCTTCTTCTTTCCTTCACAACAGTCTCAGAAATGAGGCTACTTCTTTTGGTTTCATCCAGAGATCTTCCAACGTGAGTCTTGTTGGACGTCTAGCGCATTTGAAGAGATGGGCCACGTCGTGAGGTCCATTGAGACAGTCTGGGCAGTAGTCAGGTATCGAGTCATCGATCCGGTGTAAGTAGTGGTTGGTGTACCTGCTGTAGCCTGAGCGGAGTTGGCTCAGCGTGCAGCGGGCGTTTCTGGAGAGGTCCACTTCTTCTTCATTTATGTCCGGTGGTGGTCGGCCGCCCAGTATGACTGGACCTTGGATGGTTTCCTTTTCTTCTGAGACCATGTTTGTGTGGACTCGGTTGGCGACGCTTTTCCCGTTGTTCTTCTCTGCTGTTTCCGACAGGGCTCTTTCAACAGTGCTTCTGCATGCGATGTAAAGATCAGCTTTCATGTTGCGTGGTGGGGGTCCTTGGAGAAATAATCCGTGATGGAAGTGAGTTTGGCTCAAGGTCCTTGCCAAGTATTGGGCTGATAGCATGTGAAGGTGCGATTTCGATCTCATAACTTAAGCTTCAGCATGTATGTGGTCGACGCTGGCCATTTGATGGTTTCCTGTTACGATACGCAGGCCATTGTTCTGTCCTCTTTGAATTTTGGTATGTGCTGAGGAGGAGAGAAAGCTGGCCCAGGCTGGAGCTGCGTAGCTGTATATAGATTGGCAAATGGCTTTGTACGTGAGACGGAGTGTCTCCTTTTGGTTGCCCCATGTACTGCCGGCTAGCGCCTTCAGTACATTGTTACGTTGCGACATTCGGCCTGCTATGTCTTTCGCATGATGACTGAATGTGAACATAGAATCATATGTAACTCCAAGGATTTTGACGGTATTCACGGTGGGTACGCTCTGACCTCCGATCGAGACATCTAGGATAGTCTTGTACTCTTTGCTGTAAGGTGTGAAGAGTAGAAGCTGGCTTTTGGCAGAAGAAATAGATAGTCCACGATCGTGGATGAACTTTTCGATGTGTGGGAGACCGGATCGTATGTGTAGCGAGGCAGTGGAAATGCTCGGATCTGACGCCCATAGCGTTATATCATCAGCATAAGAGACGATTTTGATGTTTGGATCGTTGTTCGGAAGATCGCTCAGATATAAATTGAAAAGAAGCGATGAGAGTGCGCTGCCTTGAGGGACTCCGCTTCTGATCAGGGATGAGCTTGAGAGGACGTCGCGAAAGGATGTACGGCTCGTTCGTCCTCTGAGGTACGATGCTAGCCATTTCTTTGCGAAGTTTGGGGCGTCGGTTTGTAGGACGAGATCTATGAGTACCGCTATGTCTATGCTGTCGAAGGCCTTTGACATGTCGATTGCCAACATCACTGTACGTTCAGCTGGTCTCTTCGCGTTAAAACCTGCAGCTACGTCTTTTGAAAGAGTGAGGAGGGCAGAGGTGGTGGATCTTCCTGTGGTGAATCCATGCTGGTGCTCAGCTACTCTTACGTACGGCTTGAGTTCTTCCAATAGAAGTCGTTCTATGATTTTCGCCATCGGTGAGAGTAAGGAGATCGGTCGGTATCCTGGTCCATCCGTTGCCTCTTTTCCTGCTTTCAGGAGTGGGAGAATGACTGAAGATTTCCAAATCATGGGAATTCTGCCAGAGCTGAGGGAGTCGTTGATGAGCTTTGTGAGGGCGGCTATACCTCTGTTCCCGAGATAATGGAAGAGTATTGGAGCGAGTCCGTCCGGTCCGAGGGCTGTTGATTTCTTTGTCTTCTTAATAGCTGATTTCACTGCGGCCTCTGAGTACTCGACAAAATCTTTAGCGTGTATGTTGTGAACTTTCTTCATGGTTTTCCGATTTTCCTTTTTTGTTTTGTAGTCGACTGGGCGTGTGAAGCGTTTGTTGAATTGGTTCGCGATTTCGAAGGAGGATGTGAGGGGTCCTTTCCCGAAGTCGATGGCGCAGTTTGGTAGGGGACGTCCTTTATCATTCAACATCTTGATTGTTTTCCACAGTTTCTTGCTGTCTAGTTTGGGATCAAAGGTCTCCATGAAGTTTCTCCAGATGTCCCTTTTGTTTCTGTCCGTGGCTCGTCTGATGTTCATGTTGAGGGTGCTGATGTCTTGGCTTGATGGGTCTGATTCTCGTAAAGCGTCTCGTTTGGTCATCCAATCTTGGATTTCTGGTGTTAAGGCAACGTTTCTCTTCTTGATGCGACCGCGTGGGATTGAGCTGGCGGCTGCAGATAACAGGATCTTCCGGAAGAAGGGCTCAGCTTGGGCGGCGGGGAGGTCGGGAAGAGGTGTCGTGGATAACTTTTCTTCGACGAGCTGTTCAAAGATTTTCCAGTTCGCTTTTCCGAAGTTGGTGGAGGAGACTTTCCTGTGCGTACGGATGTAGTTGGAACCCTCAAGGACGATTACGATGGGTAGATGGTCGGAGCTTCCAGATGGTATTGTTTTCCATGAGACTTGAGAAAGTAAGTCCAGCGAACAAATGGAGATGTCTGGAGAAGATGGTCTTCCGTTGACTGGTACTCTGGTAGGCGTGTCACGGTTTACTGCGGCGTGTTCTGAAGCATCGATCGTTTCTGCGATGTGAGAGCCTCTGCTGTCTGAAGATTTGGAGAACCATGCGGCATCATGAGCGTTAAGATCACCGAGTATGATGGATTTCTCGCGATTGTGTAAGAACGGAGTGAGGTCGGGCGTGTAACCAGTGGTGCAAGAGCTCGTCGGTGGTATGTATATGTTGGTAACATCGAGCGACTTCCCATCGGCATCGAATATGCGGACGGTGAGAGATTCCAAATGTGTGTCGGTCGGAGAGGGCATTACAGTGTAGGACAGCGATTCGCTGATTCCGGTAATAAGACCGCCTCCGGAGTTCTTCTCACGATCTTTTCTTACGATAGTGTATCCAGGAATTTGTGGACATTTGGAACGGTTCGTTAGCTTAGTTTCTTGGATGAGAAATAGATCGACTTTCAGACGAGTGATGAGTTCATGGAGTTCCGTCGTTTTGCCAGAGAAGCCATTGCAGTTGTGTTGCAAAATCTTGAGGTTCCTGCTGTTGGACGTGGGGTCAGAGGAGAGAGTTTGCCTGGTGTTCGTGGTCGTCAGCGGAGTCGTTGATGTTATGCATGACGGGCAGCGGTATTCGACTTGGATGTATTCTTTGAGTGAGGAGAGGCCACTGCATGTCGATTTAGTGTGGACCCACTCTGAGCAGTAGGAGCACTGGATGCAGTTAGTATTCGCCTTTCTCTTGCATGTAGTGCACAGCCAGATCCTTGGTCCTGGGTTACTCTCGATGTCTCCGGCCAATAGGAGAAGTAGTTGGGACAGGCCAGCCGGATCGGACTGTCCCTCAGGCGAAAAAAAGAACGAAGACGGAGTTGTAGTGAAGAGATGAGAGAGAGAGAGAGAGACAGAGAGGCTCTCTTGTAGTTTCTTCGGAGCGTTATGCTTCCGGAGAAGGTTGTTGATGTCCTTTGCAGTCTGTAGACTGTCGTGCTGCACCGCATGAAAGCGGACATCGTTGTAGCACATTCTCTCTGGTAGACAACAACCCCTTCATTGGATTCACCTACGTCGCACCCTCAGTCCTGGACGAATTGCAGCAGAGCGAGCATCCACAGGTTGAGCATCTGCACAAGTTTTATAGAGTGTTTGCAAAAGTGTGAAACGATGCATTTTGTGTTGAAGGTGACCAGAGCACGACAGAATGGCAGAAGAGTCAACGCACCGACCTTCTCTAACAAGTTTGTTGAAACTCAATGAGTTATGATTCACATAACAGAAAGTTCAACGGATGGAAAAAGTTTTAGTTCAGTTCTCAGTAAATACCGAGAGTCACCCGTTGAGGTTGTGGCATAAAGTTAGGGTGCGCTGACTATTGTGCGAGCGAACCTAAAGCAGGGAACCTAAAGCAGGGTATTTCTTCAACCCGCGCTGCGATCTATGCGCTAATATATGTGCTATCCGCGAAAGGCTAGTTGGAAAAATGTTCTGCTCGTGCGCGTTCTCAATTTTTCAAATACGCTCTTGGTCAAAGAAGGTCTCTCACAAGTGTGCTCTTCCCTCATTAGTTTCTTTGATCTGAAAGCTTCTCTGGCGATTGGTAAGAAACAGCTCGACTCAAAGTGGATGTTGCAGTCACGAAGACGTGGAGATGAGTCGCCCACCCTTTTTATAAGGCCACTTTTGCTCTCTAAACAATTGTTAATATTAAAATGTTATTCTTCTCGAAAATTCTAAAGAAGTTTGCTTCAATTCGATGAAATGCATCTTTCATTTCGAACGGGAAAGAGCAATTGAATGATCAAATAGAGGGTTCACGCCTTGTTTATTCTCATCGATGTGAAAGAGGCTTCCAATTGAATGATCAAATAGAGGGTTCACGCCTTGTTTATTCTCTGATTCTAATGGCAATCCACGTCGCATGATATCGGAAGCTGAGCGTTTGTACTTCTACTATTAAACTTTTCAAAAAAAGAAAAGTATTCTTAGCGTAAATTGGAAAAGAAATCTTTACATGGTCCCCTGCCAAAATGTGAGACGAGGAATTGAGTATCTGAAAAGACCAAAAGAGCTCTTCCATTCTCGCTTTGTCAAGAAACCAAGACTCTATCGTACGGCTACCTGCAATAAGGGTAGAAGGTTTTTTAAAATCCTCAATTTGGTTTCTATGGCGTTTTTGTAGACTGGGCCTTCTAGTTTTTTTCTTCTAGGGCCTTCTAGTTAAGAGAACAAGTAAGAAAAAAGAAAGAGAAAAAATATAAAGAAAAAGAAAAAAATACTAATTAATTGAGCCAGGCCGTTTTTAAGTTGAGGCCGTGTTTTAGGGGAGCAAAGGGTGTGAAGGCAAAGGGTGTACACTTTGTTAAATGGGCAATTAACAAAGTAAGGCATGAGGACGCCTTGAGTGAGGCCGCGAGTTTTATTTTTACATTAAAACATATTTTTACATTAAAAAACGCTTAGGCTTAGTAAAAGTTTACGATAACGAGGCCGTACGGCTTAGCTAACGAGGCAGAACAGCCAGGCCGTGTTTTAGGCGTCCTCATGCCTCACGGCCCCATGCCTTACTTTGTTAATTGCCTGTTAAATGCCATAAAATTTAGACTTTTGAACATCCTAATTCACGGCTCAGATCTCGTATAGATTTAACGTTTGTTTACAAGCTTTCCGAGACGCACTTTTTCGCGACCTCAATTTTTTTCTGATACGGAAAGCTCACGTCATGAAGGCGACTATAAACTCAATCTGCCCCATAAAAATTATAACTCGAGGCACTGTTTGCGTTTATGACCCCCCTACCAAAGGTTCTATGGGACAGATGAGAGTGGATTTTTTTACGGTATCGCCTAGGCCGTACGGCCTCGTTAGCGTAAACTTTTGCCTAAGCCTAATCTTTTTTCAATGTAAAACTTTTTTGATGAAAAAGTTTTTTTGTAAATGTAATTAAGTCAGACGTATGACTCGACTGGATTTGAGCTCAACTAGATACGACCGAAATTTAAAAAAAAACCGACAACTCATTTGAGCGTGCGATCTAGAAAAATGAGAAGCAAGGAGAGGAATGCAGAAGAAAAATAGGCACACTTTCAATAGGCAGCTTACTAAACCACGCCCTTCTCGCCAGTTCATTACTAATTTCATGTTTTACAAGCGCATCCATTCTGAGTTTTTATTGTACCCCTTTTTTGTACTTTAGCAATATGCACAATTTATACAAATATTAAAATGTTGCGCAAAAAAATGCATGATTGGTGAATCGAACAAACAAAATTTATTTCAGTTGCTGTTGTTGTTGTTGTCTTGCCCAACGGGTAAATCTTCCTTCGCGAGACACTGGAGGAAGTCGTCAAAGCTCTCGACCCTCCAGCGTTATAAGCCCACACTCTCTTTCCTCTCTCTCTTATTATTATTATTATTATTTTTTTTTTTACTCTCCTTTATTTTTATTTTTTATTTTTTTTTATTTTTTTTATTTATTTTTTTTTTCTCTTTCACTTTTTTTTTTTTTTTTTTTTGGAGAGATTTAATTGAACAAGAAATCAACAACCGAGTGCGGCCTATTCCAAAGGTCGATAGGGCTAAGTGAAGTGGGGTTACAGCGACACGAAAAAATATGTCTCGAAGTATGCGGCTCTATCCTACACAGTGGGCAGAGGGGAGATTCATTGGCCCCTATTCGGTGGAGATAACTGTTAAGGAAACTAGAGTGGCCGCTTCGCAATTGAGACAGAGTTATCTGATTTTCTCTGGATAGTTGGGACGTGGACTTGTGTATTCTAGGAGGTTTAGTTCCCAGAACTGGGTTGGGTCGACTATTTCTGAGAAAGTCTCTGACTGTCTCCGTGTGTATTTTTCTGAGGGCCACTTTATAGTCCGTATCACCTAGTACTATGTCTATGTCTTTGGCGTGCTTTCTTATTGCCCTGGGAGGTTTTGCTTCAGTGCAGATGCGGTGAGATGGATGGTTGGCATGGAAGTATCGGTGCTTCAATCGCCAGATTTTCCTTTTTCAAAAAATTTCTCCGGAAGATGAGCATCGCTGCACTTGCAGCTGTGACACTCTCATGGAATACGTGAGTGCCCGATATACGGAAGCACTCCGTGTCGAAGGCCGTTGCTCCTCTGCTGAGCAAAGCTACATCGGAGTAGCAGTACGCCAAAATTTCCTGCCGAAAGTTGAATTGTACTCCGCTTTGAGCCGCATGCCACTCCAAAAACTGCTTTTTCCCTTCCTCCTTCATTTGAGTGGGATTGTAGAAAGTGGAGTCAGGAACGGCTCCAATGTAGCTGTAGTTTTGCGGGCTGTTGAAGAGATGGGGGAAGTAGCCTGAATTGAAAATATTTTACAAGAGATGAGGAAAATAATTTAAATTGAAAATTTCTTACATCAACTGTACTTGAAAGAGAATACAACAAACCTTTCTTTAGTTCCGGTATTCCAAATGCCTTGGGGAACGATGCGAGTGGCATCTGTAGGAAGTTTAGCGTGTCCACAAACCGCACGCTCCTGTTGACCATGTGCATGAGCTTTAGTCCCGAGAGTATCATCTTACTCGGGACATCGTCGCTCGACATCATGGTTCTCAGCAGAAATTGGCCATCATACCTCAAGCAATACATGATTGAAGAGGGATAGAAAACGAAAGAAATCAACGAGTGTCAAGAGAGTAAGAAATTTGACTTACCCCTTTAGGTTATGCGCGAGAACCGTTGCGTTACGGTTTTCCTTGAGGTTCAGCCACTTTACGAACTCGCTGACAAGGTCCCTGTTGCATCCATCCATATCGTGCCATACATGGACACGAAGCCCTCCGCATTGATTGCACGAGTCTTGAGACTCGTGAGACTCTGGCGTGGTGTGCTGGCAGGCACTACACGAGCGGATGGCAATGATGACGTTCGGCTTGTGAACGTTTTTGCCATTCTCGCTCACGACTGTCGACTGAACAAATGAATTGTTGAGGGCTAGTTTTGAGAGAGCTGGTGAGAGAGAGCTAGTTTGAAAAAAAAAATGTACTACCTCAATATCGAAGGCGATAGTCTTGAGTCGAAATCTGGAGGAGATGGGGCTCGCTGGTGCAACGAAGCATGTGGGATGGTCTTTAGGCATATCCGTTTTGCATCGAGGGCAAAACGACATGCCACATACGTGAGCTCGTCCTTTTCTTCCTTCGTCAATAACCTTCAATAGTATCGAGTAATGCCTTTTCCAGAGTGAACAAATCAAGTAAATTGAATAACCTGATTGCACGTCTCACAGATTTGGACGCGCTCGCATCTTGATGCACCTCCTCGGACACCCTGCTCCAAGTGACGTTTGAAGCAGTCCTCATTGTTGAAGACGAATCGACACTGAGCGCATTCTTTATGCAGCTGGCCACTACACTCTTCGATGCGCGGATGGGTGCAGAGAGAGCATCTCAGGGGGCAGTTGTAATGGGCGTCTCTGCTCTTGTAGAGCGAGTTGCAATTCCCGCAATAGTAATCGTTCTCTGAAAAGATTTTTTTTTTCGGAATCTTTGTAATTAAACCATTAAACTGTCAACTAATCAAAGAATTTTTTTCTCTGAATATTTGTAATTAAAAACATTAAACTGTCAACTAACAAAAGATTTTGTTCTCTTTTGGACCTTTGTTATTAAAACAATAAACTGTCAACTAACCAAAGAATGCCGGGATTTTCTTGATGTGGTCGTAGTGGTTGGTCTTGAGTCGCAGTCCAATGACCTTTCCATCTCCAGTAAAGGGGCCTCGGAATAATGGATGCTTGGCTCCATCAAATACTATGAGCTGGTAGTCGGTGAGTCTCTCCTGCATCTCCTTGACATCCTTGAGATCGTACGATTCCTTTTGGGGAAGACCCAGACGGTTGAGTAGCTCCAGAGCAGCCTTCTGCTGAGGCTTCATGCATCGAGAAAGAGCTCTCCATTTGGGGAAGTCACCTTCCCTATTCAAGTAGGCAATGCCTACGGCGATGGCTTACGGGAGGCAGTTGTTCCCTTAATCAACACAATTGTTTAGCATATAGTTCTCGTACATCTGTTTTAAAATGTATAGACTGTATGTATACCCAATAGTTCAAAATTGTAATTTCACCAACACCTACCTATGACTTTTGTGATGTTATCGTCTCGACGGGACACGTTGTTGGCCGGTCTACCCGATCCTGATGGCATATCCACCCAAGAAACACGCATTTCAAGCTGAAATTATACATTTGCGGAATGAGAAAAGTGAAACAAGGATTCGAATGTTTACTAACGTTTCCGAGAACCAATGGGGCGATGATGCCGGTACTCGTCTCGGCGATTGTCATCTCGCGCCGAAGCGTAGAGGAACTGAACCTCGGATAAGGGATGGCCCTCATCCCAAAGTTCTTTGTGCTTCCGTCCTGTGTGATGCCCACGGACACGTAGAAATTGCCCCCTGCCGGTTTCGATGTTTCTACAAGGTCGTGGACTATCTGTAAAAGAAGCATTTTCTATGTTGATATCGAGTATGCATGGATATAATGATAACTCAACAAATCATGTTATTAACCTTGTCGAAGAGATCCTCAATGGAGGACGTGCCATTGGCCAACTCATTCAGCCTGAAGGTCAAGTTCTTTTGAACCACTCCAAATTTTTTAGAGTGGCTGTTGTCTTCTGCGGTGAGGTTGTAAAAGTCCCTCACATCATGCTGAACGCCGTTCACGACAAGACAGTCCTTTAAAACGCATTCTTTAGTACAATTAATAATAACAATCTTTAATAAATATAATAACAATACTAATAAATAATAATAATAATAATAATAATAATAATAATAATAATAATAATAATAATAATAATAAATAAATAAATAATTGATATTTAATTAATAATAATAATCGCATTCTTTAGTACAATTATCAATTGATATTTTCTCAAGATTTACCTTTTCAATCTGATCCTCGTCTGAGTCATCTTCGTCGGAGGATGAGGGCTCCGAACTCTGCATTTCAACATCCAACGATGTAGATGGTCCGCCTCCATAATGTATTCTGTCCTGCTCCATCATCTCGACGTCCTCATAAGGGCAAGGCATCTGCTCCTGGAAACTTTTTATTTTTTAAGAATGATAAAATGTAAAATTCCTCACATTGCTCAAGACACATCGAGACAATTCTTTAATATACATTCTTTTGTACAATTATTTACTGTTTTTGGTGTTATATGAAGATATACCTTTTCAGTCTGCTCTTTGTCAGAGTCATCTTCGTCGGAGGTAGAGGACTCCAAACTCTGCATCTCAACATCCGAGGATGTTGAGGGTCCGCCTCCATACTGTATTCTATCCTGTTCCAGCATTTCGAGGTACTCCTCATAAGTGCACGGCATCTGCTAAAATAAACGTTGTGTGTAAAATGATTGTTTTCTTATCAAAATAATAAAGTATAACCATTTCAGGATTCTGATAAGCGTCCATGGCCGAGGCTCGATCTGACGTAAGTTATCTGGAATTTTTAGACAAATTAATAACACAATAATTCAGTTGACAGATTGGTTCTTATCCGGAGAAAATACAAGAAGACCCGTAGCCGAAAAGAAGATTCGTGCTGACGGACAAGGATACGAGAAGGTTGGTAATATTGAACCTAGGGCTAAAGAACAAATACTAATAACTTTTTGTTGCAAGGTTAACGAATCTAAAGAAAGTATCGAGAAGGTGAAGCCGATTCAATACGTCTTCAACATTGAGAAAGGAAGCAAATTCGTCTTCAATTTTCACACCTTCAAGTGTAAGTTGACGTCATCTTATACTTATCAAAACAATCACTCTCCCCCTCCTCCCGCATCTTCCGGTTTTTCTCTCTCTTTCTTTCTCTCTCTCTGTTTTACACACTATTTCTTTCTCTTACTCTCTCTTTGTTCCATGATCTCAAGCTTCGCTAATGGAATGTCTGGAGATTGCATAAGCTGATAACAATAATCATCGGCCAGAAACTTGATATTTAGCTCTTTTAGCTTCATTAACCGGAAACATGACATTTACATATTTTAGCTTCATTCATGATCGTATGTAAGGTCAAGCTGTTGTGCTCTTTTTTTTTTGTCCTTTATCTATCTCTGACATTTGATTACTTCTCTTGCTTTGGAAATTTTGATTATTTCAGAAATTTACCCCTTCCGGACCCCAACCGAAACGCTTACAGAATATGTTAGTTTTCTACTTTTGTCTTATTTAAAGATTTTTTGGTTTTATCATCTTTTTTCACAAACCTTTTTTTTTTTTCCAGTTAATCAGGATGGACACCCCAAAAGTCGAGAATGAGATGGGCAAAAACATGGACAAGAAGAAAAGCGACAAAAGGAAGATGAAGGTTTAAATTGATTCATAACATATTTAAGGATGAAGTAGGCTTTCAACTGATTCACAAGGTATTGAGAATAAATAACCTCTTTTTTCCAGGTTGTAGAAGAGCCCAAGACGAAAGAGAGACGTCTTGATGAGGTTAATTTTACAGTTGGCAGATATGATATTAAATGTTTTTCGTTGTGATCAAATTCTGACATTATTGAAGGTGCCATATCGTCCCATAAGAGGAGACGAGAAGCTGGCTGCTTTTTCTCAGCAATATCTAGGCCAGACACGTTCACATATGCTGTTGCTACAGCTTTGCCGAGCGTGTGGTGAGCGCCTTCCACTTGTGAACAAGGAGGTCGTTCATGAGGGCTTGCCTTGTCTGGTGGTACCTTTGTGTTCCACCTGTGTCTACATCAACCACCTGTGTCTACATCAAAAGTAAGAGCGGTTGTGACACATTTTTCAATATCGTCTTGAAAAATATACATAACCCTTGACTGAATATAGATTTTTCCAAATGAACTGTTGAAACTAGATTTGTTTTTACTCGATTTGTTTTTTCCTCAAAGTAATAAAATACTAAGCTATTCAGTTCATTTTATGTTTTGTTTCGTTTTGTCTTTGAGATGATAAAATGTTGTTGCTAATCTTTGTGTTCTTTATTCTACAAAGGCGAAAGAAAACGTGACGTATTCTTGATTATTGGAAACAGTGATTATTGGAAACACGTGATAAAAAATTGTCTAATAAAAGATTCAAAAATACACGTCGGAGAGAGTGTATAAAAAGTATGTCTTTCTGAGAAAGACTACACTGTAAGAGAAAAAACGCTAGAGAGCGTAAAAGAAAATAGCATGTAATATTGAGAGACGCAGATAAAAGCATCATGGATGGTTATGTTTTCAAGAGATTCAGAGAAAAAATATCTGACAGAGTATAAAGATAGAGAGAGAGAGAGAGAGAGAGAGAGAGAGAGAGAGAGAGAGAGAGAGAGAGAGAGAGAGAGAGAAAGAGAGAGGAAGAGAGAGAAGAGAGAGAAGATATAGAGAGAGAGCAAGAGAGAGAGAGAAAAGAGAGAAAGAGAGAGAAGATATAGAGAGAGAAAGAGAGAGAGAGAAAAGAGAGAAAGAGAGAAAAAAGAGAGAGAAATAAAGATAAATAGAGAAATAGAGAGAGATAAAGATCAGCTGGAGTGATTCTTTGCGGTCAGAGAAAAAGTCTCTCGATTTAACACACTATTAAAAATTGGTTACACACCCCTCCACATCACACATATGTCTTTCGCATGATGACTGAATGTGAACATAGAATCATATGTAACTCCAAGGATTTCGACGGTATTCACGGTGGGTACGCTCTGACCTCCGATCGAGACATCTAGGATAGTCTTGTACTCTTTGCTGTAAGGTGTGAAGAGTAGAAGCTGGCTTTTGGCAGGAGAAATAGATAGTCCACGATCGTGGATGAACTTTTCGATGTGTGGGAGACCGGATCGTATGTGTAGCGAGGCAGTGGAAATGCTCGGATCTGACGCCCATAGCGTTATATCATCAGCATAAGAGACGATTTTGATGTTTGGATCGTTGTTCGGAAGATCGCTTAGATATAAATTGAAAAGAAGCGGTGAGAGTGCGCTGCCTTGAGGGACTCCGCTTCTGATCAGGGATGAGCTTGAGAGGACGTCGCGAAAGGATGTACGGCTCGTTCGTCCTCTGAGGTACGATGCTAGCCATTTCTTTGCGAAGTTTGGGGCGTCGGTTTGTAGGACGAGATCTATGAGTACCGCTATGTCTATGCTGTCGAAGGCCTTTGACATGTCGATTGCCAACATCACTGTACGTTTAGCTGGTCTCTTCGCGTTAAAACCTGCAGCTACGTCTTTTGAAAGAGTGAGGAGGGCAGAGGTGGTGGATCTTCCTGTGGTGAATCCATGCTGGTGCTCAGCTACTCTTACGTACGGCTTGAATTCTTCCAATAGAAGTCGTTCTATGATTTTCGCCATCGGTGAGAGTAAGGAGATCGGTCGGTATCCTGGTCCATCCGTTGCCTCTTTTCCTGCGTTCAGGAGTGGGAGAATGACTGAAGATTTCCAAATCATGGGAATTCTGCCAGAGCTGAGGGAGTCGTTGATGAGCTTTGTGAGGGCGGCTATACCTCTGTTCCCGAGATAATGGAAGAGTATTGGAGCGAGTCCGTCCGGTCCGAGGGCTGTTGATTTCTTTGTCTTCTTAATAGCTGATTTCACTGCGGCCTCTGAGTACTCGACAAAATCTTTAGCGTGGATGTTGTGAACTTTCTTCATGGTTTTCCGATTTTCCTTTTTTGTTTTGTAGTCGACTGGGCGTGTGAAGCGTTAGTTGAATTGCTTCGCGATTTCGAAGGAGGATGTTAGGGGTCCTTTCTCGAAGTCGATGGCGCAGTTTGGTGGGGGACGTCCTTTATCATTCAACATCTTGATCGTTTTCCACAGTTTCTTGCTGTCTAGTTTGGGATCAAAGGTCTCCATGAAGTTTCTCCAGATGTCCCTTTTGTTTCTGTCCGTGGCTCGTCTGATGTTCATGTTGAGGGTGCTGATGTCTTGGCTTGATGGGTCTGATTCTCGTAAAGCGTCTCGTTTGGTCATCCAATCTTGGATTTCTGGTGTTAAGGCAACGTTTCTCTTCTTGATGCGACCGCGTGGGATTGAGCTGGCGGCTGCAGATAACAGGATCTTCCGGAAGAAGGGCTCAGCTTGGGCGGCGGGGAGGTCGGGAAGAGGTGTCGTGGATAACTTTTCTTCGACGAGCTGTTCAAAGATTTTCCAGTTCGCTTTTCCGAAGTTGGTGGAGGAGACTTTCCTGTGCGTACGGATGTAGTTGGAACCCTCAAGGACGATTACGATGGGTAGATGGTCGGAGCTTCCAGATGGTATTGTTTTCCATGAGACTTGAGAAAGTAAGTCCAGCGAACAAATAGAGATGTCTGGAGAAGATGGTCTTCCGTTGACTGGTACTCTGGTAGGCGTGTCACGGTTTACTGCGGCGTGTTCTGAAGCATCGATCGTTTCTGCGATGTGAGAGCCTCTGCTGTCTGAAGATTTGGAGAACCATGCGGCATCATGAGCGTTAAGATCACCGACTATGATGGATTTCTCGCGATTGTGTAAGAACGGAGTGAGGTCGGGCGTGTAACCAGTGGTGCAAGAGCTCGTCGGTGGTATGTATATGTTGGTAACATCGAGCGACTTCCCATCGGCATCGAATATGCGGACGGTGAGAGATTCCAAATGTGTGTCGGTCGGAGAGGGCATTACAGTGTAGGACAGCGATTCGCTGATTCCGGTAATAAGACCGCCTCCGGAGTTCTTCTCACGATCTTTTCTTACGATAGTGTATCCAGGAATTTGTGGACATTTGGAACGGTTCGTTAGCTTAGTTTCTTGGATGAGAAATAGATCGACTTTCAGACGAGTGATGAGTTCATGGAGTTCCGTCGTTTTGCCAGAGAAGCCATTGCAGTTGTGTTGCAAAATCTTGAGGTTCCTGCTGTTGGACGTGGGGTCAGAGGAGAGAGTTTGCCTGGTGTTCGTGGTCGTCAGCGGAGTCGTTGATGTTATGCATGACGGGCAGCGGTATTCGACTTGGATGTATTCTTTGAGTGAGGAGAGGCCACTGCATGTCGATTTAGTGTGGACCCACTCTGAGCAGTAGGAGCACTGGATGCAGTTAGTATTCGCCTTTCTCTTGCATGTAGTGCACAGCCAGATCCTTGGTCCTGGGTTACTCTCGATGTCTCCGGCCAATAGGAGAAGTAGTTGGGACAGGCCAGCCGGATCGGACTGTCCCTCAGGCGAAAAAAAAGAACGAAGACGGAGTTGTAGTGAAGAGATGAGAGAGAGAGAGAGAGACAGAGAGGCTCTCTTGTAGTTTCTTCGGAGCGTGATGCTTCCGGAGAAGGTTGTTGATGTCCTTTGCAGTCTGTAGACTGTCGTGCTGCACCGCATGAAAGCGGACATCGTTGTAGCACATTCTCTCTGGTAGACAACAACCCCTTCATTGGATTCACCTACGTCGCACCCTCAGTCCTGGACGAATTGCAGCAGAGCGAGCATCCACAGGTTGAGCATCTGCACAAGTTTTATAGAGTGTTTGCAAAAGTGTGAAACGATGCATTTTGTGTTGAAGGTGACCAGAGCACGACAGAATGGCAGAAGAGTCAACGCACCGACCTTCTCTAACAAGTTTGTTGAAACTCAATGAGTTATGATTCACATAACAGAAAGTTCAACGGATGGAAAAAGTTTTAGTTCAGTTCTCAGTAAATACCGAGAGTCACCCGTTGAGGTTGTGGCATAAAGTTAGGGTGCGCTGACTATTGTGCGAGCGAACCTAAAGCAGGGAACCTAAAGCAGGGTATTTCTTCAACCCGCGCTGCGATCTATGCGCTAATATATGTGCTATCCGCGAAAGGCTAGTTGGAAAAATGTTCTGCTCGTGCGCGTTCTCAATTTTTCAAATACGCTCTTGGTCAAAGAAGGTCTCTCACAAGTGTGCTCTTCCCTCATTAGTTTCTTTGATCTGAAAGCTTCTCTGGCGATTGGTAAGAAACAGCTCGACTCAAAGTGGATGTTGCAGTCACGAAGACGTGGAGATGAGTCGCCCACCCTTTTTATAAGGCCACTTTTGCTCTCTAAACAATTGTTAATATTAAAATGTTATTCTTCTCGAAAATTCTAAAGAAGTTTGCTTCAATTCGATGAAATGCATCTTTCATTTCGAACGGGAAAGAGCAATTGAATGATCAAATAGAGGGTTCACGCCTTGTTTATTCTCATCGATGTGAAAGAGGCTTCCAATTGAATGATCAAATAGAGGGTTCACGCCTTGTTTATTCTCTGATTCTAATGGCAATCCACGTCGCATGATATCGGAAGCTGAGCGTTTGTACTTCTACTATTAAACTTTTCAAAAAAAAGAAAAGTATTCTTAGCGTAAATTGGAAAAGAAATCTTTACATGGTCCCCTGCCAAAATGTGAGACGAGGAATTGAGTATCTGAAAAGACCAAAAGAGCTCTTCCATTCTCGCTTTGTCAAGAAACCAAGACTCTATCGTACGGCTACCTGCAATAAGGGTAGAAGGTTTTTTTAAATCCTCAATTTGGTTTCTATGGCGTTTTTGTAGACTGGGCCTTCTAGTTTTTTTCTTCTAGGGCCTTCTAGTTAAGAGAACAAGTAAGAAAAAAGAAAGAGAAAAAATATAAAGAAAAAGAAAAAATACTAATTAATTGAGCCAGGCCGTTTTTAAGTTGAGGCCGTGTTTTAGGGGAGCAAAGGGTGTGAAGGCAAAGGGTGTACACTTTGTTAAATGGGCAATTAACAAAGTAAGGCATGAGGACGCCTTGAGTGAGGCCGCGAGTTTTATTTTTACATTAAAACATATTTTTACATTAAAAAACGCTTAGGCTTAGTAAAAGTTTACGATAACGAGGCCGTACGGCTTAGCTAACGAGGCAGAACAGCCAGGCCGTGTTTTAGGCGTCCTCATGCCTCACGGCCCCATGCCTTACTTTGTTAATTGCCTGTTCACACCCCGTCACACAATGGAGGAAGGAGGAATTAAGTTTGCACGCAATTTTTATTACTTCAAACGATCCCGCCTTAAAGTAGCTAAAAAGGCGGCGGATTTGAAAATAATTTTAAAACACGCTGCGCGTGCGCTCACGCGTGAGCGCGCACGAGCGCGCTTTAAAAAAAAAATCGATAAGGGCCGTTTTTTCACTTTTTTGTTTGCGATTCGCAATGCATATGCATATGCATTGGGCAAGTACCATTTTATGCTGGTTAAATGTAACTTTAAGCGTAGTGAGTTAGACAGAGAGATAAAGAGAGCGAGAGACAACACTGACCAGTTAGACAGAGAGAAAAGAGAGAGAACCCACTAACCAGAGAGAGTGCAGGCGAGTAGAGCATACATGAATTGACATGAATTCTCTCACCCTCGAAAGAGTACCAGAGTGCGTCTTACGTGCGCGACTGCGTCTCGCGTGCGTGCCTGCGCATCCTTATCAAAATTTTGCGTGCTGGCCTAGTCTATCGAAAGTGGTCGTCTGACGGGGGGTGCCTGTTAAATGCCATAAAATTTAGACTTTTGAACATCCTAATTCACGGCTCAGATCTCGTATAGATTTAACGTTTGTTTACAAGCTTTCCGAGACGCACTTTTTCGCGACCTCAATTTTTTTCTGATACGGAAAGCTCACGTCATGAAGGCGACTATAAACTCAATCTGCCCCATAAAAATTATAACTCGAGGCACTGTTTGCGTTTATGACCCCCCTACCAAAGGTTCTATGGGACAGATGAGAGTGGATTTTTTTACGGTATCGCCTAGGCCGTACGGCCTCGTTAGCATAAACTTTTGCCTAAGCCTAATCTTTTTTCAATGTAAAACTTTTTTGATGAAAAAGTTTTTTTGTAAATGTAATTAAGTCAGACGTATGACTCGACTGGATTTGAGCTCAACTAGATACGACCGAAATTTAAAAAAAACCGACAACTCATTTGAGCGTGCGATCTAGAAAAATGAGAAGCAAGGAGAGGAATGCAGAAGAAAAATAGGCACACTTTCAATAGGCAGCTTACTAAACCACGCCCTTCTCGCCAGTTCATTACTAATTTCATGTTTTACAAGCGCATCCATTCTGAGTTTTTATTGTACCCCTTTTTTGTACTTTAGCAATATGCACAATTTATACAAATATTAAAATGTTGCGCAAAAAAAAAATGCATGATTGGTGAATCGAACAAACAAAATTTATTTCAGTTGCTAGACGACGAATCATGGACTCAGTTAGACTAAATTCTTCTGAGAGGTTCATATCATCATTTTACGATGTCCTGCAAAAAAACAAACAAATATCTTCATAAAAAATAGAGGCATTATGGTGTATTGAGAATACAGATGAATCAATGTACCGGTTCTGTAACTTGTAGGAAAAAAGATATTGCAGGAGTTGATTTAAATTTCATGAGAAACCGAAGAGTTCACGAGTCTGGGAGTTGAGTACTAAATTCCTGTCGTCTCTTTGCGGCCCTACACGTCCACAGTCTCTTATCATAAGGCGATAAAATCGAATGTGGGGAATGCGGGTTTCTGTTACAGAACCTTTGTCTTATTACCGAAAGCGCTGTAAACATGAAAGCACGGAATATGCAGCTCATTCTATGTCTTGTGATAAGAACATGCGATCAGTTTCTTGCTCGACCATCTCCAGTTTTCTCTTCGACTCTTCCCATTCCAAGATGATTTCTGCCATTTTGTCGGAGACTTCCCCTTCGACAGCTGCCTGTATGAACACTCCTTATTAGTTAAATTCCAACCACATCTCCCTATCCTAAGTTTTTGGTAGATGATTCGCAATTGGTAACCCCGAGTATTCCACTATAACCTAATTCATCAAAATACAACCCATTTGTTACTACAATACTTGTTTGCAAACTTCGAATAATGCATTATTTCGGAACTGTAGTATATGATTAAAAATGTTTTTCGCTTCAATTCATCGGGCGAAGACTAGTGCTGTGGCTAACCTTCTCTCGGTTAATTCGATTTACAGTCTCCTCCAAGTCCTGCCTCGCTGATTCGATCGTGTTCCGCATATTGCCGATCTCAAAGTCAATCTCTATTCATGTTTTACACCATAATTCATGTTTAAAGGAGAGAAAAAAATTAAGCAGCTCGTGTTTAACGAGATTTTTTGTTTGCTGTTTGATACGGAATGTCGATATTTCCAACACATTTATTTTGCTTTCCTGCCTCATCAATATTGACCTGAGATTTGAAAAATTTCATAACAATTAGTATTGTCATCTGATCGCATGGAAAAAGCGACATGTTTTAACTGAGTAGTTCCTCTTTTTGTCTTACCCATTATTCTACCATTTTCTTGCTCTCTCTCTCTCTCTCTCTCTCTCTCATGCTTTTTCTTCTTTCCTTCCGAGTCTCTCTTTCTCATGCTCTCTCTTTTCATTTCCTTTTTCTCTCCCATCCTCTTTCTTCTTTTTCTTTCCATTCTCTCTAGACTTCACGTACACGTACACCCTATTAAATGAAACTTCATCTGATTTCGTGACACCTAAACCTATTTTCAGTTGAATTCGACCCAAATCAACCTATTTCGGCACGAATCAACCTGTTTCGGTGAAACGTTTACTTTCTTCGAAAAAGAATTACACCTAATTTTCTGAAACATCTACCTTTTCGAATTTAAATTTTTTCGAAAATTTAAATTAAACATTTATGTTATTGAATTGGATTCATTCCTTGCAAATACATATTGAATAATAAATTATGTAAGAATTTATCCGATGTTAGAAATAATATTAGACTTTTTCTTAAAAATTTCCCAGATCATTTTCGCAGTTTCTTAAGTGCCAAGAAAGATGAAAACAAGTGCTCCTAAATCAGAAGCTAAAAACTAATGAGTGAATTTTCAAGGAAGGATAGGCAAGAAAAGAAGGGTTGACATAAGCAGGGGAAGGGAGGAGATATAGGGAGGGGTCCTGAAGAGAGGGGAGGGGGAACTGCAAATTCAATAAGGTTGAAGTGTCACGGAAATAAGTGAACGTTCCATTTTAAAAATTGAAGTTTCAACAACAAAAAAGATGACTTTTCTGTTCAATAAGGTAGAATTTTCACGAAAATAAATTAACGTGTGACTTTTCTTTAGAGTGAATATATGAGCGCTTAAGTATTCATATTAAGTGGCCGTAATTTAATAAGTTCTTATGTCTTTTTTTAGTTTGACGTGTCACGAAATTAGAGGGAAATGTTTTTTTAATAAGTTTGACGTGTTTCTCAACATAGGTGGACGTTTCACAAAACTAAGTAGACATTTATATGATCCCCTTTCTCTTGTTGTTGTTGTTGTTGCCGGCTTCGAGAACGTGATCGAGTCTTTTTCTTCTCTCTTTCTTTATCTCTCTACACACTCTCTTTCTTTCCGTAAGCAAGTAGTTATTTTTTGGATGAAAACCAGATAAATGTCTTTCATTTGAGAGTAGAGCAAATGATGACTTACATCCTGCTGAAGTTCGAGAGTTGCGTTGATGTCTGCCCTGCATGCGTCACTCTCTCTCTCAAGCAGCGCCCTCTCCCTCTGCCACTTGAGCCTCTCTTTCTCTCGCAGCTTCTCTCGTGCGTCCTCTTCTCTTCTCTCGCAATGCTCTCTCTCCTTTTCCACTCCGATCTCCTCTAGGGTTCGACGACACTCTGCCTCCACTTTCTTCAGGCTTGAAGCTATCTTAAAGTTCGCCTTTTCCATGTATTGCTCTCATTACACGGTTAACAGAGAAAATAGAACAGTCGGAACACTAAAAAGTTTCGGAATGATCTATCAAATAGATTGACTCTAGTGTTTATTTACAACTGATTATTGACTCATAGAGGAAAACCTGCAAAGCTAGGGTCTCGAGGTCACTCCTTGTCTTGTAGATGAGCCGCTTCCCCTTCTCGGTGACCACCTCGTGAAGCGAGCGAGCATCTTCGGCTTGCAGACCGACCTCGAAATAGGCATTTCTGAGATTAAAATACTGAACGGTTTAAACAACCTTCAAGAGGGAGAGAAACCAAGAAGGGGAGCGTGCACACTGACACTGACAGATTGCGCTTAACTGGTTGAATAAGAAAGAAACTGTGTCTAATTTGCGAGAAGCTTCAACCCTGCCATATTGTTCGTGATGAGAAACAGCAATAGAACACGAAACATCGCAATCAGAAATGTTTTGCAAAAGCGATGAATTATCAGGCTACATATAATAGCTAATGAAAGTTAGAGTAAGACCTTGATTTTGACAGAGAGAGAGAGAGCAAATGAGAGAGAAAGAGAAAGTTGGCTAAAGAGCAAACAAGAGAGGCATAAAGAGAGATGAGCAGCGTGATTCTTGTGAGAGTATGAGATGTGAATTAACGGACGAGTTCCTGCTGATTGTGCTCTCCGAGCAGCTCCTGTCTGACCTGCAGAACTCGCTGCAATCGTCTCTTCACCGGCCCTTGGATCGCAGAAAATCTCTGCAATTCCACCTCAATTACTCTGTTTCGAGCTTTTTTTCTGAATTGTTTTTGTAATAAGTAGAAAATTCAAAAACATAAGTTACACAAAAGCAAGTAATAAAGCCTTCAGTAAACGCAGATCTTAATCAATCATCGCTCTTCAAAACAAAAAATGCCGATTGCTAATAAACAGTTGCTATTCTGAGCATTCCTGGTGATTCTTTAATCCAGACCCAAGACTTTCAAGTTGTTTTTCGTTTCTTCTCCAACCTTTTTGGCCTCGATGACAAGGGCATATTTCTTCTTGTAGACCTCTTCAATTCCAAGCGTCAATTGCTCAAGTTTCGTCTTGTTCTGCTGCTTTTCCATGCGCATTTCACGCGCTGTCGCTGCATCGATGCCACTTTCCGTCGTTTGCGCTGTCATGGCGGCTTCCAGCTCCTGAAGTCATCTTTTTTCATGTGTGCATTGCCACCAGCTCTCTCTCTCTCTCTCTCTCTCTTTTCAACTTTTTAAGAACTCTAAAATTTTCTAATATTGAGGAATAATCATGCGAACCTGCATTTTCTTCTTGGCTGCATTCAATTCCTGCTCTTTTTCTCTGGCGACTTTATCAAACAGAACGCATCTTTCGCGTTTACCGTTAACTTCCTGAAAATATTTTTTCTGGTTTTTCAGGATTAATCGTGTTCAACAAGATCAATCACAGAACTATCATATCCATAGGTAAACTCCGACCTGGCAAAAAAAAATCTTCTAGGGCGCCCGACCTACCGACCCTCTCCCTCACTCGAAATGAATGTATCAGATTTTTCACAGCAAAAATTGCCAAAAAATCATTCCTCTACATAATTAAAACGTTTCATCAGCCTTAAATCAGAATCAACCGGGTTCTTTAAGTGAAAAGTGCAACTTTTAACATACTTTAGCGATCAATCTATTGAAAAAATAAAGACATATTTTACGTACTTACGATCAGACCGTTGATTTTATATTTCGATTTTAACATGCTTTGATCGAGTATTTCATTGAGAGTTATAAGCAAGGAGCAAGGCTGACTCACACTTTCCAGCTCCATGAAGTATTCCCTGCACTTGGTAACATCTTGCTCCAACTGACTCTTCTGATCCTTGAGACTTCTGCATGCATCTCCCTTAAACAAACACATGAGAAATGTTGCAGATCGCTACTGGGAGACCCTCCTACTTAAGATCTACTGGGAGACCCTCCTACTTAAGATCTACTGGGAGACCCTCCTACTTAAGATCTATTGGGAGACCCTCCTACTTAATATCTAATGGGAGACCCTCCTACTTAAGATCTACTGGGAGACCCTCCTACTTAAGATCTACTGGGAGACCCTCCTACTTAAGATCTACTGGGAGACCCTCCTACTTAAGAGCTACTGGGAGACCCTCCTACTTAAGATCTACTGGGAGACCCTCCTACTTAAGATCTACTGGGAGACCCTCCTACTTAAGATCTACTGGGATACCCTCCTACTTAAGATCTACTGGGAGACCCTCCTACTTAAGATCTACTGGGAGACCCTCCTACTTAAGATCTACTGGGATACCCTCCTACTTAAGATCTACTGGGAGACCCTCCTACTTAAGATCTACTGGGATACCCTCCTACTTAAGATCTACTGGGAGACCCTCCTACTTAAGATCTACTGGGAGACCCTCCTACTTAAGATCTACTGGGATACCCTCCTACTTAAGATCTACTGGGAGACCCTCCTACTTAAGATCTACTGGGAGACCCTCCTACTTAAGATCTACTGGGAGACCCTCCTACTTAAGATCTACTGGGAGACCCTCCTACTTAAGATCTACTGGGAGACCCTCCTACTTAAGATCTAATGGGAGACCCTCCTACTTAAGATCTACTGGGAGACCCTCCTACTTAAGATCTACTGGGAGACCCTCCTACTTAAGATCTACTTGATCAAGATGTTGAATGATAAAGGACGTCCCCCACCAAACTGCGCCATCGACTTCGGGAAAGGACCCCTCACATCCTCCTTCGAAATCGCGAACCAGTTCAACATCGCATGCAGAAGCACTGTTGAAAGAGCCCTGTCGGAAACAGCAGAGAAGAACAACGGGAAAAGCGTCGCCAATCGAGTCCACACAAACATGGTCTCAGAAGAAAAGGAAACCATCCAAGGTCCAGTCATACTGGGCGGCCGACCACCACCGGACATAAATGAAGAAGAAGTGGACCTCTCCAGAAACGCTCGCTGCACGCTGAGCCAACTCCGCTCAGGCTACAGCAGGCACACCAACCACTACTTACACCGGATCGATGACTCGATACCTGACTACTGCCCAGACTGTCTCAATGGACCTCACGACGTGGCCCATCTCTTCAAATTCGACTGCTTCTACCCGCGGCTGTGCAAATCTAGAATTGGAGTACGCTGTCTAATGGCTGCTACCAAAGATAACTTTACCAAAATTCGAGATAATGTTAATAAGACTGATCTTTGAAATGAACTACTAATTTGATTGTTGTTGTCGTCCAACTGTAGCGCACACAAAATCAAACATTTATTGCAATAAATTTGCTTAACCCTGTATTTCTCACAGTGCACGTAAGAGTACCGTGGACTTTTTCTAATTCTGTAGAACTCCATCTCACCCTTCTCCGAGGTGAGAGTTGAAAGAAAGGTTCATTCAGAATACATGGCGCCTGAGATTCGGTCACGGCCGAGCAGTCGACTGGTGGAGTCTCGGTGCGCTGATGTTCGACATACTCACCGGCGGCCCGCCATTCATGGCTGACAACAGAAATAAAACCATCGACAAGATCCTCAAGGTCTCCCTCTGCAGCTTGACAAGTTTGAAATGAAGGAAGTGATTTTAAGCGAAAAAAAGAGGACGTGAAAGACATTTATTCATTTTATTCCGTGCAGATAAACAATATATTTAAAAAAGATACAATTAAGAGAGTGTTTAGAAAATAAGCATGGACTGATACGAAAACATTCTAGGTTACAATACTTAGTGCTGGTGGCAGTTTTGTCTACCACATATCGACTTATATCTTTTATAACTAATTATGAAATGCAAAAAAAAAGACTGGTTCTACTAACTTAATAATACATACAGTCGATAAAAAATTTACATGGTAATCGAATACTATTTAGTCAATCTACAACATTCGGAGTCGGTAATATGACTTCTATTGGTAGCTTCTTCAAGTTCTTTGCAAACTGCGAGGCATTTTTGATGGATACTAGTTCTTCTGGAAGTGAATTCCAGACTGGTATAGATATGGAAACGAATGTAGACATTCTAGCGGGATAAATAATCGGGAGGCGTATTCTAACAGAACGGGCTTGTCTCGTATGATAAATGGGTGGAGAAACTTCATACGGAAAAGAAAAATCGAGGGAGCAGATATTGTGGGGACACTTGTGCAAGAAACACAAATCTTTAAATGCTCGGCGCGGCGCTGTACATTGGATTGATTCAGGGAAGATTCACTTTGCCCGCCTATTTGTCGCCCGAGGCTAGGGATCTCATCAAAAAGCTCCTGAAGAGAAACGTCGAGATGAGACTAGGAGCCTGAACTGGAATGTCTTTAACTGTACAATCAAATAAGATTGAGGCTATGTTTTCACTGCTTTTTTCTCACCAATTTTTTTCTTCGACCATTTCCTCAACTTGATGATGAACTTCATCATTTGTCATGTTTTCATCTTAATCCATCCAAAACGATCCTCTAACTTCAATCATATCTCAATGAAAAGAGTGACAATTGCAGAAGATGCTGGCGAAATCAAAAAGCATCCATTCTTCCATAACTTGGAATGGGATACTGTAACTTCAAGAGAGGTTTATTTAAACATCGTCCATCTTTCGCTTTGTTTCAAATGCCGCTGAATCGGTTAAAATCCAGTGATAATGCTATTTCAAAAATCATAATCTGATTCCTTTGCAGATGGTTCCCCCGTTCACACCAAATATCAGAGAAGACGACGATGCTTCTCTATTTGATTCAAAGTTAACAAAAATTACACCGGTTGGTGATGAGACTCTGAAGGAATTCGGCCCTCAAAAACCGTTGAGGACCCCTGAAAAGTAATCCTGATTCAATAAGGAGTGTTGCAGGTAGATTCACCATGTGATACCTCATTCTCTCTGGTTGTTGTTGTTGTTGTTGTTGCCGGCAAACGTCTCGCGTCGAAGAGAGTTGGCTATAAAGAGCCGCTCTCTCCCTCTCTCTCTCCTCTCTTTTTTTTAATACATCTCTTCTTCTTTCCTTCACAACAGTCTCAGAAATGAGGCTACTTCTTTTGGTTTCATCCAGAGATCTTCCAACGTGAGTCTTGTTGGACGTCTAGCGCATTTGAAGAGATGGGCCACGTCGTGAGGTCCATTGAGACAGTCTGGGCAGTAGTCAGGTATCGAGTCATCGATCCGGTGTAAGTAGTGGTTGGTGTACCTGCTGTAGCCTGAGCGGAGTTGGCTCAGCGTGCAGCGGGCGTTTCTGGAGAGGTCCACTTCTTCTTCATTTATGTCCGGTGGTGGTCGGCCGCCCAGTATGACTGGACCTTGGATGGTTTCCTTTTCTTCTGAGACCATGTTTGTGTGGACTCGGTTGGCGACGCTTTTCCCGTTGTTCTTCTCTGCTGTTTCCGACAGGGCTCTTTCAACAGTGCTTCTGCATGCGATGTAAAGATCAGCCTTCATGTTGCGTGGTTGGGGTCCTTGGAGAAATAATCCGTGATGGAAGTGAGTTTGGCTCAAGGTCCTTGCCAAGTATTGGGCTGATAGCATGTGAAGGTGCGATTTCGATCTCATAACTTAAGCTTCAGCATGTATGTGGTCGACGCTGGCCATTTGATGGTTTCCTGTTACGATACGCAGGCCATTGTTCTGTCCTCTTTGAATTTTGGTATGTGCTGAGGAGGAGAAAAAGCTGGCCCAGGCTGGAGCTGCGTAGCTGTATATAGATTGGCAAATGGCTTTGTACGTGAGACGGAGTGTCTCCTTTTGGTTGCCCCATGTACTGCCGGCTAGCGCCTTCAGTACATTGTTACGTTGCGACATTCGGCCTGCTCTGTCTTTCGCATGATGACTGAATGTGAACATAGAATCATATGTAACTCCAAGGATTTCGACGGTATTCACGGTGGGTACGCTCTGACCTCCGATCGAGACATCTAGGATAGTCTTGTACTCTTTGCTGTAAGGTGTGAAGAGTAGAAGCTGGCTTTTGGCAAGAGAAATAGATAGTCCACGATCGTGGATGAACTTTTCGATGTGTGGGAGACCGGATCGTATGTGTAGCGAGGCAGTGGAAATGCTCGGATCTGACGCCCATAGCGTTATATCATCAGCATAAGAGACGATTTTGATGTTTGGATCGTTGTTCGGAAGATCGCTTAGATATAAATTGAAAAGAAGCGGTGAGAGTGCGCTGCCTTGAGGGACTCCGCTTCTGATCAGGGATGAGCTTGAGAGGACGTCGCGAAAGGATGTACGGCTCGTTCGTCCTCTGAGGTACGATGCTAGCCATTTCTTTGCGAAGTTTGGGGCGTCGGTTTGTAGGACGAGATCTATGAGTACCGCTATGTCTATGCTGTCGAAGGCCTTTGACATGTCGATTGCCAAGATCACTGTACGTTTAGCTGGTCTCTTCGCGTTAAAACCTGCAGCTACGTCTTTTGAAAGAGTGAGGAGGGCAGAGGTGGTGGATCTTCCTGTGGTGAATCCATGCTGGTGCTCAGCTACTCTTACGTACGGCTTGAATTCTTCCAATAGAAGTCGTTCTATGATTTTCGCCATCGGTGAGAGTAAGGAGATCGGTCGGTATCCTGGTCCATCCGTTGCCTCTTTTCCTGCGTTCAGGAGTGGGAGAATGACTGAAGATTTCCAAATCATGGGAATTCTGCCAGAGCTGAGGGAGTCGTTGATGAGCTTTGTGAGGGCGGCTATACCTCTGTTCCCGAGATAATGGAAGAGTATTGGAGCGAGTCCGTCCGGTCCGAGGGCTGTTGATTTCTTTGTCTTCTTAATAGCTGATTTCACTGCGGCCTCTGAGTACTCGACAAAATCTTTAGCGTGGATGTTGTGAACTTTCTTCATGGTTTTCCGATTTTCCTTTTTTGTTTTGTAGTCGACTGGGCGTGTGAAGCGTTAGTTGAATTGCTTCGCGATTTCGAAGGAGGATGTTAGGGGTCCTTTCCCGAAGTCGATGGCGCAGTTTGGTGGGGGACGTCCTTTATCATTCAACATCTTGATCGTTTTCCACAGTTTCTTGCTGTCTAGTTTGGGATCAAAGGTCTCCATGAAGTTTCTCCAGATGTCCCTTTTGTTTCTGTCCGTGGCTCGTCTGATGTTCATGTTGAGGGTGCTGATGTCTTGGCTTGATGGGTCTGATTCTCGTAAAGCGTCTCGTTTGGTCATCCAATCTTGGATTTCTGGTGTTAAGGCAACGTTTCTCTTCTTGATGCGACCGCGTGGGATTGAGCTGGCGGCTGCAGATAACAGGATCTTCCGGAAGAAGGGCTCAGCTTGGGCAGCGGGGAGGTCGGGAAGAGGTGTCGTGGATAACTTTTCTTCGACGAGCTGTTCAAAGATTTTCCAGTTCGCTTTTCCGAAGTTGGTGGAGGAGACTTCCCTGTGCGTACGGATGTAGTTGGAACCCTCAAGGACGATTACGATGGGTAGATGGTCGGAGCTTCCAGATGGTATTGTTTTCCATGAGACTTGAGAAAGTAAGTCCAGCGAACAAATGGAGATGTCTGGAGAAGATGGTCTTCCGTTGACTGGTACTCTGGTAGGCGTGTCACGGTTTACTGCGGCGTGTTCTGAAGCATCGATCGTTTCTGCGATGTGAGAGCCTCTGCTGTCTGAAGATTTGGAGAACCATGCGGCATCATGAGCGTTAAGATCACCGAGTATGATGGATTTCTCGCGATTGTGTAAGAACGGAGTGAGGTCGGGCGTGTAACCAGTGGTGCAAGAGCTCGTCGGTGGTATGTATATGTTGGTAACATCGAGCGACTTCCCATCGGCATCGAATATGCGGACGGTGAGAGATTCCAAATGTGTGTCGGTCGGAGAGGGCATTACAGTGTAGGACAGCGATTCGCTGATTCCGGTAATAAGACCGCCTCCGGAGTTCTTCTCACGATCTTTTCTTACGATAGTGTATCCAGGAATTTGTGGACATTTGGAACGGTTCGTTAGCTTAGTTTCTTGGATGAGAAATAGATCGACTTTCAGACGAGTGATGAGTTCATGGAGTTCCGTCGTTTTGCCAGAGAAGCCATTGCAGTTGTGTTGCAAAATCTTGAGGTTCCTGCTGTTGGACGTGGGGTCAGAGGAGAGAGTTTGCCTGGTGTTCGTGGTCGTCAGCGGAGTCGTTGATGTTATGCATGGCGGGCAGCGGTATTCGACTTGGATGTATTCTTTGAGTGAGGAGAGGCCACTGCATGTCGATTTAGTGTGGACCCACTCTGAGCAGTAGGAGCACTGGATGCAGTTAGTATTCGCCTTTCTCTTGCATGTAGTGCACAGCCAGATCCTTGGTCCTGGGTTACTCTCGATGTCTCCGGCCAATAGGAGAAGTAGTTGGGACAGGCCAGCCGGATCGGACTGTCCCTCAGGCGAAAAAAAAGAACGAAGACGGAGTTGTAGTGAAGAGATGAGAGAGAGAGAGAGACAGAGAGGCTCTCTTGTAGTTTCTTCGGAGCGTGATGCTTCCGGAGAAGGTTGTTGATGTCCTTTGCAGTCTGTAGACTGTCGTGCTGCACCGCATGAAAGCGGACATCGTTGTAGCACATTCTCTCTGGTAGACAACAACCCCTTCATTGGATTCACCTACGTCGCACCCTCAGTCCTGGACGAATTGCAGCAGAGCGAGCATCCACAGGTTGAGCATCTGCACAAGTTTTATAGAGTGTTTGCAAAAGTGTGAAACGATGCATTTTGTGTTGAAGGTGACCAGAGCACGACAGAATGGCAGAAGAGTCAACGCACCGACCTTCTCTAACAAGTTTGTTGAAACTCAATGAGTTATGATTCACATAACAGAAAGTTCAACGGATGGAAAAAGTTTTAGTTCAGTTCTCAGTAAATACCGAGAGTCACCCGTTGAGGTTGTGGCATAAAGTTAGGGTGCGCTGACTATTGTGCGAGCGAACCTAAAGCAGGGAACCTAAAGCAGGGTATTTCTTCAACCCGCGCTGCGATCTATGCGCTAATATATGTGCTATCCGCGAAAGGCTAGTTGGAAAAATGTTCTGCTCGTGCGCGTTCTCAATTTTTCAAATACGCTCTTGGTCAAAGAAGGTCTCTCACAAGTGTGCTCTTCCCTCATTAGTTTCTTTGATCTGAAAGCTTCTCTGGCGATTGGTAAGAAACAGCTCGACTCAAAGTGGATGTTGCAGTCACGAAGACGTGGAGATGAGTCGCCCACCCTTTTTATAAGGCCACTTTTGCTCTCTAAACAATTGTTAATATTAAAATGTTATTCTTCTCGAAAATTCTAAAGAAGTTTGCTTCAATTCGATGAAATGCATCTTTCATTTCGAACGGGAAAGAGCAATTGAATGATCAAATAGAGGGTTCACGCCTTGTTTATTCTCATCGATGTGAAAGAGGCTTCCAATTGAATGATCAAATAGAGGGTTCACGCCTTGTTTATTCTCTGATTCTAATGGCAATCCACGTCGCATGATATCGGAAGCTGAGCGTTTGTACTTCTACTATTAAACTTTTCAAAAAAAGAAAAGTATTCTTAGCGTAAATTGGAAAAGAAATCTTTACATGGTCCCCTGCCAAAATGTGAGACGAGGAATTGAGTATCTGAAAAGACCAAAAGAGCTCTTCCATTCTCGCTTTGTCAAGAAACCAAGACTCTATCGTACGGCTACCTGCAATAAGGGTAGAAGGTTTTTTAAAATCCTCAATTTGGTTTCTATGGCGTTTTTGTAGACTGGGCCTTCTAGTTTTTTTCTTCTAGGGCCTTCTAGTTAAGAGAACAAGTAAGAAAAAAGAAAGAGAAAAAATATAAAGAAAAAGAAAAAATACTAATTAATTGAGCCAGGCCGTTTTTAAGTTGAGGCCGTGTTTTAGGGGAGCAAAGGGTGTGAAGGCAAAGGGTGTACACTTTGTTAAATGGGCAATTAACAAAGTAAGGCATGAGGACGCCTTGAGTGAGGCCGCGAGTTTTATTTTTACATTAAAACATATTTTTACATTAAAAAACGCTTAGGCTTAGTAAAAGTTTACGATAACGAGGCCGTACGGCTTAGCTAACGAGGCAGAACAGCCAGGCCGTGTTTTAGGCGTCCTCATGCCTCACGGCCCCATGCCTTACTTTGTTAATTGCCTGTTAAATGCCATAAAATTTAGACTTTTGAACATCCTAATTCACGGCTCAGATCTCGTATAGATTTAACGTTTGTTTACAAGCTTTCCGAGACGCACTTTTTCGCGACCTCAATTTTTTTCTGATACGGAAAGCTCACGTCATGAAGGCGACTATAAACTCAATCTGCCCCATAAAAATTATAACTCGAGGCACTGTTTGCGTTTATGACCCCCCTACCAAAGGTTCTATGGGACAGATGAGAGTGGATTTTTTTACGGTATCGCCTAGGCCGTACGGCCTCGTTAGCGTAAACTTTTGCCTAAGCCTAATCTTTTTTCAATGTAAAACTTTTTTGATGAAAAAGTTTTTTTGTAAATGTAATTAAGTCAGACGTATGACTCGACTGGATTTGAGCTCAACTAGATACGACCGAAATTTAAAAAAAAACCGACAACTCATTTGAGCGTGCGATCTAGAAAAATGAGAAGCAAGGAGAGGAATGCAGAAGAAAAATAGGCACACTTTCAATAGGCAGCTTACTAAACCACGCCCTTCTCGCCAGTTCATTACTAATTTCATGTTTTACAAGCGCATCCATTCTGAGTTTTTATTGTACCCCTTTTTTGTACTTTAGCAATATGCACAATTTATACAAATATTAAAATGTTGCGCAAAAAAATGCATGATTGGTGAATCGAACAAACAAAATTTATTTCAGTTGCTGTTGTTGTTGTTGTCTTGCCCAACGGGTAAATCTTCCTTCGCGAGACACTGGAGGAAGTCGTCAAAGCTCTCGACCCTCCAGCGTTATAAGCCCACACTCTCTTTCCTCTCTCTCTTATTATTATTATTATTATTTTTTTTTTACTCTCCTTTATTTTTATTTTTTATTTATTTTTATTTTTTTTATTTATTTTTTTTTTCTCTTTCACTTTTTTTTTTTTTTTTTTTTTTGGAGAGATTTAATTGAACAAGAAATCAACAACCGAGTGCGGCCTATTCCAAAGGTCGATAGGGCTAAGTGAAGTGGGGTTACAGCGACACGAAAAAATATGTCTCGAAGTATGCGGCTCTATCCTACACAGTGGGCAGAGGGGAGATTCATTGGCCCCTATTCGGTGGAGATAACTGTTAAGGAAACTAGAGTGGCCGCTTCGCAATTGAGACAGAGTTATCTGATTTTCTCTGGATAGTTGGGACGTGGACTTGTGTATTCTAGGAGGTTTAGTTCCCAGAACTGGGTTGGGTCGACTATTTCTGAGAAAGTCTCTGACTGTCTCCGTGTGTATTTTTCTGAGGGCCACTTTATAGTCCGTATCACCTAGTACTATGTCTATGTCTTTGGCGTGCTTTCTTATTGCCCTGGGAGGTTTTGCTTCAGTGCAGATGCGGTGAGATGGATGGTTGGCATGGAAGTATCGGTGCTTCAATCGCCAGATTTTCCTTTTTCAAAAAATTTCTCCGGAAGATGAGCATCGCTGCACTTGCAGCTGTGACACTCTCATGGAATACGTGAGTGCCCGATATACGGAAGCACTCCGTGTCGAAGGCCGTTGCTCCTCTGCTGAGCAAAGCTACATCGGAGTAGCAGTACGCCAAAATTTCCTGCCGAAAGTTGAATTGTACTCCGCTTTGAGCCGCATGCCACTCCAAAAACTGCTTTTTCCCTTCCTCCTTCATTTGAGTGGGATTGTAGAAAGTGGAGTCAGGAACGGCTCCAATGTAGCTGTAGTTTTGCGGGCTGTTGAAGAGATGGGGGAAGTAGCCTGAATTGAAAATATTTTACAAGAGATGAGGAAAATAATTTAAATTGAAAATTTCTTACATCAACTGTACTTGAAAGAGAATACAACAAACCTTTCTTTAGTTCCGGTATTCCAAATGCCTTGGGGAACGATGCGAGTGGCATCTGTAGGAAGTTTAGCGTGTCCACAAACCGCACGCTCCTGTTGACCATGTGCATGAGCTTTAGTCCCGAGAGTATCATCTTACTCGGGACATCGTCGCTCGACATCATGGTTCTCAGCAGAAATTGGCCATCATACCTCAAGCAATACATGATTGAAGAGGGATAGAAAACGAAAGAAATCAACGAGTGTCAAGAGAGTAAGAAATTTGACTTACCCCTTTAGGTTATGCGCGAGAACCGTTGCGTTACGGTTTTCCTTGAGGTTCAGCCACTTTACGAACTCGCTGACAAGGTCCCTGTTGCCTCCATCCATATCGTGCCATACATGGACACGAAGCCCTCCGCATTGATTGCACGAGTCTTGAGACTCGTGAGACTCTGGCGTGGTGTGCTGGCAGGCACTACACGAGCGGATGGCAATGATGACGTTCGGCTTGTGAACGTTTTTGCCATTCTCGCTCACGACTGTCGACTGAACAAATGAATTGTTGAGGGCTAGTTTTGAGAGAGCTGGTGAGAGAGAGCTAGTTTGAAAAAAAAATGTACTACCTCAATATCGAAGGCGATCTTGAGTCGAAATCTGGAGGAGATGGGGCTCGCTGGTGCAACGAAGCATGTGGGATGGTCTTTAGGCATATCCGTTTTGCATCGAGGGCAAAACGACATGCCACATACGTGAGCTCGTCCTTTTCTTCCTTCGTCAATAACCTTCAATAGTATCGAGTAATGCCTTTTCCAGAGTGAACAAATCAAGTAAATTGAATAACCTGATTGCACGTCTCACAGATTTGGACGCGCTCGCATCTTGATGCACCTCCTCGGACACCCTGCTCCAAGTGACGTTTGAAGCAGTCCTCATTGTTGAAGACGAATCGACACTGAGCGCATTCTTTATGCAGCTGGCCACTACACTCTTCGATGCGCGGATGGGTGCAGAGAGAGCATCTCAGGGGGCAGTTGTAATGGGCGTCTCTGCTCTTGTAGAGCGAGTTGCAATTCCCGCAATAGTAATCGTTCTCTGAAAAGATTTTTTTTTTTCGGAATCTTTGTAATTAAACCATTAAACTGTCAACTAATCAAAGAATTTTTTTCTCTGAATATTTGTAATTAAAAACATTAAACTGTCAACTAACAAAAGATTTTGTTCTCTTTTGGACCTTTGTTATTAAAACAATAAACTGTCAACTAACCAAAGAATGCCGGGATTTTCTTGATGTGGTCGTAGTGGTTGGTCTTGAGTCGCAGTCCAATGACCTTTCCATCTCCAGTAAAGGGGCCTCGGAATAATGGATGCTTGGCTCCATCAAATACTATGAGCTGGTAGTCGGTGAGTCTCTCCTGCATCTCCTTGACATCCTTGAGATCGTACGATTCCTTTTGGGGAAGACCCAGACGGTTGAGTAGCTCCAGAGCAGCCTTCTGCTGAGGCTTCATGCATCGAGAAAGAGCTCTCCATTTGGGGAAGTCACCTTCCCTATTCAAGTAGGCAATGCCTACGGCGATGGCTTTCGGGAGGCAGTTGTTCCCTTAATCAACACAATTGTTTAGCATATAGTTCTCGTACATCTGTTTTAAAATGTATAGACTGTATGTATACCCAATAGTTCAAAATTGTAATTTCACCAACACCTACCTATGACTTTTGTGATGTTATCGTCTCGACGGGACACGTTGTTGGCCGGTCTACCCGATCCTGATGGCATATCCACCCAAGAAACACGCATTTCAAGCTGAAATTATACATTTGCGGAATGAGAAAAGTGAAACAAGGATTCGAATGTTTACTAACGTTTCCGAGAACCAATGGGGCGATGATGCCGGTACTCGTCTCGGCGATTGTCATCTCGCGCCGAAGCGTAGAGGAACTGAACCTCGGATAAGGGATGGCCCTCATCCCAAAGTTCTTTGTGCTTCCGTCCTGTGTGATGCCCACGGACACGTACAAATTGCCCCCTGCCGGTTTCGATGTTTCTACAAGGTCGTGGACTATCTGTAAAAGAAGCATTTTCTATGTTGATATCGAGTATGCATGGATATAATGATAACTCAACAAATCATGTTATTAACCTTGTCGAAGAGATCCTCAATGGAGGACGTGCCATTGGCCAACTCATTCAGCCTGAAGGTCAAGTTCTTTTGAACCACTCCAAATTTTTTAGAGTGGCTGTTGTCTTCTGCGGTGAGGTTGTAAAAGTCCCTCACATCATGCTGAACGCCGTTCACGACAAGACAGTCCTTTAAAACGCATTCTTTAGTACAATTAATAATAACAATCTTTAATAAATATAATAACAATACTAATAAATAATAATAATAATAATAATAATAATAATAATAATAATAATAATAATAATAATAATAATAATAATAATAATAAATAAATAAATAATTGATATTTAATTAATAATAATAATCGCATTCTTTAGTACAATTATCAATTGATATTTTCTCAAGATTTACCTTTTCAATCTGATCCTCGTCTGAGTCATCTTCGTCGGAGGATGAGGGCTCCGAACTCTGCATTTCAACATCCAACGATGTAGATGGTCCGCCTCCATAATGTATTCTGTCCTGCTCCATCATCTCGACGTCCTCATAAGGGCAAGGCATCTGCTCCTGGAAACTTTTTATTTTTTAAGAATGATAAAATGTAAAATTCCTCACATTGCTCAAGACACATCGAGACAATTCTTTAATATACATTCTTTTGTACAATTATTTACTGTTTTTGGTGTTATATGAAGATATACCTTTTCAGTCTGCTCTTTGTCAGAGTCATCTTCGTCGGAGGTAGAGGACTCCAAACTCTGCATCTCAACATCCGAGGATGTTGAGGGTCCGCCTCCATACTGTATTCTATCCTGTTCCAGCATTTCGAGGTACTCCTCATAAGTGCACGGCATCTGCTAAAATAAACGTTGTGTGTAAAATGATTGTTTTCTTATCAAAATAATAAAGTATAACCATTTCAGGATTCTGATAAGCGTCCATGGCCGAGGCTCGATCTGACGTAAGTTATCTGGAATTTTTAGACAAATTAATAACACAATAATTCAGTTGACAGATTGGTTCTTATCCGGAGAAAATACAAGAAGACCCGTAGCCGAAAAGAAGATTCGTGCTGACGGACAAGGATACGAGAAGGTTGGTAATATTGAACCTAGGGCTAAAGAACAAATACTAATAACTTTTTGTTGCAAGGTTAACGAATCTAAAGAAAGTATCGAGAAGGTGAAGCCGATTCAATACGTCTTCAACATTGAGAAAGGAAGCAAAGTCGTCTTCAATTTTCACACCTTCAAGTGTAAGTTGACGTCATCTTATACTTATCAAAACAATCACTCCCCCCCTCCTCCCGCATCTTCCGGTTTTTCTCTCTCTTTCTTTCTCTCTCTCTGTTTTACACACTATTTCTTTCTCTTACTCTCTCTTTGTTCCATGATCTCAAGCTTCGCTAATGGAATGTCTGGAGATTGCATAAGCTGATAACAATAATCATCGGCCAGAAACTTGATATTTAGCTCTTTTAGCTTCATTAACCGGAAACATGACATTTACATATTTTAGCTTCATTCATGATCGTATGTAAGGTCAAGCTGTTGTGCTCTTTTTTTTTTGTCCTTTATCTATCTCTGACATTTGATTACTTCTCTTGCTTTGGAAATTTTGATTATTTCAGAAATTTACCCCTTCCGGACCCCAACCAAAACGCTTACAGAATATGTTAGTTTTCTACTTTTGTCTTATTTAAAGATTTTTTGGTTTTATCATCTTTTTTCACAAACCTTTTTTTTTCCAGTTAATCAGGATGGACACCCCAAAAGTCGAGAATGAGATGGGCAAAAACATGGACAAGAAGAAAAGCGACAAAAGGAAGATGAAGGTTTAAATTGATTCATAACATATTTAAGGATGAAGTAGGCTTTCAACTGATTCACAAGGTATTGAGAATAAATAACCTCTTTTTTCCAGGTTGTAGAAGAGCCCAAGACGAAAGAGAGACGTCTTGATGAGGTTAATTTTACAGTTGGCAGATATGATATTAAATGTTTTTCGTTGTGATCAAATTCTGACATTATTGAAGGTGCCATATCGTCCCATAAGAGGAGACGAGAAGCTGGCTGCTTTTTCTCAGCAATATCTAGGCCAGACACGTTCACATATGCTGTTGCTACAGCTTTGCCGAGCGTGTGGTGAGCGCCTTCCACTTGTGAACAAGGAGGTCGTTCATGAGGGCTTGCCTTGTCTGGTGGTACCTTTGTGTTCCACCTGTGTCTACATCAACCACCTGTGTCTACATCAAAAGTAAGAGCGGTTGTGACACATTTTTCAATATCGTCTTGAAAAATATACATAACCCTTGACTGAATATAGATTTTTCCAAATGAACTGTTGAAACTAGATTTGTTTTTACTCGATTTGTTTTTTCCTCAAAGTAATAAAATACTAAGCTATTCAGTTCATTTTATGTTTTGTTTCGTTTTGTCTTTGAGATGATAAAATGTTGTTGCTAATCTTTGTGTTCTTTATTCTACAAAGGCGAAAGAAAACGTGACGTATTCTTGATTATTGGAAACAGTGATTATTGGAAACACGTGATAAAAAATTGTCTAATAAAAGATTCAAAAATACACGTCGGAGAGAGTGTATAAAAAGTATGTCTTTCTGAGAAAGACTACACTGTAAGAGAAAAAACGCTAGAGAGCGTAAAAGAAAATAGCATGTAATATTGAGAGACGCAGATAAAAGCATCATGGATGGTTATGTTTTCAAGAGATTCAGAGAAAAAATATCTGACAGAGTATAAAGATAGAGAGAGAGAGAGAGAGAGAGAGAGAGAGAGAGAGAGAGAGAGAGAGAGAGAGAGAAAGAGAGAGGAAGAGAGAGAAGAGAGAGGGAAAGAGAGAGAAGATATATAGAGAGAGAAAGAGAGAGAGAGAAAAGAGAGAAAGAGAGAGAAGATATAGAGAGAGAAAGAGAGAAAGAGAAAAGAGAGAAAGAGAGAAAAAAGAGAGAGAAATAAAGATAAATAGAGAAATAGAGAGAGATAAAGATCAGCTGGAGTGATTCTTTGCGGTCAGAGAAAAAGTCTCTCGATTTAACACACTATTAAAAATTGGTTACACACCCCTCCACATCACACATATGTCTTTCGCATGATGACTGAATGTGAACATAGAATCATATGTAACTCCAAGGATTTCGACGGTATTCACGGTGGGTACGCTCTGACCTCCGATCGAGACATCTAGGATAGTCTTGTACTCTTTGCTGTAAGGTGTGAAGAGTAGAAGCTGGCTTTTGGCAGGAGAAATAGATAGTCCACGATCGTGGATGAACTTTTCGATGTGTGGGAGACCGGATCGTATGTGTAGCGAGGCAGTGGAAATGCTCGGATCTGACGCCCATAGCGTTATATCATCAGCATAAGAGACGATTTTGATGTTTGGATCGTTGTTCGGAAGATCGCTTAGATATAAATTGAAAAGAAGCGGTGAGAGTGCGCTGCCTTGAGGGACTCCGCTTCTGATCAGGGATGAGCTTGAGAGGACGTCGCGAAAGGATGTACGGCTCGTTCGTCCTCTGAGGTACGATGCTAGCCATTTCTTTGCGAAGTTTGGGGCGTCGGTTTGTAGGACGAGATCTATGAGTACCGCTATGTCTATGCTGTCGAAGGCCTTTGACATGTCGATTGCCAACATCACTGTACGTTTAGCTGGTCTCTTCGCGTTAAAACCTGCAGCTACGTCTTTTGAAAGAGTGAGGAGGGCAGAGGTGGTGGATCTTCCTGTGGTGAATCCATGCTGGTGCTCAGCTACTCTTACGTACGGCTTGAATTCTTCCAATAGAAGTCGTTCTATGATTTTCGCCATCGGTGAGAGTAAGGAGATCGGTCGGTATCCTGGTCCATCCGTTGCCTCTTTTCCTGCGTTCAGGAGTGGGAGAATGACTGAAGATTTCCAAATCATGGGAATTCTGCCAGAGCTGAGGGAGTCGTTGATGAGCTTTGTGAGGGCGGCTATACCTCTGTTCCCGAGATAATGGAAGAGTATTGGAGCGAGTCCGTCCGGTCCGAGGGCTGTTGATTTCTTTGTCTTCTTAATAGCTGATTTCACTGCGGCCTCTGAGTACTCGACAAAATCTTTAGCGTGGATGTTGTGAACTTTCTTCATGGTTTTCCGATTTTCCTTTTTTGTTTTGTAGTCGACTGGGCGTGTGAAGCGTTAGTTGAATTGCTTCGCGATTTCGAAGGAGGATGTTAGGGGTCCTTTCTCGAAGTCGATGGCGCAGTTTGGTGGGGGACGTCCTTTATCATTCAACATCTTGATCGTTTTCCACAGTTTCTTGCTGTCTAGTTTGGGATCAAAGGTCTCCATGAAGTTTCTCCAGATGTCCCTTTTGTTTCTGTCCGTGGCTCGTCTGATGTTCATGTTGAGGGTGCTGATGTCTTGGCTTGATGGGTCTGATTCTCGTAAAGCGTCTCGTTTGGTCATCCAATCTTGGATTTCTGGTGTTAAGGCAACGTTTCTCTTCTTGATGCGACCGCGTGGGATTGAGCTGGCGGCTGCAGATAACAGGATCTTCCGGAAGAAGGGCTCAGCTTGGGCGGCGGGGAGGTCGGGAAGAGGTGTCGTGGATAACTTTTCTTCGACGAGCTGTTCAAAGATTTTCCAGTTCGCTTTTCCGAAGTTGGTGGAGGAGACTTTCCTGTGCGTACGGATGTAGTTGGAACCCTCAAGGACGATTACGATGGGTAGATGGTCGGAGCTTCCAGATGGTATTGTTTTCCATGAGACTTGAGAAAGTAAGTCCAGCGAACAAATGGAGATGTCTGGAGAAGATGGTCTTCCGTTGACTGGTACTCTGGTAGGCGTGTCACGGTTTACTGCGGCGTGTTCTGAAGCATCGATCGTTTCTGCGATGTGAGAGCCTCTGCTGTCTGAAGATTTGGAGAACCATGCGGCATCATGAGCGTTAAGATCACCGACTATGATGGATTTCTCGCGATTGTGTAAGAACGGAGTGAGGTCGGGCGTGTAACCAGTGGTGCAAGAGCTCGTCGGTGGTATGTATATGTTGGTAACATCGAGCGACTTCCCATCGGCATCGAATATGCGGACGGTGAGAGATTCCAAATGTGTGTCGGTCGGAGAGGGCATTACAGTGTAGGACAGCGATTCGCTGATTCCGGTAATAAGACCGCCTCCGGAGTTCTTCTCACGATCTTTTCTTACGATAGTGTATCCAGGAATTTGTGGACATTTGGAACGGTTCGTTAGCTTAGTTTCTTGGATGAGAAATAGATCGACTTTCAGACGAGTGATGAGTTCATGGAGTTCCGTCGTTTTGCCAGAGAAGCCATTGCAGTTGTGTTGCAAAATCTTGAGGTTCCTGCTGTTGGACGTGGGGTCAGAGGAGAGAGTTTGCCTGGTGTTCGTGGTCGTCAGCGGAGTCGTTGATGTTATGCATGACGGGCAGCGGTATTCGACTTGGATGTATTCTTTGAGTGAGGAGAGGCCACTGCATGTCGATTTAGTGTGGACCCACTCTGAGCAGTAGGAGCACTGGATGCAGTTAGTATTCGCCTTTCTCTTGCATGTAGTGCACAGCCAGATCCTTGGTCCTGGGTTACTCTCGATGTCTCCGGCCAATAGGAGAAGTAGTTGGGACAGGCCAGCCGGATCGGACTGTCCCTCAGGCGAAAAAAAAGAACGAAGACGGAGTTGTAGTGAAGAGATGAGAGAGAGAGAGAGAGACAGAGAGGCTCTCTTGTAGTTTCTTCGGAGCGTGATGCTTCCGGAGAAGGTTGTTGATGTCCTTTGCAGTCTGTAGACTGTCGTGCTGCACCGCATGAAAGCGGACATCGTTGTAGCACATTCTCTCTGGTAGACAACAACCCCTTCATTGGATTCACCTACGTCGCACCCTCAGTCCTGGACGAATTGCAGCAGAGCGAGCATCCACAGGTTGAGCATCTGCACAAGTTTTATAGAGTGTTTGCAAAAGTGTGAAACGATGCATTTTGTGTTGAAGGTGACCAGAGCACGACAGAATGGCAGAAGAGTCAACGCACCGACCTTCTCTAACAAGTTTGTTGAAACTCAATGAGTTATGATTCACATAACAGAAAGTTCAACGGATGGAAAAAGTTTTAGTTCAGTTCTCAGTAAATACCGAGAGTCACCCGTTGAGGTTGTGGCATAAAGTTAGGGTGCGCTGACTATTGTGCGAGCGAACCTAAAGCAGGGAACCTAAAGCAGGGTATTTCTTCAACCCGCGCTGCGATCTATGCGCTAATATATGTGCTATCCGCGAAAGGCTAGTTGGAAAAATGTTCTGCTCGTGCGCGTTCTCAATTTTTCAAATACGCTCTTGGTCAAAGAAGGTCTCTCACAAGTGTGCTCTTCCCTCATTAGTTTCTTTGATCTGAAAGCTTCTCTGGCGATTGGTAAGAAACAGCTCGACTCAAAGTGGATGTTGCAGTCACGAAGACGTGGAGATGAGTCGCCCACCCTTTTTATAAGGCCACTTTTGCTCTCTAAACAATTGTTAATATTAAAATGTTATTCTTCTCGAAAATTCTAAAGAAGTTTGCTTCAATTCGATGAAATGCATCTTTCATTTCGAACGGGAAAGAGCAATTGAATGATCAAATAGAGGGTTCACGCCTTGTTTATTCTCATCGATGTGAAAGAGGCTTCCAATTGAATGATCAAATAGAGGGTTCACGCCTTGTTTATTCTCTGATTCTAATGGCAATCCACGTCGCATGATATCGGAAGCTGAGCGTTTGTACTTCTACTATTAAACTTTTCAAAAAAAAGAAAAGTATTCTTAGCGTAAATTGGAAAAGAAATCTTTACATGGTCCCCTGCCAAAATGTGAGACGAGGAATTGAGTATCTGAAAAGACCAAAAGAGCTCTTCCATTCTCGCTTTGTCAAGAAACCAAGACTCTATCGTACGGCTACCTGCAATAAGGGTAGAAGGTTTTTTTAAATCCTCAATTTGGTTTCTATGGCGTTTTTGTAGACTGGGCCTTCTAGTTTTTTTCTTCTAGGGCCTTCTAGTTAAGAGAACAAGTAAGAAAAAAGAAAGAGAAAAAATATAAAGAAAAAGAAAAAATACTAATTAATTGAGCCAGGCCGTTTTTAAGTTGAGGCCGTGTTTTAGGGGAGCAAAGGGTGTGAAGGCAAAAGGTGTACACTTTGTTAAATGGGCAATTAACAAAGTAAGGCATGAGGACGCCTTGAGTGAGGCCGCGAGTTTTATTTTTACATTAAAACATATTTTTACATTAAAAAACGCTTAGGCTTAGTAAAAGTTTACGATAACGCGGCCGTACGGCTTAGCTAACGAGGCAGAACAGCCAGGCCGTGTTTTAGGCGTCCTCATGCCTCACGGCCCCATGCCTTACTTTGTTAATTGCCTGTTCACACCCCGTCACACAATGGAGGAAGGAGGAATTAAGTTTGCACGCAATTTTTATTACTTCAAACGATCCCGCCTTAAAGTAGCTAAAAAGGCGGCGGATTTGAAAATAATTTTAAAACACGCTGCGCGTGCGCTCACGCGTGAGCGCGCACGAGCGCGCTTTTAAAAAAAAAATCGATAAGGGCCGTTTTTTCACTTTTTTGTTTGCGATTCGCAATGCATATGCATATGCATTGGGCAAGTACCATTTTATGCTGGTTAAATGTAACTTTAAGCGTAGTGAGTTAGACAGAGAGATAAAGAGAGCGAGAGACAACACTGACCAGTTAGACAGAGAGAAAAGAGAGAGAACACACTAACCAGAGAGAGTGCAGGCGAGTAGAGCATACATGAATTGACATGAATTCTCTCACCCTCGAAAGAGTACCAGAGTGCGTCTTACGTGCGCGACTGCGTCTCGCGTGCGTGCCTGCGCATCCTTATCAAAATTTTGCGTGCTGGCCTAGTCTATCGAAAGTGGTCGTCTGACGGGGGGTGCCTGTTAAATGCCATAAAATTTAGACTTTTGAACATCCTAATTCACGGCTCAGATCTCGTATAGATTTAACGTTTGTTTACAAGCTTTCCGAGACGCACTTTTTCGCGACCTCAATTTTTTTCTGATACGGAAAGCTCACGTCATGAAGGCGACTATAAACTCAATCTGCCCCATAAAAATTATAACTCGAGGCACTGTTTGCGTTTATGACCCCCCTACCAAAGGTTCTATGGGACAGATGAGAGTGGATTTTTTTACGGTATCGCCTAGGCCGTACGGCCTCGTTAGCATAAACTTTTGCCTAAGCCTAATCTTTTTTCAATGTAAAACTTTTTTGATGAAAAAGTTTTTTTGTAAATGTAATTAAGTCAGACGTATGACTCGACTGGATTTGAGCTCAACTAGATACGACCGAAATTTAAAAAAAACCGACAACTCATTTGAGCGTGCGATCTAGAAAAATGAGAAGCAAGGAGAGGAATGCAGAAGAAAAATAGGCACACTTTCAATAGGCAGCTTACTAAACCACGCCCTTCTCGCCAGTTCATTACTAATTTCATGTTTTACAAGCGCATCCATTCTGAGTTTTTATTGTACCCCTTTTTTGTACTTTAGCAATATGCACAATTTATACAAATATTAAAATGTTGCGCAAAAAAAATATGCATGATTGGTGAATCGAACAAACAAAATTTATTTCAGTTGCTAGACGACGAATCATGGACTCAGTTAGACTAAATTCTTCTGAGAGGTTCATATCATCATTTTACGATGTCCTGCAAAAAAACAAACAAATATCTTCATAAAAAATAGAGGCATTATGGTGTATTGAGAATACAGATGAATCAATGTACCGGTTCTGTAACTTGTAGGAAAAAAGATATTGCAGGAGTTGATTTAAATTTCATGAGAAACCGAAGAGTTCACGAGTCTGGGAGTTGAGTACTAAATTCCTGTCGTCTCTTTGCGGCCCTACACGTCCACAGTCTCTTATCATAAGGCGATAAAATCGAATGTGGGGAATGCGGGTTTCTGTTACAGAACCTTTGTCTTATTACCGAAAGCGCTGTAAACATGAAAGCACGGAATATGCAGCTCATTCTATGTCTTGTGATAAGAACATGCGATCAGTTTCTTGCTCGACCATCTCCAGTTTTCTCTTCGACTCTTCCCATTCCAAGATGATTTCTGCCATTTTGTCGGAGACTTCCCCTTCGACAGCTGCCTGTATGAACACTCCTTATTAGTTAAATTCCAACCACATCTCCCTATCCTAAGTTTTTGGTAGATGATTCGCAATTGGTAACCCCGAGTATTCCACTATAACCTAATTCATCAAAATACAACCCATTTGTTACTACAATACTTGTTTGCAAACTTCGAATAATGCATTATTTCGGAACTGTAGTATATGATTAAAAATGTTTTTCGCTTCAATTCATCGGGCGAAGACTAGTGCTGTGGCTAACCTTCTCTCGGTTAATTCGATTTACAGTCTCCTCCAAGTCCTGCCTCGCTGATTCGATCGTGTTCCGCATATTGCCGATCTCAAAGTCAATCTCTATTCATGTTTTACACCATATTTCATGTTTAAAGGAGAGAAAAAAATTAAGCAGCTCGTGTTTAACGAGATTTTTTGTTTGCTGTTTGATACGGAATGTCGATATTTCCAACACATTTATTTTGCTTTCCTGCCTCATCAATATTGACCTGAGATTTGAAAAATTTCATAACAATTAGTATTGTCATCTGATCGCATGGAAAAAGCGACATGTTTTAACTGAGTAGTTCCTCTTTTTGTCTTACCCATTATTCTACCTTTTTCTTGCTCTCTCTCTCTCTCTCTCTCTCATGCTTTTTCTTCTTTCCTTCCGAGTCTCTCTTTCTCATGCTCTCTCTTTTCATTTCCTTTTTCTCTCCCATCCTCTTTCTTCTTTTTCTTTCCATTCTCTCTAGACTTCACGTACACGTACACCCTATTAAATGAAACTTCATCTGATTTCGTGACACCTAAACCTATTTTCAGTTGAATTCGACCCAAATCAACCTATTTCGGCACGAATCAACCTGTTTCGGTGAAACGTTTACTTTCTTCGAAAAAGAATTACACCTAATTTTCTGAAACATCTACCTTTTCGAATTTAAATTTTTTCGAAAATTTAAATTAAACATTTATGTTATTGAATTGGATTCATTCCTTGCAAATACATATTGAATAATAAATTATGTAAGAATTTATCCGATGTTAGAAATAATATTAGACTTTTTCTTAAAAATTTCCCAGATCATTTTCGCAGTTTCTTAAGTGCCAAGAAAGATGAAAACAAGTGCTCCTAAATCAGAAGCTAAAAACTAATGAGTGAATTTTCAAGGAAGGATAGGCAAGAAAAGAAGGGTTGACATAAGCAGGGGAAGGGAGGAGATATAGGGAGGGGTCCTGAAGAGAGGGGAGGGGGAACTGCAAATTCAATAAGGTTGAAGTGTCACGGAAATAAGTGAACGTTCCATTTTAAAAATTGAAGTTTCAACAACAAAAAAGATGACTTTTCTGTTCAATAAGGTAGAATTTTCACGAAAATAAATTAACGTGTGACTTTTCTTTAGAGTGAATATATGAGCGCTTAAGTATTCATATTAAGTGGCCGTAATTTAATAAGTTCTTATGTCTTTTTTTAGTTTGACGTGTCACGAAATTAGAGGGAAATGTTTTTTTAATAAGTTTGACGTGTTTCTCAACATAGGTGGACGTTTCACAAAACTAAGTAGACATTTATATGATCCCCTTTCTCTTGTTGTTGTTGTTGTTGCCGGCTTCGAGAACGTGATCGAGTCTTTCTCTTCTCTCTTTCTTTATCTCTCTACACACTCTCTTTCTTTCCGTAAGCAAGTAGTTATTTTTTGGATGAAAACCAGATAAATGTCTTTCATTTGAGAGTAGAGCAAATGATGACTTACATCCTGCTGAAGTTCGAGAGTTGCGTTGATGTCTGCCCTGCATGCGTCACTCTCTCTCTCAAGCAGCGCCCTCTCCCTCTGCCACTTGAGCCTCTCTTTCTCTCGCAGCTTCTCTCGTGCGTCCTCTTCTCTTCTCTCGCAATGCTCTCTCTCCTTTTCCACTCCGATCTCCTCTAGGGTTCGACGACACTCTGCCTCCACTTTCTTCAGACTTGAAGCTATCTTAAAGTTCGCCTTTTCCATGTATTGCTCTCATTACACGGTTAACAGAGAAAATAGAACAGTCGGAACACTAAAAAGTTTCGGAATGATCTATCAAATAGATTGACTCTAGTGTTTATTTACAACTGATTATTGACTCATAGAGGAAAACCTGCAAAGCTAGGGTCTCGAGGTCACTCCTTGTCTTGTAGATGAGCCGCTTCCCCTTCTCGGTGACCACCTCGTGAAGCGAGCGAGCATCTTCGGCTTGCAGACCGACCTCGAAATAGGCATTTCTGAGATTAAAATACTGAACGGTTTAAACAACCTTCAAGAGGGAGAGAAACCAAGAAGGGGAGCGTGCACACTGACACTGACAGATTGCGCTTAACTGGTTGAATAAGAAAGAAACTGTGTCTAATTTGCGAGAAGCTTCAACCCTGCCATATTGTTCGTGATGAGAAACAGCAATAGAACACGAAACATCGCAATCAGAAATGTTTTGCAAAAGCGATGAATTATCAGGCTACATATAATAGCTAATGAAAGTTAGAGTAAGACCTTGATTTTGACAGAGAGAGAGAGAGCAAATGAGAGAGAAAGAGAAAGTTGGCTAAAGAGCAAACAAGAGAGGCATAAAGAGAGATGAGCAGCGTGATTCTTGTGAGAGTATGAGATGTGAATTAACGGACGAGTTCCTGCTGATTGTGCTCTCCGAGCAGCTCCTGTCTGACCTGCAGAACTCGCTGCAATCGTCTCTTCACCGGCCCTTGGATCGCAGAAAATCTCTGCAATTCCACCTCAATTACTCTGTTTCGAGCTTTTTTTCTGAATTGTTTTTGTAATAAGTAGAAAATTCAAAAACATAAGTTACACAAAAGCAAGTAATAAAGCCTTCAGTAAACGCAGATCTTAATCAATCATCGCTCTTCAAAACAAAAAATGCCGATTGCTAATAAACAGTTGCTATTCTGAGCATTCCTGGTGATTCTTTAATCCAGACCCAAGACTTTCAAGTTGTTTTTCGTTTCTTCTCCAACCTTTTTGGCCTCGATGACAAGGGCATATTTCTTCTTGTAGACCTCTTCAATTCCAAGCGTCAATTGCTCAAGTTTCGTCTTGTTCTGCTGCTTTTCCATGCGCATTTCACGCGCTGTCGCTGCATCGATGCCACTTTCCGTCGTTTGCGCTGTCATGGCGGCTTCCAGCTCCTGAAGTCATCTTTTTTCATGTGTGCATTGCCACCAGCTCTCTCTCTCTCTCTTTTCAACTTTTTAAGAACTCTAAAATTTTCTAATATTGAGGAATAATCATGCGAACCTGCATTTTCTTCTTGGCTGCATTCAATTCCTGCTCTTTTTCTCTGGCGACTTTATCAAACAGAACGCATCTTTCGCGTTTACCGTTAACTTCCTGAAAATATTTTTTCTGGTTTTTCAGGATTAATCGTGTTCAACAAGATCAATCACAGAACTATAATATCCATAGGTAAACTCCGACCTGGCAAAAAAAATCTTCTAGGGCGCCCGACCTACCGACCCTCTCCCTCACTCGAAATGAATGTATCAGATTTTTCACAGCAAAAATTGCCAAAAAAATCATTCCTCTACATAATTAAAACGTTTCATCAGCCTTAAATCAGAATCAACCGGGTTCTTTAAGTGAAAAGTGCAACTTTTAACATACTTTAGCGATCAATCTATTGAAAAAATCAAGACATATTTTACGTACTTACGATCAGACCGTTGATTTTATATTTCGATTTTAACATGCTTTGATCGAGTATTTCATTGAGAGTTATAAGCAAGGAGCAAGGCTGACTCACACTTTCCAGCTCCATGAAGTATTCCCTGCACTTGGTAACATCTTGCTCCAACTGACTCTTCTGATCCTTGAGACTTCTGCATGCATCTCCCTTAAACAAACACATGAGAAATGTTGCAGATCGCTACTGGGAGACCCTCCTACTTAAGATCTACTGGGAGACCCTCCTACTTAAGATCTACTGGGAGACCCTCCTACTTAAGATCTATTGGGAGACCCTCCTACTTAATATCTAATGGGAGACCCTCCTACTTAAGATCTACTGGGAGACCCTCCTACTTAAGATCTACTGGGAGACCCTCCTACTTAAGATCTACTGGGAGACCCTCCTACTTAAGAGCTACTGGGAGACCCTCCTACTTAAGATCTACTGGGAGACCCTCCTACTTAAGATCTACTGGGAGACCCTCCTACTTAAGATCTACTGGGATACCCTCCTACTTAAGATCTACTGGGAGACCCTCCTACTTAAGATCTACTGGGAGACCCTCCTACTTAAGATCTACTGGGATACCCTCCTACTTAAGATCTACTGGGAGACCCTCCTACTTAAGATCTACTGGGATACCCTCCTACTTAAGATCTACTGGGAGACCCTCCTACTTAAGATCTACTGGGAGACCCTCCTACTTAAGATCTACTGGGATACCCTCCTACTTAAGATCTACTGGGAGACCCTCCTACTTAAGATCTACTGGGAGACCCTCCTACTTAAGATCTACTGGGAGACCCTCCTACTTAAGATCTACTGGGAGACCCTCCTACTTAAGATCTACTGGGAGACCCTCCTACTTAAGATCTAATGGGAGACCCTCCTACTTAAGATCTACTGGGAAACCCTCCTACTTAAGATCTACTGGGAGACCCTCCTACTTAAGATCTACTTGATCAAGATGTTGAATGATAAAGGACGTCCCCCACCAAACTGCGCCATCGACTTCGGGAAAGGACCCCTCACATCCTCCTTCGAAATCGCGAACCAGTTCAACAAACGCTTCACACGCCCAGTTGACTACAAAACAAAAAAGGAAAATCGGAAAACCATGAAGAAAGTTCACAACATCCACGCTAAAGATTTTGTCGAGTACTCAGAGGCCGCAGTGAAATCAGCTATTAAGAAGACAAAGAAATCAACAGCCCTCGGACCGGACGGACTCGCTCCAATACTCTTCCATTATCTCGGGAACAGAGGTATAGCCGCCCTCACAAAGCTCATCAACGACTCCCTCAGCTCTGGCAGAATTCCCATGATTTGGAAATCTTCAGTCATTCTCCCACTCCTGAAAGCAGGAAAAGAGGCAACGGATGGACCAGGATACCGACCGATCTCCTTACTCTCACCGATGGCGAAAATCATAGAACGACTTCTATTGGAAGAACTCAAGCCGTACGTAAGAGTAGCTGAGCACAAGCATGGATTCACCACAGGAAGATCCACCATGTTTGCCCTCCTCACTCTTTCAAAAGACGTAGCTGCAGGTTTTAACGCGAAGAGACCAGCTAAACGTACAGTGATGTTGGCAATCGACATGTCAAAGGCCTTCGACAGCATAGACATAGCGGTACTCATAGATCTCGTCCTACAAACCGACGCCCCAAACTTCGCAAAGAAATGGCTAGCATCGTACCTCAGAGGACGAACGAGCCGTACATCCTTTCGCGACGTCCTCTCAAGCTCATTCCTGATCAGAAGCGGAGTCCCTCAAGGCAGCGCACTCTCAGCGCTTCTTTTCAAATTATATCTAAGCGATCTTCCGAACAACGATCCAAACATCAAAATCGTCTCTTATGCTGATGATATAACGCTATGGGCGTCAGATCCGAGCATTTCCACTGCCTCGCTACACATACGATCCGGTCTCCCACATATCGAAAAGTTCATCCACGATCGTGGACTATCCATTTCTCCTGCCAAAAGCCAGCTTCTACTCTTCACACCTTACAGCAAAGAGTAGAAGACTATCCTAGATGTCTCGATCGGAGGTCAGAGCGTACCCACCGTGAATACCGCCAAAATCCTTGGAGTTACATATGATTCTTTGTTCACATTCAGTCATCATGCGAAAGACATATCAGGCCGAATGTCGCAACGTAACAATGTACTGAAGGCGCTAGCCGGCAGTACATGGGGCAACCAAAAGGAGACACTCCGTCTCACGTACAAAGCCAATTGCCAATCCATATACAGCTACGCAGCTCCAGCCTGGGCCAGCTTTCTCTCTTCCTCAGCACATACCAAAATTCAAAGAGGACAGAACAATGGCCTGCGTATCGTAACAGGAAACCATCAAATGGCCAGCGTCGACCACATACATGCTGAAGCTAAAGTTATGAGATCGAAATCGCACCTTCACATGCTATCAGCCCAATACTTGGCAAGGACCTTGAGCCAAACTCACTTCCATCAAGGATTATTTCTCCAAGGACCACCACCACGCAACATGAAAGCTGATCTTTACATCGCATGCAGAAGCACTGTTGAAAGAGCCCTGTCGGAAACAGCAGAGAAGAACAACGGGAAAAGCGTCGCCAACCGAGTCCACACAAACATGGTCTCAGAAGAAAAGGAAACCATCCAAGGTCCAGTCATACTGGGCGGCCGACCACCACCGGACATAAATGAAGAAGTGGACCTCTCCAGAAACGCCCGCTGCACGCTGAGCCAACTCCGCTCAGGCTACAGCAGGTACACCAACCACTACTTACACCGGATCGATGACTCGATACCTGACTACTGCCCAGACTGTCTCAATGGACCTCACGACGTGGCCCATCTCTTCAAATGCGCTAGACGTCCAACAAGACTCACGTTGGAAGATCTCTGGATGAAACCAAAAGAAGTAGCCTCATTTCTGAGACTATTGTGAAGGAAAGAAGAAGAAATGTATTTAAAAATATAAAAAAAAGAGAGGAGAGAGAGAGAGGGAGAGAGCGGCTCTCCATAGCCAACTCTCTTCGACGCGAGACGTTTGCCGGCAACAACAACAACAACTTAAGATCTACTGGGAGACCCTCCTACTTAAGATTTACTGGAAGACCCTCCTACATAAGATCTACTGGGAGACCCTCCTACTTAAGATCTACTGGGAGAACCTCCTACTTAAGATCTACTGGGAGACCCTCCTACTTAAGATCTACTGGGAGACCCTCCTACTTAAGATCTACTGGGAGACCCTCCTACTTAAGATCTACTGGGAGACCCTCCTACTTAAGATCTACTGGGAGACCCTCCTACTTAAGATCTACTGGGAGACCCTTCTACTTAAGATCTACTGGGAGACCTCCTACTTAAGATCTACTGGGAGACCCTTCTACTTAAAATCAAAATTACTTCATGATTTTAGTTTGAGATTTCTCAACATATCGGGTGGTAAACAAAAAAGGCCTTATTTGAACTTTTTTAAATAAGTTCCTCTTCGAAAGAGACCTTAGAAAAGATTAACCTCTGCCTTGAAAGCCTCTATCTCCTCCATGAGTTGTTTCACATTTTTCTTGCATTCTTCTAACTGCATCGCTGTTCCTCTGAACCACACAAACAAAAAATACTTGCTTTGTCTACCAGGCCCAAGTCACTCCACAAACAGCTTCATTCATTAAACCAATAATCTCTCCACCGGGTTTTATAACTTTTACCCTTCATCTCGTGAAAATTGCTTTTCCTATCCAAAGAAACATAGGACAATCAAAAGCAGCCTACTTTACGATCATTTCAACGTCGGATCGGATCTATTCTCCCCTGAATAAGTAAATTTATGCTGTTGTTGCTGGTATGCAGCTTGCATCGAAGATAGATTCTTCTTAGCAAGATGCTTCCGGAGAAGGTTGTGTATGTCCTTTGCAGTCCTGAGACTGTCATGCTGCACCTTGTGAAGGCGGACATCGTTGTAGCAACGTGTTCATGCAATAGGCTTTTGTTTGGTTGGTCGATCCAGCCCAGCATCGTTTTGTTTCGGAGTCGAGAGCTCTAGCCTTTTTTCGACCAGAGAAAGGCATTAGGTTAGTTTACTGGCGCTTCGACTTGCCGTTAGAAAGTATAGCGGAGTACTGATTGATGGTAAATTCGATGGTTTGCCCAGGCCAATCCAGCATTACCATACTTTGACGAGCTATACTACACTACCTATTTTGGTCTGCGACGGGCAAGCCCGCTACCTATGATGCATACGCAGGGGTTAAATGGAGCCGCCCAATTTGGGTTTACATGTATCCGCCGCTCAAAGTTTGAAGGAAAAAAGAAGAGAAGATGAAGGAATATGGTAAGAAAAGAGAGGGATTTTTTTGTGAATAGTGTGTGTACATGTATCCGCCAACGGGACCGATCCGGTCACTATTTAACCCCTATGCATACGTGGATGGAGACCTCTCTATGCGCTCCCGTGAATGGAGACATCCCTCTATGCGCTTCCGTGGATGGAGAAATCCTTCTATGCACTCTCGTGGATGGAGACATCCCTCTATGCGCTCTCTTGATACCGGATAGGTTTAACCGGTCCCTTGCGATGTTGTAGAGTAAAGTCGTGGGCTGTAGCACCATTGAAGGGTTCGAGATGCAGTTTCATGAAATGAACCCCGTAGAGTAAAAGATAAATAGGACCTTGATTGTTCACATTGTTGCGCAAAAATAGTTTTGACATCACTGAAGAAATTGGGGTCATTGTCGGCTGATTGTCTGTCCTTCGAGTACTGCTTGAACTTACGCGCTTCCAGTCCGTAAGTCATCTGTAAATTGAGAAGATGACCAGAGCTTGTTGGCTAGCATTTAAAAACCTGACAACATACAAAATGTAAAAGATTATCCAATTAGGAGAAATGGTGTAGAATGGTGGTTACATTAAACTTCGTTTATGTCAGTAAATAAAATTTTTCTCGAGTGACCGTCTTACTGAAAAAATTCTACAGAAAATGCGGACATGGCTATTTAACTCATGTTCACAGTCATTTTCGCCTCGTTGCAAGGAGGGCGCTCTCTTTAGAAGATAATCTGGTAGCAAAAAAGTCAGTTTGACTATTAGAAGACAAAATAAGATTCGTGGAAACACGGAGATTTCTCAACCCCGCGTTTTGGGTGGACCGGCAGGCTCTGATTGACTTGGGTGGACCGGCAGGCTCTGATTGACTTGGGTGGACCGGCAGGCTCTGATTGACTTGGGTGGACCGGCAGGCTCTGATTGACTTGGGTGGACCGGCAGGCTCTGATTGACTTGGGTGGACCGGCAGGCTCTGATTGACTTGGGTGGACCGGCAGGCTCTGATTGACTTGGGTGGACCGGCAGGCTCTGATTGACTTGGGTGGACCGGCAGGCTCTGATTGACTTGGGTGGACCGGCAGGCTCTGATTGACTTGGGTGGACCGGCAGGCTCTGATTGACTTGGGTGGACCGGCAGGCTCTGATTGACTTGGGTGGACCGGCAGGCTCTGATTGACTTGGGTGGACCGGCAGGCTCTGATTGACTTGGGTGGACCGGCAGGCTCTGATTGACTTGGGTGGACCGGCAGGCTCTGATTGACTTGGGTGGACCGGCAGGCTCTGATTGACTCAACGAATTCCTTTCGAATTACCGACAGGGATTCTTTATGTGCAAGAAAAGGTAAAGATGCTTGTCGAAGGCAGAAAAGTTTTTTCACATAAGGAACCCCCTTTTGATTAAAAAAACAGAGGCCCACGAAAAAAAGGTTCTTCCTTATGATTTGGAAAAAGAGGTCCATCGACAGAAGGTCTGAAATGACTTTTAAACCCCTGCTTACCGATTTGAAGAACTCATCCGTGTTATTCGACTCCAAGAAGGCCGATTCCAAAGACAACTTTTGATGGACGCTAGCCATGTCGATCATCCAGCCCAGCATGGCCAGGAGGTGTGGCCAGGCAGTCGGGGCACCCACTGTGAGTAGCGTGGAGGGCTTGATGGGGATTGGGTAGCCCCAGTTGCGCAGCAGAGAGGGGATCTGCCAATCATATTTCAGATGTATCAGCATACAATCTTTGATTCAAGGTTTCAAGATGAACGGTGGTCACTCATATTCATAACTAGCCATGATGTGCTGAAACACTTTTTTGTTTGAGGGGGGGGAGGGTGGCCGGGCGACTGGGGAAAGATGGTGGGAGGAGCCAACAACTAAATTTTTTTTGCGGTTTTTTGGAATCAGTTGATCCTTTTTTTTCTAGGACATTCGATATTTAGTAAACTTACTAAAATTCAGTTTTTTATACAATAACCAACGTGTTATATCTCCTTGAACATTATAAATTTTGAAAGACAAAGCGGGCGACTCGTTGAAGATCCACAAGTTCGGTGAGCAATGCTGATCTTATGGATGTTGTTGCTTGCCCGTCATAGGTAAAACATGTCTTGATTTTTCAATAGGTAGATCGCTGACGTAGGTTTAAAGTTTTACTTTCAACTACGAAACCGGTTGAGGATCGCTTATGAAACGTTCTATTCTTGTAATGGTCTGAAGATTTTTTCTTCCATTTTTACCTGAGAAAACTCTGATAAATTCATTTCGAGTGGAGGAGAGGGTCGGTCGGTCGGTCACCCAGAGAATTTGTTTGCCAGTTGGCAGTTTACCTATGTTGCCCGTAGAAGCCCATCCTTTTTTGTTGTTGCACGAGTGTCTCGTGTTGCTTTAGCTTGAGCCCCTCATTCGTTGTCTCCTCCCCCTTTTTTAGTTTTTATTATTACTTCATCGATCAACAGAACGTTGCGGATTTCACCGCTGGAATCTCATCGCTCGCTTGCCTTCTTCGCTTCTACCAATCTATCGCATGTTTTTTCCCCCATTTTGATCCGAGAAAGACCCCTGAAGAGTAGCAAACTCCCTCTGACCTCTCGCAATTTTTTCTCCGTCTCGCCGTCTCAATATCTCTCTAAATCCCGTCAATATATTCTTCAACTTTCGGTTTCCCATTTTGACAGCCTCACATTTGCAATACATCCTTTCAAAAAGCGATTGCTTCGTTTTCATGTTCTCTCTATTCCATGATCGCCCATTATTTTATTTTATTGATGACGCATTCTGAAGATGATAAAATAGCCTCTTGCCCTTCTCCGGCTAACAAATGGGTCTCGCGAAGAGTATCGCCGACTGCGGTGCGAGTTTGGACGGATAAAATTTCTCCGGACTCAAAAAGATCCTCACCAACCTATCCTAAAAGACTCCCCTCGACAGGACCTATGGGCAAACAACTACAACAACACGAAGATGCATCCGATCAGAGGGAATCCTGCAAGTCTTATTCATGACTTGATACATATAACCATATTTGTCTCTACTCTTTTACTCTCTCTCTCTCTCTCTCTAATATTTCATATTGCACCAACTTCTTCACCAAGCTTCTTGTTCTCCAATGTGTACTTAGGATCGAATGTTGTGTAGATAAGTTCGAAGATCATAATGAAGTCCCTTTGTGATGGAGCGCGGACTTTATCTCTCGTCACCTGCAATTTATCTAATTTTAGCTTGATGAAACGACCTTTCAATGCCCCCCGCGGGTTTCTGTTCAGGCTAATCTCACTTTCGGCAGTTTTCTGTGTGTTCTTCGCACACACTGTGAAACCTGTGGTCATGGTGCAACTGAATTGCAAATTGAGACTAAAACACCTAGCCATATCTCAAGATGTTTAGTATGAGGCGAATCTATGATGCGTGATACACCCAGATGTTAAATAGGTAAAAGACCAGCTATGTCGGCACATACATGTTCGCGCCGTAAATGATCTACATTCTCACCTTCTTCCGTTCTATTCTACTTTTCATCTAATTCTCATTTTTGCCTTCTCAACTCGCTCGGCGCGTACAAACATGCCCTAGACCAGATTCATTTAACGCCTGGATACACCCACAAGCAGGGGTTAAATGGAGCCGCTCAATTTGAGTTTACATGTATCCACCGCTCAAATTTTGAAGGAAAAAAAGAAGAGGGGATGAAGGAAAAGGGTAAGAAAAGAGGGAGTTTTCTGTCAATAGTATGTTGACATGTATCCGCCGACGGGACCGATCCGGTCACTATTTAACCTCTGCCCGCAAGCATTTTTTGAGGCTCTGCACCACTTAGAAGAGAAGAAGAGGTGAGCGAAAAATATTGTCGAGAGAAAGAATACGGTGGAAATTCGCTGTAATTTCGTTTCTTTTAACCAACCTCGGGATAATCCGAGCAAAACTCTAGAATTTTGTTGATCATCCGGTTCTTGAACTCCTGGTTCATGACATTTCTTCGGTCTTTGAAGCCTGCGGAAGAAGAGCGGAGGTAAGAAGAACGCTGCGCACTCTGCGGAATGTCCACCAGACTCAGGCGGCCTAACCTAAACCACACATGACCTTTTTTTATTCAATATTCGCTTTTCATCTTTGGATTAAAATTTTTTGAATAGATTCTTTTTGAAAGAATCGATTTCGAATTGCAAGTGCCACTAAAGTAAAGTTGTTCTTCGAAAGTTTTTTAGTGCACAATCAAGGCCATTACGGTGCGCAAGAGAAGATAATGTTCTAGAAGAGGCTCCTATAATATGAACTAATTAATAGTTTTGCACATTTAAGCATATGTTCTTTCCTCCAAAAATTTCAATAAAGAAACGGCAAAACGGCTCTCCTGGAAACCCAAGAGCAAACAACATCCGGCAAACTGCCAAAAGCTGAAAACGCGCAGATACCATTTTTTTTTATAAGGTCTCGTTCCTTAAGCCTTACGGCCTCGCTAGCGTAATCTTTGCCTAAGCATAAGCAGAAAAAAATTCTACAAAGACCTGAAAATCTTTCACTTGTGAGTTTTTTTAAATATTAATTTCTAGGCTAACTTGTACAGAGTTGTGAATGATTTTGTCAACAAAAAAAGCAAAAAGTGTGTGAAATTGTATGGTGAAAGCCGACAAACAGATAAAATGAGAGTTAATTCATCACGAAGAGAATTCACAGAATCAGAGAAAACTCAGAAGTTTCTGACGCTGCACCACACCTTGGTTTCGAGCAGAGCCCCCAAAACTATATTTGTTAGAATGTTTGCTACATTGCTAAATGAGCCACGCGCTGATTACCCCGATGGCGTATGTGGGGCCTCTCCCGCAGGCGGATGGGAGACTTGGTGGCTTTGCCATGGCTGACCAAAGAGGGGCTTAGGCTAGTGAGCGTCGCGGGTGGGTGTGGGAACTGGGCAGCCCACATCCTATAAAATGCTCGCTCACTGTTATCTCACGGGCCTAAGGGAATGCAATGGCAAACTCTTCAAAATAGTCAGTGCTTACGCACCGCAGGCAGGATGCAGCGACTCCGAGAAAGACGGGTTTTGGGAAGACTTCGATGAAGTCATCAGAAAATGCTCTCCGGAAGAAACTCTCATGATCGGAGGAGACTTGAACGGGCACGTAGGAAGAAGATGCGAAGCCCATAAGAGAGCTCATGGAGGCAACGGCTATGGTTTGCCGAACGCAGAAGGAGAGCGAATCTTGAGTTTTGCCGAAGAGCACGATCTTTCCATCTGCAAACGAGAGTCTCACCTCACCACGTATTGCAGTGGTGGAAGGAAAACCCAAATCGACTTCTGGATGACGCAAAGAATCAATCTGAGACTCATCACTGATTGCAAGGTGATTCCGAGCGATAACGTCTCCTCGCAGCACCATCCAGTTATAATCGATCTCCGATTTTCCCAGAAGCAATGCAACGTAAAGCCTCTGAACGAAGTTTCTCGGATAAAATGGTGGAAGGTACGTGACAACAAGGTTCGCTTCAGGCATCAGCTTCTTCTCGCCCTATCCCCGGACACTCTCCAAAAAACGTTCCCAGACTCCATTGAGGAGCACTGGAGGTTCGTTCGAGACAAGATGAAGGCTGTGCTCGCCAACGGAGTCGCCTACACGATGGTGCGAGTGTCGACAGACGTCCCGGACGTTCTGGACGCAAAGGACTCCAAACTATACCTTTCCCAAAGTGGTTTTTCTCCCGCAAGGGACACATCGAACAGCTCTCCCCCCAGCTGTCCAATCCTCTCGTTTTTTCTATTAAGGATCAGGGCCTTCCAGCGGCTCTGATCCTCGCCCTCCTCTTAATTGCTGGAATAGAAAGCAACCCGGGTCCTTTGCGATGGCCGTGTACCGTATGTCACAAAAGTGCTTCCAGCAATGGCGTTCGCTGTCAGAAGTGTCAGAAATGGACACATCTTAAATGTTCTGGTCTCTCCTCCTTCAATGCCTGGAATCCATCCTGGAGATGTCATAGCTGTGTCAGACCTCCCCCAAGAAGCTCACAAACTAGGATAGATACCCTCAAAATCATCCATTGGAATGCTAATGGAATTCGGGGCAGAATCGTAGAGCTTGAGGACTTACTCCACGAGGAAAATATCCACATAGCTTTAATCCAGGAGACCAAACTAGATGCCACAGCCGTATCGCCATCGATTAAAGGGTACTCACTAATAAGACAGGACCGAACCAGATCAGGAGGTGGCCTCGCAATGATCATAAGAGAGGACATCCAATATGTGCTAGCAGATTCAACTCACGGTGATAAGACAATAGAGACAATGACTATCGAGATCCCCTCTACACTCGGTAGTCTGAGAATAGCTAGTCTCTATGTCCCTCCACGCTCCTCATGTCCACCGGGTTATAACACAGACTTTGCCCACTTCCTCAAACATACAAAGACATGCGTTGTGGCTGGTGACGTGAACGCCCACAATGAGCTCTGGAGTACTGGTACCGAAGATGCCAGAGGAACTGCACTCTGTGAAGCTATCGAGCAGAGCAATTACATGGTCTTGAGCTCTCCTCAGCAACACACACGTAAGGAAGCCTCTCCGGACATTGCGTCAGTCACAGACGACATTGCGACCAACTGTTCGTGGAGAACTCTCGGAAAGCTGGATTCTGATCACCTACCAGTCCTGCTCGAGATAGAACTGAGAATCCCAGCGATTGGGAAGCGAAGGTGCTGCATGAGCTTCAGAAAAGCAAAATGGCACGAATACGAAATAGAAGTGAACAAGAGACTCAGCGAATTTCCGTACGAAGGAAGCCCTCACAACATGCATTCCTTTCTGGTTGAAACTCTCAGAGAGGCGGCAAGAAAACATATACCACAAGGAAGATGCCCAGACTTCATACCCCGCCTGAGCGAAGAAGCCAAAGCACTCATCCGAAAAAGAGATCAGATGCGTAGAGCAAACCCGGCAGACCCATGTCTCCATGAACTGATGACAAGGATTTCCTATAAGATCAATGACGATAAGCGCATTGCATGGGAAGATTTCGTAAACAACCTCAGACCCAACGAACCCACAAATCGTTTGTGGAACACAATCAAATCACTTGATGGTCGAGCACACAAACCCTCCCACGCCGCTATTGTCCATAAGGGTTCACCTCTATCCAGCCTGGAAGCTACCAACCTTTTCGCCAAACAACTCGCCAAACAAGCCGTCAAGACCCCTGATCGATCTAACAGGAGAACGCACCGCTGGACCTCGAACCTTGAGCGTTCCGACGTCCTAGTCGTCACAGTTGACGAAGTGAAGACAGCAATGAAGAAAATGAGAAGCTCCAAGGCCATGGATCTCGACGAAATCTGTCCTCTTATTGTTAAAAAGGCTGGCGAACAGTGTGCAAGATGCTTTGCAATACTCTTTAATTGCTCACTCAGCACCGGCATCATACCTTCGGCCTGGAAGACGGCCAGAGTTATCACGATTCCGAAGCCAGGGAAGGACCTCACGTCGGTAAAGGCTACAGACCGATCTCAATTCTGTCCCCTGTGGTCAAACTCCTCGAGAGAATCATCCTCCCCCACATCACAGAAGAAGTTGAGTTGGAAAACTGGCAACATGGCTTCAGAAAAGGACGCTCGACCACGACAGCCTTGATGGAGATAACGGGCCACATAACCAATGGTATCAACCAACGGCTCCCTCCACATCGCACAGTGATGGTTGCGCTCGACCTTACCTCGGCATATGATCTGGTCAAAATTTCTCGCCTGTGTCACACTCTCGCCGAAACGTCCATCCCCAGAGGCCTCGTTAGATGGCTCTCCAGCTATCTACGAGGGAGAGCCATCCGTGTGGACTTCAGAAACTGCCTCAGCCGCCAGCAAACCTGCTACGCAGGAGTTCCTCAGGGGGGAGTACTCAGCCCTTCCTTGTTCAACATATACTTGAATGGGCTGCCGAAACCTCCCGAGACGATCAAACTGGTCGGGTATGCGGATGATCTGACAATACTGGCCTCTCACCCTGACTGGAGAGTTGGAGCTGACAGACTGAACACCTACCTCCCAGCCCTCACCAGCCATCTTGGGGAACTAAAGATGGACATCTCGGCAGCTAAATCCCGTGTAACGCTCTTCACCACCAACACAAAGGAATGTCGTGAAGTACCAGTAGTTGTGGTCAATGGTGAGCCACTTCCTCCAAGTAGAACCCCCAAAATCCTTGGTGTCACCTTGGACCAGATGGGAACCTACCGTCAACACGCCGAAGGACTAAAGACAAGGGCAACAAAAAGATTGAATGTCCTCCGAGCAATCGCAGGAAGAAAATGGGGACAGAAGACCGAAACAATGCTTAACACCTACAAAGCAACCACAAGAGCAGTCTTGTCTTACGCAGCACCCATCTACTCGCCCCAACTTGCCGAATCACATTGGACTTCCTTGCAAGCAGCACAGAACAAAGCCATTCGAATCGCAACTGGAAACCTTGCAATTGCGGACACTCAGCACCTGGCATACGAGAGCAAACTTCTTCCAGTCAAAGAACACAACCTCATGCTCAGCAAACAATTCACCGCCAAGGCCAGGCTTCAGCCCAACCATCCATCTCAGCGCATCTGCACTGAAGCAAAACCTCCCAGGGCAGTCAGAAAGCACGCCAAAGACATAGACATAGTATTAGGTGATACGGACTATAAAGTGGCCCTCAGAAAAATACACACGGAGACAGTCAGAGATTTTCTTAGAAATAGTCGACCCAACCCAGTTCTGGGAACTAAACCTCCTAGAATACATAAGTCCACGTCCCAACTATCCAGAGAAAATCAGATAACTCTGTCTCAATTGCGAAGCGGCCACTCTAGTTTCCTTAACAGTTATCTCCACCGAATAGGGGCCAATGAATCTCCCCTCTGCCCACTGTGTAGGATAGAGCCGCATACTTCGAGACATATTTTTTCGTGTCGCTGTAACCCCACTTCACTTAGCCCTATCGACCTTTGGAATAGGCCGCACTCGGTTGTTGATTTCTTGTTCAATTAAATCTCTCAAAAAAAAGGTGAAAGAGAGAAAAGAAGAGAAGAAAAAAAAGGAGAGTAAAAAAAATAAAATAAAAAATAAATAAATAAAAATAAATAAATAAATAAATAAAAAATAAGAGAGAGAGGTAAGAGAGTGTGGGCTTATAACGCTGGAGGGTCGAGAGCTTCAACGACTTCCTCCAGTGTCTCGCGAAGGAAGATCTACCCGCTGGGCAAGACAACAACAACAACATGAAGGCTGTAGGAGAAGTCACTCTGGGCAAGTACCTCGGATCCTACATCACCGCAGACCTAGACCCCAAGGCTACAGTTGATGCGAGAGTCAATGCTGCCTGGCTCAAATGGAGAGAATCAACCGGTGTACTATGCGACAAGCGAATGCCTGACAGACTGAAAAGTAAAATTTACCGATCAGTTGCCAGACCAGTCGCGTTGTACGGCCTCGAATGTGCTCCATGCACAGCAAAGACTATACGGATCCTGCATTTTATGGAGATGAAGATGCTGAGATGGAGCCTCGGACTCACTCGTCTAGACATGGTGCGAAATGAAACCATCCGAGATCGTCTGGGCATCGCCCCTACATCTGAAAAGCTTCGAGAGTCAAGGCTGAGATGGTACGGGCACGTGATGAGATCAAATCTCCATTCCGTTTCTCAATCGTCCTGGAACCTCGAAGTAGAGGGCAAAAGACCCAGAGGCAGACCCAAAACTAGGTGGCGAGACTGCATCGAAGTAGACATGAAAACGACCGGGCTGAAGACTGAAGACGCAGCTGATCGGGTGAAATGGCGTGGTGCGGTCTACAAAGCGGACCCTGCCCGGCGGCGGGATAAACGCTAGGAAGAAGAAGTTTGCTACATGAGATCAACCTGCTCAGCCACTCAGTCTCGTTAGCGTCAACTTAACCTAAGACCAAGCCGCGGTTTACATGAAAACATATTCGTGTAAATTACGCGCAAAAAATAGAATTTTCAGAGTTTGTTCAAATTGAGATTTAGTTTTGTTGTTAACCAGGAAACTATTAAGGAATACGAAATTCTAAATAGAAAGGCTGACGATGGCCTGGTGCTGCTTCCTGGAACGCCGGAGCCCTTTGGAGTCTTCGGCAAAGCGAATGCTCGAGACCCGGAGCCCTTTGGAGTCTTCGGCAAAGCGAATGCTCGAGACATCTTCAGTGCAAAAAACTTTTCATTCAGTACATCCATTTGCGCATAACTTTCTATGTACATTCGAGAAAAAAAGAAGAAAATGTAGATCTAGCATTTATGGCACTTGTCTAGTTCGACGTAGGCTTCTCCCTCTGCATTTTTTTACGATTATGCTCTTGTTCTCTCTCATTCAACTCTCTCTCTTTCTCATCCCTATACGTGTTACTTTACAATAAAAAAAGCTTAGGCTTAGTAATATTTCACTCTAACGAGGCCGTACGGCTTAGGCTAACGAGACCTTATCAAAACAATAGTCATAAATCCGTGACCCCACCCCCGAAGGAAAAGAGGGGCGGAGCCTACGTCGATCTGTACAAGTACCGCATTTATCTCACATTTTATTACCTTAATTCAATTTGCTAAAACTGAAAAGGACAGCCTTTAATTATAACGAAAAAATTACCGAATTTCGTTCAAAAAGAAACTAAATATTCACTTCACAAGCTTGAAATAACAAAAAATATACATGTTATCGCTAAAATTGATCAGGCACTTTGAATTGATCAGAAGTAAGTTTCTTTCTATTTTTACATCTAGCTCTAACATACAGTAAAAAAGAAAGTTTTATTAGTAATGGTGGGCATTGCCCGCAAGTGTTCCTTCCCTCCCCTGCCCCTGTATTGTGTCCCCAACAACCAAACACGGAGTTATTAGATATATATTTATCAGGGACGCAAGGTATCAAAGGGGTCTGTGGTCGGGGCTTGGGGTTCGTCCCCCTCTCTCTCCTCGATCGCTCTCTGTGGCCTCTTTTATCCTCCTGGCTCTTGGCTCCTCCTTCTTAGCAAGCTCCGCCTCCGGCTCTGGAATCATAATGATTAGTACAGGCTTTGAATTGCACAATGATTTATGATGTTGCTTACACCTTCCACCTTACCATCAAAGACTGTCCTCAGTCTTCCTAAAAAATAGCTAAAATTTAATTACTAGGGTCTATTACATATTAAATATTAAAACTACACTATTATTGACCTCGTGTTAAAGTGAAAGGTAAAAAGACCCAAAAGGTGAAAAACCTGAAGGGCGAAACGCCCAAAGGCATTTTCGAATTTTGTTTCGGTGCTTCTGCACTTTATGAACCTTTTCACTTCCTTAGCGTTTTTGGGCCTAGGACAATTTTTTATGGCTGTTATATTTTTCTCGGCTGGACTATAAACTCTAGATGAAAGTTCGTGACCTAGAAAGCATATCTTCCTTCTAGCTATCTCTTTTAATTTCTTTCCTGACGCCTTTATATTGAATTGCCTGAACCTTTGTAGAATCGATTTTAGTGTTTTCAAGTGAGAATCAAAATCTTTATTAAAGACTACAATGTCATCTAAATATGCTAAGCAATTTTCTTCTAAAACACTTAGAATTTTCGTCATTGCTCTCGAGAAATGAGCTCCTGCGTTTTTAAGTCCGAATGGTAAGTAAACAAACTCATATACTCCTTGATGAGTTAACCAGCCGCACTTTGCTTGACTTTCTTCGTCCATTAGTAGTTGCATATATCCACTGGCTAGGTCTATAGAAGTGTAAAAGTTATTGCCTGCTACTTTTTCCAGAATAGTTTCTATGCGCGGTAAAGGATAATGGTCTGGAATGGTTACCTCGTTCAAAGGCCTGAAGTCTAAGCACACGCGAAGTGATCCGTCACTTTTCTTTACTAGTACTGTATTATGGACCCATGGTGTATCACTTTCTCGAATTCTGCCGGATTTGAGCAAACTGTCTATTTGCTCATTCAATTCTTTCTGGAACTTGATTGGTATTTTCTGAGGTCTGGGCTTGCTATTTGGAATTTCAGTTGAAGTTTTAATGTGCACCAAAGATGAGTCGTATGATCCTAAGTCATAACTCGAACTAGATATTCGATCTTCGAATTCTTCGAACAGTGATCTTAGCTGGCTGCGTTGTTCTTCTGTGACGTCTGACAGCTCTAAATTTTTATTTATTTCATGTAACATTTTTTGTTCGTTTCGCGGCAACTGTCGATTTTGTTCGCATCCTCCTCTAGTGGACTCGGAGTTTGCGGGTTGTAGATGTAAGACGGATTAGGATAATTTTCCTGGGGCTTCGCTTGCTTTGTCTTGTAGTGTTTCTAATTCAGTTATTTCTAAAGGGGTCGCGTTTGTTTTTTTATTTTATGCTGATTTTTGAAAAATATTATTTTATGCTCATTAGGGTTTGTTATCAGGAGAAAAACTTTAGATCCTTGGATTACGGCGGGTGGAGTATACATTTCGGGGTGTTGCTTGATTCTGGTTATGCCTTCAGTTTGCAGTATGTCGCTGACTGTGGGGTCGATGCGACATGTTATCATTGTTTCTGTGTTAGGTCGACATATTGTTGTCTCCGCTAGCCTTACTTTTGTTATTTTTAGCGCTTCCGTTTCGTCATTGACGATGGGGATTTCGCAATTTTCAAATACGATGCGGTTTTCGTCGTACTGTATTTGCCAGCTTGGTAGCCTGCGTAATACATCATTGCCTAGAATGACGTTATACCGGTCTGCCGCAAGGGATATGCAATTACACGTTTATATCTAACATCTCATTTCCTACCAACAGTTCTACTGTTGCTCGACCGGCCATATCTATCGGTACTCCTGCTACTCCTGTTGCTCTTGGGACGTCGCTTTCCTCCAATTTTGGTATCCTTATTAGTCGAGCTAAATCTTTGCTTGCTACCGTGATACCGGCACCTGTATCTACTAGAGCTAGCATCCAAAATCCGTTGAGTTGGACCGGAATTTGAATCGTTGATGAGTGTACTCTATTTATTGAAATTGTGCATAGAGGAGGGGTCAATGGGTATTGTGAGAGATATGTCGTTGGTGTTGTTAATTCTTGTGTGATGTGGCGGGGTGTGTAACCTAAAATAATAGTGTGTATATCGAGAGACTTTTTCTCTGACCACAAAGAATCACTCCAGCTGATCTTTATCTCTCTCTTTTTCTCTATTTATCTTTCTTTCTCTCTCCTTTTTCTCTCTCTCTCTTTCTTTCTCTCTCTTTTTTTTGCTCTCTCTCTTTCTCTCTCTCTATCTTCTCTCTTTCTTTCTTTATCTCTCTCTTTCTCTCGCTCTTCCTCTCTCTTTCTTTCTCTCTCTCTCTCTCTCTCTCTCTCTCTCTCTCTCTCTCTCTCTCTCTCTCTCTCTCTCTCTCTATCTTTATACTCTGTCAGATATTTTTTCTCTGATTCTCTTGAAAAACATAACCATCCACGATGCTTTTATCTGCGTCTCTCAATATTACAAGTTATTTTCTTTTACGCTCTCTAGCGTTTTTCTCTTACAGTGCAGTCTTTCTCAGAAAGACATACTTTTTATACACTCTCTCCGATGTGTATTTTTGAATCTTTTATTTGAGAATTTTTATCACGTGTTTCCAATAATCACCGTTTTCATACACGTATAATCTATGGATACGATCTTGGAAGGAAGCCATCTTCTACTCTCGCAACTTGCACTCTTTGCGGTAAAGAATACGTCATGTATTCTTCCGCCTTTGTAGAACAAAGAACACAAAGATTAGCAACAACATTTTATCATCTCAAAGACAAAACGAAACAAAACATAAAATGAACTGAATAGCTTAGTATTTTATTACTTTGAGGAAAAAACAAATCGAGTAAAAACAAATCTAGTTTCAACAGTTCATTTGGAAAAAAAATCTATATTCAGTCAAGGGTTATGTATATTTTTCAAGACGATATTGAAAAAGGTGTCACAACCGCTCTTACGGTTGGTGTAGACGCAGGTGGAACACAAAGGTACCACCAGACAAGGCAAGCCCTCATGAACGACCTCCTTGTTCACAAGTGGAAGGCGCTCACCACAGGCTCGGCAAAGCTGTAGCAACAGCATATGTGAACGTGTCTGGCCTAGATATTGCTGCGAAAAAGCAGCCAGCTTCTCGTCTCCTCTTATAGGGCGATATGGCACCTTCAATAATGTCAGAATTTGATCACAACGAAAAACATTTAATATCATATCTGTCAACTGTAAAATTAACCTCATCAAGCCATCTCTCTTTCGTCTTGGGCTCTTCTACAACCTGGAAAAAAGAGGTTATTTGTTCTCAATACCTTGTGAATCAGTTGAAAACCTACTTCATCCTTAAATACGTTATGAATCAATTTAAACCTTCATCTTCCTTTTGTCGCTTTTCTTCTTGTCCATGTTTTTGCCCATCTCATTCTCGACTTTTGGGGTGTCCATCCTGATTAACTGAAAAAAAAAAGGTTTGTGAAAAAAGATGATAAAACCAAAAAAAAAAAATCTTTAAATAAGACAAAAGTAGAAAACTAACATATTCTGTAAGCGTTTTGGTTGGGGTCCGGAAGGGGTAAATTTCTGAAATAATCAAAATTTCCAAAGTAAGAGAAGTAATCAAATGCCAGAGATAGATAAAGGACAAAAAAAAAAGAAAAGAGCACAACAGCTTGACCTTACATCTGATCATGAATGAAGCTAAAATATGTAAATGTCATGTTTCCGGTTAATGAAGCTAAAAGAGCTAAATATCAAGTTTCTGGCCGATGATTATTGTTATCAGCTTATGCAATCTCCAGACATTCCATTAGCGAAGCTTGAGATCACGGAACAAAGAGAGGGTAAGAGAAAGAAATACTGTGTGAAAGAGAGAGAGAGAAAGAGAGAGAGAGAGAGAGAAACCGGAAGATGCGGGAGGAGGGGGAGAGTGATTGTTTTGATAACTATAAGATGACTGATTGACGTCAACTTACACTTGAAGGTGTGAAAATTGAAGACGACTTTGCTTCCTTTCTCAATGTTGAAGACGTATTGAATCGGCTTCACCTTCTCGATACTTTCTTTAGATTCGTTAACCTTGCAACAAAAAAGTCATTAGTATTTGTTCTTTAGACCTAGGTTCAATATTACCAACCTTCTCGTATCCTTGTCCGTCAGCACGAATCTTCTTTTCGGCTACGGGTCTTCATGTATTTTCTCCGGATAAGAACCAATCTGTCAACTGAATTATTGTGTTATTAATTTGTCTAAAAATTCCAGATATGTAACTTACGTCAGATCGAGCCTCGGCCATGGAGGCTTATCAGAATCCTGAAATGGTTATACTTTATTATTTTGATAATAAACAATCATTTTAAACACAACTTTTATTTTAGCATGGTAATACTTTTATATTTTGATAAGAAAACAATCATTTTACACACAACGTTTATTTTAGCAGATGCCGTGCACTTATGAGGAGTACCTCGAAATGCTGGAACAGGATAGAATACAGTATGGAGGCGGACCCTCAACATCCTCGGATGTTGAGATGCAGAGTTTGGAGTCCTCTACCTCCGACGAAGATGACTCTGACAAAGAGCAGACTGAAAAGGTATATCTTCATATAACACCAAAAACAGTAAATAATTGTTCAAAAGAATGTATATTAAAGAATTTTCTCGATGTGTCTTGAGCAATGTGAGGAATTTTACATTTTATCATTCTGAAAAAATAAACATTTTACCCGAAAGTTTCCAGGAGCAGATGCCTTGCCCTTATGAGGACGTCGAGATGATGGAGCAGGACAGAATACATTATGGAGGCGGACCATCTACATCGTTGGATGTTGAAATGCAGAGTTCGGAGCCCTCATCCTCCGACGACGATGACTCAGACGAGGATCAGATTGAAAAGGTAAATCTTGAGAAAATATCAATTGATAATTGTACTAAAGAATGCGATTATTATTATTAATTAAATATCAATTAGTTATTTATTATTATTATTATTATTATTATTATTATTATTATTATTATTATTATTATTATTATTATTATTATTATTATTATTATTATTATTATTATTATTATTATTATTATTATTATATTTATTAAAGAATGCGTTTTAAAGGACTGTCTTGTCGTGAACGGCGTTCAGCATGATGTGAGGGACTTTTACAACCTCACCGCAGAAGACAACAGCCACTCTAAAAAATTTGGAGTGGTTCAAAAGAACTTGACCTTCAGGCTGAATGAGTTGGCCAATGGCACGTCCTCCATTGAGGATCTCTTCGACAAGGTTAATAACATGATTTATTGAGTTATTATTGTATCCTTGCATACTCGATATCAACATAGAAAATGCTTCTTTTACAGGTAGTCCACGACCTTGTAGAAACATCGAAACCGGCAGGGGGCAATTTGTACGTGTCCGTAGGCGTCACACAGGACGGAAGCACAAAGAACTTTGGGATGAGGGCCATCCCTTATCCGAGGTTCAGTGCCTCTACGCTTCGGCGCGAGATGACAACCGCCGAGACGAGTACCGGCATCATCGCCCCATTGGTTCTCGGAAACGTTAGTAAACATTCGAATCCTTGTTTCACTTTTCTCATCCCTCAAATGTATAATTTCAGCTTGAAATGCGTGTTTCCTGGGTGGATATGCCATCAGGATCGGGTAGACCGGCCAACAACGCGTCCCGTCGAGACGATAACATCACAAAAGTCATAGGTAGGTGTTGGTGAAATTACAATTTTGAACTATTGGGTTTACATACCGTCTATACATTTCAGAAAAGATGTACGAGAACGATATACTGAACAATTGTGTTGATTAAGGGAACAACTGCCTCCCGAAAGCCATCGCCGTAGGCATTGCCTACTTGAATCGGGAAAGAGACTTCCCCAAATGGAGGTCCCTCTCCCGATACGCAAATGCACAAAAGAGCAACGCTCTGGAGCTACTCAACCGACTGGGCCTTCCTGAAAAGAAGTCGTATGACCTTGCCGATGTCAAGGAGATGCAAGAGAGACTCACCGACTACCAGCTCATAGTATTTGATGGAGCCAAGCATCCATTATTCCGAGGCCCCTTTGCTGGAGATGGAAAGGTCATTGGACTGCGACTCAAGACCAACCACTACGACCACATCAAGAAAATCCCGGCATTCTTTGGTTAGTTGACAATTTATTGTTTTAATAACAAAGAACCAAAAGAGCAAAAAAATTCGTTGATTAGTTGACAGTTTAATGTTTTTAATTACAAATATTCAGAGAACAAAATCTTTTGTTAGTTGACAGTTTAATGTTTTTAATTAGAAATATTCAGAGAAAAAAATCTTTGATTAGTTGACAGTTTACTGTTTTAATTACAAAGATTCCGAAAAAAAAAACTTTTCAGAGAACGATTACTATTGCGGGAATTGCAACTCGCTCTACAAGAGCAGAGACGCCCATTACAACTGCCCCATGAGGTGCTCTCTATGCACCCACCCTCGCATTGAAGAGTGTAGTGGCCAGCTGCATAAAGAATGCGCTCGTTGTCGATTCGTCTTCAACAACGAGGACTGCTTCAAACGTCACTTGGAGCAGGGTGTCCGAGGAGGTGCACCACGATGCGAGCGCGTCCAAATCTGTGAGATGTGTAATCAGGTTATTCAATTTACTTGATTTGTTCACAATGGAAAAGGCATTACTCGATACTATTGAAGGTTATTGACAAAAGACGAAAAGGACGAGATCACGTGTGTGGCATGTCATTTTGCCCTCGATGCAAAACGGATATGCCTAAAGACCACTCAACGTGCTTCATTGCACCAGCGAGCCCCATCTCCTCAAGATTTCGACTCAAGACTATCGCCTTCGATATTGAGGTAGTACATTTTTTTTCTTTTTAAAACTAGTTCTTCTCTCTCACTAGCTCTCTCAAAACTAGCCCTCAACAATTCATTTGTTCAGTCGACAGTCGTGAGCGAGAATGGCAAAAACGTTCACAAGCCGAACGTCATCATTGCCATCCGCTCGTGTAGTGCCTGCCAGCACACCACGCCAGAGTCTCACGAGTCTCAAGACTCGTGCAATCAATGCGGAGGGCGTCGTGTCCATGTATGGCATGGTTTGGATGGATGCAACAGGGACCTTGTCAGCGAGTTCGTCCAGTGGCTGAACATCAAGGAAAACCGTAACGCAACGGTTCTCGCTCATAACCTAAAGGGGTAAGCCAACTTTCTTACTCTCTTGACAATCATATATTTCTTTCGTTTTCTCTCCCTCTTCAATTATGTATTGCTTGAGGTATGACGGCCAATTTCTGCTGAGAACCATGATGTCGAGCGACGATGTCCCGAGTAAGATGATTCTCTCGGGACTAAAGCTCATGCATATGGTCAACAGGAGCGTGCGGTTTGTGGAAACGCTAAACTTCCTGCAGATGCCGCTCGCATCGTTCCCCAAGGCATTTGGAATACCGGAGCTAAAGAAAGGTTTGTTGTATTCTCTTTCAAGTACAGTTGATGTAAAATATTTTCAATTTAGGGTATTTCCCTCATCTCTTGTAAAATATTTTCAATTCAGGCTACTTCCCCCATCTCTTCAACAGCCCTCAAAACTACAACTACATTGGAGCCATTCCGGACTCCACCTTCTACAATCCCACTCAAATGAAGGAAGAGGGAAAACAGCAGTTTTTGGAGTGGCATGCGGCTCAAAACGGAGTACAATTCAACTTTCGGCAGGAAATTTTGGCCTACTGCTACTCTGATGTAGCTTTGCTCAGCAGAGGAGCAACGGCCTTCGACACGGAGTGCTTCCGTATATCGGGCACTCACGTATTCCATGAGAGTGTCACAGCTGCAAGTGCAGCGATGCTCATCTTCCGGAGAAATTTTCTGAAAAAGGAAAATCTGGCGATTGAAGCACCGATACTTCCATGCAAGAGGCAGAGCATCCTGGCCCTCAAGTTTCTGGCGTAAGTTACTCAAGCAAATTTCAATCTCTTTATGCTTTGTTCAACTTTAAACTATTGCAGATACCTTCGTGAGACGAAGGGACAAAGGATTCAGGACGCGACGCACGGAGGGGAACACAGAGTCCCCGGAACAAGATACCACGTGGACGGCTACATTCCTAGAGAAGGCAAGAAGCCGGTCGCTATTGAGGTTAGCTGATAATCTTGAAACATTTGGGTTTTTAAAACAATATTTTGTAGGTACATGGATGCTACTACCACGCATGCACCTGCTCATACCAGGATGACGCCGTCATACTAGGCCGCACCGCTGCCGAAATAAGACGTGACAACAAGTTGAGGCTCAGCGTACTCGAGCCAAACTACAAGGTGAAGGTCTATCGGGAGTGCGAAATCAACAAGATGCTGCGTCGGGACGAGGAAATGAGGACAATCTTCATGAAGCATCGAATTCTAGTAAGTTTTCTTTTTTGTTTTATTCTTAAATGACTTGCCTATAAATTTATAATTGAGGAGCCTCTTGATATCAACGATGCTTTCTTTGGCGGAAGAACCGAGACGTTCAAACTGCACGCAAAATGTCAAGAAGGATGGAGCATCCGCTATCAAGATGTTTGCAGGTTACTGATTATCTCTTTGTCATGGTCTTTTTTTATGTTCAACAATCTACTTTCAGCCTGTACCCGTTCACCAACAAGTACAAGCCATATCCCATCGGAGTTGGAGTCTACGTTTCTGGAGAGGATATCCCGTGCCCAATCAACGAAGCACAAGATTTGGGCGTAAATGGATTCCTCAAGTGCAGAGTATGTTTTCTTGATGTAACGCTTTCCTGTTTTTTATTTACAATCCTATTGTTCAGGTATTGGCACCACCCAAACTGCATCTACCGGTTCTATGTATGAGAGTGGGAGGAAAGTGCATCTACGCACTATGTCAACAATGCGCTCTGGAAAAGTCCCCAGAGAGAACTTCATGCTCGCATACGGATGAGGAGAGAGCTTTCGAAGGAACATGGGCAACGGAGGAGATCAAGCTCGCCTTGAGAACTGGCTATACAGTTCTGAACGCCTATGAGGTAGTCACTTTTCATATATATATACATATATCAGAGTCATTCATTACTACAATTCAGGGAAGACATTATGAGAACTGGAGCCAGTACGAGATGAATCCTGAAAGCGGTCATGTACGTCACGGCATCCTCTCCGAGTACATGAACACCTTTGTGAAGCTCAAAACGGTTAGTGATTTTAATTATTGTTTAGTAGTGGGTTGTTGATTCTCATATGATCTTTTCAAAAATGAAGCTGTTTGAAGGAGGCAAGCGGATGGCCCAGAGACGTTGGCGATGACGTCATGAAGCAGGCCGAGTACATTGAGGCCTTCAAGCAGAGAGAAGGAGTGACGCTCGACCCTGCAAAGATGGTGCCAAACAGCGCAGCAAGACAAGTCGCAAAGCTGATGCTCAACTCCTTGGTAAGATTCTTTCTGTGTATTAGATAATTACAAACAAATTATTCTGAATTTTTAGTGGGGAAAACTCGGAGAACGCTCGGGAAGGAAACAGCAGGAGATGGTTATCTCCCCCCGAAAGACTGCACAGCCTTCTGATCGAGGCCGAGACCGAGGTTGGGGACATTATTGTCCTCACCGATGAGAAGCTCTGGGTCTCCTTCAAGAAGAAGACTGGCCACTCCGAGCCGATAAGCACAACTTCCCTGGCGTCGGCAGTGCTCACGACGGCTTACGCGAGAGTGACACTTTACAATATCATCTCGCGTGTGCAAAGCTCCAGACTGCTGTATTGTGGTTCGTTTAAATTATTTCGTTATTCTTTGCTGTATATTCCAATTCTTTTTGTTTCAACCCTAATTTTTTTTTTTTAGACACGGACTCGGTCATCTACCTTCACAAAGACAGTGAAGTGGATCCCCTGGAGGAGCTGAAGGGGAACTTTCTCGGAGACCTGACGGACGAAATTCCTGGAAAAGGAACAGAGTTCGTGTCGCAGGGGCCGAAAGCCTACGCATACAAATACGTCACGCATGACGGCATGGTGAGAGTTTTACATTCAATGGGTCATGAGGATTTCAAATTGGAGAAACATGTCTTGATTTCTTGCAGGAAAAGAGCGTGGTAAAGTGCAAGGGCTTCCCTCTCACGTCCGAAGCATGGCAGAAGATCCATTTCGAGCAGATGCGACAGTTTGTAAGGGAAATGAAGAAAGGTGAGAAACCTTTCCCGGTCACAGTCGTCTATGACCGAATAGTCACAGAGAGAAGTCACACGGTGACATCTCTTCTTCAAAAGAAGAAGTTGAACGCCGTGTTCGACAAAAGGGTCATCGTCCGGGGGACGTACAACACAACCCCATATGGATATAAGGACTGATCTCATATGATTAAAAACTGTTCATTGTTACTGTTCATTCCCTTTATTGTGATGCTTCTCGAGTGGCCGTCCACAATGTTGATGTGTGGGCCTAGTGGTTGTGGTAAAAGTACCCTTGTACATCGTATAATTAAGTCTCCTGAACTAGTTTATGAACAAGTACCAAAATGTATATACTTTTGTTATAACGAATATCAAAAAGGTTATGATGAATTTGCCAACCTTGATAGAGTAACCATGTGTTTAGGCCTTCCACAACTAGAAAATCTTAAAAAATTAATGTCAACCCCCGCTTTGCTGATTCTTGACGATTTGATGGTTGGTCTCGATAAATGGCCTGATGATGAGAAGCTATTCACTGTAGCCTCTCATCATTACAATATGTCGATTTGATGGTTGCTCTCGATAAATGGCCTGATGATGAGAAGCTATTCACTGTAGCCTCTCATCATTACAATATGTCGATTTGATGGTTGCTCTCGATAAATGGCCTGATGATGAGAAGCTATTCACTGTAGCCTCTCATCATTACAATATGTCGATTTGATGGTTGCTCTCGATAAATGGCCTGATGCTGAGAAGCTATTCACTGTAGCCTCTCATCATTACAATATGTCGATTTGATGGTTGCTCTCGATAAATGGCCTGATGATGAGAAGCTATTCACTGTAGCCTCTCATCATTACAATATGTCGATTTGATGGTTGCTCTCGATAAATGGCCTGATGCTGAGAAGCTATTCACTGTAGCCTCTCATCATTACAATATGTCGGTTATTGCTGTTGTGCATTCCTTGTTTTATTCTAGAGTGATACGTAATTTAAGAATAAACTCTAGTTATCTTTGTCTGTTTAAAAACAATTCGGATCAACTCACTATACGTAATCTCGCCACTCAACTCTACCCTACCAATAGAACGTTTTTCATAGAGTGTTACGAGGACGCAACCCGTGAACCTCATGCTTATCTTTTCGTTGATTTACACAAGAATACAGATGTCAAATTCCGTCTGCGCACAAGTGTTTTCCCTTTGACTGATTGCGTTATTTGTTATATTCCCAAATGAAGCGAGCGGTTTGGTCTGAACAGTGTATCAAGAGCATTGCTTCTCTATCAAAAGACAAAGAATTCAAACAAGGATTACAAAGATTGACAGATAATGAAGTGATCTGTCTTATTGAAGCTATTTGTAACATTCTCTATGGAAATGTTCCGATTCCTAAGAAAACATGTAAAACTATGAAAAAGTTTGCGCCAGTAATGCGTAAACTTGCTCCTATAAGAAACATTCAAAAAGCAAAGAAGACCCTCATCCAGATGGGGAGAGGATTCATTGGACCTATCATACCGATACTTGTGAGCCTGGCGAGTACTTTACTCTCCAATGCCCTCCTTCAATAAAATGGTGTTAGTGCCTGAAGAAAGGTTAGCGGCGCTCTCTTCCATCAAACCGGAAACCCAAATTGAAAGAATAGAGAGAGAATTACGCAGTTTGCTCTCTTCGACAGAGAGTGATGATAAACGTCTGAGATTGTATCAAGCCCTTCTCCAGCAACTCACGTCAACTATTCATAAAAATATAAATTATCAAGATGCAGAACAAAACTGGCAGGGAGAGATGTCGACTCACGTTCCAACTAATGCCGATAGTGTAGAAACAACACCTTCCTCTATAAAAACTCATGCTTTAACCCTGAATTCTGAAAACTTATCGACTAAACCTGAGACAATAAAAGAAGAGAAAAAAGAGAAAATTTATTTGGATGAATTGAAATTCACAAATGCTACAGTAAAGTCAAAAGCTGATTTGATAGTTGAACATTTAAGAAAATTTCCCGAAATTTTTATAATAAACGACAAAGGGAAAATTGACTTGGAAAATGAAGAATTTGACTTTTTGCCGATAATTTCGGATCTCTCTAATAGATGGCGGAGTCGTTCGACACCTCCTATGGGTAGCGAAGAGTTTGTTCGAGCACTTGTATCCACAGGATTCCCTGTTGAGCAGATTGCGAACAAGAACCGGTCAGATTTTGCTGTGAGCAAATGGTTCTCAAGTCAGTAGACTATAAATTGGAGCAGATATATTCAGACCCCCAAAACCCCGGAGGTTTTAGAGGAGTGAATGCTTTGCTAAAAGCAGCCAATAATGCCGGAATTAAGGTGACTCGTAAACAAGTGAAGAGATTTCTGCATCAAAGTGATACATACACGGCCCATTATCCGTCTAGAACAAAGTTCAAAACAGGCCAAATTCAGTCGACAGGGCTTGACAGCGATCATCAAGCTGATCTTGCTGTTCTTATTGACCTGAAGAGGTATAACAAGGGATATTCATACATTCTCGTTGTTGTTGACGTCCTCTCTCGATTTGTGATGTGTGCACCTCTCAAAAACAAAACTGGAAAAGAAACTGCGACTGCTTATAATGGTATACTTTACTCTAGCGGAAGAATTCCGTTCAGACTATACACTGACGAGGGAAAAGAGTTTTTAAATACATATTTTCAAAAACTTTTGAGTGAAAAAGAGATAATACACAAGAAACCAAAGAACCATAATGTGAAGTGTGCGCTTGCTGAGAACGCTGTGAAACGGGTTAAAACCCGTCTGTATCGTGTGTTCTCTGAGAATAATACATATTGTTGGATAGATGTACTACAAGATGTAGTACATGGTTTGAATGTCTCACCGATCAAATCTATCGGAGGCATACCACCCGCTGATGTTAATCATGGAAACATGGAGAAAGTGTGGCAAAAACTATACGGAGAAGAAAGGTATAAAACTCCTCAACATGTGTTTCGTGTCGGAGACACGGTCAGACTTTCCAAGTTTAATACATTGTTCAAAAAAGGTTATAAAAACACCTTCACATTAGAAGTTTTCAGAATAAAAAAAATTATTATACAAGGATCCTCCTGTTTATATCATTGAAGACTTGAACGGTGAGGAGATTGACAGTATTGTTTATGAGCCTGAACTCGTCAAGTACGTTCCTAAACAAGAGTTTAAAATTGAGAAAATTTTACGTAAACGGCAGAAAAATAAAAAAACTGAGTTACTGGTAAAGTGGTTAGGTTATCCATCCAGTTTCAATTCTTGGATACCTTCCGACGATGCAAGAAGAATCCGGTAACTCTTGGCATTTGGGTACCACTTCTTGCTCAAGAGCTTTAGTTGTCTACGTCGCTCAAGTCATGTTAATCTATGCTGTAGTTTCGGTTTCTATATATAACCTAACTTTCTCGAATTGTCCTGATAACAAATTGTGGATTGCCATTCTTTCTTCCTGTATAGGGTATCTACTACCATCTCCATCCATCACTCTTAACAAATTATGAAGGACTTTTACTTAACTCTTTTAAGTAACACTCGTAAAGAGGATGTGATTTCTAAATTTCGCGTCAAACTACCTTCTTCAATTACTTTGCATGAGGATTACGAAGTTGCGCTAACAGAGATAATTTACCCAAATACTTTCGACCTTTTGACTGATAGAAGGGAAGATGATAATTTCAATGATAACACGATATTTCTGAAAGATTTCAACGGTAGTGTTGGAACTGTGGCTGTGACTCCATGCTCTTACAAGTCAGGATCCGACTTGATTGGACAGATAAACTACTCTTTGAATGAATTCTTCAGTTTCAAGTATAATACGAAAAACATGAACATGCTATATCACAACCCATATACGAGAAAATGCGAAATAACTCTACCTGAACAGATTGGAAGAGTAATTTTTTCTAAACGTTTCGCCTATCTTTTGGGTATTAAAGAAACAATAGAACATCAGTCAACCTACATTTCTTCTCATCCTGTTCATGTCGCTAAAGAAATGATGTTCATTTATGTCAATATTGTCGAGAATCAAATGGTTTCTAATGTTTTGTGTCCACTTTTGAAAGTAATAGCCACAAACGGAGAATTGGGTGAAAATATAAACGTTTCATTCACAAGACCTCAATATGTCGCCGTTCGCTACAGAGACTTTGAATACATTACTGTTGATATCAAGAACGACCTTGATGAACATATAAATTTTCATTCGGGAAAGATCTGCATGGTACTTCATTTCAAACCTAAACGTTCGGCAGAGTAGGTATGCATGTACCTTTTAATCCCGACTCTTGTATTGACTGGTACGATGTGTTTATTGAGCAAGCACGTCAGAGTGGTTCAGGATTTCGTGGTTATCCTTATCAGCGTGGTGCTTCTGGTTTGGGTGGTGTTCTTTCAAAGCTATTCAGTTTCATTCTGCCAATAGCCAAATCAGCAGGGAGGTCTATTGCTACTGAAGCTGTGAATGCAAGTGAAAAATTCGTTGATGACATCATTGACGGTAAAAATGTCAAAGATTCCCTAAAGATGCACGGTCGTCAAGCCTATAAAAATTTAGTAAACCGAGCAAACGCTAGACTACAGCAAGGCAAAGGTAAAAGAAAGCGGAAAGTTCGGATAGTCAAAAAGAAAAGTAGAGTCAAGGCTCGAAAGAGGTCAGTAGTGAAACGTCAGCGACACAGAACGGTTCAAAAGTCTCTGAACTCTCTCAAGGATATTTTCTCCAAGTGAAAAAATGGGGAAACTAATCGACCCCAAATCTGTTCCATCTACTCGAAGTGAATTGAGTGTGTTTGAGATACCTTCAACGCAAGTTGCCCTAGAATCCTCAAGATGGCTATCTATACCTACAAGTACTCCAATCAACAACTCTGGACCATATTTGTTCAATTTGGTTGATTCACGACATTTCCTTCAAGTTGGTAAATCCTACATTGCTCTCCGTCTCCGAGTCAAACGACCTACAGGTGCTGATAACGTATTGATTAAGGAGAAGTACGGTTTGATTAATTACATTGGTGCTACTTTCTTCAACCAGGTAACTCTTGAGATAAACAATCAGCAAGTATTTGATTGCAGCAATTATGCTTACAAAGCTTACTTGGAGTGTCTTTTGAACCATAGTACAGATCAAAAGCGAGGTTTCCTTCAAGCCGGTGGTTATTATCAAGATGACGAGGAAGGTTTGGAAAGTACCGAGAATAGCGGATACAACTCCAGAGTTGAGCTTTTATCTAATGATGTTGTGGATCTAGTTGCGCCTCTTCATATTGACCACTTTTCCACTGACCGTTTTCTCATTCCTCACCTCAATCTACAGTTTCGTTTCTATCGTAATTCTGATGATTTTATAACAGAAAATTTCACAACAAGTAAACAATCTGGAATATCCATTGAAGTCGTTTCCATGAAGCTCATGATGCGTGCGGTAGATGTGATAAGTTCAGCTGGTATCGCCTTAGAAAAAACATTACTTTCATACCCTGCAAGATATCCTTATCACAGAACACGTCTACGTGTAATTTCGATACCCGGCGGACGTTCTGATTTTCCATATTCAACGCTTTTCACCGATATTGTTCCGCGACGTATTGTTGTAGGATGTGTAGAGCAGGATGCTTTTGATGGTCATTCGTCCAAGAATCCATTCAATTTTAAGCACTTTAATATTTCGGAGATTTCTATAGACGCAAGAGGAGTTACTTTCCCCGCTCAGCCTCTCAAAATCAACTTTAAGCAAAAATGTTATGCAGAAGCTTTCGCAATGTTTTATGAAAACATTGGAGCTATAAGTGAAAATCGTGACATTGCAATATCTTATAAGCACTATAGGAACGGTTTCACTCTCTTTGCTTTTAATCTTGTACCAACTGATGCTAATAATGATTTTGAACTTGTGCAAAGTGGAACCTCTCAAATAGCTTTGAGATTTGCTGAACAAACTCCTCCATCCGGACTACAACTCATAGTATATGCCGAGTATGACGGAATGTATCAAATCGATCATTATCGTAATGTTTTCAATGACCAACAGGTGTAGATATATTCATAACAATTGTATTTCCATGTAAAAGGGATGACTGATGTTGTTTAACGCGGTTGCTTTGTCTAATATAGAGCTAAATAATATTCTGAGGAATTGTCCTGTTACAAGGTTCTATTATCTAGGAAGTTTCCCCTCCGATGCAATTGTTGACATTCCCGAGAGTCGACCTTTCTGCCTTATTTTCAACACCAGCAAGTCTAGTTTGCCAGGAGAACACTGGATTGCTGTATTTGTGAATAAGTTTAATATTGCTGAATACTATGATTCAAACGGAGACGAGTGTTTGAATACCCTTGAAACGTGGTTGTCTAACTTTCCTAGAGTAGAAAAGTTTCCTTTTCGTGTTCAAAGTCTTTTCAGCAATGTATGTGGACACTTTTGTTTATATTTTCTCTATAACAGATGTAAAGGTAAAAGCTTAAGCTTTTTGCTCAAATCACTCCATCGTCACAATTTAAGCAAAAATGACTCTTTAGTATATAAATGGTATTTAAATCACCTCAAGTTATGTATAAATAGATGAAGAGAAATCATAGTGCATCGTTTACTTCACCATGTCTAGTGACAAAATTTCCCTCCTTTCTGAGAAGGCCCCTGTGAAAATTTCTGACTCATCAACTAACTCTGAGTCTTCCATCAAAAAAGAAAAAAAACTCTCAAGTAATTGCGAAGATTTGGTAACTGTTATGGATACTGGCATAACTCTACGCCGAGCGAGAAAGCGTATTGAAGGAGATACAGGTGTTAGATACATTCGTAATATTGGCTCATTTCACTTACTCGCGGATGAATCTGATAATGTATTTGTGCAGTTTCTACCTGTTAACTAGTTATCTGAAGATTAAGATGTCCGAGTCAAGCGATACTTCTACTCACGAGGAAGTTCATTTCAAACGCAAAAGAAAACGACTGGAGGAAAACACTGAGGTTTATTAAAATTTTATATTATATGTTCACAACATTAACCGTTAACTGTTGAGTTTCCGTCACATGAGCACGTCAACCTTCATGAAGAGCCTCAACAATTTGGAAGGGATTTCTCAGTATTCAGACCGCAAAGATTCATTACTATGGCTGTTTGTAACACTTGCTCCAAACCTACCGTCATATCCCATATTGATTGTACTGTCACTTTCAAATTGTGTAAATCCTGCATTCTCACTAATTCACGGATGCAGTCTGCAATTTACCACAACATCATTGTCAAGAACTTGAGGGATAGAAGGACATTTTCAAATGGAAAGGACTCATCGACAATTACTCGTAGCTTCTGGTAAGTTTTTTACCCTATAAAAATGAAATTTTAAGTTTTTAGTGATTACTAATCATTCGGGGTGATCTCTAGATGGGAGTACAGGTAGCACTCTGTAATAATTTTCATTTCTTTTGTTTTCAATTTTGAATAGAGGTTGTGTTCCTTTTCCTCCTACTTGTGTGACTAAAAAAAGTTTCAGATGCCTCACATTGCTCTCGCTACCTATCTGAGAATCAAAATGAATGTAGATATTTATGACAAACTCACATTGAGCCAGATGGATGAAATTAATGATTCCCTCGTTAATCTGAGGATAAAAACAACACATATGGAGAAAAATACTTTTTTGGATCATCTGCAACTGGACATAAGGACTCGCGTTTATCATCCCATCACCGTAAGGCTGAAGGTGGAGGGAAGGAAGAAGAGTCTGGGTCTGAGACCAGTTCGAGTCCCGCTCGTTGTTAGTTTTTTAAAATTTCTCTTTTGTGTTTCAAGTCCTTTTTTAGCCAATTTTTAAAATGTTTGTATTGCAGGATTATTTTCTGGCACAATACGACGTGAGAATAACTAGACAGGATGGCCCCTGTTTCCGAGGGAGAAATGGAGCAGTCTATCCGGTCGAAGTATTGCAAGTTGAATATCTCTAGAACGTGTTATGATTTAGATTCTTTTGGTTCTAGATTCGTTTCGTCTTTGACATGGTTAACTGTTGAAACTAGATTTGTTTTTTACTCGATTTGTTTTTTCCTCAAAGTAATAAAATTTTCATTTTATGTTTGTTTCGTTTTGTCTTTGAGATGATAAAATGTTGTTGCTAATCTTTGTGTTCTTTATTCTACAAAAGAGGAAGAATACGTGACGTATTCTTCACCGCAGAGAGTGCAAGTTGCGAGAGTAGGAGATGGCTTCCTTCCAAGATCGTATCCATAGATTATGCGTGTATGAAAACAGTGATTATTGGAAACACGTGATAAAAATTCTCAAATAAAAGATTCAAAAATACACATCGGAGAGAGTGTATAAAAAAGTGTGTCTTTCTGAGAAAGACTGCACTGAAGAGAAAAACGCTAGAGAGCGTAAAAGAAAATAGCATGTAATATTGAGAGACGCAGATAAAAGCATCATGGATGGTTATGTTTTCAAGAGATTCAGAGAAAAAATATCTAACAGAGTATAAAGATAGAGAGAGAGAGAGAGAGAGAGAGAGAGAGAGAGAGAGAGAATGGAGAGAAAGAGAGAGAGAGAGAAAGAGAGAGATAGGGGGAGAGAGAGAGAGAGAGGGATGGAAAGAGAGGAAGAGAGAGAGAAAAGAGAGAAAGAGAGAGAAGATATAGAGAGAGAGAGAGAGAGAGAGAGAGAGAGAGAGAGAGAGAAAGAGAGAGAAGAGAGAGGAAGAGATAGAGAGAGAAAAAAGAGAGAGAAAGAAAGAGAGAGAGAAAGAGAAAGAAAGATAAATAGAGAAAGAGAGAAAAGAGAGAGAGAAATAAAGATAAATAGAGAAATAGAGATAAAGATCAGCTGGAGTGATTCTTTGCGGTCAGAGAAAAAGTCTCTCGATTTAACACACTATTATTTTAGGTTACAGGGACATCCACCTCACACAAATTCTGTCTCCATTCTGGGTTTCTCACTTCTTATTTGCTGAAGCGTGATCGCGTTTTGCGAATTTATGCTTGTTTCGGCGCAACTGCGCGAATTTGGCCAATTATCCAGATTTCTACGGTACGAGGTCAAATATGATAAAAGGGCTAGAGCGTTAGAGATTTTATAAATGAAAACAATGATTTTTACTGTGACACATGTAGTACAAAGGGTTACCCAGATGTAATAAAGATTCCAGTCTCCCAAAAGCATTTTCCAAGTCCATTCTTTCGTTTCTGAATTCAGATCTAATGAGACTTTTGTTCCGTGGTGGTCTATCCATGTGTCATCTTTAGAATCCCATTGGGTTGTCCATGTGTGGTCTTCTAAAATCTCTGAGAAGTTTGTCAGTGCCAAATTATAAAAGATGGTCAATTTAGGCCGCCATTCAAAATTCTCTACCATATGTTTGCCTATTGTTGGAATGCTATCCTTCTGCAGTATCGAGATTGTTCCTCCTAATGCGTCAAACTTCTCGAGTACAGTGCCTGATTCAAAGGAAAATATTTGATTTTGCGAGCATTCCTTTTTATTAGCTGTTTTTTGAATGATTCCTGATACTGGGTCTACAAAAGTTTCTATCGTGCCTGTCGGAGAAGTGACTCGCGCTTTTGGTTTGTCGAAACAGGTTCCGTTAAATGGGATCATTTTTACTGATCCCTTAGGTATTCTGGAACACCTGAATATTTCTATTATTCCGCCTCCTGCGTATCTTGCCGATACGTCTGATCTATTCGTGAGAGCTCGAACAGCTAGTGTTGGGTTAACGTTGAGTGCCACTTTCAGTGAAGCTGTGAACATGGTCATGCGCTCACACATCGATCTTACTGCGTGTTGCATCAATCCCGTCATGCTGTTTACGGCCGCGTGTTCCGAAGCCAATAGCTGGGAAGCGTGTTGGTTTGAATAAATTGGTGCTGCGTCTCGTTTGACTTTCTTCCAGATCAGGATGGCGAAGCCTTGGTCTGTCGCTGTTAGGCTTTTGCCACAGTTGCTTACTGTTTTCTCATTGTCCCATGACAAGGCAAATTGTTTGTCCGAACTGATCCATACTCTTCCAATCAGGTCACCTTTCTTTGTTCCGAAAAATATGAAGTCACATTTTTCTTCTAATTCTGGAACCCAAACCATTATACTCCCTTTTTTTGAAGGAACAAACTCCTTCTTGATAGGAGCAGCTACTCAGATCGGCTATATCTGAATGTGGGTTTGTGTTTGAGTGCCTGGTGATGACTGGTGCTATGTTCAAGACACAATTTGTCACATGTACGCTTCTAGTTTTCATACTTGAGAAAGGTGGTGTACCCCACGGTATATCTATTTTATTATCTGTCCTCCAAATTCCCTGGTATTCGATCAAGGTGCCATGCTCGCACGTTTTGAAGTGAGACATGTGCTCGCATTGATCTTTGGAGACGATATGTCTGGTTTCTGAGTTTTCTTGCCAGCGTCCGCCAAAGAAGTATTGGTAGTAATTAATCTCCGTCGTTATTATTTCGCAAAATGACCCTTGAGATGAATACTGTCTTGTGTTGGGTCGATAAATTTCTAGAGTCAATGGTTTCGTCGTGGCGTTCGCTGGTGGGATCATGCGAGAGCAATCGTACTTCAAAGGGAAGCGGAATATTTCGGGAGATTGATCGAATGGGCAGATCCATGTTGTTATGGCATTTGTCGGGCTTGTCATGCTTATTAACAATATCAAAGGCATTAAACTTGCTATGCGGCTAGACGAACTAGCGGCTTTCGTTGTTTGAGGGGTGAACTGCTCTCTTGCAAGAGAGTTGTTTCTTTGCACCAGTAAATTTACTCTCTCTTCGCTCTCGGCTGCACGAGCTTGTGCTTTTTCGAGTGCTTGAGTCAAATTATCCAAGACTGTTGTTGTATTACTCATTATTTCTTCTGATACGAAATTTAGCGGTGCGTTCTGCCTGACATCGTTTCTATGGCCTTGGGATATATTATTCCGATTTCTGAGCTGATTATAATGATATGTCTGGGACTGATTCGTTTGTCTGAAGTTTCCTGTTGTAGCTCGCTGCATGTCTATCTGCTTAGTCCTGCAATCTGCTTAGTCCTGCATGCTGCGACTAGGTGACCAAGGCGACCGCAGTAAAAGCATCTGTTATTAGGTTCTCGCATATTTCCGTAATTAGAGCCTGGTTGCTGATAACTGTTTCTAACGTTTGATCTTTGAAAATTCTCTCTAACTTGAACATTTTGGAAATTTCGGGGTCTGTTTTGCGTCTCCCTTGTTGGTGGGCCTCTATTTTCGAAAGCGTGTAGAGTGGGGTTCGCTAAGGACTCAGCTGCACATTCTAGCAACGTGTGTTCTACGGCTATTGCTTTACGTACCGCTTCTTCGAAAGATGTCGGTTCGCTCAACATTACCTGCAGTCTAATGGGTTTTCTTAATCTGGAAATAAATTCTTCGAGCATTCTTTCTTTTTGGGCTTCTTGTGCCAAGTGTCCCGTGGCCGATCTAACCAAGGTGGTAATTTTATCGCTGAATGCTGATACACTTTCACCTATGTTGTGCGTACATGAGCTTAAAGCTTGTCTTGCTAGCGCTTTTTGTTGGTTGCTGTCGTAGTATGATCTAAGGTGGTTTACGACTCTGCTGAAGTCTTTTCTATCGGCATTAGATAATTCTTCTATTTTTTCGCGAGCGCTGCCTTCAAGGTAAGATATCAGGTAATTTGATTTCTCTTCAGTGGTGAGGTTGGGCCCTCTTACTCTCAATAAGTCTTCGAATCGCCTTAGCCAGGTTGCAAACGCGATTTCGCCTGTTCCTGTAAATGAAGACAACCCTGTTCCGTGCTGTTGCGTACTTATCATCATAAGAGACGGCGCGCGTTTAGCCTCTGATTTTTCTGTGCTGCCTTCTCTATCATGCGAGTTGAGGTTATCCTCTTGCTGTAAATTATTTGTAATAATTATGGAAGAATTTTGTTTTGATTTCTCGTTCGTGGCAACAGCCAAATGTTCTTCAATATCTGCCTTACTAGAAGTTATCCGGTTCATGGGACTATGTAATAGCAAGTCTTTTAGGGCCTTGGCGTAGTTCTGAAATGTTGTATTTCCGAGCTCTGCTTTGTTCCAAGTTTTCTGAATAGCTATAGTTGTAGCATCTCTCAAGTCTCTAGCCTCTAATAGCGTTGCTCCTATGGAGTTTTCACCCTTTTTGAACAATGATTCCAATTCTCTTGTAGGGGGTGCCGATTGCGACCTTGTGGTCGGGCCTACTGTTCTCAATTCTGTGAGAGATCGGATTTTCTCTCCGTCTATCATTTTGTTTTTCGGGGCGACTGCCCTCTTGTAAAATCGGTGAAGGATTCTCAGGAAAAAGACTTCCCCTTTCGGGTATTATTGATTGTTCGGGGCAACAGCCCTTCAAGATTTGAAGACAAGAATCAGCAAAGACTTCCCCTTTCGGGTATTATTGGTTGTATCGGGGCAACAGCCCTTCAAGATTTGAAGACAAGAAATAAATTTGAAAGGGGAATTCGATGAAGAGCGCTGAGTTTCTCTGTCGAAGAACTGAAGTGATTATTATTGTGTTGAACAGTGTTTTTAAAGGGATAAAACTTCTGAAGAATGTGGTAATGGATTGTGTATCTAATTTTTAATCTTTACTTGGTTTTGAGAATCTGGTAAAGTGCCATTAGCGCGTTTTGTTTTCCTTTGCTTCTTCGCTCTTCTCTATTTTCTATTACCGTAACCCCTATCTTGATTGCGAGGGGGGGCTTTTGTTTTGACTTTTCCTCTTTCTCCTCTCTTTTCTCTGTCTTAGTTGTCTCTTGCTCTTCTTTTTTTTGACTTCCCTTTTCCTCTCTTGCCTGTCTTACTCAAAATGACGACCTTTTGTTTTTTTTTGAAGCTTTGCTAGTGAGTCACCACACGCTACTCTTTTTGACTTTCTCTCTCTCAGACTGCTCTCACTCTTCTTTGTTTTTCTTTGCGTCTTTTTGCTTTTCTTTGCGTCTTTTTGCCCTTTCGTGCTTCTCTCTTTTTGACTTTCGCTCTGCTCTGCTCTTTCTTTTTGTTTCTTTTCTCGCTTTTTCTCTTTTATGTTTCTCTCTTTGTGACTTTCTATTTTCTTCTCGCTTTTTGAATCTTTGGCTACGTGAATGTCCCTTTTGATGGGAAATGCCAGCGAGAACAAAGGAAGGGTGTTAGCTCCAAATCACAGATCTTTCAGAAGCTAAATGTTACAGGCCTTTAATCTCGCGTTTAGCCGAAAAGGTATCGAGTTTCCTCTACATATGCTTCTGACAGAGGGGAAAGATGCTTACTGTCCACAAACTGAAGCTCATCGGCAAATAACAAAGATATAGCAAGAAAAAAATGGGGAACGAAAGCTACACACATATGCTCAAGATCAAATAACGAACTTGGAAAACAAGAAATCGCCAATAGGTTTCAGATAGATTCGCGCAAATGAATGTATAGTCGTCAAATGTATATTCGGAACATTTTGTCATAAATTCATAATTGCTTCCACATTAAATCAGTTTAACTCTCATCTTGATCATCTCAACGTATGCTTACAATAGTCTTAGGGTATTAAGCGAGCTTACAAATCGGAGGTTTACGGCTTATAATAGTTTAAGTTTTCCCTTGACATTTTTACAATAAGTTTTATATCAGAAAGTAAGCTCCCGAGCTATAGTTGGTGGAGTTTCGATGCACTCTGTGTGTTATTAATGCTATTTTGTGCAAACACGAGAGGTTGTGGAGGACAACGAGAAAATATTGAGCAAAAATGTATTATAGTTCCGAAAAAGGGATAGGATAGTCATACCGTGACAACATCAAAACATTTTTTTTTTAACTTTGAGCATATATTCAACATGTCACGGCGAAGGTTGAGAGATGCGTGCCCTTACGGTATTCGCAAAAAAACGAAAGCAAAAAAACTTACGATTCTACAGTAATTGCTATGCGCATACGAAAGAAAACGCGTCTTCAGACCTTCTCGAACAATAATAATATTATTATGATGGAATTAGATTTAAAAGATGAATGAAGCGGTGGAAAAGAATAATCTTAGCGCGGAAGGGGATTTATTTTTTTTTTTGGGGATTTATTTACAAGCTTATTTACAAGGAAGCTTATTTACAATATTTATTTACAAGGAAGGGGATTTATTTACAAGCAAAATTTATTTTGAAAATTTTGGAAAAAATTGAGGAATGAGACAAGAGCTAGAACCTTCGATATTGCGAGATTTCGCAATTTTCATTGTTTTTTTTTTCGGGGCGACTGCCCAACATATTCACAGTAAAACGCGATGCAAATAACGGCAAAACGAGAAAACGTAATTTCATCATTCAAAACATGCTCACTTATCAATTCAAGGTAATGAACAAGATTTCAATTTGAGGCTGCGCGCATGAAAATTTCAAGAGATTGGAGAAACAAAAGTTAAAGAATTGAGTCTTAACCTTTTCAAAGCGTAAACAAATTGGTTTATTTTTTGGTTGTTCTTTCGGGGCTACAGCCCTTCGCACACATACACTGAAATACAGACAGACCATAACATTTGAAATCTCTGTCTCTTCCAAAAAGTACATAATCAGACTTGAGTGCTAAAGCTCTCTCATTCTCTCTACATTTTGCTTGTTAAGCTGAGAAGTTGAATTGCAAAGAAAAAAATCCGTTAAAAATTCCAATTCAATTGACGGAAAAATTGCGTGATGATAAAGTGCTTAACATAACTGATATGAAAACTCTAAGGTAGAAAAAAGGAAAATCACAGGAAAATTTTACTGGCACAAAAAATAAAAAAACTAACCTTTGTCTGCTGCTTCGCTCCGACTCTCACGTGAACTCCATGGGTCTTACTTCCTGCCCATCTTCCGGGGACTCTCTAAAACACTATGGGTTTAACCTTTTTCCCATCTTCCGGGAACACTGAATCTATGGGTCTTACCTCTAGCCCATCTTCCGGGGATACACTGAAATACTATGGGTCTTACTTCTAGCCCATCTTCCGGGGATACACTGAAATACTATGGGTCTTACCTCTAGCCCATCTTCCGGGGATACACTGAAATATTATGGGTCTTACCTCTAGCCCATCTTCCGGGAACACTGAAACCTCATGTTCTTGAAAAGAACCATGAATGCTGTCGACAGCCTTCTTTTGTTTCGGGGCAACAGCCCCCCATGCATGAATTACTAAAACTAACACAGTGCAAAAAAAAAATTTCTTTTTTTAAAAAAAAGGTGCAGTGGAGAGAGAGGTGCGATTTGCGCAACAAAGGGGAAGGGGGGCCCATGGGAAAGAACCACTCGCTGCTACCAGTAATGGTGGGCATTGCCCGCAAGTGTTCCTTCCCTCCCCTGCCCCTGTATTGTGTCCCCAACAACCAAACACGGAGTTATTAGATATATATTTATCAGGGACGCAAGGTATCAAAGGGGTCTGTGGTCGGGGCTTGGGGTTCGTCCCCCTCTCTCTCCTCGATCGCTCTCTGTGGCCTCTTTTATCCTCCTGGCTCTTGGCTCCTCCTTCTTAGCAAGCTCCGCCTCCGGCTCTGGAATCATAATGATTAGTACAGGCTTTGAATTGCACAATGATTTATGATGTTGCTTACATATTAAAACGACTTTTTTTTCTTTTCAAGTTAACGAAGTAGATAAATACTCGCGGAAAAATATTCGCAATTATGTCCTTCTCGTACTATAAAAATGTGCACTCCGTTTTAGCTCTAAAACCTGCGTGGTTTAACAGGCAATTACCGGAAGGCGTGTGAGCGTGTTTGAAGAATGCACTACTCGCACCGAACACAAACTCAAAGTGTTCATGACTACACTTTCTGCTCAAACTACTTGACTAATTTTCATTTTTAAGTTTTTTCATGCCAAGATTCTTTCAAACAGCTTTCGAATGGTTCGCTTCAATTTAATTTAGAACGATTTTAGGAACTTTTCGCGTTCAGGCCCCCCTACTAGAAGTTCAATGGGTCATACGTCTTACTTATTTAGATTTACAAAAAAATAATTATACATTAAAAAAATATTTTCACATAAAAAAAACTTAATAATCAAAAAAAACGCTTAGGCTTAGGAAAAAGTTTACGCTAACGGGGCCATACGGCTTAGGCTTACGAGACCGTATCAAAGAATGCCACCACTCTCATCTGACCCAATTGGACCTATACAATATATATGTAGTTGTGAGCAGAAAGTGTAGTCATGAACAGTTTGAGTTTGTGTTTGGTGCGAGTAGTGTATTCTTCAAACACGCTCACACGCCTTTCGGTAATTGCCGGCGTCCTCATGCCTCACGCCTCACTTTGGTAATTGCCCTGACACAATTGTTCGATTTAAACATGGTCCCATAAGGAAATTGCATGGATGTGACGCATCAGATCAGAAGCGTCGCGGTTGACGCGTTCGCTTGGAAGAAAAGAGGGAGGAAATTCCATTCTAGACTGTTCGGGATAGTTAAGCAGCAGCTTATCGCAAGAATATTTGAAATTTGTATTGGATTGTGTGTTTTAGTCGCTCTATAGCGGTTTCAATGAGTAAATGTACCTTCTCGTCTCTTACGAGTTTTCTTCCCAATTATCTCTCGCCTGCCACGTCTTCTTTCAATTATTTATTCTTACAATTACTCAAACAAACAAATAAACAAACATCTTCGGAGATCTGCACCTGAGCACTTGGACGGGTTGGGCTGGTTGGGAGGGGATTCAGCAATGGCTAGTTCAGCGGATCTCAAACTTGGGTAATTAAACCCTGTTTAGTTTAAACAAATAATAAACAAATCTAACAAACATGAAATAACTAAGAATGAGAGCTAGTCTCATAAATTTAGGTAAAAGGCGAAATAAATTAGGTACGGTATGATGCAATCCGTACGAGACCCATTCAAATATGAAAGGGGTAGTCGTATTCGACTACACTGGGGCCCGGGGCGGGTGAGAAGGATATTCCCACAAACAACAATGAACAGAAATTTCACAAAAGATGATACATGAATATAAAACATCTTAGAACATTCTTCTTGGCGTCCTCAACGAGCGAAGACCGGATTTTGCGGGCACATAGCCGAATGGTGAAGACCCGAACAGCGGTTGCATTTCTTGATTTGGCAAGGGCGGCCCTCATGCGATACGCGTAGACAGGAGTGACATCGCTCGAGTTTGACCAGTTTGATCCGCCTTCCTTCGAGAGTGAGTTTTCTGCATCCGGAAGCCACGTGACGATTGTCGTCGCAAAAAAGGCAGGAGACTTGCGGTTTGGAGACCTTCGATGAGTTGGAAGAAGACTCGATGTCTTCGGACTGATGACGCTTTCTTGAGAAGTTCGAGGCAGAAGAGCTGGAGAATCGCGTTGTACCCGATCGCAACACTGGAGAACTTGTCTGCTCTCTAGTTGGATGCTCGATCCTGACTAGAAGCGTATTGACACCGCTCTCCAACTTAGCCTGGGCGATCAGACCATCCGAAACGCGGTTCATGAGTTGCTGCACAGAATCTGTAGTGCTTTCCAGTCGAGATAGCACTCTTTTTTCCAAGCAGCTCATTCTTGCTTCCAGGCCGCCAATGTGCGCCCTCATTTCCTTTAACTTTCTCAACAAGTTTTTTTCTATCTCGGCCATCGAGTTGCAGCACATTTGCTCATGAGCTGTATCCTCACGTTCTGGCACGTCCTGCACGTCCATAAGCTCCTTCTCCAGAAGGTCTTCATCTACGTCTACCAGATTCGCCATCTACAAGAAATACTACTTTACTTGTCATTCATCAACCCATATCTGAACAAGTATAGCATTTCAATTATTAAAAACATATATACATTAGGTCACCCACCGGTGAGGCTGCCCCGCCCGACCTTGGATACATTACACTTATCACTTTCTCATCATTTGCCAATACTCGGGGTCTCTTGCCAATGACTTGCACCCTCTAATTGGTCTTTTAGGATGTAGTGCACAGCCAGATCCTTGGTCCTGGGTTACTCTCGATGTCTCCGGCCAATAGGAGAAGTAGTTGGGACAGGCCAGCCGGATCGGACTGTCCCTCAGGCGAAAAAAAAGAACGAAGACGGAGGTGTAGTGAAGAGATGAGAGAGAGAGAGACAGAGAGGCTCTCTTGTAGTTTCTTCGGAGCGTGATGCTTCCGGAGAAGGTTGTTGATGTCCTTTGCAGTCTGTAGACTGTCGTGCTGCACCGCGTGAAGGCGGACATCGTTGTAGCACATTCTCTCTGGTAGACAACAACCCCTTCATTGGATTCACCTACGTCGCACCCTCAGTCCTGGACGAATTGCAGCGGAGCGAGCATCCACAGGTTGAGCATCTGCACAAGTTTTATAGAGTGTTTGCAAAAGTGTGAAACGATGCATTTTGTGTTGAAGGTGACCAGAGCACGACAGAATGGCAGAAGAGTCAACGCACCGACCTTCTCTAACAAGTTTGTTGAAACTCAATGAGTTATGATTCACATAACAGAAAGTTCAACGTATGGAAAAAGTTTTAGTTCAGTTCTCAGTAAATACCGAGAGTCACCCGTTGAGGTTGTGGCATAAAGTTAGGGTGCGCTGACTATTGTGCGAGCGAACCTAAAGCAGGGAACCTAAAGCAGGGTATTTCTTCAACCCGCGCTGCGATCTATGCGCTAATATTGTATGTGCTATCCGCGAAAGGCTAGTTGGAAAAATGTTCTGCTCGTGCGCGTTCTCAATTTTTCAAATACGCTCTTGGTCAAAGAAGTTCTCTCACAAGTGTGCTCTTCCCTCATTAGTTTCTTTGATCTGAAAGCTTCTTTGGCGATTGGTAAGAAACAGCTCGACTCAAAGTGGATGTTGCAGTCACGAAGACGTGGAGATGAGTCGCCCACCCTTTTTATAAGGCCACTTTTGCTTTCTAATCAATTTTTATTATTAAAATGTTATTCTTCTCGAAAATTCTAAAGAAGTTTGCTTCAATTCGATGAAATGCATCTTTCATTTCGAACGGGAAAGAGTAATTGAATGATCAAATAGAGGGTTCACGCCTTGTTTATTCTCATCGATGTGAAAGAGGCTTCCAATTGAATGATCAAATAGAGGGTTCACGCCTTGTTTATTCTCTGATTCTAATGGCAATCCACGTCGCATGATATCGGAAGCTGAGCGTTTGTACTTCTACTATTAAACTTTTCAAAAAAAGAAAAGTATTCTTAGCGTAAATTGGGAAAGAAATCTTTACATGGTCCCCTGCCAAAATGTGAGCCTCATGTGAGACGAGGAATTGAGTATCTGAAAAGACCAAAAGAGCTCTTCTATTCTCGCTTTCTCAAGAAACCAAGACTCTATCGTACGGCTACCTGCAATAAGGGTAGAAGGTTTTTTAAATCCTCAATTTGGTTTCTATGGCGTTTTTGTAGACTGGGCCTTCTAGTTTTTTTAAAAGCAATTACAACATCTCACGAGACATTTTTCCTTTCTAACTCCCCTATTTCTCGATCCATAAATTTTTAAAGGTAAATTAAAATAAAATAAACTAGTTTTCATTTCCTTTTGTGAATGAGAAATTACTATTTCTGTTTTCTATAACCAATCTCAAATCAGAGCGGAAGAATAATTCATGATCAAATTCAGTACTAGACGGTGCCATTCTGCTGTATAAATACATCGATTAAGCAGCGTGTATAGAGCAATTCGAATAGATATGCGTCTCCACTCGATCGTCTCTGCAATAAGCTTTTATAAATAAAAAAAAACTCGGAAAACTAAATTCTGCAATACGTCGCTCCGATTCACTCTGTCTCGAGCCTTCTTTGTGAGAAAAGTTGGCACAATTTTACTAGGGGGGCCGCACTTTACTTAGGGGGCTTTTGTTTTTAGTGTTTTTTTTCACACCAAAGTACTGTATTGTTCAAACCATTTTCTCTGTTCTTTGACAAATTTAGTCATTGAATCGACGAAAAACCGTATCACGACACTTTGTACCGCGTCACTTTGTATACGACACTTTGTACCCGACACTTTGTACCCCGTCACTTTGTACCGCGACTTGAGTGAGGCCGCGCGTTTTATTTTTACATTAAAACATATTTTTACATTAAAAAACGCTTAGGCTTAGTAAAAGTTTACGATAACGAGGCCGTACGGCTTAGCTAACGAGGCCGTACGGCTTAGCTAACGAGGCCGTACGGCTTAGCTAACGAGGCCATACGCGGTACAAAGTGTCGCGGTACAAAGTGACGGGGTACAAAGTGTCGGGTACAAAGTGTCGTATACAAAGTGACGCGGTACAAAGTGTCGGTAATTCACGAAAAACTCATGCGAGAAATTTTTTTCATGCGGTCTCGTTCCTGAGCCGTACGGCCTCGTTAGTATACATTTTATCTAAGCCTAAGCGAGAAAAAAAACCAGTGAAAAGTAACCTGACCCCCTGCCCTCAAGTAGAGTGCGCCCTCCCCCCAAGTAACAAAATGTCGGGAAGTTTTTACGAAAAATTTTATCATGCCAAATTGCATTTAAATTACATACTTTATAAAGTGACCAACTACTCGTTCGTACTCTTTACTCGCCTGCCACGACTTGGTATATGAAACTCCTTGCTTCCGATGAACAAATAAATTTATTCAACAAATTCTTTGATGGCCAACAGTTAACTCAGCAACGACAACTAGTCACAAGAAAGTCAAGGCAAACTTGACAGAAATTGCTATAGAAAAATTAACTTGAGTGCTCGTGAACTTTAGAGACTAGTTGTGAATTCGGCCTTGAGAAAGATTAATTAAATAACGAGATTGAGCAAAATCAAATTTTGTGGCCTTGTTTACTTTAAATAAATAGTTTAATATAGAGTTAAATTAAGTTCAACTCTGTTTTAAACACAAATTTAAAACTTCAAATTACTCTGTCTACTCAACAAAACTGCCTGACATTCTGGAGATCCGGGGGGACTTCTGGGAGGGAACTGCTCGCTCAGCTAACGGCTACGCGCTCTAGGCTCACACAGCAACGCCTCAAACTTGGGTAATTAAACCAAGTTTGTTTAATCATAAAAACAAACAAACAAAAACACAAATGTTAGTAATCATTTCTAGCAAGAGAGTAGAGACGCAGAGATAACTTAGCTGCGTAGCTAGACTGTGTGAGCGCGCATGCTAGGCAGTCAAAGGACAAAGGGAGCGAGAATTCAAAGCAACATTGAGTAAAGGGTAGTCCCCGACTACATTGGGGCCGGGGCGAGGAGGACACCCCGGGGGTGAATCAACATTCGTTGCAAAACCAAACAACAATAACAATCGCCGCTCCTAATTTCCTTGTAGATCACTCGAACAGCAGGTTGAAGAGCACGGTCACTGGAGTGGCGGGTTGAGAGGCAAGTTCACTGGAGTAGCGGGTTTGAAGGGCAGATCGACTTGTGGTGAGCTCTTTGACAGAGTAGGCAGGGACGGACGTGGCACAGCTTTCCTTCGTGAAGAGTACGGAGGCAGTATTGACAGTGTTCGGCCTCCACCAACTTCATTCGTCGACGTTTCAGGGAAGGCAGCTCTGTGCAGTCCCCAGCGATATGAGTTCTTGACTCACAGAAGAGGCAAAGTACCGCCGGGTCAGGGATCTGGGCCGCCCCTCGGCGAGCCTCGCTCTCTACCCTAGGTCTCTCAGAGTTCTGGATCGCCCCTCGGCGAGCCTCGCTCTCCACCCTCGGTCTCTTTGCCTGCGACCATCTCGCTGGACCCGCGTCCACCTGTCGTTTGACTTGCTGGACCAGCGTTCCGCCGTAGCTTGCGACTTGACCCGCGTCCAACTTCCGCTTAGTCTGGTCTGCCTCAAAAGCTCCCACGAGCTTATTGACCGAGATCTCAAGCTTCATTTGACCCACGTTCGTTTCCGCAACCTTGGGAATGAATTGAAGTACGGCCTCTCGAGTCGAGTCAAGACTCGTGACCGCTCTCCTGTCGTCCGACGACAACTTAACCTCCAAGTTGTTCAACTTGTCACGAAGCTCTTGCAACTTCGCCATGACCCTCCCCTCGGAGTTCATGAGAGCCTTGTTGAAAGCCTTCGAGGTCTCGGCTAGCCCTTTATCAAGCAGCTCAGTAAGTTCCTTCGAAAGCACCGCCTGGTTCTTCTTGAGTAGGAGAGCAATGTTTTCCGGAGTCGGCGGTTCGACCTTGAAGTCGTCTATCGGATCGTCTTCAAGCAGGAGCGCCTCATCATTCAAATGTTCATTCGACGCAGACCTGAACAGCAGAAGTCTCGTCATTGATTGGCCCGAAATCAACGTTTAAATTCCCAGAATTTACAAATTGAATCCCACGATTTAATCAGACTTTAAATCCCACGATTTAATCAGACCTTAAATCCCACGATTTATTTGATCCAACATAAAATATAAAACAATCAGAGCACAATCAAGGTCGCCTCTTGGCGAGATTGGGGGGGGGCTCAGAGCCGCATCGAGCGCCAGAACTCGGGATCTCTGGCGAGCGATTTGCACGTTCTCAAAGGCCTGGCGTCGGCTGGCGTCTTGCCGACTGCTTCCGGTGCGCAATCACTTGGTGCGCCATCACTTGCGCACACTCCTTTGGACTCCTCTGCCGGATTGCACCCTTCGCTTGTGGGAACTACCTCGAGAGGCACGAGAAGATTCAACGGGCGCCTCAGGACCGATCCGTTGCTGGTTCTGACTGTGGCCTCCCGCACTCCGCATTCTACGATTACGCCCATTGGCCAAGATCCTCGAGGAGTTGTCTCTTCTTGTAGAAGAACAACTTCTCCAGTTACCGGAGCTCTCGGATTCGTGCGCCCTCTCTTGACCGACGCATCAAGTCGACCTCTCAGGGAGTTTGTGTACGAGGTTTGAAACAGGTTCCAGTACCTCTGTAGCATAATTTCAGCACTCTTGAAGTACTCTAAAATACTACTTGAGCTACTCTCAGGAGGAAGATACTCGTCTTCCGGGTTCTCCGCCTCGTTCTTGCTTGCCAGCCCCATTGCTCCACCCATTGGCATCAGAAGATTTGATGGGCGCAGTATTCGCCAATCGTCTTCTCTGACGTTTGAGAGTCTCACGACCAACTACTCGTTCGGTACTCTTTACTCGCCTGCCACGACTTGGTATATGAAACTCCTTGCTTCCGATGAACAAATAAATTTATTCAGCAAATTCTTTGATGGCCAACAGTTAACTCAGCAACGACAACTAGTCACAAGAAAGTCAAGGCAAACTTGACAGAAATTGCTATAGAAAAATTAACTTGAGTGCTCGTGAACTTTAGAGACTAGTTGTGAATTCGGCCTTGAGAAAGATAAATTAAATAACGAGATTGAGCAAAATCAAATTTTGTGGCCTTGTTTACTTTAAATAAATAGTTTAATATAGAGTTAAATTAAGTTCAACTCTGTTTTAAACACAAATTTAAAACTTCAAATTACTCTGTCTACTCAACAAAACTGCCTGACATTCTGGAGATCCGGGGGGACTTCTGGGAGGGAACTGCTCGCTCAGCTAACGGCTACGCGCTCTAGGCTCACACAGCAACGCCTCAAACTTGGGTAATTAAACCAAGTTTGTTTAATCATAAAAACAAACAAACAAAAACACAAATGCTAGTAATCATTTCTAGCAAGAGAGTAGAGACGCAGAGATAACTTAGCTGCGTAGCTAGACTGTGTGAGCGCGCATGCTAGGCAGTCAAAGGACAAAGGGAGCGAGAATTCAAAGCAACATTGAGTAAAGGGTAGTCCCCGACTACACTTTATATTCTAATTTTAATGTTGGGAAGTAAAGGGAAAGAAGCTGAGAAGTTAAAGGTAATTTGCACGTACACGCAGAAAATAATTTTCCTTGAGAATAGTTTTCAAGAAAATTGATGCAATCATACGTTTGAATTTGAAATGAGATATCATCGGCTTAATTTCGAGCCGTCAACTCCGATAATATATCAAGTGGAATATGTCAATTGGACTGTCCATTCAGTGCTTTCTTCGTTGAGAAAAACGGCTGTAGACTACTCAGTTTTTCAATACTTCCTCACTTCGCCAAATTCTTTGAATGGATACCGGTCATATCTGAGATACTTTTAGCGGACGTCATTAATTTAATTGAATACCCGCAATTCGTTCTCGGTGTCTAGTTAATCTGCCTCGGATCGATCGACATTTTCACGTCGGTTAAACGCAAACCGTTTTTATTGTGTATGTGGGTCAAGTATGTGAATTTGTGAAAAAGAGAAAATTTTACCAGATTGTCAAAAACTTTCGAATGGAAACAGAGGCTCTGAAAGAATTTATTTATTTTTTTATTTTCGCACTCTTATTGCAATTTTTCAAAACGACGTTTCTGTCACCCAAAATCAATATATTTATCTTTCACCCGTCAACAACTAAATGGAAAGAGCCATAAACTTGCCTCCGTTCTGCTTCGACTTCGCGTTGCTTCGACTTCGACATTCGTTTTGCTTCGACATGGGAGAAAGTTATAGGGTATTATCATCTAAACTAAAGACGAAACCAGAAAACGTTAAAAATAAACTTCATATTTATTGTTTTAGTCAAAACGTTAAACAGTCAACAATTTCCTACTTCTTTCGGCTCATTTTGTCAGAATATTTAGTTGGATAGCGGTCTGTAGCTCAACTAGGAAAAGTTTTAGTTGTATTGCCCTCATATTGTTTCAAAGTGTTTGATTTTACTCCTACAAACTCGAATATGATATAAATAGAAACTTCAAAAGTTTTTAACGGCAAGTTGTGATCACAAGTGATCACCTAGCCGTATTTTAGAGGACGACGTATAATAATTTTGGCTAGTTGCCAATATGTTGACTGCGTAGCCTCTCGCCTGCATATCAGTTTAGGCTCATCATTAATTTATTATTTGATCTTCGTTATTCTCGTCCCAGCTCGGCTTCCTCGCCGCGTCGCTGGTTTATCCCGTTATCGCGTTCCGCTCTTGCTTCCCCCCGGTTCCTCTCTCTCTCTCTCTTCCGGGTCTCTCGCGCTCTCCCTCCGGTTTACTTCCCCCGACCAAGGGGCTAACACGTGGTTGTGAGCCGAAAGCCGCCACGGAAGGGGTAGTGAGCCGAAAGCCGCCCCAGGTCCCGGGTTGTGAACCAGAACCGGCCTGAGCCGCTCTCTCCAGTGTTTGTTGCAGTAGTTTTACCAGTCCTCTCCTGTTTGGCCATCTCTTCATCATTCAATTTATTGAATAAATTTATTCTGTGAACCGCGTGGCAGGCAATCTACTTCAAGGCTTCAGGGCCGCAAGTATCTCATCCAAAGACAGCACTGGGCATATAGGCGAGACCGTGCCCAGTGGCTAATCTTTACACAAGTTTCCTGAAAGAAACAAATGTTAGCTCAACAACTTTGGCTCTCTCGTTTTCTCAATGACTTGAAAAGGAAGCGTTAAAAAAGGATTGGGGTTCATAAGCGTCAGAAATTTCATAGAATACCCGTCCGCCGATGTACTCAATGTTCGGCCAGTTCTTCCCGAACACTTTTTCCGCATCGCGCACAACGATAATGATACGCACCAGGTCCTTTCTTCTGTGTTTCGATATACCGCTCAAAAAATTGTTGATGAATAATGCAGGAGTCTGGTAAAAAGTTTAAGGCAGGAATCGAAAATAGACGATTGTTTTGTTTAATTTTCTAGCTAAACATGACAATTTATAAAATAACCTCACAAACGCTTAAAAATCAATGAATTAAATGATTGATGAGGTTCAATGATAAATTTTTCGCAACTTACCTTTGGAAGCAGCAGAGAGATAACAAGGCGACTGCTCATGGCAACTAAATGATCGTAAAATGAATGCTGACAAATCTACTTCCGACCTCTTGGTGAAACGCAAGAATGAGATTCTTGAACATACATGATCACTAATTACGCAAATTTATCTCATACTTTTTCTTTTCTGCTTGCTGCTTCTATAAATTGTCTTTCTCGCGCTTTGTCCCACACTGGTGCTCTTTTGAGATACCGGACAGACCTATCCTGGTAGAAGGAGTGGCTGCCAACCGGATGACTGCTAGTACTGCTATTTTGATTAAAAATACTTTATCTTCCTCTCTTGTATGGCATTTCTCACAAGGCAGTATAGAATGTGTGATTGTTGACATTTATCCTGGCACTTATCTTTCCTTCCCTTTCCCATCATCTACCGATCGCCTCACCCTTCCTCTGACCAACTAAAAGCGTTCACCTCTTTTCTTTCCCCTCATTTCTCTCTTCCTTTTCCGACTATTTTTTGCGGTGACCTGAACTTTCCTAATATTTATTGGGCAGACTTATCAGCCCCAATAACATGTCAAGTATCTCTCTGCTTCCTGCAGTTCATGAGTGACCATCATTTAAATCAGTTCGTTCTTCTTCCCTTCAGAAATGATAACATTCTTGACTATGTCATTTCCAACTTCAATGTAATCTCGGATTGTCATCCTAGACACCCATTCTCCACCAGCGACCATGCTTCAGTCTCCTTTTCAATTTCCAAATGTCAAATGTCATCTTCCAAGTCTAAAATGCATAGGTCGTCATGGAGCAAGACTGATTGGGCCATTATCAACTATGAAATTGCTTCCATAGACTGGACCGTTCTCTTCGCATCTCTCACGATTGATCAGTGCGTTGATTTACTTACATGTAAGCTGAATGATTTAACCGATAAGCATGTTCCTCGACAGAAGCCTACAAGACCTTACTTTTCTTACCCTAGAAAAATCCTTTTTTTGTTCAGTTTTCTTCAGAGAAGTAAGATAAGTTCGCATACTTCAACCCAGACTGTTCGAACTTGCAAACGATTACATTGAGAAATTCTGAAGTTTGAAACCCAGCGTGAGGAATCTCTCTCGATGCCTAAGAATTTCAAGGTATTTTATCGCACTCTATCCAATAGGGTGAAAACCAAGATCTCTCCGAGTGCTTTGAGTGTTAATGATCGTCCTGTTACGCTCGCCATTGATCGCGCATTGATCACACAAGGTCCCTTACCACTGACCTCTCCCACCCACCCGCTCTCATATAACGAGATTGTAACCCCTCTCACTGTTTCCAATTTAATCGATAAGATGCCTTCAAAGGTGAACAGTTCATTCGATCGTATCCCCAAAAATTACCTCAAGAATTGCAGAGATTCTATTGCTGTTCGCCTTTCCATTATTTTTTCGAATTGTTTAACCTCAGGATATTTCCCCGTTCATTGGAGAAAGAGTATCATTAAACCAATTCACAAGAAAGGTTATAGTTCCGCACTCAACAATTATCGACCCATTACACTCAATTTCTCCTTGTCGAAATTGTTTGAGAAACACATTCATAACATGTTGTATACTCACATAGAAACTCACAATCTCCTGCACAGATTTCAAGCAGGATTTCGACGTATAAGATCTACTGTGACCTCGCTCGCGGAGTCTTACTCCATCTATCTTGCTATGCTGAATACTAAACAATGTTTCGATATTTGCTTATTCTACCTTTTTTAGACCTTTCGGAAGCATTTGACACCGTTAACCATCGATTCCTCATTCACAAGTTGATATGTCATGGTGTTCACTCATCTCTTCTTAGCCTTATTACCTCATTGCTCACTAACAGGAATGCACAACTTCAAGTGGATGATGTATTGTCTGAAAGTTTACCCTACCATTCCGGAGTACCTCAAGGCAGCGCTGCCTTGGGCCTCTATTTTTTACCATTTTCCCTAATGACATTATCAATATCATTCCTGAAAACGTTTATTGTTTTTTATATGCAGACGATGTTAAATTGTTTTCGGTCGACCCACTATCTCTTCAGGCAGCCTTAGATTGTGTGTCTGAATACGCTCAAATGTGGTCCCTGTCAATTTATACCCCAAAATGTTTCGTTATGTATTGTGGTAGCACCAATCGTAAATTCTCATACTCGATTGACGTAAACTTTCTACCACCAAAAACAATGGTTAAAGACCTTGGAATCACGTTCGACTCCTCATTGTCGTTCTCTATCCACATCAACCTTATGTAAGAAAGCGACGAGACGGATGAACCTGAAATTGTTTTCGGTCGACCCACTATCTCTTCAGGCAGCCTTAGATTGTGTGTCTGAATACGCTCAAATGTGGTCCCTGTCAATTTATACCCCAAAATGTTCCGTTACTACGAGCGCTCAAGACCAAGTCCATCCCCGTTCTGCTGCGTGCTTGGAAGACGTACATCTTACCTCTAATTGAGTACGGAAGTGAAGTGTGGGCTCCTATGTCTATTGGCCTCGTGAATGAAATTGAAAGGACACAACGATCTTTTACCCGTCGCATTCTCTTTAGAAATGGCATTATTAATCTCAGCTACTGCGAACGTATAGATCTATTAAATCTTCTATCTCTAGAGCATCGGAGAGCCGTCGCCGATCTATGCCTTATTCATAATGTTTGCACGGAGATGCTGAATTGGAAACAACTTATCTTTACAAGTTGCAGCCTTCCCCGTACAGTCGTAGAATATCTCACTCTTTAAGAATTTGATTACCGATCAAGCTTAAGGATTCTAGAAACACATTTGTGTCACGCTTAATTGATGCCTTGCCTAACGAAATCGTTACATTGAAATCATCTCAAGCTTTTAAAACCTCTATCTCATATCTTTCTAGAGATGAAATCGTGCCTCGTTCTTTAATCCGAAATAAGATTTAGTTTTTTTTTTCATTGTTTATTCTCCTGTATAACTATGCCACGGTTCATTTTCACCTACTACTCTTCTCAGTGTGAACTTACCACCTTCTTTTTATTACCATTATTACTACCTTTCTCGAAGCTCAAACGCCCGGTGCTTGCTTGTACATATGTATTACCTAACTGATATCACTTATGTGACAGTGATCCACTTTGCACACCTATTCTTGTAACACTAGTATGCAATTCGGAATAAAGTTTGATTGATTGATAATTATTATTAGTTTGAAGGATTTTTTGAACTCAGACTGCGAATCATGATCAACTTTTTAAATAAAAAAAAAGAATAAACAACTATCGAAACTAAAGCTTCTTGAATATAACTACAATATCCAGGTTCTATCGAACATATGCATAGTACACGCCATGTTATAAATGAAAATACAAGGTTAAGGTTTAGAGCAAACATTATCGTGAGAACGATTGCGACTAAAGAGTTCATTAATAGTGAATGACTCCCAATTTCTAAACTCTTACAATCATTCAAACCGCAGACAAAGCGCAGACAAAACCAGACAAAGCCGCAGACAAAACCAGACAAACCGCAGACAAAGCTTTTTTCAGATTTCGTTTCCAGTGAGTTACGAACTGGATTCTGTCTTTCTCTCCATTTATAATTAGTCAAGAAGAATGATAACTTTTTAATACAATCTCCTAATTTTTAATATGTCTTTTTGTTTATATTCAAATGCAAAGTTACACAGTTCAAAAGCAGTGACGCCTGGTTAAGATGACGAATGATTGAACTATCGCACAGAAAAAAAGCTAGTCCACCGGGCGGGATCGAACCCAAACCATCTCGACTCAAACCGGGAGCGCGTGTCACCACCACACCACGGTCACACATCATTCGTCATTTTTTGTTCATTTTTTGATTGAGATCGCCAACAACGTCAAAATTAAACCTTACGTGGGATGTATCGAAGCATCAAGATGTTATAGAGTGTACTATGTAAATGAGTACGAAAAGAGCTGCTGATGATTATGCAGATCTTACTGAAGCTGTTATTCGTTCGTTTGTGATAGATGAGATGATGCTGAGAACAGCAATGAAAACCTGACCGGAAAGCGGCCCAGAAGGCCCTTCGAAGACTCAGCTTTTCGAGAAGCTCGAGATTCCAATTGCTTTTCAAATGTACGAAAAAAGCTCTCGTTTTTGAGGGATATCTTGTTTACCGTTTTGCTCTGATGCGGACGAAAAATTGTTTTTCAACCCCGAAACTTCTCTTCAAAAATTCTTTCGCGAGAAATTCAATTTCTAAACTAAATTAAACATTTGCTTGCCTGTTTACACATACATATGTATCCTCTACTATTTATTGTAGATGACAGCCAAAACCGCTGTTCAAATAATTTTTAACTGTTTAGATTTGAAAGAGGCAGAGAGAGAAAGAAAGATGCAAGAAAAGTGAGTTAGTAAATACAAGTTCAAATGTGTGTAACGAGTGGCATTTAAAACCAAGAACGTCATTCTTGAAATTATTATGCCTTCCGTACCAGAACTATATAGTTGATACTCGAACTATACTTTCGCAATTATGAGCGAATAGGATATAGCAGATCTTTTTTTCAGATGTTACTTGGCGCGAATATCCTTCTGGCTTTGGCAGCTTTTTCTTCTGCTCAATCCATCCCGGGTCAGTGAAACAACCACCATAATCTAGCAGTGTTTATAATATTGTTTATAATATTGTACATTTAAATAAGTATGCAACTATGTCTCACAACAATTTATTTTTCGAAATTGTGATTTTTTCCCTTGCTTGTCTTGCGAAGTTTTGTTCATTGTCAACCACTTCAAACATTGTTTTATTTCTTTCAAAAACAATTAAGTTCTTAGGATTCTCGGCATCCGATGAGGAGCTTCTGGATGTCGGGAAGAAGATGCGGGCGGCTGATGATAACAAAGCGGAGCCCGGGCAGATCAGCCTCAACTACCAGAGCCACACAAGCAGCAGAAGTTTGAAAGACGTCGCATCTCAGAAGTTAGGAGTGCAACCTTAACTTGATTCAGCAGGAAAGGTATAGCTGTTGTCTTCCTCAGTAGTTAAATAGATGCTATCATTCGATTTCATGTATAACGAAAAGGCTGCTCCATAAAGTGGGTTCGAAGCAAGCCGTCTCTTTTGTTTTGTTTTCGAGAAACTTCAAATTATTTTTGTTGCTTCTTCATTGACATTCCTTATCGACAAGAGCGTGGATGAAAACAAACTTAGAGAAGCTTCTTTCTTGGTCGATTATCATTTCTTCAACCATGTTAGCGTTCAGTAACCTTTATTAAGTAGCGAAGCTTTCGAGGTATCACAGCTCTTCAAGAAATTATTGAGTTGAAGGCTGTTCGCGAAAGTCGATGCCTCACTCTTGAAAAAACCGACATATGCAGCATTGATATCGCTTTTTCCTCTGTTCAAAAAGGATGTCGGATTTGCAGACTCAGTGGTAGGTGTGTGTGTGTGTGAACACTTAGTAAAAGCATTTTTGATCAGGCTTAAAAGCAGCTTTATGTCTTTCCACTTCTTAAAAAGAGTCATTAACGTTCATCTGTACATTTGAAAACTGCCAATTTTTCTGCAAGTATGAAATTTCTTTATCTATCAGAGAGTTTTTTTTCTCGTTCTTTCTGTAACTTGAAACGCTAATTTTATCGCTTCACACCTTTTTTGAGTACCTAAAATTATATCCTGAAATTGCGCGTTTTAGAGCAGCAGTAAACTCGAAGTTTTCCTGGACACAGTCGCTGCAACGCGCCCCTTCCAGATCCTCTACCAATATCTTCGATCAAAGAGTTGCTTTGCTTAACCAACTTAATCATCTCAGTTCGCCGAGTTTTCAAGTAAAGTAAGGCAACGTTCATATTATAGTATTAGTGAAAAAGAAAAGAGGTTCTTAGCATAAGATTTTCAATAAATCACTGTTTATACGATAATCACAAGAGTCTGTTTCGATCCTGCTCATACAGACTCTGTGCCCTCTGGGGGGGGGGGTCACCAGTGAGACACCAGGTTTCATAATGAACATGGTTATCTAATGGAAATTGCATGCATGAATCAGAAGCGTTGAAGCGTACGCGTCGCGCCTGACGCGTTCGCTTCGATGAGGAGCGGAGATTGTTTCATTCTTGACTGTTTCGGGAAAATTAAGTGTAATGACCGGAGAGATGAGTATAATAAGTATTGTTCATCGACTGTAGAACAAAGTCTACCTTTTAAGCGCAATCGCGTTATTCTTAATCATTCGCTCCGGTAAGCAAAAAAAGACGGCTTGCTTCTATCCAACTTCTAATATCAGTCTTTTTCATTTTCGATTATTAGATGATTTTACTTTTTGAATAAACAACTTTTTTAGTAGCAGCTGATTTGTCGTTCTAAAACAGCCTCATCCGATCAGAGACTTTGATAGAACCATGAAAGAAATAGAGTTTGCTTGCATTTTTAGCCGAGTCGGTAAAACTCTCGAAAAAAGAAAACTCGGGGATTTAACCGTCCTCAAGCGCAACAAAGTGTTTCTAAGCAAAGGCTTGTAACTTCTTCAAAAGTTGTTATCAGGACATCCATTTGCCGCGGACCTGCTCTCCTTGAAAGGAAACCTGAGTGAGCTCTGGTTCGACACCTACTCACGGGCCAGAGGAGTGCAAGACACTTCGGGCTTTGAGCATGTCTTCGTTGGGGAGGTTGGTCACAAATACAGATTGGAGCTGCTTCACAGAAAGCATTGGAGATTCCTCCGAGTCCTTAAGCTCATGCGGTATTCCTCTCTGAGCTTCTCTTCTAGTAAGCAGTCTAGAATAGAATGTGCTGCACTTGCATGAATAGTATGGGTTAAGGAGGTACTATCATTTAACATTTTTTTGCTTGCGTATAAAAAGTTTACATATATGTTTTAACACTTATTTACATATATATGTGTGTTTGTGTATGTGAATTGCGCCTTATGGTCAAAGAGCCTTTATTATACAAGGTCAGGGATGCGCCAGTCAGTCAGTCAGTGGGCCTTGAAAGGAAGTCACGTTCGGTTCCTGACGGCCGCAAAACGTTTTTTTTTTGCGAAAATGTTTTGTTTCTTGTTTAGTATATAAGCCCAGGTTACACAACTGGTTTTTTACTTCAGGTAAAGGATGATGAGGTTTCCGGTTTGCACAATTGGGTGCGCTTCTACGACCTTGAATCAGACACGGACCGTGAAATCGACTACATGGGTTTCATCGTTAAGCGAGGCGTAGGTTTTTTCGCCTAACTCCAGCAGACCAACTTTTTGATTGAGACCTGCTTCAACAACTTTCATTTAAGTTTCATTGCCAAAATTCCTTCAAGTTTTTGCAAACAGGCAACTTGATTCTGAATGAAAGATGTGGACTAGTTGCTGGAGGCGAACACGGTTTTCGGCGGAAGGATTATTATCACCGAGACAACAAACAATGCAAGAATGAAGAAAAATAAAGATATGTTGCCGCAGAACAACATCGCTTCTGTCAAGTTCGCGTGGGACAAGAACATGAAGCCGAACGGCTCCTTCTTGATCGGCTCCTCCCCCGAATTCGATTTCTCCATCTTCTCGCTCTGCTTCCTGTCCCGCAACGGCGAGGACTGCAAGGCTGGTGGTTGTGCATAGAGATTCACGATAGTCCTCTTGATTCTCATCAAGATCAATGCTGATTATTTTTTTTTAACAGTAAAAGCTTGTTCCTGTCAGTTAGTGAAGGTGAGCGAGCATCTAGAACTAGGGTTTGGTCCCCAGTACATCCAGAGCTGCAAACAGGAAATTTAAACATCGACTAAGGCCAATGTTATTCTCTCGGATGGAGCAAAATTTGATATAAATTTACTTTAAAATTTGTTTGAACGTTTTCACACGCCAATTCAATTTAAATGCTTCATTCTCGAGGGGAAATGAAGCGTCATTAATTCTAATGACTCCATTTCATTCTAGGGTTCTTGAAAATAGAAGAAGAATAAGAACGTAGAATGTAGGCTGGAGTGTCGATCATGTCAGGTGTTCAAAATCACATATTCCTTCTTCAGCTTAATTTCTCCATATTTCACAAGTAATTAAATGATTGCGAATCTATTTTTGAACATTTGACATTCCCAAGTTGAAGAAATAAATTGACACAGTATTTCAATTCATTATTTCAGCTCATGCTTGATGAGTGCGAGTATTCGGTGAAAAGCTACCCATTGAGGCAAAACAATAAGGTTTGACTAATTTTATTGATATCATGTATAGTAAATTCCAGGAATTTTTTGTTGATTTCATCCAAGCTCTCATCGAAGCATCTCTAACAACTCTATTTTTCTCTCACAACTTTCAGTTTCACCTCGCTTTCCCCGCATTTAGATTTTTTACTGAAAAACGTATCAATTCGATTATTTGGTTTATATTGTATTGATTCATTCATTACATGAAGTTTTTCAGCGAAGCTCTCACGAGAGAAAATGTTGAGAGTGAGGATGGGAAATATAATTGTAAAAATACTTCATCCTTTAGTTTACAATACATAAGTTAGAAAACAAAAGCTTCCTTGCGATCACCGTACATTTTGATAGCCACGTTTTCGGGGATTGTAATGAAGACATGATCTTAAGGTTGTTGAGAGTGAGGATACAATAGCCCCCACACACAAAAAATTCTTTGGGGGGGGGGGGCGAAAGTGAAATATATAAAATTGAGAAGTGGGGGGAGAAATTTAAAAATGTCAAGATTTTACAGTAGAAAATGGATGGCTAAAGTTCAAACAGGCAATCTTTTAAATTAGCCGCCCACCAAAGCACGATTTCAGAAGAAAAAAGTTTGTACTACAAAAGCCCCCCGCAGAATTTTATTTTAACCCCCGCACATTTTACAAAAGCCCCCCTCATAAGTGTACTTCAAAAACACACTCTCTAAAAACACACCTCCCAACATATTTTTCCCGAATCTAAGCAATCATCTCATAGAAAAATCAACATTCATATCACAAATTTAGAAAAAAGTGGTTTATGGTAACATACATATAACAACCCAATATATGGTTACACAGCATCCTATAACGCCCAGGTTCAAGAGAGTGGGGGGCTAAAGTATCACAGGACTTTCTCAGTGGGGGGCTAAAGTAAAATTTAACCGTTGTTTGTTTTAGGTGTACGTGGGTACTGTTTATCCCGCCCCGGGAGCTCCCTGCCGCTGACAAGGAAAAGAGTGGCAGACTTGATGATACTCAATTATGATAATTCGTTCGAGTGCGATCATTCTGCCATGGATCAACTACTATTTCTGAAATTACTGAATAAAGACTGTTTTGTTGATCGCGCTTTTTGCAAATAAGATTTTTTGCTGCATGAATACATTTAGGAAGGAAAAAAATTTGTGGAAACGTCCACCAAATAAAAAAAGAATTTGTGGAGACGTTTACCAAAAAAAAAAAGTTCAACAAAATAATTTTCTTTTTTTGCCTTTGCAGATAGTTTTTTTTTCTCGTTTCGGTTCTTGTCTTTGTATTTGTAATAAAATAACTTGTTGAGACGTCCAGCAAATTTTTTCTTCGTTTGCGACCTTTCTTCCTGTGATCTGCGACTCGTCAACAAGAAGTCATTATGACGGCATCCCAAAAATTCATTCCTGAATAGTGGCGGTATTCAACAATGTCGCGGGTAGGCCTAGCTCGGGAAACTCCAATAAGCTTTCCGTAGGAAGCTCCTTCCCGCGCCTGCACACACAAAAAACGTATTAATAGTCATACTTACGAAAGCATGAAAATAGAACTATATACTTCAAAAGTATTCCAAGTCGTTCCGCACACAAGTGCTACTATTCATACTTTCAAAGTAAAATCCTTCCCGAGGGAAGGGTCGGGAAGGAAGCTTCCCGACCCTTCCCGTGGGAAGCATTTTAGCTGACGCATTTTCGGTTTTTCCGGAGGGAGTTCGAATTTTAGATTTCATAATTCTTTACCTCAAGTTTTTTATCGTTAATATTTTCGATTTTTTATTATCAAAACTTCATAGCAAATCTTTTTTTTCTAACATAACTATACGTGATGTTTTCGGCGTATTCCAATGTGTTGTTTCGTTATAATTCTTTTTTTGTCTTTCGTAGCATGTACTTTTCATAATTCATTTCGCGTTTTTGTGTTTTTTTTTAAAACAAGTTTCTCTTTTGAATTATCAATGCTTCAAATTGCGGTTCCGTCAAAACTCGTTTTTTTTGTCATTCGTATGAAGCTTTTAATTACTTTGTGATGTTCAGAAAAAGTTGGCGCTAATGCAGTCGGGACGTCTTTCTACGATTGCGAGTCGATTAGCGGTTAGTTGGCACAATTTTACTTAGGGGGGGCGCACTTCACTTATGAGGGACTTTTGTAATTAGTTTGTTACTGTAACTACTGTAATTTTCACATCATTTTCTCTAATTCGACAAATTTAGTCATTGAGCCGACAAAAAAATGATTATGTGAGGAATTTTTTCATCCGGTGTCGTTCCTAAGCCGTAAGGACTCGTTAGCGTTACCTTTGCCTAAGCCTAAGCGGAAAAAAACAGTGAATGATATCTGAAAACAGCTAAGCCATTTTACTTAGTTAAACTGGATAAAATACGATTTTTTGGCTAATTGTTCCATACGGCCTCGTTTTTAAGCCGCACGGCCTCTTTAGCATAAATTCAAACTTAGCCTGTGTTAGAGAAACAGCGGAAGTACAAGTTACCTATGGAATATATTGAAGAAAAATTTTTTGAAAGTAGTAATTGCACACCAACATGCCGATAAAATGCAACAAGCTCTGGACGGAATTCTTCACTGGCTCAATGGGGAGAGCATTCGCCCGAAATGCGAAAGGTCACGGGTTCGGTTCCCGTCACACCACACGATTTTTGCCCAAGTTTCTGCGAACCATCCGCTTCTCTGCTCGATATAAAAATCCATTGCTTGAGATCAACGAAGAGTAGGGAAAACTCTTATTTACAGATCTGACATGGATTTAATTCCTTGTTTGAATGGGCTCGAACTTTTGTACTTGGCCTCCATACTCTTGAATACCGAAGTACAGTACAGGATTTGATCCTTTAAAAAAAAGTTTTTTCACTCTTATGTACAACTGAATACTTCTCATCTTTACCGTCTGGCGCCTCTCGGTAGGTTACATGAGGTACACGAATTCATTACAAATCAATTTACCTGTCAAATTTTATCCTTCTAAAATTTGTCACTCTCAAAATATCAATATGGAATTGTCTACGTGAAGAACTTATATCCACTCCTAATAGTGCTCTTTTTTCTATTAAAAAAGCTGAGTAAAGATCTGATTCTACCTAACCCCATTATTTCAGATCATTAATCTCTTATATTGAAAATGTCTATCGAGAATGTATGTTATTGAGCAATTACCAAATTAAGAAACGGTCAATACTTGTGTAAAAAATCACTAAAGAGAAATTCAGTCACGATTGAGAGTTTAACTATTACATCCAAAAACCATGAGCCACTCACCCAGAATGAATCTATTAATGCAGTCCATGTTCTCGAACCTATCTCCCCTAACCTTCCTCCCAAGCAATCCAAAGTGACATGGAATTAATGAAATGAAGTGAAACCGTTCAATATACAAAGTTATAACCGCCTTAAGGTAGCAATCAATCAACTTTGTATTGCACGATACGGCACAGGATTTACCCATAATGGATTAGACATATTGGATTATTCTCATATTCATATTTATATTCCTTTCCAACTATTTTCATAATGGTTCAAACATCTCGCTGAAGTTGATTTTTGGACTTTTTATGAAGTAGTTCTGGAGTATTTGACTATAATTACATCTGGATGTTAATAGACGCTCGATTACGTATTGTCTATTTACCATAATTTCAACTATTATTCACTTTACTGAGAATTTTAACAAAAGAGGGCCGCCTGTCATTATTCCGACATTTCGTTAAACAATTCTGGTGAAAAGGTCTAATCCTTAAATTTCGCTTCTTATTCATCTTTACTTTTTTATGGTGAAAAAAATTATAATGATCAAAACCGCCCAATCTTAGAGGTGAACATTTTTTTATCGGTTAAAGTAATGAGTTTTTTTGGAAAACGTTTTTAACTTTTTCACTCAAGGCAACGTTTGCCGGAGAAATCTCTTGAAAGAAGTTACTTATTTGTTCTCCAAATTGGAATAATTATATCTAAGATGAAGAGAATGAGTATTTGTTGAGGTGAGGGATGGTCTACGATGCTCGCTAGAATCTCTGCAAGTGAGGGCATCCAGTCCTCGTCGCCTTCTTTGTTGTGCAACCTCTCTAAGGAGGATCCGTTTCTTCTCTTCGAGGCAACAGTGTAAATAATATTCCGAGAAGCGAATTATTTTTTTACCATTTTGTTGAACACTAAATGGTTGATTTTCATTAATGTGTTGAACAGTTGTATATTTGTTGGCTGATTAAAATGATCTTCCGGATTAGAAGAGCTTTTATTCGCAATGGTAAAATTGACGTTTACAGGCAAAAACGATTTGCTTATGATACAAACACATCAAAAAACTGGTTTGTGTTGAAAATTCAGAAAATGTTTAAATCGCCGTGTTGAAAGAGAAATTCGATGCAAATAGTGAAACCATTAGTTTTCAACGTCCAATCTTAAGTGGGTGAGTTCATACCGGAGACTTGTCCCAAGGCATCCTAACCACCCCCTACCTACATTTGCCTACCAGCATTTCATTCCAAAGTCGTGTATACATTCTTTCCATAAGATCAAGAGTAGAGAAAGAAGTCTCTTATCACAGGAAACGCTGGTGATTCTCCATAGATTAGGACAGACAATCTCCAACAGTATATGTTATTCACGTGCAGATATGAAGGAAAATTGATGATGGCTGCCTGTTGAATCATTTTAAAAACCGCCAGGTACAAATAAAATCAACGATCACTCTTTCCAATCATGTCAGGCTGTAAAAAGGTTAAGCTTAAGAGCGTGCTTCAATTAATTGAGTCTCCCCTCAATATCCACGTTTTGTTTACCAAATAAAATCAGCAAGGTAAAGAAACCTTTCACGAAACCGGCCGAACATCAAGGTTGAATATGGTGGATTAAATTTTTAAAAAGTTTCTGCGCCATAAAAGGTAACTTAAATTTTTTTGAAGCACACCTTTTGACAGTGAGTATTGTGACACAGATGTCAATTGAGCCGACTAGAATGCAGATTTGAATGAAAGGCTCTTTTTTCCTTACGGACATACTGGAAGAAAAATTGGTTTCACACGCTACGGTTTCGAAAATTTTCTTTATAGCTGATTATTTTGAGCATCAGAGACTCCGGTTCTTGAAAAAATTTTTACATCAAAATATTATTTTTACATTGAAAAACGGGCTCTTATATACTCATGGGCATACTAGACGCCAGACAGTGCAGAGTGGCATTTTTGATACGGTCTCATTAGCTTAAGCCGTACGGCCTCGTTAACGTAAACTTTTGCCTAAGCGATTTTTGATAAAAAGTAATATTTTGATGTTAAAAAAAATTTTTGTAAAAAAAATTTTTTTCAAGAAGTGGAGTCTCTGATGCTCAAAATGATTACCTATGAACAAAATTTTCGAAACCGTAGCGTTTAAAGCCAATTTTTTGTCTAGTTTTCCAATGTCTGCAAGACAAAACGCAGGGTATGTGCCCTACAGGGAATAAGAGCCTAAAAACGCTTAGGCTTAGTAAAAGTTTACGCTAACGAGGACGTATGGTTTAGGCTAACGAGACTGTATCAAAAAATCTATGTTAAAAAAAGCATCGTGCCAATTTCTGCTTCTTGGGGATGCCCATAAGGGAGTAAGAGTCGAAAGAAATATATCATAGAATGTGTTTTCCGCATGAAGTTCATCACCTCCTTTTGACAAGCACAATTCTCTCCCTATGAAGAGGAATAGAAAAAAAAACACTTGTAATCATGATCTACCTTCATATAATTCGATGGTCTTACCTTCTAACTCTTTGTTAATTGCATCATTTCCACCTCTCTAACTCTCTCCAATCCTCGTTCTAACACTCTCTTCCAAGTTTCTCTACCACTCTCTTTCCAATATCAATATTCTACGTCTGTAGCTGTTATCTGTTGACCACTCTCCATGTTGCATAAAAAAAGCCACGTAATGTGCATTATCTAAGTGGTCGCCCCTTCTGATAAGTATCGGGAAACCCGTTTGCAAGGCGTTCATTGTTTGGTTGCTGATATGGGAAAGGAGAGCAAGGAAGAAGCACCAATGAACTCTCCAATCGAAGACCGTCTCTTCACACTCAGGTTCCATTCATTCGGAAAGGAACAGCTTTACTGTTATCTCGAGTCCACTCTCTACTTCTATTTATCTATATTTTTTCTCCTTAAGTCATTTTCGGTTTCCTCTTGTCTCTCTCACTCTCTAACTCGCTTTCTGTTTCTTTTTTATCTTTATCATGTATGTCTCTTAATTCAAACTAAAACATCCAACTTTTCAAAATGAAAAAGGGAAACCACTTTAGGTACTTCGTTACGGTAATTGTTGTGATTCTTGGTGGGAGTGCCCAGTTTTACTCCTATGGAATCGTGAACCCCGCTCAGATTGTCATCACCGCATGGATCAATTCCACATACAGTGAAAGGTTCAAGAACGCGGACTGTACTGACTCTTCGAAAAACCGAGTTTACATATTCATATGAAAAGCTTTTAGGCGCTTGAAAAATGCTTACTGTAAAATGTTAAAACAATGTACAAAAAATTTAGAAAAAAGTTATGTATATCTCCAAAATTGGCTCAAAGTTTTGAAGGGTTTTCAAATTTATGTAAATTTTCCGAAACTTCAAAATTATGCGTCCTATCCTGAGTGTAGGTGCTTCTGTAAACTTCATCCCATTCGGTCAACTCTGCGAAAAGTTATTAACGACATTCTATCATCAATTTAGGATGGGACACCCTGTATATGAACTTTCAAATTCTTTCTTATCAACAAAGGATAACTTGTTAGATTATCACTGACATGGTTTAAAAACAGAGAACATCAAATTGGGAAAGAACTTGAAAAGAAAATGGAGTGGGCAATGGAGTGGGCTGCTGTGAACAATCCTGGCAGTATATTTACATAATATATGGACCTCGAATTTCCAGAAAGTCTTGCAATAAGTTTAATCCAAGCGTTGCGAATGTAGATTTTATCAAGTAAAGAAGAGTAGAAATAATTGTAGCAATTAAGTATTAGATTCGACTATTTCTGGCGAATGAAAACTGACAGAACTTGAGTGAATACCTACTGAGGGTTGTGTCTCATTTGCTTTCTAATTCAAGTAACATGGTTTCAGATACGTCTGGTTTCCCATCTAGCTACTATAGGAGGCAGGGAAAATTACAACTAGAGATGTATGAGCCTGATATAAATCTCATTTTGGCTATTATATACTCACGGGCATACAAGACGCTAGACAGTACAGAGTGGCATTTTTTTGTTGATACGGTCTCATTAGCCTGAACCGTACGGCCTCGTTATCGTAAACTTTTACTAAGCCTAAGCGTTTTTTTTAATGTAAAAACAATTTTTTAATGTGATAATTTTTGATGTAAAAATAAATTTTTTGTAAAGTTTTTTTCAAGAACGGGAATCTTTGATGCTCAAAATGATTGAATTGAACTGAATTGTTTTATCACACAATGTATGATAGAGTATAATAGGGTTTTTGAGAAGATGAAATCTGTGAGGGTTGCAGAGGCTTCAGGCGACAATATAAGATGGTTTTTTTTAAAACTGAGGTCTGTTGAGAGTCGTTACAAAGCGGCCATACGAGTAGGACGAAGAAGGAAAACATTACGGTAGGGTTCATTTATGGACGTTTTTCGAAACCATAGCGTTCAAAGCCAATTTTTCGTCTAGTATTTCAATGTCTGCGTCTTGGGTACACCCGTGAGTATATAAGAGCCTTCATTTTGTTAGAAAACGTCTCACTAAGTTTTTCAGCTGAGGTTCTATGCGTTTCAGGAGATGTGTTTCCAAAAAAGTTTGATTTAACGCTTTGAGACGATATATTTATATCTAGTTGTCACAAAGCTTTTGATAATTATTCTTTGGTGACTCATTTAAAAGATCATAGCCGAAAGAGCGATGGTCGAGGGCTCGGTACGAGCCAGTACCCGGAATTTTGCGAACTGTTGGCGAGCATGCTGTTTCCCTGAACTCGCGTAATATAGCTGCAAAATTAGTGCGACGATGTTAAAAAATAATGCCAAAGGCTGAACTATTCTCGAAACCGTCGTCCTTTATCAACTTTCTAGGTGGAATCACATGTAGATCTAAAGAATACAAACTCAATCACGTTCTTGTCTTGCTCCGTAAACAAAATCACTTTTTCAGGTATTCCAGCCATCTTTCGCTCACTCAGCTCAATTTGATATGGTCATTGGTAGTTTCTGCAATAGCCATCGGGGCCATCCTCGGAGCTCTCTCCACCAGGTTATCCTTCCAAATATTTTATCATCAATCTACCGCTATAATTTTATAGTACAAAAAACCTTCACGAAAGAACTAGGAGATTGAAATACTAGAGGTGAGAGTTAGAGGAAGAAGGCAACGAGGGAAAGTGAGAGATTGAAATACTAGAGGTGAGAGTTAGAGGAAGAAGGCAACGAGGGAAAGTGTTCCTAAAGAGGATATAAAAAGGCCTTTTTCAAAATTACCAAACACCGAATTTAATCGCGCGAGTTTTTTTAACAAGCTTTTAAAAAAATGAGAAATTTAGGTAAAAACCGTTTGGTAACTCAAATCACTCATTTCTTCTCATATGTTCGCATCCAGTTGTATGATACGTCTAAAAAGCTCCGTCTGCGAACTTTTTCTTCGTTTTACAGTTACAATTTGAGTGTTCGTGCGTTGAATCAGCATCAAAACAAGTCAAACAACACAAAGTTAATAATAATTCAGTTTATGAGTCGGACTTCTCAGCACAGAAAATGCTTTTCTGTTGAGATGTAAAATTTCTGTTGGCAGGCATGTAGCAGAGAAGTTCGGCAGGAGGAATGGGCTCATTCTCAATGGAGTACTCAATATAATGGGTGCGCTTCTCGAGCTACTCGCCAAGCCTCTGAGGTCAGTGACAATGCATCTTGGGCTGAAGCAATGAGCTCCTAGCAGCTTAGATGAACTTTGCCAAAGTCAAGCGTTTCGCGCCTCGGTTTGTATTTCCGCGGAGAAAAAAGTCCTACATTTTTAGTATGTCTCGAATTCACACGGTGGGTTGAATTTACGCGCACCCTATGCACTTAAAAAACTAGAAGAACGTATTCTCGGTTTGTATCGCTATTTCTCTTTGCGATCACACGCCTTCTATGTTTGTATGACTTTTTCTTTTCTAATCGCGAACCGTGCAGTTCCATCATGAATGATTTTTTGATCCAAAAAGTTATTCTGTGAGTAGTAAGAAACAGCTTGCGAGAGAAGTCTACAAGATGGCAATAAATCCCTGGGTTATCCTTCAAACCTAATTGTGCTTCTATAGCAGCGAAAAATGTTTGGCAAGAAAGAAAAAAACCCATAAAATTACAAATGGCAAAAAAATCTTTAATACAAAACTATTAGAATGAAACCGCCCCTTTTAGATGAAAACTAGTTAATGTACGCATGTTTCTTGGGAGTCTTCTCCCCTACCATTTTGTCGGAGTCTTCTCCCCTACCATTTCGTCGGAGTCTTCTCCCCTACCATTTCGTCCTACCTACCGCTTGGTTGAATAGCTTTCGATCTAACATGGCACACATTCGCGTGGCAGTTACATACTCATGATGGAGATCGAACGGAATTGCTTTATTCAATTATTTAGATATAAAACTAGGGAGGGCTCTGTTAGACGAGCATTCAAGTGCTCAGGAGATATCTACATATTAATGTGCTGACCCTATCGATAGGCTGAGAAAATCAGCGATTAAATGAGAAAGCTTCCTATGATTCAGTTCGCCCGAACTGCTCATCTGTGGTCGTTTTGCGTTGGGATACAACATGGGTCTGACATCCGGATTGATTCCAATGTACTTGATGGAGATAACTCCCACGAAATACCGAGGTCAAGCAGGAACTCTGCATCAGGTTCGTACTGCGATGTAACGCATTATTCTAACAAATATGAGATGACTTATCCTTAGCTCAGTCAATATAAACACAAAAAATAAGACTTGGTGGAGAATCTGGGGATTCGCGACCGTATTATCCATTCGGTAGTGTGCACATGATTCGTTTGAACTAGAGGTTGCTGCTTCGAAACTGTGTCTCTCAGAAAAGAAATCACTAAAAAATCGCTGTGACTTTGTCTTTGTTCATGAAACAGTTTATTGAAATAGCGCTTTCAATGAAACATATGTACATAGTAATTGAAAAAAGATTATATTCATTTTCAAGGAATATTTTCAACTGTTTTAGTTTAACATGCTGAAAGACAATGAAAGAAACACACGTCAAGTTTAAAACGAAAAGTTTCCAACCTCATCATCAAACAAAGCCTAGATGTGTTAGAGAGAGAGAGAGAGTTATATACTAGCACTAAAATTAGTTTGTAGCCTGAAGTTCACGCAGTTATTCTCATTTTTGAGACGCGATTCGACTTCGAAAAAAAAATCGAACATCGAAAGCAAAAAAATTCCATTAAAATTAGTAAAGCAAAGAAGTGCACCAAGGAATAATGTACACACCTCGAAACTAATAATTATCGACGTACGATTCTTGAGATATTTCTAATTTGTCATGAAGTCGATTTCAGCAACAAGAAAAAATCATGAAAAGCTTGTTGACCTCTTTCTTCAGATGACATATAGCTTGTCTCTAGACTTAGCTTACTTCTTTCTTGTATTATTATATATCCTATTTTCGGTCGTCGTTCAACTGTGAGCCATCTGGTTCTTTCGTATTTCTTGATCCTTTCCATGATTACCTCTTCTGTTGTGATCATCATTGTGTTTACTGACGATGATTTAAAATATATATTTTATCTGCATCCGAGAATGCGCATTGGTAATCAAACATCATAGGCAATAAATTTGTTTGAAAAAAAAGACAATTGAGAGCAATGGCATATGAAGGCTAGATACTTCATTAAATGCGAAACACTATTCTATTTACAGACAATTTTTACGGAAAGCTTTGAGAGACTTTTCCCGAAGAAGATCAATAGGTAACTTGCTAAATATTCGAGAAACTCGCAAAGAGAAGCTGTAGTACCTAGTAGTGTTACGAGTTTTTTCAACTTGAATACCACTAGGATTAGTTCTTGTACAACGTCCTTCTTTAAATATGCGGTTTCTATCAATTATGGACTGGTTCTGCATAATCTTCCAACCCATGACAACGTCGTTTTGATATCTCCTATCGGCCAAGTTTGTTAGGCCTAGACATCTTAGCCTAGTTTCATAAGACGGAAGAGCCTGAGGGTACATTTTGTTCGGAAAACAACGATAATATACAATGCGTGTAAAAATTCTCTGAACATTTTCTACCGTTGTCGAATCTTTCGAGTAGTGAGGATTCCAAAGCGTCGAAGCAAAGTCTAGGTGAGGCATTACATAAATTTTAAAACATTTGACCAATATAGATGAATCATGGACAGAGATGGCTCTAAGAAATGAGAACATAGCCTTTCGAGCTTTGGCCACCCTATCAAGTACAGTGTCATTACGACGTAGGGATGCGGCCAATTGGATGCCCAAATCACGCACTTGTGGTACTCTGTCGATCGATATCTGATTGATGACATATGTAGTAGACGGATTACTGGAACCAATATGTAAATGGAAGGACTTAGACGATGAAAGAGTCAACTGATTGGAAAGGCACCAGTTATGAACACAGTCAAGAGCTTCTTGTAGTTCTTCTTTTTTCTCGTTCATATCTCCCTTGTTATAAGAGACATATAATTTAATATCATCGGCATAAGCCTGGTACTTCACATTTGGAAAACAATCGAGAACATCATTAATGTCGGCGATATATAAAGTAAACAGAAAAGGACCTAGTACAGAGCCTTGAGGAACTCCGGAGGTCACTGGCAGTGACTTCGAAAACGATTTACCTATTCGAACCGAAAAACTACGCTCCGTCAGAAATGATTGTAACCAGGAAAGCACTGGATCGTTGATGCCGTAATATTTGCATTTGTGGAGGAGTTTCGGAATACTTATGGAATCGAATGCCCTAGAAAAGTCTAAATAAATAACATCCGTACACTGGCCGATTGATAAAGCATTAGTCCAATCATCGTCACAAACTAAGAGATTAGTGACAACAGATGCACACCTACTCTGAATCCATGTTGGTTACTAGGGATTATGTTGTTTTTCGTGCAATGATCAACAAGAATGTCTCGAACTAGGCGTTCCATAGTTTTAGAGGCTGGAGAAAGAATGGAAATGGGACGATAAGATGAAGAAAAACTAGGATCTTTACCAGGTTTCGGAATTGCAGAAATGAAGGAATGCTTCCATATTTTGGGAGTAGATTGGAGCATGATGCACATGTTATAAATGTGTGTAAAATCATATCTTAGAATACTTACCTCGTTCTACCTCTCGAAGCTGATCTCATCATGATGCAATAATCTTTTGTATGTTCTTGCTTGGAAAAAACGTCGGCAAATGAGGGCAAAGCAGTTCCCAAATCACACAAAACGTTCGAATACATTTTTTTCCCTTAAAATTGCCATGAAAAGTCATGATACAAGATGGAATTGTTTTTTATACTGGATTGTTTATTCAGTGCGTTTCACTCATCAAATACTTTGAAACTCAAAATGTTAAACTGCAGGTTGCTGTTGCGTTCTCGGATTGGTTCTCCCTGCTGCTGGGTATGCCGGAAGTTCTCGGAGACGCACAACTGTGGCCAATCGCTTTCGCCTTTCCTGGTTTCACTTTTGTATACTTTATCATTCATTCATTCATTCATCTTATCGTAAAGACTTCTTGAGTACTTTCCAACAATTTTTCAGGCATTCCTGCTCTAATTCTGGTGATGGTTCTTCCTTTTTCTCCTGAATCTCCAAAATACCTCCTCGTTACCAAGAATGACAAACAGGTGAATGTGTATCGCTCCACTTATAAATTCATACATTCATTCATTGAGTCCTGAAACATAGATCCCAAGACATACATACATTCATACATTCAAACTAGGTTTATAAATTACAATTAAGCTTTAAAAATTTTTCAAAAAAACTTTACAACAAGGATCTCAGCTTTTTTTCACAGATTGTTTTTCAAGTTGTCAGTTGTTTTCAAGTTGTCAGTTGTTAACTCGTCAGTTGTTTGTTTATTGGTAACCTAACAGCTACTTTTCATTTTGTCATCTTATTCCATTTGTTTACGTTTTCACGGATTCCTATCAATTACATACATAACTGTTGAACGATGAGAACAAATAATTGAAGCTAGCATTGTACATACAGGGTGCACTGAAATCCTGTCAAAGTCTAGTAGTGAAGAAGTCCGCTTCTCTTATGTACGAGCAGCTGATAAAGGAACATGTCATCGAGCAAGTTGGTTTAATACTTTCTGATGACATCCAACTTTGAATCTCACTTTGAATTGAAACTTGAAACGCATTCTACCCTTCTCAAAACAAGAAGAACGGTCGCGTCCACGACTTTTTACACAATTCACTTGAATCGTATATTCTAGTCTACTAACAGAGCTACTGGTCTTCACATTTTACCCTAGTACCAGGGAATTTTTGGAATTATAAAGTTGAAAAACTAATCAGTTTTTCGAAACTCTTCAAGGCAATGCCACAGTTGCTTACATATACCTCTTCACAAGCTTCCTCAAAGCTCTCTCTTTTTTGCATGTTAGCACTAACACACGATAAAGATGTGAACATGAAAACAAATTTCCTTTTAAAATCTGGAATAAAATCATGTCAATGATTGATACGAGATTAGAACCCCAAAAATTCTCAAACTGCTTGAAGTCATTCATGTCTTGTTGAGACAAAGTGGAATAAGGTATGGGGAAAAATTCAATTCACAGGAATATAATATTTGTCTCCTATTCTTGAATCTATTCGTCTTTCTCAAATTATTTTTAAAAAAACTTGATGATGCTTTTAATGAATAGCTAGAAAAAATGCTTTTCATGTGTGACTAGGAGACAACGGCCGAGTCCTCGAAACACTTGCATCATCCCGCAGATTGTCCATACCTTTTTCGCGCTCTTCTCATAAATGTCCTTCATAATTTTACCTGAGACTATTGAAGGATATATTTGAACTCTATGGTTGTATGTCGTAAATAAGAGAAGATCAAAAAAGGCACAGTGGTTCTGGGCTTTAAAAAGGGTAGTTCTCAAAGGTGAAGATTCTTTTGAGCGTGGAAAGATTTTAGTTACTCCAGAATGAAAGCCTTCTCAAGAGAAGATGAAGTACATGTTGTGTAGTCAGATGGAGAGCCGGGTACCTTCCGCGAGCTTTTCACCCTGAAAAGTCTGCGAGTGCCGCTCATCGCCTCTTCACTTGTGATGCTCTCGCAGCAGTTCACCGGCTGCACCGCTGTATTCGCCTACAGCACGGATATGTTCTTACACGCCAAACTAGACTTGTGAGTCTATTAAACAAACTTTATCTGGAAGTCAATCAGAACTGGTCGAGAAGGTAGAATTCTAGTTTTCTGTAATTAGGATTCAAGCGGAGTTCTGAGAAAGTGTACTCACGAAACCCCCTTAGCCAACTCAAAAAGGTGAATTTAGCGTTCATTCATTCAGTTACATTTCTCTTATTTATATTCAAAACATATAGAAGACAACAATAATATAAAGCAGCTAGAGAAAACTCCATCATAATAAAAAGCCTCGGAACGGCGTTGTCAATGAAGATATTAGTGATGGCCAGAGAAGGTGAAAACCATCATGCCGGTTTCGAGATCATGTAGACAATGTTAAGTGAAGTTAAAGCTGCGATTGCATTATCATGTTACAAAAAATCACGATTAGGGATTGGAGAATATGAAATGAACAATACTCAGTTATTTTTGATGGGAAGCATAATATGAAATGTTGTGAACGTAGCCATCTTGTGAAAAATAAGAGAAAAGAAAAAAAGGAGACTGTTATTGGCCGTCTTGCGGAACTCCAGAAGAGAGTAAGAGGCAATGATGTAAAGTACACAGAAGTGTGGCTCGCTACTCGACGCTGGCCATCGGGATTGGCTACTTTCTGTGCGCCTTCTCAGCGCCCTTCCTCATTGAGAGAGTCGGCAGACGGCCGCTTCTGCTCTTCCAGCTCTGCGCCTGTCTGCTTTCACTCATTCTCATGTCGCTCTTCACCGCACTCCAGAACTACGATAGAGTGAGTAGAGTGAGTCACAAGGGGCTCGCTCCACACAACTCTCTATCCTCACTGACTAGTCCCATCTCCATCATCTCATTCCTTCCGTGAAATCAAGACCTTGCCTCTCTTTAGCTCACTCTGTCTCACCTCTTATACTAAAATAATCGCTCTTTAAAACCTAGGGTAGTGAGGGTAAAACCTAGGGTAGTGAGAAAACCTAGGGTAGTAAAATGAGGGTAGTAACGCTCACACAAAAATAAGTAAGGAAAATGACATCTATACATTTGAAAGTATGACTATTCATACCTATAATTTATTACTAGTCATACTTATAGTATGAAAGTATGACTATTTATACTTCATAAGTGTAAATACACATACTTTCAAATGTATATGTGTCAATGTCCATACTTTTTTTTTGTGCTGAGCCTCGACACGGAATGGGCATGATTTCGTCGGCAGAGAGCAGTCAAAACTTTCTTCTCTACAATGTTTGTACAACATTATGTCATGAAGCCTCAGAATAAGGCATTTTTGAGTAACATTCATTTTGTGAGAGATATTATTACTACTCTACTGCGAAAAATCGTGTCTGGAAGCTGATTTCACTTTCATAGTCACGTCTTACATTTTTTTTGAGATGTGTAAAGACTGATGGTCGGTTGAAATCAATCGAGAAAGGTAGGCGACCGCCCAAGGCATTCGCATTACAGAAAAATTTTTATTATTAAGAATTAAATGAGTTTAGTTGACAAAGTTTGTGAACTTCTTTTTAGTGACTATCAAATTTGCCTATTGAAGCTCTGGTTGAATGCATATCGACTTGCCACAGAACTTGTTGTTGTGAATAATATATTTATTAAATTGAGTAATGTAAAATTGACATTCGCTAAAGATTCTTGAACGATCACTCATCCTTTGCAGGTGGAATGGGCGAGCAAAGGAACCATATTCGCGCTCGTCCTTTACATGTGCGTGTATGGTGTAGGCTCGCCGATTCCTTGGATGATAACGAGTGAACTGTTCACTCAGAAGGCTAGTCTGCTATGATTTCCTTTGAGGATTCGAGCTTTACGACTTTTTTAACGAAACAATTCTCTTTAAAGGCACATTCTTGCAGACAACGTGAAGACCTCAAAAGCTTCTCTTATAGCCGGATTCCGCAGAAAAAGTTTTCGTTATAGGAACTCTTCCCGTAAAAGATCGTCAAAAAATAATCGAGAAAAGCTTGTTCGGTTTGTGAAAAGTATGAATATTTAAAAGTAAATAGTTTGAAATATGTACACTTCCCTCCTTGAAAAAATAGTATTGATTCACTGAGTTATTGAAACTGAAATATTAGAAAATTTGAAACGAATCAAGTTAAAAAAATAAGTTCTCTACAAGTTGCAGTGAGGAGAAAAGGATTATTTAAACAGAAAAAAACTGTTTTTGAATATCATAATTTCGAACCCCGATGATGAAAGATGATGAGAGAGCTCATCATCACAACCTCTCGATCAATGATCATTATAGTACCGTGCCACGGCTGTGACGGTATCTGTCTTCATCGCTTGGACCCTGGCATTTTTTATTTCCGCGGCATACCTCCCTTTTCAACAGGTTTCTGTTTGAATTTGCTAAATTTTAAAACTTGATAAAAGAGCTATAAAAAGAATCGTTTTAGGAATTATTACATACATATATTGGAAAGTACATATCAGTTCTTATACGCCCTCCCCACTGCTTTCTTGGAGTTTTTCCACAGAAACTGTGTATGTTATGTATGTGGTGCGACCTCCCTTACTTCTCACCCTTACTTCTCACCCTACTAGACTAAACCAGGGTGAGCCCTCTCGAATAAAAACATCGGCAAAGCGTTTTGCAGTGGGAGGAAAACACGGACTCAGTATGATTCTCATTTTCAGTTGGTTGGAGTTTCGTTCTCATACCTGCCCTTCATAATCGTCATGTCTATCAGCATAGTATTCATATTCTTTCTACTTCCAGGTTACAAACAAATAAGCTCCTCATTTTTAAATTCATAACTTTATAAGTTGATTCATTTATTAATTTTATCCGTTTCAATTTAGTTAAAGCCTAACAGATATAATTTTTTAAACTTCAAGAGAGCATTGGTTTATACCATTTACCGATGAGCAGCATAAAAATTTGGCAATAGAGAAGAATCATCTTTCTGTCTTTATCATGGATTGGGGAGTTACACTCCACTCCTTTCATGACGCAAATGCTTCATGAGCATACGTGACTAGAAATAACGGCCTTGTGCCTTAGACATAGCAGGAAATCGCATGGGACAATGTGTGCTCGGTTGGTGTATTGGTTAACTCTCTACAAGCCCCGGTTAGGCAGCGGAGGTTCGGTCCCAGCCGAGTGCCAAAATTTTGCCCATGCGATTCATTATAAATTGGCAATACTTTTGAAAGACAATTAAAATAAGAATAAGATTGTGAACATGATTTCCTCAGCTACCAGCCTAGCAAGTTTTTCAGAGGAAACGAAATGGAAGTCCAAGAAAAAACTAACAGGAGCTTTCTAATGTTTTTTCTGCTCTACTCTCTAGTTTTCTCCTCTCTCTTTGAATCTATCTATGTATCTTTCTCTTCTTTTTCAATTCTTTCTTTTATCACTCCTTCTCTCCCTCTTCCATGACTGCTAATTGTTTATTATTTGTATTCTTCGACTGACAAGTTTTTGTATCACAAGCCAATGACTTGTGCTCTTTCTCTTTGCTCAAGATGAAACTTGATGAATTAGTATCTTCGTCAGAAACCCGTGGTCGCGCGGCCTCGCACATTGTGGAAGAAGTACGCTACCGCTCGGCTTCTCTCTCAGCCGGCCGTCCCTGGAAAGCAGTCAAATCCTCGAGTAGGTCGGAACTTGAGCGCATTCTTGACCCTGCAGCCACACAGCATCCTAGCTATTCCAGTCTCAACGAGGGTTCTTAAAGACTCAACCTATCCCTCAACCTTCCTCCAAAGCAACTCAAAGTTACATGGAATAAATGAAATGAAATGAAATGAACATGCTTACTTTTTACTTGGTAATGAAGTTTCATTTCTCATTCAAAACGATAGGAAGCGGTTTAAAGACTATTTCTTTCCCGAAACCTTTTTATCATATACTTTTAATCCGTTCAATGATAGTTGAATTCGTTATAGATACTCCTTTCACATAAATTTATCGAGAAATCGGCATCCCGAACAAGTTTTGAGCGAAATTATTAATTGATTCTTTATTCCTGCATGTACATATGTCTAGTACAATTTATGAATTGATTGATTGCGGAGCTTTCTTTTTTTTTGTTGTTGGTTATCTGCTCTCTGGAAATTTAAATCAAACCTTAAAAGATGACTGGTAATCGCTAAGCTGTTCTGAAAAAGTTATCGAATAAATCCTGCGTAGCGAGATGTTGTTTTTGTTTTTTTTTGCCCATAGGTCCTGTCGAGCGGAGTCCTTTCGATAGGTTGGTGAGGATCCTTTCGAGTCCGGAGAATTTTCTCCGTCTACACTCGCACCTCAGTCGGCCATCCTCTTCGCGAGACATATTCGTTAACATGAGAAGGGCGGGAGGCTATTTTAACGGCGCCTAGACTCGCCATCACAAAGTATAGGGGAGTATCGGCTGATGTTTTATCCGGTGGCATGGTCAGGCCAGTCCGACATCGCTCTCCTTTGACGAACAATACTATCCAATTTTGGTACACGACGGGCAAGCCCGCTATCTCCAATGCACTTCTGCAGAGAGACATCCCTCTATCCGCCACCTGAGGACGCGCTCGATACCGGTGAGGATGAACCGGTCCCTTGCGATGGTGTGAACTTGTGGGCTGTAGCACTTTCGAAGACGAGCCTAGCGAGATCGTTAGAGTCGCCTCTTGTAAGCATATAATACAATTTTCGAGTACATTGGCTACATCGTCACTTGACATTCATTTGACACGTTCTTTTTTATTGTTCGGATAAATCTTTCTTCCCATTTTAATCGTTTCTGCAAAAACCAAGTTTCAACCAAAAGTTTAAGGTCGATAAAACATGTAAATACATGGCCATTAATAAAGCACGCTTCTCACGTCATTCACGCGAGTTCATTACTAATGCACGCCACTGCGCATTGGGCGAAGTGGCCATTGCTGAAGCACGCCACACACGCTTCGCACGCCGTTAACGCCAAACACGCCACCAAATCATTACTAATGCACGTCAATGCGCGGGAAAGAGAGAAAGAGTGTTTGATGCACTATTATGTTAATTTTTTGATACGGTCTCGTTAGCCTAAGCCGAACGGCCTCGTTAGCGTAAACGTTTGCCTAAGCCTAAGCAGAAAAAGGCTATTACCGAAAGGCGTGTGAGCGTGTTTGAAGAATACACTACTCCCACCAAACACAAACTAAAACTGTTCATGACTACACTTTCTGCCACAACTATATATTGTATAGGTTCAATTGGGTCAGATGAGAATGGCATTTTTTGATACGGTCTCGTAAGCCTAAGCCGTATGGCCTCGTTAGCGTAAACTTTTTCCCAAGCCTAAGCGTTTTTTTTTATTAAAAAAATTTTTTGTGATGTAAAAAGATTTTTATTAATTAAAAAAATTTTTGATGTAAAAATAATCTTTTCTAAGTCTAAATAAGTCAGACCTATGACCCATGGCACTTCTGGTAGGGGGGGGGGGGCTAAACGCGAAAAGTAATCGTTCTAAATGGAAATGAAGCGAATCATTTTAAAGCTGTTTGAAAGAATCTTGGCATGAAAAAAAACTTTAAAATGAAAATTAGTCTAGTAGTTTGAGCAGAAAGTGTAGTCACGAACATTTTGAGTTTGTGTTTGGTGCGAGTAGTGCATTCTGAAAACACGCTCACATGCCTTTCGGTAATTGCCCAGAAAAAAACATGAAAAACTTGAGAAAACTAAATAAAGTGCATGGGGCAAAGTTAAGAATTTTTGCGTGCAGTGGCGTGCATTAGTAATGAATTGGCGTTCATGGCGTGCATGGCATGCGTAGCGTGCGTGGCGTGCTTTAGTAATAGCCGGCGAAGTTAGGAATTTTCCCGCCCATTTGCGTGCGTTAGTAATGAACTAGCGTGAATGGCGTACTTTAGTGATAGTCAAATACATGAAGTAATTGGACATATGGGGAAAAACTTTGAATTAAGAAAAGAGAAGTAAAAACAAGACGAGGAAAAAATTGAAGAGAAAAAAAGAGGCCATTAAGCATGTATTGGTTAAATTTTATTTTATTTGAAAAGTAGGGGAGATAATTCCCATTCGATACTATATTCAGGAAAATAAGGAGCTATCCGAGCTCCTTATTCTCGGTGGCAGAGGTTTGGAAGTGGCTAAGCATTGGATTAATAAAGGTCCGAAGAAAGTACAAAAAAATTACCCACTTTTTGTGGCTCTCTCAGGTGAAAAGTTGCAATTTATCCATCATCTGTCCAATATTAATGATCTCTTAGCTAAGCCGAACTATCTAGCACTTGTTTCCCTATGAGAGTTTTATGGCAACCCATCATTTCGTATCATTATATCGAAACTTACGCTAAATGTTTGCTAACTTCAATTCTTTGTTTGTTCTGTTTCGTATGAAATGATCAAATATTAAAGGTGATGTTTTTGGCTTAAGCCTAGATTTTTGGATTTTCAGTACCGAAATGGAGAAAGTTAACTACTTCATGAGCAATTTACTTGGATGACGGTATCATCCTGGCAAGGTCGAAAGAGCAGTGTCAAGAAACTTTGAGCATAACAAAAGAGCATCTAGCATGTGTATATTTTCGAATTTTTGAAGAAAAGAGTTGATGGAAACCGCAACACTACTGGCTGAGCTAAACGATCAGCTTGAAGGATGGATTGGTGTTGGTGTTTGAAAAAAGAGCAAAAACATCAGTTTTTCCTTAAGTGAAAGAGCGAAAGGTTGCGTCAAGCACAATAGCTTCAATTCCTTTTGTAGTACACTACTCTATCTCGAAGAAAATCAGCGCGCCAGTGGTTCACATGGTTGAGTCAGTAGAAAATAATAAAAAACATACTGAGTGAAGAAGAGTGAGGTTATCTCCGATACTTGATCAAAAGGTTTTTGAAACCTACATAATAATCATTTTTGATAGGGGATCGCTCGAAAGGTATTGTTCATCTTAGTGCCGTGCTTTGAGAACCAGTTCAGAGTTGAAGCTCATGAAACTTGTTGTGATTGAGAGGGCATAATTGAGTACACATAGAGAGCTGCTGAGAGCTCTATAAGGTGTGAGAACGTTTTCGAGCGAAGTCAGAGATGATAGTGAGTCCTTTCGCATAGATAATCAGTCCGCAGTGCGTGTTTTGTAGAGAGATAGTGTGAAAGTTTCCTGTGAATACCTTGCAGATTTCATCACAGAACGGTGTGAATGCGAGGTTTGTACGAGACCATAGAGATATGAATGTTGAAGCGGGCGAGGCTAGCAGGAGTGTTGATAGAGATGACTGGGGGTGAAAAAGGAAATTTTTCAGTTGTGCGCAAAACGATGGGCATACCTGTGTTGAACTTAATTGCAGAAAAAAGTTTAATTTCAAGAGGAGCCTTTCCAGAAGCAAGTCATATCGACGCAATCGCATGGCCAGCCATCTGTAAAACATCTCATCTTTCTTGGCGTGTTGCTCGACCTTCCTTGCTTGCAAGAACAGTTGTATTGGCAAAAAAAGGTAACGCGGAATAAGTCTTGGGTATGTGTTAATTGCATTCTAACAATGCGCTCCCTCTTTTGAATAAAAATGTAAAAAAGGTTCCTCAAGTGTTAGACAGAATACCTTCCAGTGGAGGTTCTGAAATTTTGAATATTCTTTGGTAGATAGATTCGGGTCGAGTAGAACCTCATTGAACATCGCGTTCCTTCTCTTCAACTTTTGAACACCTTTATCTGGATCCGCGACATTTGCTACCACGACATTTGCTACCCACGACATTTGCTACCGCGACATTTGCTACCGCGACATTTGCTACCCACGACATTTGCTATCGCGACATTTGCTTCCCAAATGGAATTTTTTTTAACAAAATTGAACTTGAAGAGACTTTTTTGAAACAAAAATAGGTTTTTTTTGTTGTTGAAACTATTAATTACTGATTATTAAGTTTGAATAAATTTATTGTTATGAAAATTTTCCACTAACTGATTACTGAAGTGTTGATTGAACAAATTGTTTTTTTTTTTTAATTTCAAACTAACTAGTTCACGGAGTGCCGATAAAATACAATGTTGTGATAAATTTCAACTAACTGTTTAACTTTTTGATAAATTGTTGATTGAATACAATATTGTGAATAATCGCCTTTCGTAGGATAGAGTCATGAAATGCATTAGTCCAGGGCCCGTATGTAGAGTCGTGTATCAAAATATAGGATAAAAGATAGCCTACAAAGTAGTGAGTTGGAGGAGAGAACAAGGCGAGAGACTCGAATCAATGCAAGAAGCTCGAGTCTTTTTTTCATGTTTATCACACTGTTTTGTAGACTATGATTTACCCTATTATTTGGTCCATGACTGCATACGGGCCCAGATCCTAACAATAACTAATAGCAACCGATCATTATCATATATCTCACGTCCACATTTCTAGCGGGCAGAGGCAGCTCCGAATATGAATCAGCTAGGAGCGGGAAGAGAGCGTGCATCGGCTACGGCCGACGGCCGCTATGTTACGTACCATTCAATATGTTTGTATTTTGTAAGAACATGTATTTTAATAAGTGACAGTTCTACTAGTAATGTATATCATGTATGCTCGTTTCATTTCCTTAAAAAAATTTGTAATTTTTTTCTCATGAACTCGGGTCTCTGATGCTCAAAATGATACCCTATGAAGAAAAATTTCAAAACCGTAGCGTTTAAAGGCAATTTTCCGTATAGTATTCCACTGTCTGCAAGACAAGACGCAGGGTATGCCCATGAGGGAATAAGAGCCAAAAATAGTAATCAGTAATCATTAGTTTTTAAAAAAACCTCTTTTCAAGTTCAATTTTGTTTAGAAAATTCCATTTGGGAAGCAAAAGTCGCGGAGACCACGACATTTGCTTTTGCTACCACGACATTTGCTACCGCGACACTTGCTTCCCGAAATTTGCTAACCGAGACATTTACTACCAAATTTTCTTTTTTAAATCAGTTTTTTTTTCAAATCAGTTTTTCGTAAGCCTAAGCCGTACGGTCTCGTTAGCGTAAAGTTTTACTAAGCCTAAGCGTTTTTAATGTAAAAATAAATTTTAATGTAAAGTTAATTGTTTGATGTGAAAATAATTTTAATGTAAAAATAGAAAGGAAAAAACAAAAAAAGGTATCGTTAACCTAAGCCGTACGGCCTCTTAAGCCCAAACTATTACAAAGCCTAAGCGTTTTTTAATGTAAAATTTTTTTATTGTAAAAATAATTTTTTAATGTAAAAACTTTTTTCAATGAAACGGAATTCCTGATGCTCAAAATGATCACTATGATTAAAATGTACGAAACCGTAGCGTTTGATCTAACCAGGCGCTGTCAATTAAACTGCAGTAGCGCCTAAATCAGTTAGTGAAAAGTTTTCATAACATATATTAAACCAAAAATTATTTATCAGTGATTAGTAGTTTAAAAAAACCTCTTTTCAAGTTTAATTTTGTTTAGAAAATTCTATTTGGGGAGCAAATGTCGCGGTAGCAAATGTCGCGGGTAGCAAATGTCGGGAAGCAAGTGTCGCGGTAGCAAATGTCGTGATACCATTTTAAATCACTTGATCGAGTAAATAAAACTTTCGATACACTTTTCTTTGAGAAAACAAATGACAAGCTCATTCAAATTGGTCTTCTAAAATTGCATGAGTATTCAACACAACATCTAAAACAGCATAATCGAAAAACAAGAATTTTAAATATCGGGTACAAAGTGTCGGGGTACGAAGTGTCGTATTAAAATTGGTACAAAGAGTCGAGATACGAAGTGTCGCGGTACGAAGTATCACGGGTACGAACAATTTACTAGAAACAGTGTTCTCGTCGAACAGTGTGAAAGCCTTCAGATATAAAATTCAGTTTTTTTGTTGTTCTTTACCTAACGATGAAGTTAGTGTTACGTTTAGAAATGGTACTTGGCATGCAATAGAATCTTTTGGCCGCGGGCAGTACGAAAAATGCAAACAAATCTTTGCACCGTGAGTTTTAAAAAAATTCATCTGTATCTGAAGATGCAAACTTCTGCTTAACAAAACAAAATAAATATATATATATATTTATTTTTTTTAAAGTTTTCATTTATTAGCTTTATAAACAATGTCATAGACATGAAGCACCATAACTCATATAAATCATCACAATTCTACTACCAATCTTGTTCCTGATGAAGTACGAGCGAGAACGTTGAACGTAGAGATAAGAGAATATGGTTTGGACGATAGGGTCCGATTCCTGCTAGACACCGAGCTCAACCATGCTGATGAGTAGAGGATGAAGAGTGGAGGTGGAGAAACAACAACTCTTTTGACGGTAAGAATGGGAGCCGAACCCGCGATTTGAGAGAGCTCAGACTGATAGTCTAATGCTCCCATGTTACGAATCACGCAAGAGGAGGAGATATGAAAGCCCCACCGATATTACGACTATATAACCCGGGATATTCGGCGGAGCCAGAGAGAAGAGAGGAACAGGAGACCCAACTCTGCAAGGTCCTTAAGAGCTTGCTCTTTGCTTAAGAACCCTTTTGTGTACTGTTTAACCACCATTTTGTAATGTAATATATAAGACGATGCTGGGAATAATTTTCGCCAAAATGCTCAAAATGTTGTTCCTCGGGCAGATTTCCCTTGAAAAACCAAGCTTTTCCATGGCAAGAAACGGAAAAAAGCGCCATGATAAATGGCAGCAAAAAACATGCGTTTTGACGGGCCTGCCAAGAAAAACCGTCAAAAAACAAGCTTTCTACTTTGTACTCGTTTTGTCACTGCTAAAGAAGGGACAAAATTTGTAACTGCTTATGTCACTGCCAAAAACGGGCTTTTTTGTGTACTTCTTTTTTTCCTGCCAAAATCGGGCTTTTTTTTGTCCTTGTTTTGTCTCTGCCAAAATCGGGCTTTTTTTGTCCTTCTTTTGTCTCTGCCAAAACCGGCCTTTTTTTGTCCTTGTTTTGTCACTGCCAAAATCGGGTTTTTGTTTGTCCTTGTTTTGTCACTGCCAAAATCGGGTTTTTTTTGTCCTTGTTTTGCCACTGCCAGAACCGGGATTTTTGTCCTTGTTTTGTCACTGCCAAAATCGTGCTTTTTTTTTGTAACCCCTGCAACTCCTTAGCCTCATTTCTGGGATGATGGAGGATCGCTCTCAGGAACTCTTTGGGGAGTGCCAATACTAGACTTTGATCTCTTTAAATGTGTGGTTCAGGCTACGTCTTCCAACGAGTGATCTCCAACGAGTGATCTCTTTAAAACTTTGATCTCTTCAAATGTGTGGTTCAGTGTGGTTCAGGCTACGTCTTCCAACGAGCCGGATCGAATCTTTACCTCAAACTTGGGTAATTAACCCGACTACAACCCCCACACAAATCTTTACGTACTAGCGCAGCAACATACATTTTTCTCAACTGTTTACTAAACTCGGTTGGGGTACGTCGCTAGAAGTGGTTAACATGTGGTCGTTGCGGAGCTTTGTTCAACGTAGAAAAGTGTTCCAAAAAATAGCCGAGTTTGGCAGTGCCAAAACATGACACGAAAGAAAAACAAAATTGTCCCTGATTTGGTAGTGACAAAAAGTGTTCCAAAAAAAGAGCCGAGTTTGGCAGTTCCAAAACATGACGCAAAAGAAAAACAAAATTGTCCGTAATTTGGCATTGACAAAAAGTGTTCAAAAAAAAGAGCCGAGTTTGGCAGTGCCAAAACATGTCACAAAGGAAAAAACAAAATTGTCCGTGATTTGGCAGGAACAAAACTTGGCCACAGAGTCATTCATCATTTGGCACTGCGAAATGGTGGCCGATTCTTCGTCCCTATTTTGGCAGCTAAAAAAAGACAAATAACGGAATTTCCTTCTCCCAAGTTCGCATACTCGAAATCTTGGCGAAATAAAGTTTTTGGCTGAGGAACAACATTTCGAGCATTTTGGCGAAAATTATTCCCAGCATCGTCTTATATATACCACAATAAACCGATCAATGACTAAACTGTTTGTCTTCGAGGGCATGTACATGGGCAAAGCACGTTTCCTTCAGTAGATAAGATTCAGAAGTCAAAAGGGAAACGCTCCAAACTCGAGTGCTCATGGGAGTCACAGCGAAGTGCTAGACGCGCTCGGCTACTCAGAATACCATTTCACTGTTCAATTCTCATTTCTCACCGCAATCTTCTCAACGTGCTTCAAAAATTAGAAGGAGTCCATTTTTGTTCTGTGTTGTGCCCGTTTGATGCATTGAAGAAGAAAATACGAAGTCGAACGTTTCTCTTTATAAAAACATCCTCAGCGAGTTAAAAATCACCTAAAACAATGAAGATAGCACAGGAAATGGGTAAAACATCAAAGCTGATATGAGTAAAATATAAAGAAGAAGGATTTGATTGATATGTAAATTTCAGAAAGACTATCAAAGTCTATTTGTCAATTACCTCTTGCTTCTACATAATGTCTATGACATTGAATAAAAAGCTAATAAATAAAAACTTTTTAAAAAAACATGTTATATAAAAATATATATACAGAAGTTTGCAACTTTAGATACGGATGAATTTTTCAAAACTCGCGGTGCAAAAAAAATTGTTTGCATATTTCGTACTGTCGGGGCGGCCAAAACATTCTATTGCATGCCTCTGGCACGCCCCTAAGCCAAGGGAGACTTTTCAAATCAAAGTTTTAGTTCATGACGAAAGGACTGTAATGACTGGAGGAAGAAGTATAACTCTTAGTTTTTTTTTCAAGTTGTAGTTCTTTATTACCATAGGATAGCTTGTAAGGCCCTCGCTTATATGGAATCATGAAATAGGAAGGGGAATAATGAGGAATAAGACGGTCAATTTTCGTTGGTGTCCACTCTTGCTGTTGACAACAGAAAGTTCGGTAGGGCTATGACATTCGAGAGGTCGATTTCTTCTAGAGCCTGGCCGAATGCCTCGGTATCTTGAATCTCTTTGGAATTATATGTAACTTTATTCCATAAAGTAATTGCTCTAGAAAAGAAAGAATGTGGATCATTGTATCGTTTAAAGTTCATCAGAGTTAATTTGGAGGTTCGGTCTGAAGTGCGGAGATTGGTTGCAGTTCTTAACTTCAGCTCTTTTTTTGCACGTCTGACAATCCGCTTTATCAGAAAGTAGACGAAAAACTACCAATAAATAGAACGGAGTCGTCGAATGATTAGTAAATCCAAATTGAATTCAACGAGACGTTGGGGATTTTACACAACTTACTTCCTGAAAAGATTGATCAGTGGTGGTTCAGTGGTAAGGTATATTGAGGTCAAGCCTCTTTGAAGTAAGGTGTAATGACTCGGAATCGATTGAACGATTTATTTTTGAACAAACAAACAAAAACAAGAAAGGACTTCAACTACAATAAAACCAACTTCGAAATTCCAACAATAAATTTTTCCATAAATACTAAATTACGAACAATGTATATCCGAGTTATATAATATCCGAGTTAGCAACGACTTTGTTGTCACTCCCCCCACAAGAAAAAAAACATAAATTATTGCTAAAAAGCCGGAAGCATGAATTGCTTAATTTTTAAAATAAGCGAGCATTTAAGAATGCTGTGTTAAATAAAGAAGATCAGAAACTTGAGAAAGTTTGAGATATATATATATGGTCAAACTAAATTTTAACTTGAGTCAAAATATTTAAGGTGGCGTGTGGCCATCACTGCAAAGAGATGCGTGATGACCGCCCTTGATCCCACAGAGGGGACAGAAAGCCATATTTACACAGTGATGATTATCATGGGAAAGATATTTATGGCACATGTTGAACTTCTCAATTGTGACTCTACGATCCGGCAATGATAAGGGGCAAATAACTTCGTCATGTTGATCTCTTCGGCAGATGCGGCAGACTTTTCTTTCTTCATCTCTTCTGACGGGCTGTGAGCGACCTCGGAAAGTTCCTCGTCCGTAGAATCCTCTTCTGTTGTCGCGGCGATGATCATAACACGGGGGAATCCTGTGCTCTCTTCTTCTATCCTCTTTCTTTCGCTCCAATTCTTCTTCCCAAGATGACTTCTCGATCTGTCCTTCTGGCTCGTTATCTTCAAGTTTGTGGAGTTCATCAGACTCTTTCTTCGGAGACGAGAACCGAGTTCTCATTACTTCAAATCTTTCTTCAGTCTTTTGCTCAAACACAGCCTGTTTTCTTTCAATTTCTCTAATATCTTTTTCAGTTTCGCCGCCTTTTTTATGAGAGCGTTCCATATGAACGGAAAGAACAGCGTTCTTCATATGTAGGTTGGCGGTTTCTTTGTTTTTCTCACACTCCTGATTACCAATCACAATGTGGCCAAACTTTGTGTTCATTAGTTTCAAACCACTTGGTAGAGTTTTCATGGGTCTACTAATTTGTAAGATTTCCCATAGTAGATTCATGCCAATTATGATCTTGGGCACAACCTTTTTGTCCTTTTCATAGCTGTCAGCGAGTAGAATGTTATTGCGCTTTATATACTCAATGTCCGAGTCAGAAATGCGCGTTACTGAAATCGGGCTGGTGATAGGTTCCTCATGAGCCAGTGCTATTCCCTTGATAGTGTAATTCTTGGATACGAGGGTGATTTCGAACTCATTATACAGCTCCGCTCCATCGGTTTTTCCTCCAAAACCATTGACTTGGCATCTCCGCGTTCCGATCTTTCTTAAATTGTGCTCCAGTGCATATTGTTTGGAGATCAGGGTAATCGATGCTCCAGTATCAATTAAAAACGGCGTTCGCAATAGTTGTCCTTTTGGCAGTTGTATATTGACGTCTCCTGTGAGCAATCTTGATGAACCTGTGTTAGCGGTTGTAATGTTTTCTGAGTCTGATGAGTTTGTAGCTTCTAGTTGATTGACAGTATTCTGCAATTCATCAGGATAAACATCATTTTGCTGAGCATCCTTTTCTTGATGGAAAGTGTTTACTGCTCCAACTCTTCCTGATAATCGGCGTGGAGGTTTCAGGTGGTAGCATAGGGCGATGTTATGTGGACCATCGCATATTGTGCAACACACGCTGCACTCCTTTGCTCCATGACCCTTTTGTAGGCACCGTACACAACGGCCTTGCTTTAGTGCTAGATTAGTTCTTTCTTTGCCTGTTTTAACTGTGAAGCACAGTGTAGATTTAGCGTGTTTACCACAAAAGACACATGCGGTAACTTCTGCTGAGCTAGACTTGGTTATTTCGCTGTGCGAATTTTCTGCTCTCGGCCGCCGGTATTCTCTCTTTTGAGAGCGTGGAGATTCTCTGGCTAGAGTCTGTTCTGGTATTACTACCTGTATATTATGTTCTTTAGGGGTCTTCGGCATCACTACGTGGATATTCGGTTGTCGCTGTCTTTCAGGCTCATGTTTTAACCATCTTGTTCCTCCAGACTCAGGGAATGCAACCGCCGTGTACTCCTCCTTCGCTAAGAAGTTTCCGATTTCATTGATGTAGTGAGACAATGGAATGTTACGCAATCCACTGGTGTCTTTCATTGTGAATTCCCATTCTGCGATATGTCGCTTTGTTCGACTAGGAAATTTTCCCACCAATGACCTCGCCATTGATATATCGTTCTCGATGGACGACAGTTGGTTTATTCTGATTATGAGGCATCTCAGCTCGTTCAGTCCCTTGGTTTGAAAAGGGATACTTTCTCCTGGTAGACAATACTTCTCCCACTGGTCCAGTAGAAGTGGAAGCTCCGCATGTTTTCTGTCATAAACCACGTCAAGCATGCGTTTGGCTTCCTCGTAATACTCTCCGAGTGTTGGGAGAGATTGGATCAGTTCGAGAGCTTGTCCTTTCAGGCAGGATTTGAGGTGGAGCATTTTTTCCAGGTTCGAGATGTCCTGTCTTTTGTCCACCAAGAGTGCGAAATGCTCCACGAATGACCTGTAGCCCGCATGAACGCCGTGGAACTCTGGTAATCGGACTTCCACTTTGGGCAGGTTGTATTGCTGTGGTTGAAAATTCCGAGTTGTCCATGTCTGTGTTGGAGGTTGTCTTTGTTCGTGATGGAATCGGGGATTCATTCTGGAAAATTCGTTTGTTATCCCTTCCATAATAGGCTGGTTTCTCGTTCTCTCCGTTTCTCCTGATTCGTTGAGTCCATGTTGAGCATAGGGTGAATTTTGTGGGGACCTTGGATTATCCTCGAAGCTTATCGGTGAAGATGCCAAGATCTGATTTTCTTTTTGATTGATTTTTCGTTCAAGAGTCATGATTGCAGTTTCTAGGTTCCTCTGTGTCTTGCCCGCTTCTCTTTTGAGAAAGAGTGGGCATCGTGCGGACTCTTCTTCGCTGATCCATTGGTTCCTGTGCTGGATAACTTCTTCATAATCGTCGTTCCCTTTGATTTTGTTGCTTGCTGTGATAAAACTGTTTTCTGTTTTGGTCATTGCCAAGCAGTCTGTCTTTACAGCTTTCTCTTGATTCAGCAGCATTTGCTTCATATTTATCAGGGTTTCCTTATCAAAGGAATTCGAGTTTGAGCTGTTGAAGCTTTCCAGTGTTGCTTTCGCATCTTTCAGTGAAGTTGCGACAAAGTTCGTTTGTCGTTTGAGGTCACTCAGACCTTGCTGAGCTCTGGTGTAGTTTATGTCTGGTTTCCCAGTTCGCTCTGTGTCTTCCTTCTGTCTTGAGTGTTGTTTTGTTGAAATTGATTCCCTTTTTTCTTCCATGTTCCAGGAAGGGTTCTCCGGATTCGCAGTTTCTGGCACTCTTGCGGTGTCCATGCTCATTCTTGTTTTATCACTCTCTTTGAGGGCGATCTCAACTCTTACTCCTGAGTTGAGTTTTTTCACAAGCGTCGACTTTCAACAGAAAGGATTTATCGCAGAACAACGTCGACTCGTCTAGAGGACTGGTTGTTCTGTATGTCGACTTCAACGATAAGGGAATGACAGCACAATACCGTCGACTCTTCAAGAGAGGAATGGGGTATTGTGTGTGTCGACCTTACGTGAAGGAAATTTTTTAGCTGCTCTTCGGGTCTTAATAGTGCCGATGCACCATTTACACAACTTACTTCCTGAAAAGATTGATTAGTGGTGGGTCAGTGGTAAGGTATATTGAGGTCAAGCCTCTTTGAAGTAAGGTGTAATGACTCGGAATCGATTGAACGATTTATTTTTGAACAAACAAACAAAAACAAGAAAGGACTTCAACTACAATAAAACCAACTTCGAAATTCCAACAATAAATTATTCCATAAATACTAAATTACGAACAATGTATATCCGAGTTATATAATATCCGGAATTACCGACACTTTGTACCGCGTCACTTTGTATACGACACTTTGTATACGACACTTTGTACCCCGTCACTTTGTACCGCGACACTTTGTACCGCGACACTTTGTACCGCGTACGGCCTCGTTAGTTAAGCCGTACGGCCTCGTTAGCTAAGCCGTACGGCCTCGTTATCGTAAACTTTTACTAAGCCTAAGCGTTTTTTAATGTAAAAATATGTTTTAATGTAAAAATAAAACGCGCGGCCTCACTCAAGTCGCGGTACAAAGTGTCGCGGTACAAATTGTCGCGGTACAAAGTGACGGGGTACAAAGTGTCGGGTACAAAGTGTCGTATACAAAGTGACGCGGTACAAAGTGTCGTGATACGAATATCCGAGTTAGCAACGACTTTGTTGTCAGGGATAGCTCAACCTAATACTTCCACAACGAGAATAAGCTTTTTTGTGAAAAGTCTTTGAGGGTATGCCAACCTTTTCGAATTATTACTGCGGACTTTCGGAGAGAAAATAATTGTACCATATTCAAGTAGTGGTCTGATGTAAGTGGTGTAAACGGTTTTGTAACCGTTCAAGTCCAAACATCTAAACACTTTGAAAACTTGTGAAATTCTACACAGAGTCCTAGCACGTATGATTTCTACGTGTTGCTTGAATTTGAGCTTAGAGTCCACAAAAATACCTAAGTCTCTGACTAAATTAACGACTTTCATCAGCGAGCTATCAATGAAGTAATCGTTTTGAGGTTTCCCATGACGGAGACAGCTGATTTTCTCGACAGCTAAGGGAAGTTTGAATTCACGTGACCAATTTGAGATATTGTTTATACATAGTTGAAGAGAATCAGAGTCCTCACTATAAATTTTAATGTCATCGGCAAACAAGGAAAACTTTACAGTCGAGGGAATACAGTTCTCAATGTCATTGATGAAGCAGAGGAACAAGAGGAGCCCGAGAACTGTCCCTTGGGGTACCCCGCTGAGTACTGGGAAAGAATCAGAGTAGAAATTTTCTATGCGAACCTTAAATGAACGGTTTTGCAGAAATAAAGTAATCCAGTCTATTAGAGTAACATGAAGTACCATGTAATGAAGCTTTTTGATCAACTCTGAGTGTGAGACCTTGTCGAAAGCTCTCGCGAAATCAAAATATACATCTAATGCTTGATGTTTCTGAAGAGATATTTCCCACTCACTGATAGATTTTGAAAGTTGCAACTCACAACTTCTTCTTGATATGAAGCCATATTGGGACTTGGAGAAGAAGTTTCTGTGGTTAAGTCTGACGTTATTAGATAAAATGCTCTCGAAGACTCGACAGACCGCGGAAGTCACAGTGATAGGGCGATAATTGCTTAAATTCGCTCGATCACCTTTACGTTTGTAGACTGGGATGCCTTCTCCGGATTTCCATTGAATAGGAACTGAGCATCTCTGGAAAGAGTCTTCGAATAGTAGGGAAAGTGGGAAAGCAAGAGCCAGGGCACATTTCTTCAAAAGAAATTGATTGATGCCTTCTGAAAACTTGGTGAACTTATTAGGTAAGTTCTTGAGAACATAGTAAATAATATGCGGTGAGAAATCTATGCATGGTTCGGTTGCGGTATCAGAGAAGCTCGAAGAAATTATTTCTGCACTGCATTCGTGGGAGTAATTTCTGGAGAATTCTTTAGCAAAAAGAAGGGCTTTATTTTTGTTATCTGAAATGTAGTCTTCTCCGTATTTCATTAAAGGAAGGCCGTTCGATGGCTTCAACGTGAGTTTTACCCAGCGATGGATGCCACCAGCAGACTCCATAGCCTTCATCTCATTCTTCCGTAGCTTTTCAGATTGTCTCGCTTTTATAAGCTTTTGAACAGATTTATATTCTGAACGAAATAATGAGTTTACTTGAGAAAAGTTGTTTTCGGGAAATTTTATGCGAGGAGCACATCAAACATGCGGACTCTAACTAATTTTCTTCCTCAGAAATTCCGACTGATTTGAGGGGTGTTTGTGGTGAGAAGTTCAGATATCAGTACGTTGCTTTGTGATGACGTGATGTATGAAGTTGGTGGTAATTACAAAAAAAGGTGTTTTTTCAAATTCGTGATTTCATAGCTAACCCCCCTCTGATTCTCTCGACGTTAGAGCATGTGTGAATTAAACTTCTAGAAATAATGTTTGGATAACCTGGGGCCTCTTTCTAATTGGATATTTTGGATACAGCGATACAGCGATACAATATTGTCTTTCTAATCTTTCGATACAGCGATACAGCTATACAAATGGATACAGCGATATTTTGTGAAGAGCACCTGTATCCCTGTAAAGGTTCTCTCTCTAATCTTTTACAGTTTACAGCAAAAAAGTCGAATCTTTACAGGAAACGGATACAAATTTACAATTCTAAAGGTTGCTGTAAAGATGGATACAGCACGCATTTACAATGTTTTTTCTTTGTGTTTTTGTTTTTTTTTCTTCTTTATATTTTGTTTTTCTTCTTCATATTTTGCCATCTCCATTTTTTCTTTCTTTTTTTCACCAAATTTTTTCAATTATTTGATTTCGTTTTTTCTTTGTCCATTAATATTATACATAATTGAAAACAAGATAATAATTTTGGCAATTGTATATTCATATAAGTATTGTAATATTTTTCTAACTTCAAAGTATTATTAGTGCAAGTTTTTCTTTAAAATAATTTTTGTTCAATTGAAGGTGGTTGACGGATGCAAGTCTTTTCGTACAAAAAAATACAATGACTATGTTTTCGATGTAAATGAAGTTGCAATGTCATCGATGAGAAATGAATAGTTTGTGATCGAGTTTTAGTGCGGTTTAGAAAGTAGTTTTTTCCAAAAACTAATTCGAATTTTTAACATTAAATTCAGCTTAGGCTTCGTAAAAACTTACGCTAACGAGACCATCACGGCTTAGTTGGTAGAAACCGTTTTATAAAAATTCCTTCAAGTAGTATAGGGTCCAAAAAACAACCGAAAACCAAAAAATGAAAAAATTGGAATGAAAAAATTGTTTAGCACTTTTTTACTTCGGGGGGGGGGGGATTTTCGGTGCGTTCAAAAAAAACTTTTTTTTAATTCAAAAATGTAAATTTTCTTATGCGGTCTCGTTCGCCTATGCCGTACGGCCTCGTTAGCGTAAACTTTTTCCTAAGCCTAATTTAATGTAGAAATAATCTTTCTTTAATGTAGAAATAATCTTTAAAAAAGTTATTTTTGAAAAACCCCCAAAAAAAAATGAAATGAAAAAAAGTAAAGAGAAGTAAAATATCGCTGTATCCAAACTCGCGTTGTATCGCTGTATCGCTGTATCCAAAATATCCAATTAGAAAGAGGCCCCTGGTATTAATTGAGTAACTTGCGGCTTTTCACTTTTCAGTATATTTATTCTTACCAAAAATCAATTTTTTTCCATAAAACTTCAATGTTCTGTATTTAGACACTTTCTACCCGACAGTTTGTTACCGACTCTGGCACAGTAACATTCATGAGTTTTATCTCGAGAGTCTGAAATCATTCAATGGGTATTTTTCTTAGGGGCTCATGTCGTATCACGATATTTTGTACCTGACACTTTGTAGCCGCGACACTCCAACCGCGACAACTTGTAGCGCGATAATTCTACCATGGCATCGTTTTTAACCTAGAATCAGTTCCTCTTTTCACTCCCTATCTTTCGTCTCTAGGGCTTATTTTTCCGTTATCACCTACTCACCCCCTTCGCTGAAATAGAGCTCCCTGACCTTTCCCCTCCTTTATGCTCGAGTAAACCTCCGTCCCCCTTTTCCGAACAGGCTAACGAGACCGTATCAACAAAAAAACATAATAGTGCGTCAGGCACTCTTTCTCTCTTTCCCGCGCAGTGGCGTGCATTAGTAATGATTTGGCGTGCTTTAGTAATGGCCTATTTTAAATATGAAAGGAGACTTTTCTGAAACAACAAAAAATTTCAATATAAAATGCGCTAAGGTGAAATTTTTCGATATCGCTCAAGGCCTAGGTGGTAGAGATCGCCTTGGTAGGAATTTACAAACTCAACGCACAAAAAAGTAATTTTGTTTCAACTCCTAAATAGTTTTTTGGAAGTCGAGTCCGAGATTTGCTGAGCTGTTAGATTTGCTGAAATATTAGTGTTTTTCTACGTTGGAGGCGTTAGAACAAAAAACTGGCGAATCTCGCGTTGAAATCGAAAGTCGAGGATCTTCTTCCGAATTGTGTCATTTCGATTCTCCTAGTTTAAAGATGCTCACCACTTATCATGAAGAGGTGCGTTCTTATCAGTAGCAGTCGGAATTTTCCGCTTCCCACAATAATTGAAGTTACTCTCAATTTTAACTTGCAGTTTGTCTGGAAAAGTAGTTTGTCTTCATCTACAGAAGGTTAGAGTTTCTCTACGGCGGTATACTTGCACATCTCATTGATATGCTGCTTTTTATTTCAGATATGTTAATCACATCCATTCATTTGTTGCGTTGAATTAGATACCTTCTTGGCGCTTGTTTCCGCCTCTTGGCATATTACGCTTTCCATTCAGTCAGACCTATCCTGGTACAATGAGTTTTTTCTCCATGAATCACTGCTAGTATGTGGAGTGGTGAGAGTCAGATTCGTGCAAGAATTATTCAAACTTCTTGCTTCTCGATTAGAAATGGTTTTCTAGGGTTGGGATCGAACTACACCCCCTATCCGGACAGATAAACTGGTACTTTTCTGATGTAAGAACATTATCAGTGTGCGACATGAGCAGGTAGTGTCGACCAAACTCAAATTGTATTGCTTGAGATTCTCGCTTTGGAATAAGATCAGCGAATCGGTCACGAAAGTCAAGAAGCCTGGGAGATTCAGAAATTTAAGGTTTGCACAAGGCTGTTTTTCCTACCCGCAGATATATATATATATATATATATATATATATATATATATATATATATATATATATATATATATATATATATATATATATATATATATATATATATATATATAGGTCCAGATCTCTAATCATTAGGGAACGACAGGACTCGAGAGAGGAGAAGAGAGTGTCTACATGCACGTCCGCGCCGGTGACCGCTCACGAGAAACAAAAAGAAAATTTTTGGGTGACTTTTCGTCTCGCATGGAACATAGATGGGTGCGCGTTTTTATTTTTCTTTTGAATCGTGCCAGGCGTTTGAGACGAGACACAGGCAGCACCTACTTTTGAATAATAGCCGAAATTTTCATTTAAAAGTTCTGTGGTGCGTCTATATACCACTCTGATAGGAGGTAATCAACCTGATCATAGGAGGTGATTTGATGGGTAGATAAAGAGGGTAGGGGAGGGGTGCGTATTGGATAGGCGCAAGGGCTGAGGTCATTCATGTTTATGTGTCTCCGCTGATCAATTGTTGATAGGAAGTTCCCAGTCGCGTCCTTCCCACACATTTGTTATTGACATCCGATCATAAGTGGTTAAGTTCTACAGCAACCCTTCATATGTCGTTTCATTTTTCTTTGTGGAAAAACTTGAATTCCATAAAACTTCGTTAAACAGTTCACGTTTATGTAAAGAAATAGGGATAGGTGTGTTTTCCAAATTGTAGATTCTTTGATTGCTATATCGTAGTTGATGTATCATTCTAAGTTTTACCATAATGTTAGTTCGCTGATATTTTTTTGATTGGTTCACTTGAGTCGTTTGAGGATTAAGTCATCGTCTCCCGTAATAATTCTTGCCCTTTTCAAAGTGACTTATTTCTGTTCTGTTTATTACATATATGATGATGTCGAAGTGTTGAGTTTTTTTCTTCTTTTAAATATGTCAAGTTTTCTTAATCAATTAATGAAACCACTCTACTAAGAAGTTCATTCCAGCTCGTTTATACAGGACGAGAGTGGAAGAGTAAGAGATGAAGAAGATGTTGAGTCTTTTCTTAGTCGGTCAGTCACTTCAAACTTTTCAAAGCACCGCTCCATAGCTTACCAGCACTTGAGAAATAATTGAAAAGTTACCGTTCATTCGAGCGGATGACGTGGAATAATAAATCTCTCGTTTTACTGCCCTTCAACTCTCGCATGCTTCTCATTATTCTATTCCCCCTCCCGCGGCCGAGTCGTCGTTTTTGAATTACATTTTTTGTCAAGTGCAGGTGACCTATCTTCCGCTTTCTCAGCTTCTGAGTTTTCATCATTCAGTCATTTATTATCCAGTCATGATAACTTTCTAAGATGTTTTATAAACCCGCTGCTGTTCTACGTTTGTAATCCGAAAAATAAGTGTAGATCAAAAATACTCGGGAGAAAAAAAACGCTGGGAGAAGAAATAGAGAAAAGAAAACTATAGCGTGTGAAAGTGGTAGAGAGGATGTAGACGATCAGAGAATTCTTCACACTAGTTTTATAGGATAGCGCATAGATTTAACCATCGAAGCGGGTTCGACAAACACACTGTTCATGAAAATATGTTTTGCAGCATTCTTTATGGCCCCTCTAGCAGCGGAGAAGTGGGTCCTGAAAGGAGAAGATGACAAAACATGTGTCATTCTGGAATCCAACGCAACAGGAACACTCAAGATTCACAAAGAGGTCACACTTTAATCACAGATTGCATACGCCCTAGCATAGTTCACCTAAATTTGTCAAAAAAAAGTTTTGGCGGGTGGGGGGCCGGGCGTGGTTTTGTGTAAAAATCGATTTCTTATCCTGTTTTCTTAGACTTAAATTCGAGTAATGAAAAAAAATTTTGAAGTTCACAGCGGAGTTTAATTGGAAGTGATTTCTCAATTGAGTTTTTGACCGTAACTTCTTTAACTTGGATGAAATGGTAAATGGACTGCTACATACTCAATAAAACATGAGGAAATAAATCTACATAGGAACACCCCGTCACACAATGGAGGGAGGAGGAATTAAGTTTGCACGCAGTTTTTATTACTTCAAACGGTCCCGCCTTAAAGTAGCTAAAAAGGCGGCGGATTTGAAAATAATTTTAAAACACGCTGCGCGTGCGCGCGCGTGCGAGCGCGCTTTTAAAAAAAATCGATAAGGGCCGTTTTTTCACTTTTTTGTTTGCGATTCGCAATGCATTGTGCAAGTACCATTTTATGATAGTTAAATGTACCTTTAAGCGTAGTGTAGGGAAGATAGTAGAGAGAGAAAGGGTAAGAATAAGAAAAAGTGGATGAGAGAGCGTAACATTGGCAGAGAGCGATGTAGAGAGAGGGAAAGAGAGAGGTAGAGAGACACAGGAAAAGAGCGAGTTAGAGAGAGAGATGGGAAAGAGCGGATGCGTCTGCGTCTCGAGTGCGTCTCGCGTGCGTGCCTGCGCATCCTAATCAAAATTTTACGGGCTGGCCTTGTCTATCGAAAGTGGTCGTCTGACGGGGGGTGCATCGGCTAAAAACTTATGAACGTAAGAAAAAAATTTCCTGTCTGGGCGGGGGGCCGGGAGGTTTTTTGTACCCCTTGGTAACCTATGCACCCTAGACATACATTGTACCCCTTGGTAACCTATGCACCCTAGACATACATTGTACCCCTTGGTAACCTATGCACCCTAGACATACATTGTACCCCTTGGTAACCTATGCACCCTAGACATACATTGTACCCCTTGGTAACCTATGCACCCTAGACATACATTGTACCCCTTGGTAACCTATGCACCCTAGACATACATTGTACCCCTTGGTAACCTATGCACCCTAGACATACATTGTACCCCTTGGTAACCTATGCACCCTAGACATACATTGTACCCCTTGGTAACCTATGCACCCTAGACATACATTGTACCCCTTGGGAACCTATGCACCCTAGACATACATTGTACCCCTTGGTAACCTATGCACCCTAGACATACATTGTACCCCTTGGTAACCTATGCACCCTAGACATACATTGTACCCCTTGGTAACCTATGCACCCTAGACATACATTACCGTGCAACAGTATACTAAAAAGTGATAGAAAAGTTATGAACCTTTTTTTTTCATAACTTTTTAAGCAATGATTAAAACAACGTTAAATTTCCAGACTATCTGAAACTTTATATTATTTGAATGTTTTCGAAATTCTACAGGTTGGCACAACTCAAAGTAGCATAGAAGAAAACCTCAGTCCAATCTAGTAGCTTCTAAGAATCGCCGATGTCAAACTTTTACCAGTTCGACTTCTCGCGCGCCTTATTAATACCCTATGTTTTAGCTCAAATTTGGTTTCCCGACAACTGTTGATTCCTTAGGATAAGTTTGAATTCATGAATTAAATAAACTGAAGAACAGTTTTGTCTGCAGAATGTGACGGAGACAATTACGTTTGCCATCAACAAAACCAAAATCGGAGGAAGCTGCACTTGGATGTGGAATAATCAGAGCGTCAACCTCATGCAGGTTGGAAACGCTCATTTCATCTTGGACTAATAAGATAGGATGGACGGGCTCAGGGGTTGAATACCCACGCTTGTACCTAAGCCGGTAAATCTCTCTACCCACTATAAGACCCACAAGTATGGCGTTTCGAATTTGATTAAAGAACCATTTGGAGTTGTAAAATGACTCGGGAGTGGTTTACGGCGGGTTTTTAGGCACTTTGGAGAAGAAGTATCTAACCCCTGAGCATGTCTAGTTAACAATTATTAAGGTTACAATCCAAAGTGTTCATAAACGGAGCTACATAGAAACATTGATCTAATTCAATAAAACTTTTTTCAATTATTCGATAAAGATATTGCTTTTCATGTTAATATGATTATTACTACTCATACATCTTGTGAAGATGAGCTTCTTCCCGAACGGCATCACCCCAAAAGCGACAGAAGCGCAGCCTTGGATGTTGTACCTAGTATTTGCCGACGGTGAGGTCAGTCACCCATTTTATACTTCTCCATGTTCCATCAGGAGCAGATTTTGCTGTATAAATTTCATCATAGTATATTCCGGTGTGCTTCTTGGTTTTTGATCTCGAGAAAATGGAATTTATTACCTTTTCGTCGCCTATGTGTGATTTTTTAAAGAGGATAACACAATTTTCATTACGTATTGGTTGTGGTTTATGAGGAGTCGTGTAGTAAATGAAGAAAAAATATTCAGGAACAAGTCTTTTTTTCTGAGAAATAAGGTACAGACAGCTAAATTAAATTTCTGTTTTTTCTCAAAGAAAATGCTTCACAAGGATGAATCTAAATATTAGGAGCTTGAATGATCAATCGAAATCCCTGTTCTGAGCACCGTTTAAAGCAAATACTAGTTGTTAAAAGGGAGAAAAAGTGCGGGAGAGGATGGTATTGATCATATGTCATTTGTGGTATATTTTGGCACTGGATGCAAAAAAGGACCCAAACTCTTATAAACGGCAATTTTGTACTAACGAACAAAACACCGAAAATCTTATGAGTAGTTTTGGACCAACCTGACACATATCGCTTCCAAGCCGATGAACAGGGCCTCAAATCGACTGAAAATTCTTCGAGCCAGGTGGGACAGTGAGGGGAAAAGTAGGGGTAGGGACAACACTCTGCCATCGATCACAACTCAAAAGGCCGAAAATGAACTACTACCAATCGTTTCCAATCTGTAAACCGCTGCTAGCCGAATTTATTTAGAGAAAGTTGCAAGCTCGTCAAAACCATGTTATCAGAACAGCGAAGTATGGCGGGAACGCAAAATTTGGCGCTGAAGTTCAAAATGATACTCGTTGAAAAGCATAACGAGATGCTTACAAACTGGTCACGACTGCGATTTCTGCTGCCAAATACCCGCTCTACTGTAAAGTAGGCGCAAACACCGCCCACACTGTGAAAGTTTCAAGCAAACTGTTCATTTAAATACGCCGTCGTTCTCGGAGAAAGGCCTTCGCCTGACATCAACGAAGAAGTGATGGAGCACACGACCCCGCAGCACACGATGCACGCTTTCCCAACTTCGATCAGCAGAATCGAAAAATCCTATCTACACCGTATGATGATTGATGATTGTTGCCCGTGCAGTTCCTTTGACGTTGAAAGGGGGTCCACGAGTTCACGGTAAAAGCTCAAGCACACAGTCACACTCACTCACTTCTCTCTTTCTCTCTCTCTCTCTCTCTCTTTCTCTCATTCACTTTCTTTCCCCCTTTTTTTTGGTTTCGGGCTCTGGCTTTTTTTAAAAAAAAGCTGATTCCATCCTTCATCTACACCGTATCGACGATGGCTGCCTGATGTCGCACACTCCACATGATGTCTGCATCGGAAATGTTGTTTTTGTTCGCTAATACACAGTTGCTGTCGATTGGAATCTTTTTGAGCCCGGAGAAATTGTCTCCGTTTTTGCGCAAAAAAAAACTACACTTGCGCAGCAGTCGGCGTTTCTCTTCGCGATACCCGTTTATTAACCGGAGAAGCGCAAGAGGCTATTTTACCGGCTTCTCGACTCGTCATTATAAAGAGGGAAATATGTAACGTCTGCCAAATAAAAGGCGACGCCCACCAAATAAAATGATGACGTCCATCAAATAAAATTCTAACGTTCACCAAATATTGTGGAGACGTCCACCAAATTTGGTCAACGAAATAAATTTAAAAAATTTTTTTTTGTCTTTGTAAATATATTTTTTTCAAAATCTCGTTTGGTTCTTCGGCCCGGTTTTACCTGAAATTCTCAGATGTGTATGTGGTTCATTTCCCAAACACACTGCTTTCTACGAGCTCTCTCGATTTTATAAATATAGATATGGTTTATCAATCATATCTACATATATTATAATTTCTTTAGTCAAAAGAAATTTTCTGATGATAGCGAGATCAATATAAATCCTTGTGACAAAAAGAAAGAATAACCTTACATTCGGGAATGATTTTTTTGGATTTAGAAACGATTAGTTGCTGTAAAAAAATAATCTCCGAGCTCTCTTGTTTCGATTTATTTTTCAAAAAAACAGTGAAACCTAAAAAAAAAGTCGAAAAATGTGAAATCCTGGTGAGGAATGAATTGTTGTGATACCGTCATAATGGGTATCACGAAGATTCACTCCCGACGGTTCACTCCCAGACAATCCTGTGGACGAGTCGCAGATCACGAAGAAAAAAATATGTGGATGTCTCAACTAATGTTTTTATTTATTTGGTGGACGTATCCACAAAATTTGGTTGTTGTGAGCTTTTTATTTGGTGGACGTGAGCATGTCCATTATAAAGTATAGGAAAGTATCGGCTGATTTTTTATTTATCAGGTGACATGGGTGAACCGGTTTGGTATCGCCCTCCTTGGACGAACTATACTACCCATTGCATTCAAGATTGGTATCGCCCTCCTTGGACGAACTATACTACCCAATGCATTCAAGATTGGTATCGCCCTCCTTGGGCGAACTATACTCCCAATGCATTCAAGATTGGTATCACCCTCCTTGGACGAACTATACTACCCAATGCATTCAAGATTGGTATCGCCCTCCTTGGACGAACTATACTCCCAATGCATTCAAGATTGGTATCACCCTCCTTGGACGAACTATACTACCCAATGCATTCAAGATTGGTATCGCCCTCCTTGGACGAACTATACTACCCAATGCATTCAAGGTTGGTATCGCCCTCCTTGGACGAACTATACTACCCAATGCATTCAAGATTGGTATCGCCCTCCTTGGACGAACTATACTACCCAATGCATTCAAGATTGGTATCGCCCTCCTTGGACGAACTATACTACCCAATGCATTCAAGATTGGTATCGCCCTCCTTGGACGAACTATACTACCCGATGCATTCAAGATTGGTATCACCCTCCTTGGACGAACTATACTACCCAATGCATTCAAGATTGGTATCGCCCTCCTTGGACGAACTATACTACCCAATGCATTCAAGATTGGTATCGCCCTCCTTGGACGAACTATACTACCCAATGCATTCAAGATTGGTATTGCCCTCCTTGGACGAACTATACTACCCAATGCATTCAAGATTGGTATCGCCCTCCTTGGACGAACTATACTACCCAATGCATTCAAGATTGGTATCGCCCTCCTTGGACGAACTATACTACCCAATGCATTCAAGATTGGTATCGCCCTCCTTGGACGAACTATACTACCCAATGCATTCAAGATTGGTATCGCCCTCCTTGGACGAACTATACTACCCAATGCATTCAAGATTGGTATCGCCCTCCTTGGACGAACTATACTACCCAATGCATTCAAGATTGGTATCGCCCTCCTTGGACGAACTATACTACCCAATGCATTCAAGATTGGTATCGCCCTCCTTGGACGAACTATACTACCCAATGCATTCAAGATTGGTATCGCCCTCCTTGGACGAACTATACTACCCAATGCATTCAAGATTGGTATCGCCCTCCTTGGACGAACTATACTACCCAATGCATTCAAGATTGGTATCACCCTCCTTGGACGAACTATACTACCCAATGCATTCAAGATTGGTATCGCCCTCCTTGGACGAACTATACTACCCAATGCATTCAAGATTGGTATCGCCCTCCTTGGACGAACTATACTACCCAATGCATTCAAGATTGGTATTGCCCTCCTTGGACGAACTATACTACCCAATGCATTCAAGATTGGTATCGCCCTCCTTGGACGAACTATACTACCCAATGCATTCAAGATTGGTATCACCCTCCTTGGACGAACTATACTACCCAATGCATTCAAGATTGGTATCGCCCTCCTTGGACGAACTATACTACCCAATGCATTCAAGATTGGTATCGCCCTCCTTGGACGAACTATACTACCCAATGCATTCAAGATTGGTATCGCCCTCCTTGGACGAACTATACTACCCAATGCATTCAAGATCCGACGAACCTATTCCTCCGCAATTTATGCAACTAGCAGGAGGGGCCGATTCTTTGAAGGAAAAACTAAAACACATAAAAAATGTATTTAATAAAAGAAGAAAAGGTTTAAAATCAAAAAGAGAGACAGAGAACGGAGAAGAGCATATCGCTTGGATCTCGTTCGTTGAGGGTGGCTGTTGAAAAAAGGCGTATTTTCTGTGTAGTAATCCACAGAAAATTAATGCACTCATGACAGGTCAGGTCGTGACAGGTATGACAGGTCAGGTCGTGACAGGTATGACAGGTCAGGTCGTGACAGGTTTTTTTAAAGGCCACTACAATTGCACATTTGGATTCATGGAATAGACCAATTTTGACACAAAAAGATGAGAGAGAAAAAGTGTAAGAAAAACAAGCCATCGGGAACAGCTAAATTTTTTTTATAGAGAATTTCCAGTGATAGCCTTTAAAAAAACCAAGACACAAGAACTTTGTGAATAATCCTTTCATCACCAAACGAATAGAGAAAGGCAAAGAACAATTGAGACAAAGGTGGTCACTATTACTGTTGAGAACTTTATGGAGCGTTAAAATTCAACTTTTCACTTTCTCAACGTAATCTCTGCAAAGCATAGGTTACCAAGGGGTACGAAAAACTTCCCGGCCCCCCGCCCACGAAGGAAATTTTGTTTCTCACGTTCATAAGCTTTTATCAGATGCAGATTTATTTCCTTATGTTTTATTATGGTGTTTTTGGTGTTTGATGAAGTATGTAGCAGTCCATTTATCATTTTATTTAAGTTGAAGAAGTTAAGGTCAAACGCTCAATTGAGAAATTAATTACAATAAAACTCTGCTAGGATCGAATTGGTACACAAAACCCCGCCCGGCCCCCCGCCCGCGAAAAATTTTCTGATAAATTTAGGTGACCTATGCTGCAAAGTAATGACCTTTTTTTCAAATTTATAATTTTCCAACAATTGCAAGCTATGATATTGAGTTTATGAGTAATTTGGTTTTTGTTGTTGAGAATGCATTCCAACTGGTGGACTATGTGCTGGAGACTTCCTCTACTTTCTTTGGAATATCAACTCGTCAGTCCAAATCTTTCTTTATGACTTCATTCACCTATTTTAGTGACTGATATTGTTTTAATAGTTAGAAAAAATGTCCGGGCGTGGCATAGTGGTAGTGTGATAGACCATTGTGCGAAGAGTCCCGAGTTCGACTCCCACCCCGGACAGATTCACCCAAACCAAGGGGGTTAAGAAAGGTTGGTAGTGCTCATGCACGAATCTGACTCTTTCCACTGCTGCTAATCACACTAGCAGTGATCTAGCAGGCAGCCACTGGTTCTACCAGGATAGGTCTGTCCTGCATCTCAGGGGAGCGCGTACCCTGCCGCGAGGCGGGAACAAGCGCGAGGAAGAAGAAGAAGTTAGAAAAAATGAGTAAGAGATAAAGCACCTTTGGCGCGAAGCTAAACAGTTTGTTATCTTCAGTAATATGATCTCCATGTATGTTAAAGCGTAACGAGCTATTCTTTGATGATAAACTTATTCGAAGATTGTTGAGCTTTTCAATGTTGTAATCGGGGTATTTCTTTCACCCGCAGTGCGGGTGAAGAAATCTATGCACTCTTCGAAAAAGCCGGAAAAACATTAAAATCTATGCACTCGAACGAAGAAATTTCCGATTTTCACCTAGGAAAATTCAAAATCTGTGAAAAAAATTCCAACCTTTTTAAAATTCTGGAAGTTTATGCGCTCGAGAGAAATTATGCGTGTAGTAAGAAACACCCCGGTTGTAATTTGGCAGAGTCAGTGAGCTTTGTGGAGAGACTGTTAGGGGCTGAATGCTTTTGCTGTTGTATAAGAAATGAAGAAGTAGGGGATGAGCACTCTGTCCCTCGAATTGAAAAACTCTTCTTTTCTATTCTCAACATCTCTTTCTTATTTTCCTTTTACGTTATTGATAGTGGCACAAACAAGAGATGGTTTATACAAAACTTTCAACCTACAAGATTTACAGGAGGATTCAAGATTTTGCAGTGTTTGGTTATGTGTGTACAGTTATACACATACTCTTACTCGCTTGATACTTTATCTCTCTCTCTTTTTCTCTATCTCAGTATATTTCGAAATGTATAATGATGAAATTGACTTCAGAGAATTTCACGAAGGCGGAACACGCTGAATTAGATGTCGAGGCGAAGGGAACCAATGCATTCAAGGTAACCAATGCGTACAGCTTATATTTTGGTTTTACCAAAACCATTCGTACAGTCGAATCATTAATAGGTAAAGTCCAAAGAAGATGAGTGATTTACAATATATTGATACTGAATCCTCAAATGTGAAGGCGGTAAATTTCTTGTGCAGTAAAAAACACAAGAACTAAACAGTTCTATAATAACTTCGAGACGAGATATTGAACCCCAGACCAAGACAGGAATTGAATTGTTGCAGTGCTCAACAAGCGCTCTCGCTCTCACTAGTGATTCCACCATCCAGCTGAAGAATCTGAAAGTGATCGCAAAGGCGAGAATTCAAGGAGAGGACTTTCCGAAGCAGCAAGGTGAGAGGGCGAAGAAGCTCCCACACCAAAGAATGCCTAATCAAAACTAGTGAAAATCTTAGAGCTATTGATTATGATTAATTCGAAGAATAGAAGAACGACCAGTAAATAAGACATATTTATAAAACGATTAAACGGTAAGGGGGAGCGGTGGAGAAGGGCGAGAGAACGAGGGTAAGAGTCTCATTATTCTACTTTGTCCTCCGTTCCAGGAGCGGTAGTTTTATTTTAAATCCAACATAATATAGTAAATCCTTGAGTGTACACTTTGAGAAGGGTTGGGGGGCTATTTGGAGAGAGGAATCACGGGTAGAATTACTGGCTTCTACAGGGTTTGTCACTCTGCTTCAATGGGTTTCAGCAAGAGGCTAGAACTCTTTTTGAGTACAGCGTTACTAATTAAAAGATTTCCCGAGAAGATACATGGAATATAATTGGGTTTCTTACTGAACGTAGACGCTAATGAAGCAGGGTGTTTCTCTGACCCGCACTGTGGATTTGAAAAATCTATACGCTCTTCAAAAACCCCGAAAAACAATGAAATCTATGCGCTTGGAAAAAATGTTTCACGGATTTTTCGTAGGGAACTTTTAAATTATTGGAGAAATTGAATGTTGAACTCTGAAGTTTCGAAAATCTATGCGCTCGAAAAAAGTTGTGCGGGTGCTGAGAAACACTCTGTAATGAAGGTGTTTTCTCTTGCTTCTTAGTCCTTTTCAAACAAAACCTATGCCAACCAAGGGTTAAATAGTGACCAGATCGGTCCCGTCGGCGGATACATGTACACACACTATTGACAAAACTCCCTCTCTTTTCTTACCCTTTTCCTTCATCCCCTCTTCTTTTTTCCTCCAAGATTTGAGCGGCGGATACATGTAAACCCAAAATGGGCGGCTCCATTTAACCCCTGATGCCAACTCAAAAGAATGTGCAGTTTTTAGTGTGAGGCTTGTCTTGCAGTATACGAGCAATGCTTCCTGGACGCACGAACGTCCGACGTCGTTCCAATCGTGGTGGGGGCGTGTCTGGCCGGACTTGTGGTCATCGTCCTAATCGCCTACCTCATTGGTCGTGCCCGAGCCAGGCGCCAGGGATACGCTTCCGTTTAAGGTGCTAGGCTTGCGCCGAAGGCGCCCGTTTCTGCACTCATTCATTACTATTCTCAAACCTCAGTGCTAGCTAGGGCTACACTAAATATTCAAGTACTCAGTGCTTTTTCTGGATTTCAGAATCTTTTGCAACACGTATCCAATGTTTTGTTCTGTGTGTTCTTCAAAAGAAAATGGCGAGGTGTTCATGTAATTACCATTTATTTGTGGGAACTTGTGTATGAGAACCGTGGTCGATTAATGTATTTGGTAACATATTCTCATAGCATTCATTCAAAATTTATACTTATTTAAAATACATCGCGATACATTGAAAATTTCGGTTGAAAAAAAATTGAATTTGGTCATAGCAGTTTTGTAATGTTTAGTGTAAGGTTCCTCGTGATTCCGAAAGTTGCATGATGCTTCAGAAGATTTTGTTACCATTGTGATATCCATTCATCCGGGCTCGCTCCATCAACCTTATCGATTGATTCTTGAAGGAATTAGCTGTATCTCGTCTAAGCCCCATTTTTTGAATATCTGAAAAGTACGAATGAGTGGCATGTGAATGACGAGTGCGCAGAACATGCTTCTCGCTAGAGGTCTCGCAGAACGCTCTAGTTCTGTATCGCTAGAGGATTGAGCATGAGCAAGGAACATCGGGAAACTTACAAAGCAAAAAGTTCAAGATTTTTTTTTAAAAAAAAGCTGTTGAATGACTTGTGATGTAAAAAAAAACAAGTTGACTAATTTTCTTTTTCAATTTACGTAAACATTTGTTAAATTCTGATTTTTGTCAAGATTAGTTCGAGCCATCAATTGGTAAATTGCAATAGTGAATAAGACTGAATGCTCATTTTGTCATATTTTTCTGTTATGGTCTTATGAATAAAGTAATCGAGTAAAAATTCTCTGCAGATTATGTGGTTTGAAACCATTAGAAAGCAACTTATCGCTGATTTAGCGGGATCCAAGGAATAAAATAAAATAAAATGAAAGCGGGAGAGTCTCAACTCTCGCTTTCTTTATTACCTCGGAGTTTTTTCATTATGTTTTCGACACATATATGCGTGGTTTAGAACAATAATCGTAAAAAGTTTACAAATCATTTCATCCATGTTTAAAATTTTCATACATAGTTCAATTTTTGGATAATGTGTGATTTGGCTGAAAAATATGGATCGTCTTATCTCAAATTAGAAAAATCTTTTCTCAAACAAACATGCGGCGTGTTTTGTTGCTCTTTGTTAAGACATATTTTTACACCTCACTCTAATCACAAAATAATATTGGTCCTCACTGGTTTTAGACTGAGAAATTTGTTCCATATGCCGGAACCCAACGTGAAAGATCCAGTGCTCGAAGTGGACCCTGAAGATGTGAGTCAAACTCACAACTAGCTGGACTATTAGTCTCAACTTGTCAAGACTGGATCCTCAAATTAATAGTGCGCAGAAACGCGCTAAATCTGTATTAAAAGATGAAAAGAACATATTATCTTATGCCTGGAAGTTCTCGAGAGAAGCGTGTCAGAAGGGCGCTACCGTCTCAGAGTGTGTACAATGGCCTGTCTTGAGCGATATAACTAACCAGATCTCTAAAAGCAAATCGCTGCACTCTGTCGATCGATACACTTGCCGTGAAGTCTTTTTAAAGAACATTTTTCAAGAATTGCAAGTGATATTTGTTTAGGAGTTTTTATGTTTGAAACTTGCAAGCGTATGTGGAAAGAATAAAGGGAATTGAGTTAAAACATATAATATGATGTAAATAATATCACCGAATTTTTCTCAATCGAGAGCCAATTCTAAGAAAGAAGAAAGTATTTGTTTAAGACCGTGCCACTGGACGCTTATGACGAGAAAGACCCCAAATTGATCACACACACGGATTTCTATCGAGGTTGAGCATTTGGCATATTTGAAATTCACAAATACCCTGAAAGACTTTTTCAACAACCAAAAATAATCCCCGTGCTTTTTCCTGTCTCGTGGAACGGTGCACATTCCCCCGAGAGGCGAGTCAGACCTTTTCCTGTCGTGGAACGGTACACATTCCCCCGAAAGGCGAGTCAGACCTTTTCCTGTCTCGTGGAACGGTACACATTCCCCCGAGAGGCGAGTCAGACCTTTTCCTGTCTCGTGGAACGGTACACATTCCCCCGAGAGGCGAGTCAGACCTTTTCCTGTCTCGTGGAACGGTACACATTCCCCCGAAAGGCGAGTCAGACCTTTTCCTGTCTCGTGGAACGGTACACATTCCCCCGAGAGGCGAGTCAGACCTTTTCCTGTCTCGTGGAACGGTACACATTCCCCCGAGAGGCGAGTCAGACCTTTTCCTGTCTCGTGGAACGGTACACATTCCCCCGAAAGGCGAGTCAGACCTTTTCCTGTCTCGTGGAACGGTACACATTCCCCCGAGAGGCGAGTCAGACCTTTTCCTGTCTCGTGGAACGGTACACATTCCCCCGAAAGGCGAGTCAGACCTTTTCCTGTCTCGTGGAACGGTACACATTCCCCCGAAAGGCGAGTCAGACCTTTTCCTGTCTCGTGGAACGGTACACATTCCCCCGAGAGGCGAGTCAGACCTTTTCCTGTCTCGTGGAACGGTACACATTCCCCCGAAAGGCGAGTCAGACCTTTTCCTGTCTCGTGGAACGGTACACATTCCCCCGAGAGGCGAGTCAGACCTTTTCCTGTCTCGTGGAACGGTACACATTCCCCCGAGAGGCGAGTCAGACCTTTTCCTGTCTCGTGGAACGGTACACATTCCCCCGAAAGGCGAGTCAGACCTTTTCCTGTCTCGTGGAACGGTACACATTCCCCCGAGAGGCGAGTCAGACCTTTTCCTGTCTCGTGGAACGGTACACATTCCCCCGAGAGGCGAGTCAGACCTTTTCCTGTCTCGTGGAACGGTACACATTCCCCCGAGAGGCGAGTCAGACCTTTTCCTGTCTCGTGGAACGGTACACATTCCCCCGAAAGGCGAGTCAGACCTTTTCCTGTCTCGTGGAACGGTACACATTCCCCCGAGAGGCGAGTCAGACCTTTTCCTGTCTCGTGGAACGGTACACATTCCCCCGAAAGGCGAGTCAGACCTTTTCCTGTCTCGTGGAACGGTACACATTCCCCCGAGAGGCGAGTCAGACCTCTGATAAACCCAGGGCTAATGTGTGCAGGAGCAGTGGGGAAAGTCTCATTCGTGCAAGCATTACCAAAAACTCTCAACCCTTCTGGTTTGGGTGGGTCTGTATGAAAAAGGTTTTGACCTTGGAACTCTTCACACCATAGTCGCGCATATTACCATTATTCACGCGGAAACAAAAAAAACAACGAAATTTTTTAGATGAAAAAATTTCTTGGAGTTTTTTTAAAAGAAATTCTTTGTTCAAAAACCTTTTTAAATTTTTCGGTAAAGGCTAAAAAATAAGTTTAAAGTATTGAGCATATAGAAGAAAATCATTCGATCAAACTGAGTCATTTATGGAGGAATCAAAACAGTTGACCTTTGCCGAGGACGCCATCTCTCAACGTCTACAAAGAAGGACGAGTAAATAAGAAAAAAACTTTACTGTTAGAACAGAACACCGTCAATGGCAAAACATTTGAATTTTTTTAAAAAAAGAAAAGAATTTTCATGCAAAAATCTTTAGAATGAAAACATATTGCGTTTAAGATTCAAAAATTCTGCAAAGGGTCCATTAAAGTCTATAATTATCGGGAAATGGTATGAAAAACCTTAAAATATAGATAGAATCTGGATGTCAAAATTGATGATTTGACTATAGATATTGATTGATTTTCAAATGTCCTCGATGAGCGTTACCCCTAAAATCGGAAATGACTTATTGTGAGTGATTTAATGTGAGAGTAAACTGCAGATTTCGATGATCCCTTCCTCGGGATGATTCGCGCGGCTCGAGTGACTACGAATGGAATGACTGAGATGTCAAAAGAAAACTCGCAGAAGTAGGGGCACAATCACAAAGGAGACTCGTTGAAATCATGCCATATCACATAGTTATTAGAATTAGCAACGCTTCTGATTATCTAACTTAATTTTTCACGAAATATTGATGTGGAGTGTGTACATATATTCTTGTATAATCAAATGTTGAGGAATTATGGTCTGAAGCTGCTTTTTTGAACTAGAAATAATCTGAATTCCGCACTGAATGTCGAATAAATGTTTATTTGTTCAATATTTGCGACTCGCAAGCTGGAGCATATCAGAAGACAGCACATATAAAGGTGGGAACCATCGTGGTATCTCTCCCCCGTCGCTTAAGATACGAGAGAACTAAATTTTTACCAACTACTACTGTTTAGTATGTGAATTGTAGTTGGGAATGAGATGGGTCTCTGTGATTGGGAAGAGGTCCTGCCCGAAGCTCGGCTCAGCGCTTAGAAACAAGCAGGCGAAACGATCACTCTGGACGAGCGAAGGCGAGCGAACGGTAGGGTGAATAAATGCCTCAAGTTTATAGAGACATTTAAGAGAGGATGCCAAGCACGATACTTGCTTGAGTATAGTTTCTGTTCACGCATTATATCCCTGGCTCTTGTTCAAACACTCAAAACCCCTTCTGTTTTGTATTGGGGCATTTTTCGCCTCACGATTATCTACTATACCGATGCAATTGGTATTTTTCCCGAGAAAGTTCACACGGCCAACGCAGGGATACGATAATTTGTGGTCGTTAGAACATACCTGAGCTGATCGATACCCGTAGACATATTTTTATTCAAATGACAGCTTTGATGAATACATAAAACGTTTGTGTTCTACCGAAAAAAGCTCGAAGAAGAAAATGGGACAGTGGGAGGTGTAGGTGTTAAAAGCCACTGCTTCTCCTTGGGTCTCGGGAGCGCGTGCCCCGACACGAAAATCTTGTTGAGGTGCTGGTTGATGATGCCAGTGAGGACGGCGCTTCCCTGCAGCTTCGAACTGGTCACATGGCACGCTTTGCAGATGCTGCAGTGGTCGCGAGTCGAGGAGAGACAGATGTAAGAACCCGTGTTACATAATTAACAGCCAAGCCCGAAGTAAGGACCAGTTAATATTTCTCTCTTGTTAAGTCTAAATCACTCCTGGTTCTTACAATAATTGAGCAGCTCAACTGCGTGCTTTTAACACGCCTCAAGGCAGTGAAGATACTCAACCAATCTTGCAAAAGAAGCGGCTGTTCTCTTGGTCACTGCTAGTGTTTGTAGCAGAGGAATATGTTTTTGGGTCATAAGTCCATCGGAATAGACATAGTTATTCAACAACTCGTTTAAAACAAGTAAAAACGGGAATAGGTTGTTGATGTGAATAGTATTTGTGTGTTGAAAAGAACCGCTATTAAAAATAGCCCCTGCCTTCTTTCTGAATAAGGGCTCAGATAGTGATTCTTATGCCGTTTCAGAACGAATCGCTCAGCCTGTTGTAGATGTTCCTCTTCCGAGATGTAAGAGTTTCTAGCAGAATAGTCCTTATTAGGGATCTACTTATCAATGCACTCGCTCATAATCTATTATTGAGTTGTTGAAGAGGGAAAAAATTGACAGGCGTATAGATGGAGGTTTAAAAAAAAGGGAAAGGATTATGACTGAGGATAAATAAACAAATTCCATTCAATTCAGGTGAAAGAGAACACTAAAGTTGTTTTGAATAGTTTGTTGAGAATATTGGATTGATTCTGAATTAAAAGAAAATTATAACAGTCAATTGTAAGACATTACTTCCTAATAGTTCAGTATACTCTTCTAAACATATAGTATTCAAACACATGAATTTCAAACAGCCCTATATTATCTTCAGCGGATTTCTAAGCATGAAGTTAGATCACATTAGCCATCTGTCCGCGGCCCGAGCCCGACTTCCTCAGGCAGTTGTAGCATTCAATTACGCTTAAATTCTTAATCTCTCAGCAGGGATAATCCACGTGGTTTTGGGATAATAGAAAATACTGATATGATTTGGACGATTCAAAAGATTCAACTTCTGCTCGTGCTCGAGTTATATTTTGTCAATCAGACGAAAGGACGGAAGCAATAGAAAGTTGAGCGATGTAGACATTCTGAAGAATATGATGTGCAAGGTGTTTCTTCAACGCATAATACGAGTAAAATCTATGCGCGAATCTATGCGCTATCCAAAAGAACTTACAATTAGAACTCCAAGTTGGTTTGAGTTCTCTATTTTTACACACAATCACGGTCTCTTTCCTTAGTTTGCCTCTTGATAAGGTCCTCTGATCTACAACCTTCTTCGACCGATGGTAAGAAACACCGTTAAACACGGGAAAAATGTTAAACATTCAAAACTCATCAGTGGTTTTTGCGCTATGAAAAAGTGAAATTGGTTGTGCGGCAGCAACAAAATTTGTGAGGTACTTGCGACGTGCGTGTACAAGAAGACTGCAGAGGGCAATGGTATCAGCTACTCAGGAATCCCCTTAACCGTGGACTTCAGACAAAGCGCCTCTGCTGTCGGTCGCATACCGACTAATTACTTGCGGTTACTCTTAAGTCATTCATTCGGTAACTCTTACATGTTCTAAGTGCGACAAAGCATAGTAGGGAAGAAAGAAGAGGGTATTTTCAAAGTAACATGCGATGGGTAGAGAGTTAGATAGAAACAAACCAAAAATACGCTGGTTTCAGGCGTGAGTTAGCTCAAACAGATGGAGATATTCTCACCTCAAGACTGATAGATCGGTCAGTGAGGCCTCTGCTCCAAGAAGGCTTCGCTGAAGCGATACAGGTGATTCAGGACCTCTTTGTACCGCATCATGTCCATGAATACATGATAAGTTTTGAAGCTAAGCTTGTATCTAATAGTATCTAATAGTCATCTGCACCTATAGGGTTGAGGGGCCGGTAAGAAGTTAGATGAACTTATATGCATTAGACTTTTTAGACACATTTTTCACTTTCCATAGCATCTTTTACATCATTTAGGTGCACTTACCTTCAGAGAAAACCTTTGTTGAGAGCGCTCTGAAAACAGTTCTAATTGATTTTTCCTTCTAACTTTCTTGAAAAAATTACCTTGCCATAGGCGGTTCCTCTGCAACAAAGTATTCAAATTTTTCTGCCACCTGTCTCGTTTTCAGAAACCCTGTAATCCTATATTCGTAAAGCGGCGGCTTTTCAGTTGGTGTGCAAGCCTCTTTCGGCGGGGGCAGCTGAGGATGAAGTGCCACTGGCTGTGAATGCAGCCAGCGCAGCCCTTCTGCTCTCCTCCGTCAGTTATTCAAGACTCAAGGGGGTTTTTGTGGCTGTATCGAGTAGGCTTTTTGAAAAGAAAAAAGCTCTTGGAAGACTTGAGAAATATAGATGTTTATGGTGTATCGGCGCTGTGCCCAAATGCATAGTCCGTACACCTCAAGCGAGTCTTCAGAGGACTTACCTCTTATTTTGCACAATCTCTCTTTCTTCTTCACTTTTTTATAGGTCAGTTCGAAGTAGATAAGAGGAGCTGTTAATATAATGAATCTGCTAGGAAATTGCCCTAATTGAGAAGTAAATGAGGGGGGGGGAGAATCTCCCCCCCCCCCGGAGAAGACTATTCTGATACTAAAAATTTCTTAAAATCTCGAAGCTTTTAGATACCGATGTTTTCTGGTGCGGCAGCTGTGCGATTGGCCGAAATCAAGGGAGAAGTGAGCCACTTTGAACGACTCTAATTCATCCCGAAGTTTCTAGAGTTGTTGTTGTTGCCGGCAAGCATCCCGCATCGAAGACTTGGTTATAAATACTCTCTTTAATGAGAGAAGTTCTCGTGTTCTTCGGACAAGATGCGTCCGGAGAAGGGTTTTGATGTCCTTTGCAGTCCTGAGACTGTCATGCTGCACCTTGTGAAGGCGGACATCGTTGTAGCAACCTGTTCATGCTATAGGCCTTGTGAGTGGGTGGTCAAGCCGGTCTAGCATCGTTTTGGGTGGGAGTAGAGACGTCTCGCCTGTCGTTGACCGGAGATAGGCAAGAGGCTATTTGACTGGCGCCTCGACTCGCCATTGAAAAGTATAGCGGAGTATCGGCTGATGTTTTGTCCGGTGGCATGCCCAGGCCGGTCCGGCATCGCCCTCCTTTGACGAGCTATACTACCCAGTTTTGGTCCGCGGTGGGATTTCTCCCGCTACCTCCCAGCACGAATTCTTCGTAGGGAGGCATCCCTCTATCCGCCACCTGAGGTCGCGCTCGATTCTGGACTGGATGATCCGGCTCCATCCGTGACAGGCTCTTGAGGCTGTAGAGTCACGAATGGCCACTGTTGCCAGTGTGTTTCGAGAAGTTTCTAGAGTGAATGACGTCTATTGTTCTTGCTGTCAAACAGCCCGTTTCGAAGAGTATTGGTCATGAAGTAAACACTTCTCTCTCTTTCTATCTCTGTCTTTCTCTATGTCTCTTACTCTCTTTATTCCGCTCTATCGTCAAATTGCGCTTCGTGAATTGACGGTATATCTTGACAAATTCACCTCTGAACCTAACTTAACTATCGCAAAATTAGAATTCAAGCCTCTGATACCGTTATGCCTAAGTTACGTTCAGAAATTGAATCGTCAAGTCTCGCCGTAAGTTCCCGATTTCTTGTTAGGAGCTCCGTTGGTTTTCGGTTTCCATGCAAATATAGAAAAAAGTCCTTTTTTAGTTTTCAGTTTCGATAACGCTACCTTTATTGATATAAGACGATGCTGGGAATATTTTTCGCCAAAATGCTCAAAATGTTGTTCCTCAGCCAAAAACTTTATTTTTCCAAGATTTCGAGTACGCGAACTTGGGAGAAGGAAATTCCGATATTAGTCTTTTTTTAGCTGCCAAAATAGGGACGAAGAATCGGCCACTACTTCGCAGTGCCAAATGATGAATGACTCTGTGGCCAAGTTTTGTTCCTGCCAAATCACGGACAATTTTATTTTTACTTTGTGACATGTTTTGGCACTGCCAAACTCGGCTCTTTTTTTGAACACTTGTACGTTGAACAAAGCTCCGCAACGACCACATATTAACCACTTCTAGCGACGTACCCCAACCGAGTTCAGTAAACAGTTGAGAAAAATGTATGTTGCTGCGCTAGTACGTAAAGATTTGTGTGGCGGTTGTAGTCGGTTTAATTACCCAAGTTTGAGGTAAAGATTGATCCGGCTCGTTAAGACGTGGCCTGAACCACACATTTAAAGAGATCAAAGTCTAGTATTGGCACTCCCCAAAGAGTTCCTGAGAGCGATCCTCCATCATCCCAGAAATGAGGCTAAGGAGTTGCGGGGCTACAAAAAAAGCCCGATTTTGGCAGTGACAAAACAAGGACAAAAATCCCGGTTCTGGCAGTGGCAAAACAAGGACAAAAAAACCCGATTTTGGCAGTGACAAACAAAAACCCGATTTTGGCAGTGACAAAACAAGGACAAACAAAAACCCGATTTTGGCAGTGACAAAACAAGGACAAACAAAAACCCGATTTTGGCAGTGACAAAACAAGGACAAACAAAAACCCGATTTTGGCAGTGACAAAACAAGGACAAACAAAAACCGGATTCTGGCAGGGCAAAACGAGTACAAAGTAGAAAGCTTGTTTTTTTGACGGTTTTTCTTGGCAGGCCCGTCAAAACGCATGTTATTTGCTGCCATTTATCATGGCGCTTTTTTCCGTTTCTTGCCATGGAAAAGCTTGGTTTTTCAAGGGAAATCTGCCCGAGGAACAACATTTTGAGCATTTTGGCGAAAATTATTCCCAGCATCGTCTTATATCATGAAGCACTTCATAACTCATAATATCTTCTCAGCCCATCACAAGGCTCTGAATATCGAATAAATCGTATTGAAAATCTCTGCTAAATTTTAGGGTCTCTGTAGTGTCATGAGATTAATTTTAGGGTCTCTGAAGTGTCATGAGATTACGGGTAAGAACTTTTGCGAACGTAGATTTAATCGTTTTTTATACTTATTGTTGATTTTATTATGCGACTAATGAGACGTTTAACCCGTTTCTAAAGTTTTAGATGATACAAATTAACACTATATCGGTTAGGAAGAAGAAAATAGCACATCAAGTTAGGATAGAATTTATCTTTATCACACTGAGGTGTTGAAATGAAGATGTTCGATAAGCTTGTAATAATTTGCTTTCATCAGCTGATTCTCTCTCCTTCACGGCGCTCTCTCCGGGAAGCCAATATGAATCTTCTCTTGACGGGGACCGGCAACCAGCGAACTCTTATGCTGGAGATGGACGGAAAAGAGGTTAAACTATTGAGATACAGGCATTGACTGCGTAACGCGCAGTCACCTACATACACTCGAACTGTGTCAAGATCAGAAGCTTTTAAGTTATTCACTTAATAAGAAGAAAGCTGTGGGTTTTTTTTGTTTCGATGGATTAAAGAGTGAAAAAAGATTTTAAGTGCAAAAATTGTTTCAAGAAGTTTTAACAGAGGAAGCATGTAATCCTGTTGACAGATTTCTCCTTCACGCTTCGAAGAATGTTTGGAGAAAGCCATGACAGGAATCGCGCGTATTTTAGAAGGGATGGAGCAACTGAGAACCTTTTCGGGCAAGCCCAAGCTCATGGTGAGAGGGAGGAATTTATTCGATACACTTAAAGAGTTTTATCAACACATCTCAGTAAATTAGAATTAACCAGGAAGTTCAGCTGAGCTTTTAGCAAAGATCATATAAAAATACTGCAGAATCAAACCCAACGGTTACCTCATTGGGTTGTTGTTTGTTTGTTGTTTTTTTTTGTTTTCTTGCCCATAGGTCCTGTCGAGGGGTGTCCTTTTGGGATAGGTTGGTGGTGAGGATCCTTTTGAGTCCGGAGAGATTTTCTCCGTCTACACTCGCACCGCAGTCGGCGATCCTCTTGGCGAGACCCATTCGTTAACCGGAGGAGGGCAAGAGGTTATTTTACTGGCGCCTCGACTCGCCATTGAAAAGTATAGCGGAGTATCGGCTGATGTTTTGTCCGGTGGCATGCCCAGGCCGGTCCGGCATCGCCCTCCTTTGACGAGCTATACTACCCAGTTTTGGTCCGCGGCGGGATTTCTCCCGCTACCTTTCAGCACGAATTCTTCGTAGGGAGGCGTCCCTCTATCCGCCACCTGAGGTCGCGCTCGATTCTGGACTGGATAATCCGGTTCCATCCGTGACAGGCTCTTAAGGCTGTAGAGTCACGAATGGCCACTGTTGCCAGTGTGTTTCGAGACCTCATTGGGAGGGGAAGAAAAGAACCCAACGGTTACCTCATTGGGAGGGGAAGATGAGAACCCAACGGTTACCTCATTGGGAGGGGGAAGATGAGAACCCAACGGTTACCTCATTGGGAGGAATCCCGCCGCGGACCAAAACTGGGTAGTATAGCTCGTCAAAGGAGGGCGATGCCGGACCGGCCTGGGCATGCCACCGGACAAAACATCAGCCGATACTCCGCTATACTTTTCAATGGCGAGTCGAGGCGCCAGTAAAATAACCTCTTGCCCTTCTCCGGTTAACGAATGGGTCTCGCCAAGAGGATCGCCGACTACGGTGCGAGTGTAGACGGAGAAACTCTCTCCGGACTCAAAAGGATCCTCACCACCAACCTATCCCAAAAGGACTCCCCTCGACAGGACCTATGGGCAAGACAACAACAACAACCTCATTGGGAGGGGAAGAAGAGAAACCCAACGGTTACCTCATTGGGAGGGGAAGATGAGAAACCCAACGGTTACCTCATTGGGAGGGGAAGATGAGAACCCAACGGTTACCTCATTGGGAGGGGAAGAAGAGAAACCCAACGGTTACCTCATTGGTTGGGAGGGGAAGAAGAGAACCCAACGGTTACCTCATTGGGAGGGGAATAAGAGAAACTCAACGGTTACCTCATTGGGAGGGGAAGATGAGAACCCAACGGTTACCTCATTGGGAGGGGAAGATGAGAAACCCAACGGTTACCTCATTGGGAGGGGAAGATGAGAACCCAACGGTTACCTCATTGGGAGGGGAAGATGAGAACCCAACGGTTACCTCATTGGGAGGGGAAGAAGAGAAACCCAACGGTTACCTCATTGGGAGGGGAAGATGAGAAACCCAACGGTTACCTCATTGGGAGGGGAAGATGAGAACCCAAAGGTTACCTCATTGGGAGGGGAAGAAGAGAAACCCAACGGTTACCTCATTGGGAGGGGAAGAAGAGAACCCAACGGTTACCTCATTGGGAGGGGAAGAAGAGAACCCAACGGTTACCTCATTGGGAGGGGAAGAAGAGAAACCCAACGGTTACCTCATTGGGAGGGGAAGAAGAGAAACCCAACGGTTACCTCATTGGGAGGGGAAGAAGAGAAACCCAACGGTTACCTCATTGGGAGGGGAAGAAGAGAAACCCAACGGTTACCTCATTGGGAGGGGAAGAAGAGAAACCCAACGGTTACCTCATTGGGAGGGGAAGATGAGAACCTAACGGTTACCTCATTGGGAGGGGAAGAAGAGAAACCCAACGGTTACCTCATTGGGAGGGGAAGAAGAGAAACCCAACGGTTACCTCATTGGGAGGGGAAGAAGAGAAACCCAACGGTTACCTCATTGGGAGGGGAAGAAGAGAAACCCAACGGTTACCTCATTGGGAGGGGAAGAAGAGAAACCCAACGGTTACCTCATTGGGAGGGGAAGAAGAGAAACCCAACGGTTACCTCATTGGGAGGGGAAGAAGAGAAACCCAACGGTTACCTCATTGGGAGGGGAAGATGAGAAACCCAACGGTTACCTCATTGAGAGGGGAAGAAGAGAACCCAACGGTTACCTCATTGGGAGGGGAAGAAGAGAACCCAACGGTTACCTCATTGGGAGGGGAAGAAGAGAAACCCAACGGTTACCTCATTGGGAGGGGAAGAAGAGAAACCCAACGGTTACCTCATTGGGAGGGGAAGATGAGAACCCAACGGTTACCTCATTGGGAGGGGAAGATGAGAAACCCAACGGTTACTTCATTGGGAGGGGAAGATGAGAACCCAACGGTTACCTCATTGGGAGGAATCCCGCCGCGGACCAAAACTGGGTAGTATAGCTCGTCAAAGGAGGGCGATGCCGGACCGGCCTGGGCATGCCACCGGACAAAACATCAGCCGATACTCCGCTATACTTTTCAATGGCGAGTCAAGGCGCCAGTAAAATAACCTCTTGCCCTTCTCCGGTTAACGAATGGGTCTCGCCAAGAGGATCGCCGACTGCGGTGCGAGTGTAGACGGAGAAACTCTCTCCGGACTCAAAAGGATCCTCACCACCAACCTATCCCAAAAGGACTCCCCTCGACAGGACCTATGGGCAAGACAACAACAACAACCTCATTGGGAGGGGAAGAAGAGAAACCCAACGGTTACCTCATTGGGAGGGGAAGATGAGAAACCCAACGGTTACCTCATTGGGAGGGGAAGATGAGAACCCAACGGTTACCTCATTGGGAGGGGAAGAAGAGAAACCCAACGGTTACCTCATTGGTTGGGAGGGGAAGAAGAGAACCCAACGGTTACCTCATTGGGAGGGGAATAAGAGAAACCCAACGGTTACCTCATTGGGAGGGGAAGATGAGAACCCAACGGTTACCTCATTGGGAGGGGAAGATGAGAAACCCAACGGTTACCTCATTGGGAGGGGAAGATGAGAACCCAACGGTTACCTCATTGGGAGGGGAAGATGAGAACCCAACGGTTACCTCATTGGGAGGGGAAGAAGAGAAACCCAACGGTTACCTCATTGGGAGGGGAAGATGAGAAACCCAACGGTTACCTCATTGGGAGGGGAAGATGAGAACCCAACGGTTACCTCATTGGGAGGGGAAGAAGAGAAACCCAACGGTTACCTCATTGGGAGGGGAAGAAGAGAACCCAACGGTTACCTCATTGGGAGGGGAAGAAGAGAACCCAACGGTTACCTCATTGGGAGGGGAAGAAGAGAAACCCAACGGTTACCTCATTGGGAGGGGAAGAAGAGAAACCCAACGGTTACCTCATTGGGAGGGGAAGAAGAGAAACCCAACGGTTACCTCATTGGGAGGGGAAGAAGAGAAACTTAACGGTTACCTCATTGGGAGGGGAAGAAGAGAAACCCAACGGTTACCTCATTGGGAGGGGAAGATGAGAACCCAACGGTTACCTCATTGGGAGGGGAAGAAGAGAAACCCAACGGTTACCTCATTGGGAGGGGAAGAAGAGAAACCCAACGGTTACCTCATTGGGAGGGGAAGAAGAGAAACCCAACGGTTACCTCATTGGGAGGGGAAGAAGAGAAACCCAACGGTTACCTCATTGGGAGGGGAAGAAGAGAACCCAACGTGTTACCTCATTGGGAGGGGAAGAAGAGAAACCCAACGGTTACCTCATTGGGAGGGGAAGAAGAGAAACCCAACGGTTACCTCATTGGGAGGGGAAGAAGAGAAACCCAACGGTTACCTCATTGGGAGGGGAAGAAGAGAAACCCAACGGTTACCTCATTGGGAGGGGAAGAAGAGAACCCAACGGTTACCTCATTGGGAGGGGAAGAAGAGAACCCAACGGTTACCTCATTGGGAGGGGAAGAAGAGAAACCCAACGGTTACCTCATTGGGAGGGGAAGAAGAGAACCCAACGGTTACCTCATTGGGAGGGGAAGAAGAGAAACCCAACGGTTACCTCATTGGGAGGGGAAGATGAGAACCCAACGGTTACCTCATTGGGAGGGGAAGAAGAGAAACCCAACGGTTACCTCATTGGGAGGGGAAGAAGAGAACCCAACGTGTTACCTCATTGGGAGGGGAAGAAGAGAACCCAACGGTTACCTCATTGGGAGGGGAAGATGAGAATAACTTGAAGGGGAGAATCAAACCCAACGGTTACCTCATTGGGAGGGGAAGAAGAGAAGAATAACCTGAAGGGGAAGCCAGCTAAATATTCATATACGACTCCAAATTATTGATAATCCGCTGGAAATTAGGTTTTTTGTTGTTTATTCAAAGGTATCAGGAACGTGGAAAGAAAATCGATTTTAGGCCACTCTAGACATCGAGAAAAACATAATAAAAAAGACAGATTAGTTACTAGTCCGTGATCTGGGATACGAGATTTGAGAGCAAGTATTCGAAGGGTACTTAGGACCTACCAGGAAATTAGGAAGATGGGTGTGATTTTTAATGAACTAATAATTTCCAAGAAGACAACTTTGAACTTTTTATTACGCGAAGCATATGTATCACATGAAAAATTGATGGTACTTGATGGGATGTATGTAGAAGAAGGTGAAAGGAAGAAAACATGGTTCAAAAAGGCTAAGGAGCTTCTGATGGTAAGAAAAGGCAGAAAAATGGTGAGAAGAGCATTGATAGCCGTTCAAAACCAGCCATTGAAGAGGAGAGGGAGAAGGATGAATGATACGACGAAGGGGTCAGAGTGGCTTCCTAGAAGAGGGGAGAGGTAAGTAGGAGAGTCGCTCCGTAGCAGCCGTTTCTAGAGGAAAGGAAAGGGAAGAATGACAACGGTCAGTTATGGAAACGGCTGTTTCGATCGGATTTAAATCCGCAGAAATATGAGCGATAATCAAATCTGGAATGTTTAATTAGCGATAACCGGTGTCAGGACTGTCTAACAATTTTCAATGAAGATTATTTTCAAAGAAAATATATGCTTTCTCACTCAAAAAGGTATCAAGTGCTTTTATGAGGTAAGAAACTCAAACCTCATTGATTAACTCATTTATTTTATTTTTAGAAGCCATCGTCGTCAGATGATGAGGAGAAGCAGCTGAAGGTCGAGTTGGAAGAACTGTCCCGAACCCAACTCCAGTTTATCCTGACGGATTCTCGCCACGATAAAATCAGACGAGATACAGCGATTCAGGTATGGTATCAAGTTCTAGTTGAAAGCTCGTAATGGAAAGTCGGATAACTTGATTCAGTGGAGATTCAGCTTCAAGTTTTCGCGGGTTACAATATAAGAGAGAGAGGGGGGGAGGGGTGAGAGAGAGAAAGAGAAGAAGAAATAGTTGGAAATATCGGCTTTCTTCCATGTTTATAATTTTGGTAAGACTTCTTTCGATTACAGGCAGTCCTTCTAGACGCTCAGCGGATGCTCGGAAGCCGTCACAAACCGCAAAATATAGCGACGCAGTTCTTTCAATTGATGAAAGAGACCTTGAGGTGAAAGTTTTCGTTAAATTCAGCTTTTTAATTCTGACCGCAAAGATTCAATGTCAATTACACATCTTTTTAACAGAGAAAATGTATCCGTGAGCATAGGTGAACTGCAAAAAAGGTTTTTTAGGGCGGCCGACCTACCGACCCTCTCCCTCACTCAAAATGAATGCATCAGAGTTTTCCCAGCCAAAGTTGAAAGAAAAATCTCTGCATAAATAGAACGTTTCATTAGCCATAACTCAGCCCCAACCGGTTTCTTAAACTTGAAAGTGAAACTCCTAACCTACTTTAGCGATCGACCTATTGAAAAATCGAGACATTTTACTTATGATTCATGAGTAAGAAGCGGAAAAACCATCAAAAATTATTTTTTAGCCTTCGGGTGAACATTTAAGGTCTTACATCCTTAAAGTGTGTCCTGGCTCTTTTAAATTGGGTCAATAAATCGATTTTCGTCCGGATTCGCTAACAGCCAGGGATTATAGACATGTGGGACGTAGTCTTCCTACACACAAATGTTCAGCTCATTGTAGGGCCCTTACCCTATCGCCTCCACCCCCGAGGTAGTAGTCCAGGGGGGTCTCCCGCACCCGCTGCTACGTAGTCTTTCTCACGCTTATCGTCGCCTGGCGATAGGGTACGGGCCCTACAATGACTTGAACCCTATTTAGATAGAATTAGTAAGTGGTTACTCGGTCGTTGCTTGTGTATAATACCGGCAAAGGGGATAGTTAGATTCGTGCAAGCACTGCTAAGATTTTATTCTAACCTCCCTATTTTGGGTAGATTTGTCTTGGCTGGGTTGGTTTGGACTCTTCATCAACTCTCGTACACACTACCTGCCACACCCGGAATTAGGGACTCGATGTATTTTTGTTGTTCCCAGCCGTGAGCTAGTAGCAAACACTGGTCCTTTCTGGTTAGGTCCGTAATCCAATTGAAGAGAGCGCGTGCTCTCCGAGATGCGCAAAAAATTTGTTTTAATAGAGCTTTCGATATAGAAAAATCAACGTTGACCAGATCTATTGAGTCACCTGAGAGCTTCTACTTATTGGCGATTAAGACGGTGACTAAAGAGTTTCAGACTAATCGAAAATATGCAGTTGAAACCGCTTCGTGAAGTAACTCGGCGTAAAATTATAGGTCTTTTCTATCTAAGAACAGTCTTAAAAGGTTCTAAAATTTTGTTGATGAAGGTTAAGATGAAGTATGGACTTAACCCGACTAAAGCAGTGGCTGAAGGCTGAGTCACTGCTAGTAGGGATATAGCAAGATGAGGGTTAAGAGGTGTATCGAGTGTATATCCAAGTTGCGGTCAAACGTTTTATCATCAATGTCTGGGAAAAGCTGAGCCATGATTATGCTATCGGCGATAGTATGTATTGAATGAAGCGTTTCGGCTTAAGAGAGTTGATACTGTCGTCTGAGATTCGTTGTGACGGGCGAGGCCTCAAGGATTTCCGACCGCTTGCGATGAAGGTTGCTTTTGAGATTGAACAAAACCAGATGTTAACACTGTGATGACTCCCTTCTCATTATTCTAGTCCTAACTTCGCTCTGGTAGGGCTAGTTTTCAGACAAAGCAGGTCACTTTTGCTTGGGGATGGTCTCTATTCCCCTGTAAATTATATTTTTCTTCAGTTTTTAACTCTCAACTCAATACTGTCAAAGGATGAACATCTAAAGCCTTTTTTCTTTCTCTTATCATAATCAAATTCGTTCACGAGATACATTTTTCCGTTTTTTAATTTTTTCATTTTTCATTTCTTTATTCCATGTGTATAAAGTTTTAAAAAATTTCCTCAAAAGTTTTTCTTTAAACATTTAGGTTTATTATGTTCTTTCTATCGTTTGTTTCGCCGTGAAGAAAAGTGGAGAGTATAACTCAGAAGTTAAAGAGAATAAGTATTTCATCATCACAACTTCGGAGGCACTTTGAATAGAGAAGCGGGTAGCTTTTAAGAAAAATTATGATCAAAAAGTGTTGTGGGGAGTGCGGTAATATCAGCCTCTGTTTCCCACTGTCTAACCAAAGGACATATATATCTTCAAATTCAAAGGATTTTTTGAATCTCGGTCGAGTTACAGGTTGATGTTTACCGCAAGCTGCATGGTTCTTCACTCTTTCAGAGGGGTCAAACTCAGGTTAACTTTACTTTTTTGTTGTTGCGGGAATCAGATAAACCCGCTTCTCTTTCGATCACAGATTTATATGTGTATGTTTGAAGGTGTTCACAACGTGTACCTTCGACAGCCCATCCGCCGCATTTCACCCGGATGCGGTATCTCAGCTTTTGGGTGAGTACTCCCTCCACACATCACACTTATTTCCAGAACTTGTTGCAAAAACCCCTCCCCCTTCCCTTCTTCAAGGTTGCAGTACCAATGTCTTCAAGGTTTTACAATGTCGTGGAATGGTGTATATCGATTGGCTAGGTCATCAGTAAAAGTACAAAGAGACATTGTGAAAAGTTGTGACTCACAAGTACAGTGAATGTTTGGAAAAAGAATGATCATTTAATGTTGAGAAGTAATGTCCTTTTAATAATAAGAACAGGAAATATAATAAAAATAACAATGAAAAGGATTACGCTATTGTTTTTATGGGCGAAAAATTCAATTGAAAAGACCTTCAGAAGTTATGCCGCACTTTGTGTGCAGGGTTTGCGTAACGAGGAATTTGTATAATATTCAGAAAAGCCCACCAATCCATATTTAGACCCTTTTTTTCAGTAAAAATTTTATTTTGCCTTGAGTCCTGTTTGTTATCACAGTCTCCGTTCTTTCGAAAGGCTTACATGAGCTTTTTAATTATTTGCTGTGTAGCTCTTGATCTAGCAGGCAGCCACTGGTTCTACCAGGATAGGTCTGTCCTGCATCTCAGGGTAGCGCGTACCCTGCCGCGAGGCGGGAATAAGCGCGAGGAAGAAGAAGAAGAAGAAGAAGCTGTGTAGCTCTCTTAGGAGTTCTTCTCTTTCCAGGTGCCCAGCGTCGAAAGATGTTCATGCTGCACTACGAATTCCCAGCCTTTGCGACGAATGAGCTGTCCGTAGGCAAGTGAATGCATCTTTGCACTACCATGTCGATGACTGAAAAGATAAACCGACCTCGCAGAATTGGGCTGATCCGAACCCGTGAATTTGCTCACTGTGCGATGCTCTTTCCCATTGAGCTACCGCATAATAGTTTGCATTGACACGGACCTTGAAAAGCTCTTTTATTTGTGGATTTGGTGATGAGAGTGATGAATAATTTTTATAGCGCTCAGTGCAGCCTCGGAGAAGAGTACCTCCTTCAATTATTTAAGTTACAGATCTAACTATGTTGAACAAATGGCGGCTGTATTACTTACTGCTAATAGGGAGATGGGGAGAAGAGTAAGTTGGGGAAACACGTGAATTGACGGTATATCTCGACAATTTAACCTTTGAAGCCTTGATTGGTTAATAAAAGAGCTCCGACTTGTTGTGTAGGTCGTGGAGGAGCCAATAGGCGTGAACTTGGCCATGGCGCTCTTGCGGAAAAAGCCCTGAAACACGTCTTTCCAGAAGACTTTCCCTTCTCTGTTCGACTAGCTTGTCAGGTCGACTTCTCTTCTTTTTCTATTGGTAGAAGAACAAATAGAATTCTTGATGTAAAGAAAAGTCAAGGTATCAAATATGTAAATAGCTCCAACAAAAACATCAGAAATTCTTCATTCTCGAATATCTCAAGGGGATCAGTTACACAGCTCAAAGGAAGTTACGCCTAACTAGGCTAAAAAATTTATTGAACCACGAAAAAAGCTTCTTTTTTTTATTGAGCACGGAAAAAATTTATTTTGCACGGAAAAAGCTAGAAATGACTGGGTTTGATTCGGACCGTTTGGCAACCTATTTCCGTGCTATGGTTTGCTTAATCGGTAAAGCCTCGAATCTTTAGATTACTGGTAGAGGCTAAGTGGGTTCGAAGGAGGCGGAATGGTTAGAACCCAGTTAAACTTGGGGATGCAAGGGTGGAATGTTGGTTGATGTAGAGATAAAGTGCAGGTGCTGGAGTCGAATGGATCCTCCTCGATGGGTTCCGTCTGCGGCGGATCCTTGGCGATGATGGATGCCGGAGTTCCTTTAAAGGGGCAATGTGCTGGTACACACAATCAATATTGAATACACGGTTTTTATCCAAATCAAGTTGTTGATGTTGCTGCAGCTTTCCACAAAGTCCAACATTAAAGTGATATTCTTTTCCTTCGCTTTCTATTCATGTGTTGTATACATCTTTTGCAGTCTGTTTTTTCCTCGTAAGCGGTAGAAATCTTGAGAAGAAACAACCGAACTAAAGGGAAGAATGATAAGTTCGAAACCTATTTCAGCAACAAAATCAGGTTTTTGTGAGAGTTTCAGAAAGAGTACGAAAATGGTAATTCAGCGGATTCTACAAATTAAACTTTGCGCCTCATTTATGAAAAAGGTGAGGAAGAGAAGAAGTTAAGTTCTGAAGTGAAATCGAGTTGCAATTAGTAATATGAATGGACATGATCAGTCAGAAAAGGCTTTGAGCGAGAACGCAAGGGTATCTTGTAGGTATCACATGCAAGGGTATCTTGTAGGTATCGCATGCAAGGGTATCTTGTAGGTATCGAATGCAAGGGTATCTTGTAGGTATCGAATGCAAGGGTATCTTGTAGGTATCGCATGCAAGGGTATCTTGTAGGTATCGAATGCAAGGGTATCTTGTAGGTATCGAATGCAAGGGTATCTTGTAGGTATCGAATGCAAGGGTATCTTGTAGGTATCGAATGCAAGGGTATCTTGTAGGTATCGAATGCAAGGGTTGTTGTTGTTGTCTTGCCCATAGGTCCTGTCGAGGGGAGTCCTTTTGGGATAGGTTGGTGGTGAGGATCCTTTTGAGTCCGGAGAGAGTTTCTCCGTCTACACTCGCATCGCAGTCGGCGATCCTCTTGGCGAGACCCATTGGTTAACCGGAGAAGGGCAAGAGGTTATTTTACTGGCGCCTCGACTCGCCATTGAAAAGTATAGCGGAGTATTGGCTGATGTTTTGTCCGGTGGCATGCCCAGGCCGGTCCGGCATCGCCCTCCTTTGACGAGCTATACTACCCAGTTTTGGTCCGCGGCGGGATTTCTCCCGCTACCTCCCAGCACGAATTCTTCGTAGGGAGGCGTCCCTCTATCCGCCACCTGAGGTCGCGCTCGATTCTGGACTGGATGATCCGGCTCCATCCGTGACAGGCTCTTAAGGCTGTAGAGTCACGAATGGCCACTGTTGCCAGTGTGTTTCGAGCACAAGGGTATCTTGTAGGTATCGAATGCAAGGGTATCTTGTAGGTATCGAATGCAAGGGTATTTTGTAGGTATCGATTGCAAGAGTATCTTTTAGGTATTGCGATCGGCATGGTTTCTGATGAAGGAGAACCGGATGAAAGGTACAAGGTGAGAGAGTTAAAGAATACTTAAACTGTTGGGAACATAAAGATGGTAAAAAGAGATCAGAACATAGATTGAAAAATTATAATTTTCTATTATATATATATTCAATTCTTTATTTCCATGTACACAAAAACAGTTTCACTTCAACATTTAATGATCACAAATTAAACATGGATTATGATTCTACTAGAAAAGAATTGTATTACAGTGGCAGTGTGTCTACAAAAAGTGTTCTTCCTAGTTTAACTTAGTCGCAGACAATTGGCTCGGGTAAAATACAATTTATCGGTAGTTTTCTGAGTTTATTCATAAATACTTCGCTGGAATGATTACATACTACTTCGCTAGGTAAGGAATTCCAAATAATGATCGACCTAGAAGCACACGTAGAAAACCTAAAGGAGTTTAGAGCATATGGTAAGGCGATTCTTAATGGATGGGTATTTCTAATAGCTCTAGTAAGAGGAGCTAAAGTAAACAAACGAGAGAAGTCGAACTCTGAGTAGTCGTGGACTCTCTTATGTATAAAAACTAAATCAGAAACAACCCTACGATATTCAAGAGATTCTAAATTTAACATTTTTAAACGTTCAGAGTAAACTAGACGGGTAAGTCCTTTCCTAGCCAAGATTCTTTTAGTGAAATTTCTCTGTACTCTTTCGAGGTCCTTAACTAAGCCAATCGCGGTAGGTGACCATACAACCGAGCTGTATTCGAGGATCGGACGAATATAAGTAACGAAAGCACGGGTTAATACAACCAGAGAATTGGTTTTGAACGCGCGCAAAAAGAGATTGGCGAGGTTTGTAGATTTCTTACAGACATGCTCGACTTGTTTATTGCAAGAAAGATTACTCGAAAAGACAACTCCTAGATCTATTATTTCGGAAGAGTTGGCCATTGTATGACGATCTAGCTGATAATTTTGCATGGGGTTAATACCAAGATGCGTAACTATACATTTTTGAGCTGATAGTTTGAGATTGGACTGTTGACACCAGTTGAATACATTGTCTATGGCAGTTTGGAGGTCAGACGAAAAAGTTGGTACTTCACTAAATAATTTAATGTCATCGGCGTAGATAGTATAATTTACATTGGGAGGAATTACATGTTTTATGTCATCAATAAACAGTAAGAACAGTTTCGGTCCAATAGCTGAACCTTGTGGTACACCGCTGTTAACAGAAGATGAGCTAGAGAATTCGTTGTCAACACATACAGTCTGACTTCTACCAGTCAAGTAGTCCGCAATCCATTGAATGAGGTTACCGCAGATTCCTAACTTTTTTAGTTTAAGAAGTAATAATATAGTATCTACTGTATCGAATGCCTTTGATATGTCAAGAAAAATAACATCGACGGCTTTACCATGGGAGAGTATATCAGCGAAATAGGAATGAGATTGCACCAATGAAGTCACAGTTGACCTTTTGTTTCTAAAACCAAATTGATGGGGAGACAGTAGATCATTTTGCTTCAAGTAGGCATCTAATTGACTTATTATAACATTTTCCATCACTTTGGACATTGAACAAGTTAGGGAAATGGGGCGATAGCTAGACAATTGATCCGCTTTAGATTTAGACTTTAAGATTGGTTTAATAATAGAAGTTTTCCAAAGAGAGGGAACTTTTCCGACTAGTAAAGAGTTGTTAAATAGAATAGAGAGGGGCTTGAGAAGAACAAATCGAAGTTTTTTAATTACTATATTAGGTATATTATCCGGAGATGTGTTGCATTTATATTTCAATTGATTCAAAGCTTTAAGTATCATATCTACATCTATGACATCGAATTGCATATGTGTGGAAGTTGATATATTGGTATTAGGTATAATACTGCGAGGTGTGGAATAAACAGAAGAGAAATATTGTGAGAAGGCGTTTGCTTTAGACAACGAAGTATGGACTGGCAAACCAGAAGGGTCTACTGGGTCTACTAAAGAGGGAATCACAATGTTACGGCCTTTTGTACGACTTTGGCATTCAGAATAAAAAACGTCTTAGGTTTCCTTTTGCCACAAGTTTGGCTTCTCTCTCCATTTGAAATGCATATAGTTCTTCAGAAAATTTGGCAGATAGAGTATTGCTATAAACGGAATTAGGGGAACGAAGCGATGCGCGTTGAAGTTTGTCATACATCCTTCGCAGCTTCAAAGGATACTTATCTAATTCACCTTGTTCGGTAGAACAAGGCACAAAACGATCTATCAGAGAAATTATAAAATCAACGATATAATTATTAGCGGTATCCGGGTCGAGGGAAGAAAGAGCAAGTGTCCAATCATGAGAAGAAATCAGAATTTCCATCATCCCCCAATTCGCACGCGAAAAATTTCTAATGAGAGACTCAGGAGTCTTTGACATAGTTGCAAAAGTTATTCGAAAATCAACGTTGCATGATCACTGTTTGAGAAAGGAGCAGTGACAATACAATCGCTTATAATTTGATTATTACAGAGTACGATATCTAGAACATTAGGGCCACGCGTAGGGTGGGAGACATATTGGAAAAAGTGTTCATCGCAAGCAAAGTTTAAAAAGAAAGAATGGCTTTCATTATTGGAAGTGGTCAGATTTTCCCAATCGATGTCTGGTAAGTTGAGGTCTCCTACTATGACTATTGGTGTATTGGTTAGAGAGATAGACTTGATAAATGACAGTAATGAGATCATTATCGAATGAGAGCAAGAAGGTGAGCGGTATATGCACACACAACGTATATGACGTGGGAAAGCGTTGGGGTTAATTAGATCGATAACAATCACTTCTACGCCTTCATCACGGAAGGAAGTTACGAAGAAAGATGAAATACTAGAGGAGACAAAAACAGCGGTTCCGCCGCCCTTGTTGGGGTCATCTAACGAGCGATCACAACGATACAAAGCATATTTATGATTTCTTAAAAATTCACGATCTGACTCAGAAGAAGTTAGCCATGTTTCCGTAATAAAAATCAACTCAAATGATTTGCTACTCAACAAGAAATCGAGATCAGTCATTTTATTACGAATGGATCTTGCATTGAATAAGCATGCTTTGACAACAGGACTATCAGAAGAACTAACACTGCCACTGACCTAGTGAGACTTTCTTTGAGTCACGTATGCGTACGTTTTTGGCTGCTCTTCTCTGAATGGCCTTGCCTTCGGTAGCCGGAAGAGCTGCGTCCCTCTGACTGTCCACTCTATCTGCCCTGCCTGGAGATTCCGTTCCCTCGCGACCTGCCTGCATTGCTTCTCCAATTCCAAACCAGTTCGAGTGAGATCTTCTCTGACGAAGACACGGGGGTGGGACTGGATAACTTGGGGTCTGGAACTTCTGCTCTTTTGAAGAGTGACAGAACGTAGAGCTGGAGATGGGAGGTAAACTTTCAGAATCCTTCTTTTGTTTTCGGCTCTTCCATGTCTTTTGTGCCTGACATCTCCCTTTCTGAAAGCATCAGAGAGTTCTTTGATGTCAAGCTCATCGACAAGCTTGGCAATAAGGGTTTCATCTTCAGCGGCAGTATTCGAGTCCGAGTCCTTTTCCTCCAATCCAACGATAACGATGTTTTTCGATTTTTCTTCTATGATGTCCTTGTCTTCCAACAGACACCGTCTGACCGCTTCGTAAAAAAAAAAAAATATATATATATATTTTATCTACATCTTTCGATGCAATAAGGCAGAAATTTAACTACAATTGAAAATGAGTAATGAATAGATCAGCTAAACAATTGTCAAATACGATAGCGATACATCAATTTGACTTTAATATAGCGAATTAAACGGGGAAAAAGAAAAACAAACAAACAAACAAAACTATATAAGTAGAACAATTTGAACGACAAAAAATAAATAAAATAAATAAGTTCTAAATTCATGACGAGAGAAGAGTAGATAGAACACCACTTTTTAATTGGGATTTAAAATATTTCAGGTTCATACTATTAATCAAGTTTCGAGGTAGTTTGCTGAAAAGGCGGGATATTCGCATTCCATAAGAGTTGTTTCTAGCTGTATTCTTGCTACCCTGAACTAATAAGCCATTTATATTAGTTCGCGTTGGAATAGTCTCTTTGAAAAATCGCTTTTTATCTATTATCGACAGTCCATGGAAGATCTTGAAACCCATAACTAAGTCAGAAAATATCCTCCTCTTGGAGAGAAAAACGAATCCAAGGCGGGCAAGTCGATTGGGGTAAGAAGGAAGAGACCTCGTATTAACTTCATTTGCGAAACATCGATGATAAACTATGCGAGTGAATTTCCTTAAAACTTTCTCTATATCATCACAATCTCTTCCATAGTATGGATTCCATATATTCGAAGCATAGTCCAAGTGCGGCAGAGCATAGTCCAAGTGCGGAGCATAGTCCAAGTGCGGCTATCGATTAATATCAAACATTGACACGGAAAAAAACTGATTAGGTGTAACTGGTGAGGCACTAGCACTTTGTGTCAGAGAATAAGAGATGGCTGGCTTAGATCCCGCCCCTCGTCCGCTAGCTTCTCTTTCTCGGAATAATCATACAACATCTTCACCAGGTGTAGCTGCCTTGAACCTGTGTAACTAAGTATTTTAAAGTAACCTTTGTAACTAAGAATGTAAGTATTTTAAAGTTCAATGTATATTTCACTGTATTCGGTACGGAAGAGTTGTTTGAAGTTACTGACGGATCTTCTGGGAATCGAAGATTATGCCGGAGACATGGATTTCAAAATTGCAGGTTGAATCATTTGTTTCTTTATTCCTTTTCTCATTAAAGACCTTCATGTGTTCAAACTTGTGTAGGAATCAACAGAATACTTGAAAGAATGAGATGAAATGGGGACAACTCAATCCCCTAATCAGGAAAATCCTCACTATGAAATTCTACGAATACGGTTGTGAAAGTAAGTGAGTCTCGCTCGAGACAGATCATTCATAGAGTGTGCGGAATGAGAGACTTTTTCTCAAGCCCATGGCACTCGCACTTTGCTTCCCCGCCACGACGTAACAACAAAAAAAGCAGTTATTCGAAAAATGAGTCATATGAAGAGACGACGAACATTAACGACGACAACAGGAACAAGACCTCTTCATCGCCGATAAGCTCCCCGGAGACCTTGCCTTCTATGGTACTACAGCCCACAAGCTCACGCTATCGCAAGGGACCGACTCATCCTCACCGGTATCGAGCGCGTCCTCAGGTGTTGGCTAGAGAGATGTCTTTTTGCACAACTGTATTGAAGATGTTGTTGTTGTTGCCGGCAAGCATCCCGCATCGAAGACTTGGTTATGAACAATCTCTTTAATGAGAGAAGTTCTCGTGTTCTTCGGACAAGATGCGTCCGGAGAAGGGTTTTGATGTCCTTTGCAGTTCTGAGACTGTCATGCTGCACCTGTTCATGCTATAGGCCTTGTGAGTGGGTGGTCAAGCCGGCCTAGCATCGTTTTGGGTGGGAGTAGAGACGTCTCGCCTGTTGTTGACCGGAGATAGGCAAGAGGCTATTTGACTGGCGCCTCGACTCCCCATTGAAAAGTATAGCGGAGTATCGGCTGATGTTTTGTCCGGTGGCATGCTCAGGCCGGTCCGGCATCGCCCTCCTTTGACGAGCTATACTACCCAGTTTTGGTCCGCGGCGGGATTTCTCCCGCTACCTCCCAGCACGAATTATTCGTAGGAAGGCATCCCTCTATCCGCCACCTGAGGTCGCGCTGGATTCTGGACTGGATGATCCGGCTCCATCCGTGACAGGCTCTTAAGGCTGTAGAGTCACGAATGGCCACTGTTGCCAGTGTGTTTCGAGACTGTATTGAAGATAGCGGGCTTGCCCATCGCGGACCAAAATTGGATAGTTTAGTTCGTCAAAGGAGGGCGATGTTGGAATGGCCTGTGCATGCCACCGGAGAAAACATCTGTTGTTGTTGTTGTTGTTGCCTACAAGCATTCCGCATCGAAGACTTTTCGTTATGAACCCTCTCTTTAATGTGAGAGGTTCTCGTGTTTTTCTTCGGACGAGATGCGTCCGGAGAAGGGTTTTGATGTCCTTTGCAGTCCTGAGACTGTCATGCTGCACCTTGTGAAGGCGGACATCGTTGTAGCAACCTGTTCATGCTATAGGCCTTGTGAGCGGGTGGTCAACCCGGCCTGGCATCGTTTAGGTGGGAGTAGAGACGTCTCTCTGTCGTTGACCGGAGATAAGCAAGAGGCTATTTTACTGGCGCCTCGACTCGCCATTGAAAAGTATAGCGGAGTATTGGTTGATGTTTTGTTCGGTGGCTTGCCCAGGCCGGTCCGGCGTCGCCCTCTTTTGACGAGCTATACTACCGAGTTTTGGTCCGCGGCGGGATTTCTCCCGCTACCTCCCAGCACGAATTAGGGAGGCCTCACCACCACTTGAGGTCGCGCTCGATTCTGGACTGGATGATCCGGCTCCATCCATGACAGGCCCTTAAGGCTGTAGAGTCATGAATGGCCACTGTTGCCAGTGTGTTTCGAGGGATAAAACATCGGCCGATACTCCCCTATACTTTATAATGGCGAGTCGAGGCGCAAGGAAAATATACTCTTGCCCTTCTCCGGTTAACGAATGGGTCTCGCGAAGAGGATCGCCGACTGCGGTGCGAGTGTAGACGGAGGAAATTTCTCCGGACTCAAAAGAATCCTCACCAACCTATCCCAAAGGACTCTTCTCGACAGGACCTATGGGCAAACAACAACAGAGAGGGATGAAGGGGGGGAGGTGAGAATAAGGCGTGAACTGTCTTCATACATTCAGTGTTGGCTTGGGCTCTTCTTTGGAGGGCTTGGGTACTTCCCTCCTTCTCTTATGAGAAGAGAATGAAAGATAGAGATGGACAGAAAAAGAATAAGAAGTATAGAAAAAGGGAGAGAGTGAAAGAGAGTAAAAATAAAAAATTAACAAGTTTAGTAACGGGATGGAAATAAAACGAATTGAAAGCTCACATATAAAGAAGAAAAAACTCAACTAAAACAGTTATTATATCAAACAAAAGCAGCTAAGTTGCGTTTGTCGGAAACGCGAGAAGTTACAGAACTAGGGCGCTGTAAGGCGCGCACTTTAGTCACTTTTTGCGTTCCTCGTTTTATGGAAAAACTTGATTCAAAGTATGCTTTAGAAGTAGGTCTCAGGGGAACCTTTCTTAGATTGATTCCTTCAGAACAAGAGACTAACAAAAAAGTGACAAGCGGCCCCCAAACGGGAACGCTTGTCCCGTTATTTAGACCAGCTGTCGTCGAATGGTTGTATGTTTGAGTGTGACGCTACGGTAGTTTTTTCAAATATTGTGCTATGACTTTCGAGGTTGACCCTTGCCTCTGGCAGATCCATACAAAGAGAGGTGTTTATAAGCGTCAGTTTGCATCTTAAGGTCTTACTATTCCCCATTACATACGCTAATTGCCCGAGAACAGCCATTGGTTGTACTGAGTAAGACTGCTTCTAATATTATGTAAGCGCGTACCCTGCCTTGAGGCTGGGTTTGAAGAGCGCGAAGAAAAATATCCGCAGTACGAGCAATCAATAGAGTATCGGAGCAGATGTATAGACTCTGTCTAAAATCTAATTATTCCTTTTCGATGCCGTTCGGCCTTTTTTGTTTGGGTTTTCTGGATGAGAGGGGAGAAGGGCATGACAAGGCAAAGAATATGACAATCTAGGTACCCGGAAGGGCTTCACTGCAATGCAATTGGATGTGAAGTTAGCAGAAGGATTGAGCAAGAAGCAGCTGTGTGAGAGTGTGGAGAGAGGGTGGGATGGAGTGAATCGGTTGCTGGAGGAGATGGACGCCGTGAAACAGGAGCCAAGGCCGCATTTTAAGGTGAACTACTAATTTTGGAGTGAGACATAGGTCTTTACCCGCTACCAGATGATCATCTTGGGCTGTTACTGAAAAACAGATTCCTGGAACAGCATCAATCTCTCTAATCCCTCATTTTTCATTCCCCCACTCTCATTTTCTATCTCTTCCTTCTCTTTCTCTCTCTATCGTTAGAAAAATTGTTTCCCTCTGGCAAGTCTCTGTCCAAGAATACTCTTGCTCTTTGCTCGCCTCTATTTCGTGATTCGCGTAAGCCTGACGCGGAGACTGCAGGAATCAGTGCCAGTGATGGATTCTGTTCGACTAGAACCATACAAGCGTCAAATTATCTTCCGAGGGGGAGCGTACAATCAGAAGATGATTGAAGCGGAGACAGGAGTGCGGGTTGGAGATTCTTACTGAATTAGCTTTTGCTATCGACTTCGTGGAACTAGTGATTACTTTCTTGTAGAAAAGCTGACAGTGAAAAAGGTGTGTCTCGAGAGTCTTGTATCATTACTCCTGCCCCCGTTTTCTCTGCCTTTGCTCTCAATATACAAGTGAGAACGGTCAACCTTAATACAGCACTTGAGAGTATGGTTTCTAAGGTTCTTGGTCGGCGTGTCTGTATTTTCGATGCCACCTTTCACACGCTAAGATGGAAAAATTGAGATAACCATTTGTTGTCATTGTGCCTTAGACATAGCAAGAAATCGCATGGGACAATGTGTTCTCGGTAAGTGTATTTGTAACGCTGTACAAGCCCCGGTTAGGCAAAGGAGGTTCGGTCCCGGGCGAGTGCCATTTTGCCCGTATGATGGATTTCTTTCATACATGAGATTACCATTGTTCGCTTCAACAGCATAAAAGATTCTATTTACCTTTTTAACATTCTTCAGTAATAATCATGAAAACTTTGGGATTCGGGGGGTTTTTCTGAGTAAGTAACATTCGATTATCCGTTTACCTCATTATCAAAGGGTGAATTTATACTGGGAGTCCATTTGAAAAGCTCCCTTAATCCCTATAAATACGTAGAGCTTTAGAGGAGAAATCAAGATGTATGAATCCAAGGCTGCGCCTGCTAGTCTCTGAGTGGGTATGAAAGAGGGTTGAATGAAGAAAGTGAAAAAAGTAGAAGCAAGTTATTCATGTGATCAGTTGTTGTCACGTTTTATGAGGTGTTAATGTCACGCTTTATGAGTTGTTAATTAATTCTCTGGAAACTGTTTTTGCATTGAAAAATGTAGATAAAATATATATCAGTTGTCGACCGAAGATGACCTGCACATCCTCATGTCCGCCCCGAACAAAGCTGCTCTGGAAAAAGCTAAAGCAATCATTCAAGAGTTAGCTCTCCTTCTCTTCACTATCACAATCTATGCCCTTTCTATACTTGTAAAGAAACTACAAAGAAGGTATCGATGTGAGTGGAGCAAGAGTAGAGACCTTCTTGGTCGGTGTCCTTAAGTGGTATCGATGTGAGTGGAGCAAGAGTAGAGACCTTCTTGGTCGGTGTCCTTAAGTAGGTATCGATGTGAGTAGAGCGAGAGTAGAGACCTTCTTGGTCGGTGTCCTTGACGACGAACTCTTTAAGATGCTCAAGGGGGTTATTAGGTTGAGACAAGAACCCATTGACGTATTTACAGTAACAAGGAACTCTTAAGTTGATAAAATTAGGGTGTGATTTGACTCGTATACTCTACTTATTCTGAGATTTTGATATCCATGTTTAACTCGGTAGAATGTAGAGCTGCTCCCTGGTTCAGGCCTAAACGAGGCAGATGAAAGGGAAAAAGGAAGTTTCATGTAATCATAACAGTTCTTAGTCCCCTTAGATCCAATGGATCTTTGTGGATTCGGAAACTTGAGAGCGTTTGCACAATAAACTGCATTTTGCACACTACATTTCAAGAGGCCGCGCTCAAACTATTCATCAAAATACATATTGTAATTTATAACTTCAGATTGATTGCCGACAATGAGGAAGCAACTTATAACTTCGGCCAGATGCTTCAAGTAGAAGTTGTTGAGCTCAGGGAGACGGGCGTTGCAGTGAAAACGAAGGTATCATTCTTGCAAGTCGTCCAGGTCAAGAGTGCTCGTTTGGGTTTGCATCTCAACGATGCGGTCATCAACGGTCATTGTTGGGTATTTTTCTTTGTAGCAATTGTCCGTCGGAAAAACAGGAACCAGTGGATAGCTCTCCCTGATTGTCTATATGATGAGAGAGGCAAATTTTACTCTATATACCTATTTGTCGCACTTTTACCTAGTGGATTCTTCGACGGACCTAGTGGATTCTTCGACGGAAACCTGAAACCTTATCAATAACTGCTGTTAAATATTTTGATAACTTCCGAAAATGTATGTGGTTTAAAATTTTTGATTCGGTCTGAAAGGCAATAATCTACATCGGTAGGCAGATTTATTGCAATTTGGTTATTAACCGATTTCTCGAAAGGAAAAGAGTATTTAGAATTAATTCAAATGAATTTTCATCAAAAAGTACATTCGGTCAAAATTTCATTCAAAACAGGCTTCTCGTTCACGAATTATGGCCTTCAGACGTTTTGGCAGAAAGGTACTCTGGGGAAAGATCGGCCCAGGCTCTCTTCAGAGTCGATTTCAGGGCATCGACGCTGTGGTGTGCTTAAGCGCAGACCTTGTCTGCATGTACCCCCAATGGCGTAGTCGAGAGGGTTCAGGTCGGGAGAGCAGGCCGGCCAGTCTTCCTTCAGAATGAAACCCGGAAAATTGGTTGTTGTTGTTGTTGTTGCCGGTTGTAGCCGTCATCAAAGAGCGAGGCCCACGTGATATGTTTCTTTTCGCTTCGTCTTTCGTTGTGTATAAATCGTCAATTTTAAATAGACATCTTCAAGAAGTTTGCCACTTCTCGTGGTTTCTCCCATAAGTCGGTGAGTGAGAGTGTCGTGGGGTCGCCAATGCAATCGAACAGGTGTGCGACGTCATGAGGTGTGGATGAGCATGTTGGGCAGACGTTTGGGATGGACTCATCGATACGGTGTAGATACGAGTTTGTGAATCTGCTGAATCCGGATCGAAGCTGGGAGACTGTACATCTTGTGTGGCGGGGAAGGTCATATTCTTCCACGTTGATGTCGGACGGGGGTCTACCTCCGAGAATGACGGCGCCTTTCATTGATTGAAGTTCGCTGGAGACCATCATTGTGTGTATGGCGTTTGCGACGAGTTTCCCGTTGAGAGGGTCTGTTGCTATGGAGGCTGCGGACTCGACCGTGTGCTTGCAACTCATGATGAGGTCGTTTTTCATGGTGCGTGGTGGAGCATGACTTTCCAAGAGGCTGTGATGGTTGTGAGCTGGATCCATTGTTCTGGCGAGGTATTGAGCGGAGAGCATGTGAAGGTGTGACTTTGTGCGCATGACCTTGGATTCTCTGTGTAAGTGATCGGTGTCTGCCATCTGATGATTGCCCGGAACTACGCGGAGACCGGCATTCTGGGCGCGTTGGATCCTTTCGAGGGCCGAAGCGGATAAGAAAGTGGACCATACGGGGGCGGCGTAACTGGAGATTGCTTGCGAGATAGCTTTGAAGGTTGTCCGTAAGGATTCCTTCTGGTTGCCCCAGGTGCTACCGGCGAGGGCCTTCAGGACGTTGTTTCTCTGTGTCATGCGGGCTGCGATGTCTCTGGCGTGGTGGCTGAACGTGAACATGGTGTCGAAAGTTACGCCGAGGATCTTTGCGAGCTTGACTGTTGGGACGGTGATTCCTCCGATGGATACGTCCAGGACCGTGTTGTATTCTTTGCTGAAAGGCGTGAGGAGCATGAGTTGACTTTTGGCCGGAGAGATGGTGAGGGAGCGATTGTTCAAGAAGCTTTCGATCCCAGGTATTGCCATACGTACGTACTCCGAGGCGGTGTTGATGTTCGAGTTGGAGGCCCATATGGTAATATCGTCTGCGTAAGTTATTATGTTGTGCCGGAAAATTGGTTGTGCTCCATGTTTGCACAATTCTTGCTGTATGGGAAGGGGCTCTATTCTGATGATACACATAAGGGGCTTCATTTAAATGAGCATCTGCCAAAGGCTTCACTTCACCCTCCAGTATGTTTTCCAAGTAATTATGGGCATTCACTTTGACGACGTTCTCTTTGACGAAGTAGAGCGTTGACTTGCCGGTTCAGCACACAACCCTATGACTCTAGCTGAGTGTTCACGACATCACCGAAGACGGGTCGCCTTCATCTGGTCCCTCAATCCATCAGTCTTCTGCAGATTGATCAATCCATCAGTCATTCTGCATTTTTGCTCTTCTCTTTCCTCCGGAACGGCTGCAATGTAACGTCGATAAATAAACCCTGCCGTAATGTTTTCCTTCTTCATCCTACTCGAATGGCCGCTTCATAACGACGCCCAACAGACCTCAGTTGTTTTAAAATACCATCTTATATTGTCGCCTGAAGCCTCTGCAACCCTCCCTCCTCATAAGATTTCATCTTCTCAAAACCCCTATTATACTCTATCATACATTGTGTGATAAAACAATTCAATTCAATTCAATTGATGGGGAGAAGTTCCATGCGAGATTTGACGATCCAACGAACAGATCCATCCGAGATATTCAGCTCCTTTGCGACTTTTCTGTCGCAAAGGAGCTGGGGTTATATCGAATCTTGTCTCGGATGCTACTCACATTGAAGGAAGTGGTCGCGGTCGCTGGTCTGCCGCTCTTGGGACGGTCATTCGTCGTACCAGTCTCACCAAAACGACGTTTGATGTCCTCAATGGTCCTGTGGGAAAATCCGGTGATTCTGGCGATGTGATGCCCGGACTGGCTCATGCGCAGAACACATTTCGGTCAATGTCTGAGACCATCACCTAAAAACAAAAAGAGATATCATTCTGATTTTTTCAGGGTGTGTTTTAAAAGCTATGAGTAAGATACAAGCAAAAAATCACACGACTGCAACACCAAACAAAAAATATACAAAGTGACAAGTTCGTCCATGTGATCTTTTGCCGCACCCTGTACTTTTTCAAGTTTTAACGCTCCAGAAGTCTTTTAACACACACACACGATACGTGGATGATTATTATAGAGTATGTGAACGGAGGGTAGCAATATAAAGGGCGGAGTTTTTGATAGGGTGTCAGCGAGTATTTTCTCAGCCATCGGCTTCTCGCTCCATCTTCATTCCGAACTCACAACTGCACTCCTTGCCGATTCAGCATCCGGAAGTCCTCGGGCTCAAGGTTCTCACAGTTCGGTGGACTTGATCATCAATCTTTTTTATGTTCTTCTTATGTTAATTGCTCAATTTATTTGGAAGAATTATAAATTGAGATCCTATCAAATGACTCTCGATGCACTCTCTATCTTCATGTTTCTTTCTTAATATCACATATAATGTTTCTTTTAATCCCGATAGAAGCTTATGACCTTTTCCCGTTATAATTTTCTGACCTATAGCCTTTTTTTATACAAGAGATTTCTCTCGAGTTCAGTCTCAACTGAAAAAATTCCAGAGATACTTAGTTGTTAAAAAAAACTAACAGATGCAGCATGAAAAAAAAAGAATTTTTAATATAACTATGACTTTCTCAATTAAACTGTGATGTCAATGATCTGTAACTAGACGGTATTGAACATTTAGTTGAATTCTTCCCAGAATTAACAAATTTCACAATGTTTACGTCGAAGTTTTTGATTTTCGCAAAGGACAAGAAATGCAATGAAATTCCTTAGACAGCTACTGTAGAATTTTATATCCTACGAGTAGCTTTTGGAATAGCGTTCAATAAAACTTTTAAACAGAAAACAATAAAATTTGATGGTTTATTCCTTTCGCACTTGAAAAAGTATGGGATGTTTCAGGTTGGGAGCCGAATCACCGTGCAGTATCTGGGTCGAGACTCAACCACAGGAGTTGTAAGATTGTCTAGAAAAACTCTCCAGACGCCGAGTCCGCCTAATAAGAACCAATTGTTCAATAAATGATGTCAATAACTCATTTAATTTTTTGGAGTGCATTTACAAGATTTAAAAGATTGCATTATCAAATGGCTTGAGTTTCTCAATGATGAAATCAGATCCGAAGTGATAATCATAAATATATGTATCACGTTGAACTGGCCCACGTTGAGGTTGATCAACAAAATTGTGCTTGAAGTTTTACTTCCTGAAGAATTGAGCATGAGTTGTCAAAACAGTCTTTGTCTGATCCACAACTTAATTTTTGTTGTTGAAAACAACGGTTTTCTAATATCGCCAAAGATTTAGAACAATGAGTTATACAAGTTCATTTTTTTCATGTGCTATACATACTTGCTGCTCACAGGGTCACCAGCAATTATAGCACCGAATTCAAAGTGATATAACTGCTTTCGAAGCCTAAGGCTTGAAAAATTAGGAGAATATTGTTTATTATACTTCATTAAAATAATTAAGAAGAATATTTTTTAATGGGGCCGCCTCTCTCTCGAACGCAGGCCTCCAGATGCCGCTCCTACCCGGATGCCAGTGACTTCTCTCGAACGCAGGCCTCCAGATGCCGCTCCTACCCGGATGCCAGTGACCGCATGTAGTCAATGTCCAGTTCGCCCCTGCGTTGAGTAGATTAGCACGCAGCAATGAGAGTTGAGTGCAACCTTCGCTTGCATCATTTTTCAGACGCTGAACTCAAGTAGGTTAAAGTCGGGGGAGTTTGGAGGTCATGCCTCACTGTTTATGAAGTTGGGAGTCTGAGCGTGCAACTATTTCTGAGTCATCCTTGTATTGTGAGAGGGTGCCGAGTCCTGTAGGACGGTCCAGTTGATTCCCGGTTAGTGTGTACCACTCCAAGGCTCGTCTCCGAGAATTTTCGATACGTGGAATCGCATCGGTATTTACATGATCATTCATTTATTCCGTGCACATAAACAATATATAAAAAAGATACAATTAAAACAGTGTTTAGAAAATAAGCATGGACTGAAACGAGAAACATTCTAGGTTCTCAATACTTAGTGCTTGTGGGAATTTTGTTTTCTACATATCGACATATCTTTTATAACTAAATATTTAGTCAATCTACAACATTTGGAGTCGGTAATATGACATCTATTGGTAGCTTCTTCAAGTTCGTTGCAAACTGAGAAGCATTTTTGATGGATACTAGTTCTTCTGGAAGTGAATTCCAGACTGGTATAGATATGGAAACGAATGAAGACATTCTAGCGGGATAAATAATCGGGAGGCGTATTCTAACAGAACGGGCTTGTCTCGTATGATAAATGGGTGGAGAAACTTCATACGGAAAAGAAAAATCGAGGGAGCAGATATTGTGGGGACACTTGTGCAAGAAACACAAATCTTTAAATGCTCGGCGCTGTTTTAGTGACTCAGTATTGAGAAGCGCGAGTCTGCGAATATGGTAATCTTGGATATCCGCCTCTTGACAAAATTCTTCTTGTAAAATGTCATCATCTAAAAGCAACGGTGTTTGGCCTGTAGCGCAAACTCCGCCCTAAACCGTGAGACACTCAGGATGACTTGTTCTACCGACGGTGAATTCTATTTCTACAGTTTCTTTACGATCGTGAGTTTATTTCTCTTGACTCTTTCGTTTTTTTTTCTTCTTCCAAATTCGATATGATTTTTGTTTCTTTATAGAAGATTAAGTACCTATAGTCCGGGCATGACCTAATGGTGGTGTGTTTGACTATTATGCGAAGAGTCCCGAGTTCGACTCCCAGTCCGGACAGAGCCACCCAAACCAAGGTGGATAAGAAATGTTGGTAGTGCTCATGCACGAACCTGACTCTCCCCACTGCTGCTATTCACACTAGCAGTGATATAGCGGGCAGCCACTGGTTCTACTGAGTAGGTCTGTCCTACATCTCAGGGGAGCGCGTACCCTGATTGCTGGTGACGTAGTGCTTCCCACAAACTCCACCTCAGTATTAAACTTTGGACCTTATTTTGTTCCTATCTCCTCTTTCCCTCGTAATATTCAATTTAAGATTATCATCGACAATGTACGATGATTTGAAAACTTCTGTCAGAACTTAGGTTGACATAATTGAGAAATTCGCAATGAAGGTGGGAGTGCACCAGGAGAATGCTTTGTCTCACAGGAAAATAATGGCTTGCATACGCGGAAAGATGTATCCGATAGGTGCAACGGACAAAATTTCCTCTCCAGAGCAGATAGAAGCCGGACAGCGGATCCTACTCCAACCTTGCTCGCCACGAGACAACGCCGAGAAAAAGAAATAAGAAGAATTACTTTTTTTATGAAATAGATCCGTTTTTTGTTGCAAAAATTCAAAAACTTGCTTTTATATGTAACTAAAGAGGAACTAGGTCATTCAAATAACTATTTGGGATCGTCAATTCTCGTCCGTTACTCATTTCATTCTCTTTCTTAGGACAGCAGACAAAACCAGATCAATTCGATAGAATCTGAAATGCATTTGCTGGTCGCGGTCTCTGGATCCGGATGGCAATTACGAAAAAATTTATACTCTTTCGTTTTGTAAACCTTGATCTGAAAAAAATCTACAAAAAATACTTCAGCCCTCATCTTGCTTGTGTGATAATTTCAGCTATTATTTTCAAAAAAAGGAGGACGGTGCTTCACACTTGTTCCATAGATTTCTTGAGACGATTTACTTGAGTTTCCGTCATCTAAAGCTCAAAGTTCTTTCGCTACGCAAACTAGCGAGCAGCACAAGTAATTTTTGCGTGCTTTTTTAAATAATAAAGTAGCCGCCAAATATTCGTTAGGGATAAAACAAACTTTGGTGAGAGAGAGAGAGAGAGAAAACGCAAGCATTTATAAACATTTTCCAGTCGATTATAAAGATTTATAAAAGTTCTTTTAAACGAAACATTAAAAGAGTAATTATAAACATAAAAAAGCTTTTATAAATTTATAAAGTTCGTGAATAACTTGAAATAGGCCCATGAACTGTTTACTTCAGCAAAAACTTATTTTTTTTGAATTGTTATTATGTTGAATATGACTCACTAAAAAAGTGGCTGCCGCAGAACAACAAGGGTTTCCTAAGAAGTGGAAAAAGAACTTCCAGAGAAGAGCATTAGTTGAAGTGTAAGTCAATTCAATTCTTTATTCCGCTTGAAACAAAACATAATGTTAAGTGACGAAACAGATGACACTGTCACAAAAAAAGTGAATTCAGTGAAGGTTATGGAAAGTGAGATCTAAATATGACAAGAACAATGAGGAACATTTCATTTTAGGAAAATAGGAAAGCACACAAAAAAAGCAAAGAAAGCAAAGCTTGTATCTTCAGTTATGAACTATTCATCAGCAATTAAGAACTATTCATCCGCAATAATAACTTGAAATTCCAAAAATTCAACTCACTCTTTATTATTCGAGAGCTAACCGAGAACACAAATATAATGGGAAAAAAGAGGAGAAACAAAAACAAAACATTTGAAGAAACAAAGCACTTGAATTAAAAATGTATTCTAGAGTTGGTGACAATGGTCTCACAATCAAGCTTAATAAGTTCATTTCTAAAAATGCTAGAAGAGCTTGTAGAAACCAAAGAGCAAGGTAACTTATTCCAGACATTAATCATTCTTGAGGCACAAGTGCTTGTTCTGCTTTGATATTTACACGGCAAGCATATTCTGTAGTTATTCGATTCTCTCAGCGAATAAGGCGATGGGCAAAGTTTAAACATATTAGAGTAATCTACTTGAATATTTCCGTGCAGACATTTATGAATCCGGCCCTTTGTAGTAACCTTCGTGTAAATGATCTTTGCACTTTTTCTATGCAGTTAACGAGACCGATAGTTACTGGGGACCATACCTCACTCCCATATTCAATAAGGGGTCTTATGTATGTGGTGTATATTCTAAGCAGAACTTTAATTGATTTGGTTTTAAAGGCTCTAAAGATCATGTTTATGCATTTTTTAAAATTTTTTTTAAAAACTACTATTTATTATGCTTAGAAGAAAAACACTTAAGCTTATAACTAAAAAGCTCACGAAAAGATAAGATCTACTTTTCAATAACCAGCAAAGGCAATGCGATGCGAAAATACACAAACTGGAAGAAAAAAGTCTACATATTGGTGCGGTCTGACTCATTTCCTCTTCGAAGACGCAGAGGAAAAAGCGAGTTAAGCTGTGATTCGACAAGTCCAGCGCTCCGGATAAGACAGACTGCATGGGTTAGTCTCTCTCTCTCTCTCTCTCTCTCTCTCTCTCTCTCTCTCTCTCTCTCTCTCTCTCTCTCTCTCGCTCTCTCTTTCTCTCTCTCCTTCTCGGCCTCGCTCTTTCTCGGCCTCTCTCTTTCTCGGCCTCTCTCTTTCTCGGCCTCTCTCTTTCTCTGCCTCTCTTCTCCGTGCTTTCTATATTTATATCTCTTAATTTCGCACTCTATTGTTTATCACTTGTTGTCTCTATTTCTCTCTCTCTCAAATTAAACAGTTCGTGAAGAGATGAGTAACCAAGTCTTTAGTCATTTCACGTGTTTCTGATCTGCCAGTGATCTAACGCTTCTCTTCATGAGCTATCAACACGCGACTTTGTTGTCTTCTCATTCTTCCTTCCTGCTTCTGTAAGAAAGATTGCCTGCTCCCTCAGGGTCTCTTAGTCACCTGAGTAAACTCTCTCTTTATCTCGCTTCTCGCACTCTATTCCACTCTCTATCTTTTTCTATCTTCACCTCCCTGTATTTTCCTGTCTCACCCACTTGCTCAAGTTTGATCATAGTCACGGAATTCCGAACAAACGAGTCAAAATATCTTGATTCTTAAAACCAGTTCTGCTAAGGCGCAATCGCTTACGAAAAACCTCCTTAACTGCTTTCGGAATACATTTACTTGGAGATTTCTTGGAAATTGGCGAGAAACAAGTAATGTAGTGTTAGGAGATTATGTGTTTGCCGAAAAATTTAAATATAAAAGATTTGGATAAAGCGTTGCAATCAGCCACTCGGATGTTTCCTGTTCAGTATGCGGAAATTCTGAGCTGCCCATTTGACGTTCGAATTGTTTGCTCTGGAAAAGCATGCCTTGTTCATATCAGTTTTGGAGGCAGATGATCCTCATTGAATCCTTTTATCCACTTCTTTTATTTCTTTGTTCTTTCTCCTAATTGTAACTTATCGAGTGATGAAAAAAATAACTTTTGATGCTATTTTTTACCATTCTTTTCGTTTAGGTACACATGGGTACGAAATTTTTTGACTTTTGGAGAATCTTCAAAAACAGGTGGAAGAATACAAAAAGAAATTTAAGAAAGAAAGAGATAGTGACTGTATGAATGCCTCAGGACATCGTGAGAGTGAAAAAGTGAACATACTCAGAGACGGAGAGAGTATGCACAAAAGCAGCAGCTAGATCGAGCTGGGAAGCAGAGTGCGAGTCCGGAATATGACCAACTCTCCCTCTTCATACCCTTGCTCGCTCTCACTCTCTCTCTCTCTCTCTCTCTCTCTCTCTCTCTCTCTCTCTCTCTCTCCGTATTCTCTTATCTCTCCTGATGTTCTTACTCTCTCACTCACTCTCCCTTTTCCATCTCACCATCTCCCTGTATGTGTGTATACTTCCTTCAGCTTCCCCCTCTCTCCCTCTCCCCTATCCCCCTCTTCCTCTCTCTCCCTCTCTCCCAATCTCTCTCTCTCTGTCTCTTTCTCTCTCCTTCTCTCTCTCGCGCGCTATCTCACGACCTTCTTATGTGATGAGAAGCCAGTGGGAGTCTATCTGGTGGAGTTCTTCACCGTCGTCTGATCGGTGTTCCTCCTATTGGGAGTAGATTGATGCACTCCATGAGCTTCTCTATTCTGCTTTCCTGGTGCGGACTTCACCTTTTACTCACCAGTGCGCCTTCGATTGTTCTTGGTTCGTTGATTTCTTCAATAAAAAAATTTTTCTCGTAAGAATTGGTTCTTTTTCACGACTTGTATTGCATTACTTTCCTAACAGTAATAATGCAATCTAAAAAAACCGATTACCAAAAAAGAGAGAAGAATGGAGATGAATAAAGAAAGAGAAAGAGAAAGAGATAGGAAAGGGAAAAGAGCAAGAGAGGTAAAGCCGGAGAGAGTAAGAAATAGAGTGTGTGAGCCAGTGGAAGACGCAGAATTGGAAAGAGGGTGAGATTAAGATTCAAAGACAATAGTCTGAAGAGATTAGTAAAAAAATGATTGTTGTTCTCAAAGCTTGTGAAAGTTATCAGAAGAACTTTGTCTTCATACAGAGGAAGCGGAAAGGGACGAGCGAGAAAGAGAAAGATAGGGAGAGAAGAGGAGAGAAGAGGATTGCGAGAGAAGAAGGTATAAGAGAGATTAAGAGAAGGCGGAAAATAAGGCTAATAATATGCTTTGAGATGGTTTTTAAATCCCCAAGAGAGAAAAAACAAGAATGCCGACGAAAGATTACTGAGACACTAAAGAATTAGGCTGCAATTCATTCAGTTTTCAAAACAAAAAAAGCTAGCAATTGCGCTCTCTATCTGTTTTCTCTCTTTGCTATTCATCCATCTTCTATTTTTCTCTCTTCCTGTTCAAAAATAAAGATTTTAATTTCTCATCCATTAAATCATTGTGTAGAAGCGACGAACGAAAGCACATATACACTCTGAATGAAATGTACGCTTTTATGTCTTTACTGAACTGAACGCCAAAGCTGCTTTTTCGATCATAATTATGACTCATACATAGAAGTATATATGTTTATCTTATTCTTTCTTCTCTTGCTTCATTTGACTATGAGCATATAAAATGCTTTCTTCTTCTATATCTTTTGATCTTATTTATCCATAATTGTTTCTTTTTATCTGAACCGAGATTATGTTTAACCTTTGGAATGTCAACCAAACTCATCTGAGGGCTCTTTCTTTCACTCAAACGTAGTTACTCGAGGCTTTCTATTATATCATTAGAACTAGAACAAGTAATTACATATCTCGAATGGACTTTCTCCCGATTCTTCTTCACATCCTTCTTCTTGGTATTCTTCTCTTCTCTGCGTCTCTCACCCGAATATCTGCTGAGCTTATTCTGATTCTTCTGCCCGACCTTGCAATTCTCATTGCCTTGAAGAAGTCAATCGGATTCATTGAATTTTTTCCTCCTTCTTCAGTATCAGATTGCTGTAGAAAAAGAGAATGGTAGAGAATGAGGGGGAAAAGAAGCAGAAAGATAGAGAAAGAGATGAGAGATATAATTAAATGTAGAAAGAGATTGCCAAAAAGGGGAGAGAAAAAGAGTAAGAGAAAAAAAAGATAAAAAGCTGAGCACATAGAGAGAAGCTTATTTTGATAGAATAGTTTTTAAGAGAAAAAGAAAAGCTAAAACTTCTTATGCGCATAAACTTAGATCAACACTAGTCGCATCTCTCTTTCATTCCATGTTTCTTGCTCTTTCTTTTTAAAACTCTTTCTTTCTCTTCCTTCCTTTCTCTCTCTCTCTCTTTCTCTCTCTCTCTATTTTGTCACTCTCCCCACCTTTCTCTTTCTCCCACTCTCTCTTTTTAATTTCTTTCTCTCGTTTTTCTCGCACTCTCTTTCCAGTATGAATGCATCAATCCAGCTGGAGAATTTAGGAATCGAAAGAAAAGTGAAAATTGATGACTATGTAAATCACCGAAACTTCGTAAACAAACACCAGAAAAAGCTATTAGTTTGTTTTCGCCAATAAAGAATAGTTTTCATTGAGTTACTTGATCCTCCATCATTCAGATTTAGGCATCTTAAGGGGAATTATGATTTACCAAATAAACTTTCAGTTTTTGTTAACAATTTTTCTAACAGGTTTTTTTAACACTTACAAACAGGCTTAACTTTATTTGGACAAAAAAAAACTTGAAGAGTCGGTTCGGGACAACTAACTTAATGCTAAGTGACGCAAAAGAACCTTATTCATTTTTTTGAGAAACAGGGGAAATCAAAAAAACTAGGATAAACAGTGCCATGCAAACTTTTCAACTCGCGAACATATCGTCGTGATCTTTTCAATTTTCGTGTTTTTTCAATGAAAGTGAATTCTTTGTTTATAGAAAAATATCTTTGCTTCATAAAACAAACTCATTCCGACCAAAACTCGAATTTCCAAATTTTTCCAATGTTGACAGAAAATTTAACTTTTTTCAAATTCTTTGTTTGGGTAGCTTTTTTTCAAACTTTGAAACTCGAATGAATTCACTGATAGTAAAAACGTGCTTCAGATCTGTCTTAGATCGAATTTAAGTTTTTTTTTGTAAAATATGGGTAATCTGTTATATTATTGTTTCCTGGTTGCATTTCACTTATTATTATTTCTAATTTTGTGCTTTCTGTTTCAATGTTTTCATGATTCTTAGTACAATTCATAGTACAAAAGTTAATTTTACGATTCTATGTGTAATGAATGTCTAAAATCTCAAACTACTGGATGCAAAATGAGAAAACAGTTGTTAACAAAAAACAAATTTTGATAGAACTTCGCATGGTACTGTATATGACGAAATTCTTTTAATAAAAGGAAGAGATAATACTTTGATTAATAAAAGGAAGAGATAATACTTTGATGGCCAAGCAGAGTATGGCCTCTTAGTCAACTGGTATAGCCAAACCTGCTCATTATAATGAAAAAGTATCAGAATCGAACATCTTCAGTGAAGCAAAGTTCTTTGATCGAAAGTACATAAACTAGTTCGTCAGCGATTCACATGATTCATAGTACAAAAGTAACTTTTACGGCTAGGTTTGGCTTCGCTTTGTCGAATTACTTATTCCCTGTAATAGTTTTTATCACAAATACAAGGTTATCGAGGAAAACTTGAGTAAAAAAGAAGAAGAGAAAAAGATGCTACTAACTTAATAAATCCGACGCACTGTTTTGAGATACTATTTAAAAGTAGACTGAAGTAGACTCATCATTTAGCTCTTCTCTTTCCCCCGGAACGGCTGCGATGTAACGTCCATAAATAAACCCTGCCGTAATGTTTTCCTTCTTCGTCCTACTCGAATGGCCGCTTTGTAACGACGCCCAACAAACCTCAGTCTTATATTGTCCATCTTATATTGTCGCCTGAAGCCTCTGCAACCCTCACTCCTCATAAGATTTCATGTTCTCAAAAACCCTATTATGATCTATCATACATTGTGTGATAAAACAATTCAATTGAAGTAAAACATCTAGAAGATTTGTTCTGTTTTTGAAAAGTTGAGAAAGTTGAGTATATGATTTGTTCGACAGGCGCACTGTCGCCTGAGCCAGGAGTTCCAATAAAAAGTGGTCTCGAAGGCAAAGTTTGTATGACTGTGGAAAGATTGAGAAGAGCCAACAATGCCTCGATGTTCTACGAGTGTGCTCCACTTACCAAGGACGAGGTGGTTATTTCACAGACACATACAATTTTAAAACTTGAAGGGTTTATTCATAGGCTCGCATCGAACCGGAGTCCTCAATATTGATAGAAAAAACAGTCAATCGATATTGGTATGTATATTCTCTTTAAGCATGACAGATTTTGAAGCATATTTATAATTTCGGCTCAATTAGCTCAAAAAGAAGAGTTACGCTGCTCGATCGAACCTGAATAGTTGCAAAAAACTTTTCTCATTTGCAGATGAAAGAATTCGCACTGGAAGAGAAGTATCTGGGGGTGTGGAATCTCCGAACCTGCCCCGCCAATTACGAGTTTGAGGAAGAAAGACAAAAGTGCAAAGACAAAAAAGTGATGAGAAGGCAGCCGATTGGCTGTGACGCCAATCCTCTCCAGATCGGATGTGGAGTGCCCTGTCCTGGTTTGTTTCGACAATTACTCAATATTTGATTCTTTTTAAATTGAATCATATTGACTGCTTTCGACAAGGTCTCACACTCTGAGTTGATCAAAAAGCTTCATTACATGGGACTTCATGTTACTCTAATAGACTGGATTACTTTATTTCTGCAAAACCGTTCATTTAAGGTTCGCATAGAAAATGTCTACTCTGATTCTTTCCCAGTACTCAGCGGGGTACCCCAAGGGACAGTTCTCGGGCCCCTCTTGTTCCTCTGCTTCATCAATGACATTGAGAGCTGTATTCCCTCGACTGTAAAGTTTTCCTTGTTTGCCGATGACCTTAAAATTTATAGTGAGGACTCTGATTCTCTTCAACTATGTATAAACAATATCTCAAATTGGTCACGTGAATTCAAACTTTCCTTAGCTGTCGAGAAAATCAGCTGTCTCCGTCTTGGGAAATCTCAAAACGATTACTTCATTGATAGCTCGCTGATAAAAGTCGTTAATTCAGTCAGAGACTTTGGTATTTTTGTGGACTCTAAGCTCAAATTCAAGCAACACGTAGAAATCATACGTGCTAGGACTCTGTGTAGAATTTCACAAGTTTTCAAAGTGTTTAGATGTTTGGACTTGAACGGTTACAAAACCGTTTACACCACTTACATCAGACCACTACTTGAATATGGTACAATTATTTTCTCTCCGAAAGTCCGCAGTAATAATTCGAAAAGGTTGGAATACCCTCAAAGACTTTTCACAAAAAAAGCTTATTCTCGTTGTGGAAGTATTAAGTTGAGCTATCCCCAACGTCTCGCTGAATTCAATTTGGATTCACTAATCATTCGACGACTCCGTTCTCACTTATTGGTAGTTTTTCGCCTGCTTTCTGATAGAGCGGATTGTCAGACGTGCAAAAAAGAGCTGAAGATAAGAACTGAAACCAATCTCCGCACTTCAGACCGAACCTCCAAATTAACTCTGTTGAACTTTAAACGATACAATGATCCACATTCTTTCTTTTCTAGAGCAATTGCTTTATGGAATAAAGTTACAGATAATTTCAAGAGATTCGAGATATCGAGGCATTCGGCAAGGCTCTAGAAGAAATCGACCTCTCGAATGTCATAGCTTTACCGAACTTTCTGTTGTCAACAGCAAGAGTGGACACCAACGAAAATTGACCGTCTTATTCCTCATTATTCCCCTTCCTATTTCATGATTCCATATAAGCGATGGCCTTACAAGCTATCCTATGGTAATAAAGAACTACAAACCCATAATTCAGTTTGATTCCTCGTCCTGAGAAGCAAAACAACATTTGAAGCAGTTTTATGATGTATCTTTTTGATAACATAAATTTGAATTGTGATCTTTTGTTAACCTAAAGAAAACTTGGCTAGACTTATCGCGAACAAAGTCGACAGAGAGGAGTTAACAAGTTATCTCCATATTTATCCCTCTTTCTCTGTCTATCTATCTTTCTCTTTCTCTCTTTCTCTCTCCTTTTCTATCTCTCTCTTTTTTTCTTTTTTCTTTCTTTTACTCTCTCTCTCGCTCTCTCTTTCTTTCTCTTTCTCTCTCTTTCTTTCTCTGTCCCTTTCTCTCTCTTTCTCTCTCTGTCCGTCTCTATTTCTCTCTTTCTCTCTCTCTCTTTCTGTCTCTCTTTCTCTCTCTCTTGCTGTCTCTCTTTCTCTCTCTCTTTATCTCTCTTTTTCTCTCTCTCTTTCTCTTTCTCTGCTTTTCTTTTTCTCTCTTTCTCTCTCTCTTTCTTTATTTTCTCTCTGTCTTTATTTATCTCTTTATATCTGTCTTTCTATCTCTCTTTCATTCATTCATTCTTTATTCCTTGCATATATTTGCATATAGTACATTGGATGGATTTCACTTATGTGATTTCAGGAATCAAAAAGAAGAAAAGAAAAATAACTAGCGAAGTTATGGGCGATGTATTTTGGAATTTGAGACAATGATTTATTGAGGAAGTAGTAATAGGGCACTTTTGAAATTCAATGAAGAAGATAACGAAACTATGTGAGATGGTAATGAATTCCATATATTGATGGACCGGGAAACACATGTACTATGAGAATGAGGAAGTTTGAAAGGGAGAATGATTACTAATGAGTGAGAAATACGATTTGAGTAAGGAGAAGGGAAAATCTTGAGTAAGTACGAATGATCAAGAGATGTGTTACCATGAATCATCTTGTGTACAAAACAATTATCGATAATTTGACGGCGATATTAAAGATTTGAAAGAGACAGCATATTCAAACGGGAGAGGTAGTCAGTAACCGGGAGACCGGCACGGGCGAAAATACGTCTAGTAAAAGTTTTCTGAACTCGTTCGAGATTGTTTATATGACCAATGGCTAATGTGGACCAGATTTCGCTACCATATTCAAGAAGAGGGAGAATTTACTAGGTTTTATAGGCATGTACGAGTACTGGGATAGAAGAGGTTTTGAACGAACGAAGAATAACATTAATAGCTCTAGTGGCTTTCAGTACAGTAGAATCTATATGACAAGAAAATGAAAGAGAACAATCAAATACAACACTAAGATCTTTTATAGTGCCAACAAAAGGAAGAGGTGAATCTTTTTATCTCTTTCTCTCTCTTTTTCTCTCTATATCTCCCTCTCTTCCTCTCTCTGAGTCGAATTGTGAGTGAACATTCCTTTGACCTTTTGTACACGCATATAACTCACTATTGCTCGGTTTACCAAGAAATGCAATGATTTGTTTCCAGTTACAACCCCTATCTCGGTAGGCGGAGCTTGTGACTGGATCTCCTCCGGTCTGCAAGCAGACAAAAGCAGCAACACATACTTCCTCCAATGCGTCCAGCAGAATCCTGGGTCAGCCGCGCGTATGGATAGGTTTTGCTTAAAAGACCCTTGATGAAAAGAAGAAGATTGGTTAACTTCGCGGACAAAAGCAGATCGACGGATTGGAATCGAACCCATAACTTGAGCGGGCTTTGTCCGTGCGATGAACTAATCATATATTTTGTGCGAGGCATAACTTTTTTCGAACTTTTAATTGAAAACAGCAATCTCAGAAAACGTAAACAGATTTATCTATAGTTTCATCAGATGAATCAGAAAATAAAGAAGGAGATAACTAGAAAATTGAATCGTAAAGACTGGATAAGAAAGAGTTTTGTGTCTGTAAATATATCAAAAGGAAATAAACATTCATGTAAAGCAGATCTGTGTGAGGTGGATGTCCCTGTAACCTAAAATAATAGTGTGTTAAATCGAGAGACTTTTTCTCTGACCGCAAAGAATCACTTCAGCTGATCTTTATCTCTCTCTCTTGCTCTATTTATCTTTCTTTCTCTTTCTCTCTCTCTTTCTTTCTCTCTCTTTTTTCTCTCTCTCTCTCTTCCTCTCTCTTCTCTCTCTTTCTCTCTCTCTCTCTTTTTCTTTCTCTCTCTTTCTTCCTCTCTTTCCATCCCTCTCTCTCTCTCTCTCCCTATCTCTCTCTTTCTCTCTCTCTCTCTTTCTCTCCATTTCTCTCTCTCTCTCTCTCTCTCTCTCTCTCTCTCTCTCTCTCTCTCTCTCTCTCTCTCTCTCTCTCTCTCTCTCTCTCTCTCTCTCTCACTCTATCTTTATACTCTGTTAGATATTTTTTCTCTGAATCTCTTGAAAACATAACCATCCATGATGCTTTTATCTGCGTCTCTCAATATTACATGCTATTTTCTTTTACGCTCTCTAGCGTTTTTCTCTTACAGTGCAGTCTTTCTCAGAAAGACATACTTTTTATACACTCTCTCCGATGTGTATTTTTGAATCTTTTATTTGAGAATTTTTATCACGTGTTTCCAATAATCACTGTTTTCATACACGCATAATCTATGGATACGATCTTGGAAGGAAGCCATCTCCTACTCTCGCAACTTGCACTCTCTGCGGTGAAGAATACGTCACGTATTCTTCCTCTTTTGTAGAATAAAGAACACAAAGATTAGCAACAACATTTTATCATCTCAAAGACAAAACGAAACAAGCAATAGACGAAAATGAACTAAATAGCTTAGTATTTTATTACTGAAAAAGTTATTTTAATAATCTTTTTTAAAACTAATTAATTTTTTTCCTTATAAAGACCCTATGTTAATAAACATTTTGATTTGAAGTTTAGTGATTTTTAATAATCTCACAGAAATACCGCTATTTTTTAAAGGTTTTCTTCCATATTTTCTATGACTTTATGATTTCTATTTTGACTTTAACCTTGTATATGCACCTTCCTTAATGTGTTTTTTCACCCCCTCTCAGCATTTCCATTGTACTAGGGCATGACTCATCATGTTTCCAATCCCTCGAGTCCACAATCTCTGGAGAAGATCAAGGAGAAAGGAAGGAAGCAATCTCCCCATATTTCTCAGACTCCTTGCGGTAAAAATACATCAATAGGATGTATTATTTCGCATTTGTAAGATGATGAGCTGAAATATTAACAAAAACAATTCATTGGAAACAACACAGCGAGTATAGAAATCAACCTGAAAATAAAGGAAAAGATGCACTATTCAGCAGCTTATTGACAGAGATTCTGGCTATTCTCTAAGCCCGTTTTGAAAAAGTATCACAACAGTTCTCTTTCGGTTTGTGAATATCCATGTAGGACATGGAAGTATATCGATACATAGTTTTAAAAGAAACTATTATACCAATGTTTTTAATCTCCACTTCATGTATTAGTTAGTTAAAAAGTTTTTTTAAACTACGTATTTAATCACCACTTCTTAAAGTAGTAAATTTAAAAAAAAAAACACTGTATTTAATCACCACTTCATAAACTAGTTAGTTGAAAATTTTATTATAACAATGTATTCAACTGCTACTTCATAAATAAGTAAGTTAAAAAATTCTTATAACAATGAGTTTAATCCCCGCTTCTTGAATTAATACAATCAACTTAATCTAAGAAAGTAAGTTTTTTAATTCTTACAACAATGTATTCAATCAACACTTCACAAACTAGTAAGTTAAAAATTTTTATAACAATGTATTCAATCTCTACTTCATAACTTGGGTAGTTGAAAAAAAAATTTAATAATGTAAAATTCACAACTTCATAAACTAGCAAGTTAAAAAGTTCTCACAACAATGTATTCAATCATCACTTCGAAAATTAGTAAGTTAAAAAAAAATAAAACACTGTATTTAATCACCACTTTATTATTGGTTAGTTAAAAAGTTATTATAACAATGATTTCAATCCCAACTTCATAAACTTGTTAGTTAAAAATTAATATAACAATGTATTTATTCCCCACTTTACAAACTAGCAAGCTAAAAAAAAAAAAATTATTCTAACAATGTATTCAATCAACACTTCATAAACAAGTAAGTTAGAAATTATTATAACAATGTAATCAATCACAACTTTTTAAACTAGCAATTTAAAAAATTCTTACAACAATGCATTTTTATTGATATTGATATTCTTTATCGCCAAAGGACAACTGGTTCAGGGTCATCGCTAACATGGTTGGAAATGAGAAAATGAAAAAGTAGAAAATCTTCGGAAGAGGAATAAGCAACTGTGGCGTTGCACTGAAGAGTCTTGGTAGACCACTTAGCGTTTCAACCTCATACCGAAGAGATTCACGAAGTCTTGAGTCCCAAGAAGACAGAAGAGAAATCTCGTAATTCAATGAAGTAGAGACGAGTAGAAGTCAGTGTGAAGAGGAAATGATAGACCCGACCATCTCCGGGGTGTGAAAAAGAAAAGAATGAAAATCCTTTTTAATCCCCACTTCATAAACTAGTTAGTTAAAATTTAGTATATCAATGTATTCATTCCCTACTTCATAAATTAGGGAGTTAAAAGTTTTTTACAATAATGTATTCAATCACAACTTCATAACTTGATTAGTTGAAAAATTATTCTAACGTTGTATTAAATCAACACTTCTTAAATAAGTACATTTTAAAAATATATTCTAACAATGTATTCAATCAAAACTTCATAAACCAGCAATTTAAAAATTCTTACAACAATCTATTCAATCACAACTCCATAAACCAGCAATTTAAAAAATTCTTACAACAATGTATTTAATCCCCACTTCATAAACTAGTTATTTAAAAATTAGTATATCAATTTGTTCATTCCCAACTTCATAAACTAGTGAGTTAAAAGTTATTACAATAATGTACTCAATCACAACTTCATAACTTAGTTAGCTGAATTCTTCCAATACTGTATTCAGTCACAACTTCAAAACTTGGTTAGTTGAAAAATTATTCTAACAATGTATTCATTCGCCGCTTAATAAATAAGTAAGTTAGAAAAATTCTTCCAACAATGTATTCAACCCCCACTTCATAAATTAGAAAGTAAAACAATAATGTATTCAATCACAACTTCATAACTTGGATGAAAAATTGTTCTAACAATGTATTCAATCAGCACTTCATCAATGAGCGAATTAAAAATCATAACAATTGAATCAATCCCGACTTCATAAAATTAGTTAGTTAAAAAATTATCATATATGTAGGTATTGATATACTGGAGAGAGTAAGACAATAAGATGGATGCGAGGCTTCTATAGACATAAAGACCGTTTTTAAATGAGATATACTCAAACCCCAAACACAGGACCATTCATGCAAAGCGTCTATTGCCTTCTGAAGTGGGCCAAAGTCATTTTCAATGTAGATTTTCGCGTCATCTGCAAAAAGTATACAGTGAGCTCATTTTGAGAGGCAGGCAGGCAGGCAAGCCATTTATATGTATATAAAATAAAGAGAAGAGACCCTATAACACACTACCTTGGGGTTCACCGAGTTTAACACTGAGAAAATGATTGGTTGATCATAACTGATCGGGTCCGGTTCGTTTAAAAAATACTTTATCCATTCGAAGGCACACCCACCAATTCCAAAACTACCTAGTTTGGTTAGTAAGAGGTCATGGGGAATGATGTCGGAAGCTTTTGTGAAATCCACGAATACAGAAGAGATATTGTAGGAACCTTTTTTGAAAGCTCTGTGAAAGTCAGACAAGGATGATCATAATGCAGAAGAGCAAGACCGTTTAGGTTTGAAACCGTGCTGGGAAGAAGAGAGAAGATTGAATTCTGTTAAGTAAATTGTGAGAGATGCGCATAGTATTCTTTCAAACACTTTGCAGATGCCAGATGCAAGAGAAATAGGTCGGTAATTCAGAGGTTCATATATGCTTCTTTTCTTTTCATAGACAGGCTTAATGTAGGACGCTCACCAAAAGGCGAGCATCCATGCAGTAGAAAACTATTGAAAATCATTGAAAATGGTACTGAAATAGCTAAAGCTTTCCCTTGAGGAAATTATTTGGGATACCGTCCGGAAAAGTAGAATTCTTGTTTCTTAATCTGGTAAGACACATCGGGAATAAACACACAAAAAAAAACTATATATTTATGTACATAATGAATAAAGAAATGAATGACAGAGTAAGCGAAAGGATTAATGATCAAATTAACTAACAACTAGCGTATTGTGAATGAAGTACTTTTTGATCTAGCGAATCTTAGAAAACCCATGAAGAATCAAATGAACTAACAATCGAGATTCAATATAAGCTATCCGGTTCTATCGAGAGAAAAGTACCCGAGAGGAAGGGCATCGACAAATGCAACCAAATCAAACCTTGTTGGACTTTAGAAGTAGAACTGTCTGAGTAAACGAATGGATTAATGATGAAATGAACTAACAACTTCATATTGATATTGTTGAATTAGTAACATGTAGTATTTTTTACTATGAAATAAACAGCATTAAAACTCGGCTTTTAAAAATCGGTAAAACAATAGTCGATATTCCAACGTTTATTCCAAGTCATCGAATAAGTAAACGGAGTGAATTGAACATAAAAGTCAGCAGTAAAACGAATTGTTGAACAATTAGACAGGTAATACAAACGTTCTTTGGGTAGACCGGACTTTTTTTTTTGGGTAGACCGGACTGAGTTCCTCAGTGTAGTTACTTATGGAATATGGATAGAATCGCTTCACACAGGATTAAGCTATGGTCAAGTAGGTTATGAAACCCTTCATAGTGAACATCTGAAGCATCAGTGAGTTGTTTTTAACCTCTACAAAAAAAAATACGGGGGAAATTCATAAAACAGCTTAAATGAAAGTTGAATAGACTCAACCCATCACATTGTAATACGATAAAATTAAGTTAGACATGCAAATTACCCGAAGCGATCAATTATATTAGAAAGATGGAGAGGCAGCCCCCTATTTAGGCAACTTAATTCAGATTATTTAGTATGTCTCAATAAAAAACTAAGTCGGAACACATTAGGATAAGAGTAATAATCAGATGAAGGCCCCCTCAAATTCAGTCAGAACGTCTGTAACCAGGTACATCTAAAGTTAGGACAAGGTAGTGCCCCCTATATAGATGGTCCGAGAAATTTCAGGAAGAGGACCGACTAGAGAATTTTTAAAGCGTCTCAGTAAGAGGGGGGATCGCAAGAGAATACGTGTACTTTGGTCGGGTACTATCGAATTCATATTTTTATTTCATTAGCATCAGAGAAATCAGTCAATGAGAAAGCAGGTCATGAGTTTATTTTAGTTTCAAACTCTAACATCTATAACTTTGCGGTAAATTCATCATATAACTCTATTAAACTGATGGAGTTTTGGGAACAGGCAATCATATATGTTCTACGTTTGTAAAAAAAAAAGAAAAGAAGAAACAAAAGTTGAAAATTGCTCTAAAGCTGAAATAGTTCGTTATCAACTGAGTTCATCGAGTGATTTGTATTATGTTTCGCAGTTACAACACAATATTATACTCCATCTACATAAAGTTACAAATATCAACGGTAAAATCGAAAGTAAAACAAGATGAGCCAGGAATTCCCGGAGCAAAAGCTTTTCCTAACCCCCAGAACCAACTACATGTCAGTTTTAATGCCATAGTACCCTCTTTTAATAGAAAAGATTCGAGATTAGATTATACTGTGAAGATATTAACTGTTGAACATCACTTTCTCACATTTTTTATGCGAAAAAAGAAAACTAAACAAAGCAGGCGAGTATTTTGACGATGTGTCCCTGTCCATTTTAAATTTCAACCTATCACTAAATTTCTTGACAACGATGTTGTAGTAAATTACCGATAGTATACAAGCATTCTCGAAAATACAAGAATTACACAATTTGAATGTGATGGTAAAATCAACTAGGAAATGAAGGCAGGTTTAGAACAAGCGTTGCCAACCGCCTTATTAATGAACCTTTGCGGTCTGAATACTGAGTAAGTCCTTCCAAGTTGTTGAGGCTCTTAATGGACGTTGACGTGCTCACGCGACGGGAACTCAACAATTAACGATCAATGTGGTGAATATATAATAGAAACATGAAAAAAAAAACTTCAATATTTTCCTCCAGTAATTTTCTCTTGTGTTTGGAATAAACTTCTTGATGAGAAGTGTCGCCTGATTGAGATATTTCAATCATTTAAATTATATAAAATGCACAAATACATTATCAGATTCATCTGCGAGTAAGTGAAATGTATCTTTTTTGTATACCCCTCTTTACGGTTCCTCGCCCGACGAAGAGTTATGCCAGTCTCCCTAACAGCAACCATGTCCTCACAATAACTAGCAGTTTCCTTCTCTTTCTTGATGATAACTTCATAGTCAGTAGATGAATCAACAACTTTCACGCAGTCCTT